>CM072081.1:6995000-8195000 GCA_036785405.1 Coenonympha arcania
TATAAATTATTTATAGGTAATTTCACGTACCCGATATTCAGGGAAAATATTTAGAAATGGTATCATTCAACTGTCACGCTCAACAATAAAAAAAATAATTGTCTATCGTTTATCTATGCTTTTTTGACTTTGGCATTTATTTGTTTATGTTTTCAATTTTGCCATTTGCAATTCACATTTTATTTTTATTGTTCATGTTTTCGAATTTTATAAACAATGGCGAAGGATCCATTGGACGAAATTATACAATTCTTGAAGCCTGAATCCAGAATCGATCTCAAGCACATATCGTTGGACCATTTATTGGGTCTATCTGGCACGGAAGACGGTATAAAAACTTTGTTGAAAAATGAACAGCTAACTCAACATATAATCGAATTAACAGACGACAGAATTGAAGCAGTGAGCAAAACCGCGCTTCTGATACTAGTTAACATAACGGCCGACGCGCAAGGTGCTTCGGAACTTTTAAAATATAGACCGAACACGAAAAAAAATGTCGTGGAACTTTTTTTAGGTTATATTATGGATCCTAAGAAAGTAAACGCGGATGCAGCGTGTATGATTTTATCTAATCTAACTCGGGTCGAAAACTCTATAGAGCTATGTCTGGACACGTTATTGCCTCGACTGAACGACTTGTTGAATGTGTTTATTAATATTAATTATAATCAAACCCGATCAAAGTTGCACTATATAGCTCCTATATTCAGTAACTTGAGTTGTTCACCGCGAGTAAGGAAATGGTTCACGGAAGAGAATCCTTTCGTACCATTAATTAAGCTGCTGCCGTTTTGTAACTATAACGAATCAACGATCCGTCGAGGTGGTGCTATCGGGACTGTCAGGAATATCTCCTTTGATACACAATATCACGAATTCTTACTGAGCAACGAGTTGGATTTGCTCACGTATCTGTTGCCACCGATAATGGGTAACGAGGAATATGTTGACGAAGAAATGGATAAGTTACCAATAGCGTTGCAATATCTGCCGAAAGAGAAGCAAAGAGACCCTGATGTAGATATAAGGAAGATGGTTATCGAAACATTGAATAAACTGTGCGCTAAAAAGCATGGAAGGGAGGTGTTAAGAGAAAATGGTGTATATTATGTATTGAGGGAATACCATAAGTGGGAGAAAGACCCAGCTTTGTTGCTAGCTTGTGAAAATGTTGTTGATATATTAATTCAGAACGAGGATGAAGTAGGCGCAGAGGACCTGTCTTCGTTAGATGTACCACAGGATATGCAAGAGAAATTCAGAAATATGGATGATGAATTTTTGAACAATACTTAAAAATAAACTTTTATTGCAAACAAGTTGCTTAATTTGTTTAAGTAACTAGGTTCTGCCAGCCAAATGATAATTTTTTTTTAAATCCATACAAGTTAGTACTTGACTGCGATCTCACCTGATGGTAAGTGATGATGCAGCCTGAGATGTTATTGTACTAACTTGGAAGGGTAAGTGTTAATTTACCCCAACGGTTTCTACAAGCATCGCACCGAAACGCTAAATCGCTTGGCGGTGCGTCTTTGCTGGTAGGGTGGTAACTAGCCACGGCCGAAGCCTCCCATCAGACCAGACCTGAGCCAATTTAGAAATTATAACTACTTTGACACATGTAACAGCAATTGCGAGGGAACAGAAAGAGACCGCTTTACCTTTATCCCTCTACCTCTCTCTGGTCCCTCACTATTGCTATATCTGTTTCATGTGATTTCATGTGTCAAAGAGAAAATAAACGAATGGAAATAGTAGTCTCCACTCTCGACTTAACTCTTACAGTTATTATTTTTTAATTAATAACTGAATTCTAAAGTTATAGGCAAATAACTTTTACTTCTCGATAAAATTTATATGACAGGAAATGTGCTTTGAAAAGGAAATTATAGTATTTTGTAAGTAAGATTAAATTCTGGATATAAAAAAAAATCCTAGCACCAATGGTTCTAGAAAACAATATTATATTAGTGAGTGCACACCGCACAAAACCATTCTTCATATCCACAGACCAAGGAATAACTGTGTGTATCCAACGCTTTTTTTTATAGACAGAAAATGCCTAACGCATAGGTACCCCTCCGGCAGGGGAAACGGATGGGGCTTGTGGGGCTTGTGGGGCTTGCACCCACTAAAAACTGTCTGTTTCCACGACGGACCTGCTGGCGGGAGTACGGGATTCACTGTCGTATTCACTGCGCTCCCGCCAGGTCTCAGCCATGATCAATTATCCAATGCTGTGTATTCATAGAAAGCACAATTTTAAAAGAATTAAAAACTAATACTAGCTGACCCGGCAAACATTGTTTTGCCATATAATTTATTTTCTCCAATGATGAAAGATTAGAAGATTTTCTCACTTAGGGACATAAAATATAGATATAACGACCTACTCCCGGACCTAGGGAATATACACTGAAAATTTCATGTCAATTGGTCCAGCCGTTTCGGAGGAGTAACAAATAAAAGCAAGAGAATTTTATACATTAGAAATATTTATTTATTTGGCACATTAAATTTAAAACTCTTTTTGGTACAATAATTTTTCTTTAGACGAAAATACATTTTTGTTCCCAGTGTGAGTTTTCATGTGATTCTTTAACTCGTCTTTTCTACCAAATTTACTGTCACACAAACTACAAACATAAGGTTTTTCACCAGTGTGAATTCTTTGATGTCTTTTTAAAGCAGCTTTTGATATAAACTTGTTATGGCAAACAATGCAATATGGTACGCCTCCAATGTGTGTCCGTATGTGGAGATTTAAGTGAGATGTGCAGCTAGTTTTAAAATCACAGTAGTCGCAAGCGTAAGGTCTGTCACCAGTGTGACTTCTCATATGAATTTTCAAATAGCTTTTCCTTTTATAATACGAATGGCATACATTGCATTGAAATTTTCTTTCTCCACTATGAGTACGCATATGGAGTTGTAAGCTACCGCTTGTTGTGATTTTTTTTTTACAAATTTTACATGTGTACGGCCTTTCTTTAGTGTGCACTCTTAGATGCTCGATCAAGTTGCATTTCCTTGCAGTTTTATGATTGCAATATGCACATGAATACGGTTTCTCGCCGGTGTGTGTTCTCATATGCCTAGTTAAAGAGTTATTTCTTGTGAAACTACATTTACAAATACTACAAGCGTATATATGCCTGCCTCCCGCATGGCGCCTTTTGTGGGCTTTAAAACTACTAATGTTGCCTGTTTTAAACGGACACCGGTCACAAAGATAAGGTTTCTCCCCAGTGTGAGTTGTGATGTGAGATACCAAAGTAGACTTTAGTGCAAAAGTTTTCCCACAAGTGAGACACGTAAATAGTTTTACTCCAGTGTGTTTTGCCATATGCGGTATCAGAGATCGTTTATGGATGCATTTATATTCACACATGTCACAGGAATACGGTTGCACGCCAGTGTGAGTTTTGAGGTGAGATGTCAAGTTGGGTTTACAAGAAAACTTTTTTGGGCAAAAGTGACAAGAAAAGTTTTTCTCCCCAGTGTGTGTTGTCATATGAAGTTTTATACCCTCCCTTTGAATGCACTTGTATTCACACAGGTCGCAGGCAAATGGCTTTTCACCACTGTGTATCATCAAATGGTATATTAAACCACGTTTTGTTATACAATGACGGTTACAAGTATCACAAATGAATGGAGTGTTTTGTTTTTTTGCGCTTTTCTTCTCTCCTATTATACGTTTACTGGAAGGATGACATTTGTTAATTTCACCATTTTGATTGGTTGTCCCTACACTTTGGGTCATCGTCCATCCTTTTTCGTCATCACATCGCTTTAATGGAATTAATAAAGTTTTCAACTCCATACCCCTATGTACACTTGAACTATCCATTGTGTTATCTAGTCCTATATTGCTTTTCAGTGAATCTGTAATTTCTTTGGAATAAAAATCATCAATTGTAGGGTCATTTAGTGATACTGGTTCAATCTTAACACTTGATGGTGACGCTTGAACATCGTCATTGAAAATCTCTTGTTTTATCAAACCTCTTGCATGTAAAACATCATAACTGTAATTCACCTTGCTTTGATCTGCGACTTCTTGATTGATTTTTGTACTTTTTTCTTCACCTACAGAGTCCTCTATATCTGTTAGTATATTAACTGTATCAGGCACTGGATTTGAGACATCTAACTGTGTGTGTGTGCACATGTCCATTGATTTCTGATCTGGAAATAATTAATGATAAAATAATTCAGTTACTTTTTACTCATTAGACTTTTAAAAGTAATTTTTATTTATTTACTACATCTATATACCATATCACTCTCAGCCTGTAGTTGTTTACATTAATACTTAGTTATAACTTTTGTTCTATGACTTTCGTAAACTTATTTTTAAGTCATGAAACAGTTATAGTAGCACCAACATTAAAAATATTTTTAAAAAGATTCAGATTAATTGAGAACCTCCTCCTTTTTTTGTAGTCGGTTAAAAATGAAATGACTTGTCATAAGAGACTAAATAAATAATTTTCTATTCTATTCTACCTAAGTCGTCATGTCTGTCTATGTCTACACCATCATGCTCCACATTCTGTGCTCCTGCATCATCAGTGATCACAAAGGGAACAACTCCAGGACGCAGCTGCTTAGGGCCGCGCCGCGTGTCACAGAAGTCCTCGGCCAGGAAGTGCTGCGAGCAGACTAGAGCACCTCGTGGCACCTTGGAGTTTTGCCTGCTGAGAGCTTGCAGCCAGCTCTTGCAGTCTCTGCGTCCATTGGGAAACCTAGGACAATAAAATATTTAGTCAAAACTGTGTCTGTATTCTGTGTGAATTATTATGAGGGAAAACTGTCTCTATGTGCTCTGTGAAAATAATTATGAGCCAAAACTCGGTCTCTACGTACTCTGTGCGAATAAAAACTCTGAATCTTTGTTATTATCACTTTCAAGTCAGTACTCAGAAGGGCTGGAACCCAGAGCCGTAAAGCCAGATAAAAAATAAAAATCAAGTCAGTACCTACACAACCAAAAACCTGAAACTTTTTAAATTTACGGCTTAGAGCACTGTAAAAAAAATACCCGACTGTCCGGACGGGCAACAGGGTGAAATGAGCTCGTTGGAAACTGGGGCCGAACCACTGTTTCTGGAAATTATTGTGGAATTGATCCTTACCTTAACCTAAAAATACTTTCATTATAATTATTGTTTACCTGTGAAAAGTGATTCCTCGAGATTCAGATTCTGTATTCGACACGTTGCTACAAAAACGCGCGAAACACTGCATTTTAGCGTTCAGCCACTGGCTTTCCAACAACATAATACAAATAACTTTCAATGCAACAGTCGAATCAAACCAAATGTACCACAACCATAGAGTAAAATAATGTATCGGGAACAAGGAACATACTACTCTCCGGGAACAACAAAACCTTAACAAAACAAAATACAAACCACAGTGTGACCATTTCAAAATTGGCGAATCTGCCAAACACTGGCAAAAAATCTGCCAGCTCGATTCCTGCACTGTATAGATACGGTACAAGTGCAATTATTGTACAAGCAGTGATGGCCTAATAGTTTTGACGTCGGAATATCCCCGTTCCATTGGCACAAGCCAAAAGTGCCAGCTTAGAAAGTAACATTTCCAACAAACTGAATTAAACAAAAATATGTAAATAGACTTAAAAGCATGAGGTTTTTCATTTTATTTCAAAGATAATAAGGATTACCTTGAAATCTGTCACATTCTGCCACTTTCAGATATAAAATTTAGGAACCAAATCTGCCCGAATCGCAGAAATCTGCCACAAAAAGTCACACTGACAAACAAAATAATATTTAAAAAGTTGTTTTCTCTTTATTAACAGTAAACACTGTTGGTGCTTTATACATTGCATTATTAAGTAAAACAAAAATACGATTTTGTGGTAAATATGCAATGGTGTTAAATATATTATTATTTCAAATGGGGTAAAGAACGTGACAGTACTCTGTACCTACTAGTTGTCACCATTGAGGATAAAAAAAAGGAAACAAAGTCTACAGATTACTTTATCACTGTTAAAATCAATGCATAAAACTCGGACGAAGGCATAAAATAAATACGTCATTGATTGTCAATTAATCATAGTTGTCTATGGTTTCCACTTGTTTGCAGTGTTGCCAACTTAGCACTTTGTGCTAGATCACAATAATTTTCGTACGCCAAGTAGTACTGAAATGTAACGCTTAACACATATCACCTGATTCTAGCACTATTTCATACTTCTGATGACATGCTTTATGCACATATTGTAATCAGAAGCAAACACACTCCGTTACTCTAACACAGCTCCGCTCCGCTTTGGCGGAAACCGAGCCTTACTTCGTCCTTCAATGCCTCTTGCTGGCTGCTGGAGTAATGTACTAAATTCTGATTATGGATTGAGGAAAATCAAATAAATAAAAAACTAGATTAATTAAACCTATTTATTCAATTCTTCATAACTTCAAAACTACATGATATTCTTAATATCTAATTTACCGTTACCTAAATAAAGGCTTTTTGATATATTATACAAAAACATGGAAACAAAAAAAACCTTTCCTTTAAAAACCTTCAAACCCATTTTACAACATTGGGCAGTTTTTTATATAGAACACAAAACATTATTATTTATTTACTATATTATAAAATCGAACCAAATCCTTAACTAAAATAAAAGTAGGTAGTATTTTAATAAAAAATATTCGCAATTAAAGACATTCATAATTGGGTAATTTTTATTACTATATTATAAAGTAGGGTAAAAATAATGACGTACACTGAAAAAACTAATTATCGATCACATAACAAAAAAAATAATAATAAGCATTTAAATATTTCTGATTAGACAGAGATAGCGACATTAAATGATGACGTCACACCTCACGAATTCCATTGTAGCTTCGTGCGGCTTCATACAAATTTTCGTTTTGTGAGAAAGGGATAGAAGATCCTCTCCCTCCAAAATTAAAATGCCTGTAACTTTGTAAATCTTCGTTGGATTTTCATATTTCTTTCAGTGAACGTTATTATTTTTATCCTAGTCTTATATAATATAAAAGAAAGTCGTGTTAGTTACACTATTTATAACTCAAGAACGGCTTTACCGATATGGCTGAAAATTGGTGAGGAGGTAGCTTAGAGCCAGGAGACGGACATAGGATACTATTTATTCCGTTCAAGAGAAAAACATTTATATCGCAAAACAACGTTTGCCGGGTCAGCTAGTTAAAGCAATATTTTTTAACAAATTCAAAAGTAGTGTAATATCAAATTAAAGACATTGAGGCAAGACATAATAAGTCTACTTATTTGCATTTCTTGACGGTACAATGCTATGAGATATAAAAACCAAAAATATGGAGATACCCCTAATTCATTCTTCATTGCCTTGCTTGACATGCGGGGCCATTATGAACGCCAAGATTTGTAGTCAAATGTTCATGTATGGTATTTTTGTGTTATTCGTGTGACATATCGACAGCTGCCACTGGACGTGGCTTTGACAGTTATATAGTGACTTTGACAGTTATATAGTGACATTGACAGCTGCCACCGACGAGACGTGACTTTGACAGCTGCCACCGACGAGACGTGACTTTGACAGCTGCCACATGACGAGGTGACTTTGACAGCTGTCACAGGATGTTTTTTGAGAGTGTATTGTCTGTGTCTTCAATAGTCCTCCACCTCCATTTCCTCGACGACTTCTTCGATGACCGTCTGCGAGGTGTCGTCTTCCGACGTCGGTGCTGTGGATCTCCTCTGCGAGAAAACAAAACGAATTGTTGGAAAATGGCAAAAATACTAGCCTATGATATAATATTTATGTTATCTGTGATAACTGTTTATGAAAACTCAGATTTGACAATTTTTTAAATAAATTATGAAATACTAGCAAACCCGGCGAACTCCGTTTCGCCACCAGATGGCTTCGTTTTTCTTTGCTATAAACCTCACGGAGCCCGAGACCTTTCCAACGAATGCAAAACGGTGGAAATCGGTTCGTGCGTTTTGGAGTTATAGCGTCAGGAAGGAAAACCCGACTTATTTAATAGTAGATAATAAAACATTTTTAGAGCGTGTGCCTATGCTTAGATGAAGGCCGGAAGAGACCCAGGAGCACAGAGTCAACCATAGACGTTAGACTTTCTTAGCGTTTGTATTGTGGTGACTCTGAGCTCCGGGCTTTTATTAAATGTAAACATTTTTTTATTAACAATAACACAATGTTGTAGACAAATGTCTATGGCTATAGTTTATACTTCGTTCCTTCAGTCACTCTCACACATTCTTCTCATTCGTTGGGATCATATTTATTTGAAATTAAGTGGTAATTTTTTAACTGACCTCCTTGGCGCAGTGGCGGCGCGCTCGGATTCGAGTGGGAGGTCGCGGGTTCGATTCCCGCCACGGGCCACTTTGGGATTTTATAATTTCTAAATTGGCTCAGGTCTGGTCTGGTGGGAGGCTTCGGCCGTGGCTAGTAACCACCCTACCAGCAAAGACGCACCACCAAGCGATTTAGCGTTCCGGTGCGATGCTGTGTAGAAACCGTTGGGAGTAAATTTACTTACCCTTCCAAGTTAGTACGATAACATCTTAGACTGCATCATCACTTATCATCAGGTGAGATCGCAGTCAAGTACTAACTTGTATAGATTAAAAAAACCTGTCAAGTGCGAGTCGGACTCGCGCACTGAGGGTTCCGTACTACAACCGGAGGAATAAAACCATAAAAACCACTTTTCTTATCGAACCGCAAAACTAACTTTGTTTTTAGAGGTTTTATTGTAAATATCAAAAAAAATAATTATTAGATCTCGTTCAAACCAATTTTCGGTGGAAGTTTGCATGGTAAAAGTACATCATATATTTTTTTTGTTTTATCATAATCTTATTTTAGAAGTTACAGGGGGGGGGGGGGGACACACATTTTACCACTTTGGAAGTGTCTCTCGCGCAAGCTATTCATTTTAGAAAAAAATGATATCAGAAACCTTAGTATCATTTTTGAAGACCTATCCATAGATATAGGTTTACCCCACACATATGGGTTTGATGAAAAAAAAAATTTTTGAGTTTCAGTTCTAAGTATGGGGCACCCCCAAAATTTATTACTTTTTTTTAAATTTTGTCTGAAAACCTTAATGCAGTTCACAGAATACATCTACTTACCAAGTTTCAACAGTATAGCTCTTATAGTTTCGGAAAAAAGTGGCTGTGACATACGGACGGACAGACGAACAGACAGACATGACGAATTTATAAGGGTTCCGTTTTTTGCCATTCGGCTACGGAACCCTAAAAACAAAAAAAAACTGCCGACGGGCGCCATCTTGAGCGGCCATCTTGTAAATTCAAGATGGCGCCGACACAGCGCATGCATCGCTCACCATCGAGCCTTCCCGCTTGGCCGGGCGGTGCCGCTTCGGCCACGGCTTGCGCAGGTGCACGTGGTCGTAGTGGGACTTCATCTCGGCCTTCTGTCTGTACGACGTGTTGCATATCTCGCACTTGAAGCGTTTCTCGTCCGTGTGCACCTACAAAACAAACAAACATTTATTTTTCACTCATTCCTTGGAGCGACAAGGTTTCAAATTTGGAATCGATCAGGGGGGCTATTCACGCAAGATTTCGTGCAGTGAAATGTTTAAAAAGGTTGAAATACATTCAATTTTACACTCTAAACCAATGATGGACGTAAAGTTTATTTTTCAGTGTAAATTTTTTATTTTATTTCTTGATTCACGTCACTCAGTGTGTGAAGACGTTACGTGGATAGCCTGCTATGACATTCTCGTAACGTTTTCACACACTCAGTGATGTGATACAAGAAAAAGAAAAAAATATTAACACAGAAAAATGAACTTTACTCCTATTTGCTTAGAGTGTAAAATTTAATGTATTTCATCATAGGAAATACAATGCTCAAAAGTCATTTCAATCACAAAGCTGTCGAACAATATGGCGTTTTGAACTACATTCAATTTTACGCTCTATGTCAATTGTATTAAAATTAATTTTTCAGTGTTCGCAAAAAATGTTTTGAATTCAATATCGTCTGCGTACGTATTTATGTACGTAAATACTATCATCTTTTTAAAAATATCACATCACAAAATGTAGCCGACACGTAACGTGAATAGCCCCCCTGAGCTGGAAAAAAGCTCATACACCTTGATCATCGAGAAAGTCATCTTTTAACGACTGAGCAAATTTTTTGAAGAAGACAATTCTTAAGATAGCTAAGGCCGCTCAAAATTAAGTCTCCTTTCAAACATAATAAAAACGGATACACACGTCAAAATTTTATGCTCCCGAGGTTAATAAAAGAGATTAATACTAAAAAATTTCTAAGAACCTCAAGTTCTTGCCGAGAACTTTAGGCTCTCGTCACGGGTTACAACTTTATGATACGAGAACTTGCTCAGCTATAGTCTAAGAACGTAAAGTTCTCAGCAAAAACGTAAAGTTCTCAACAAGAACCTAAAGTTCTCAGCAAGAACTTATTAAGTTCTCGATCTCATACTTACGCTCCTGTGACGATTCAGATTGCTCCTATTGGCCAAGATCTTGCCACAAATGTCGCACTCGTCAACTTTGTACCGAGTGTACTTTTTCATCTGCTGCGGCACGACGGAATGAGCGTCCTAATAGCAAAAGAATTCACTAAAGTTCTTGCCGAGAACTTTTGTTCTACTACGAGAACTTTGTGTCCTTGCTGAGAACTTTAGATGTACTGCATCAACTACTTTCCCGTTGAACGTCTAACGTATAACCACAACCGACTTTTTCTTAATTACTAAAGTTCTCGGCAAAAACTTAAAGTTCTCGTCAAGAACTTAGTTAAAACAATTTTGTAAAAAACTTTCGTATCATACACTAGCGTTGATGTGTAGATATTCTTATACTATGGCTTGCAAGTTTATAGGTGGTATTTAAACCTTAAGTTCATGGCAAAAGCTGTATTTCGTTGAAAACGACAGAATGCCCACAAATCTATACGGGCGATTTATGTTAGTTTTACGGCCGAATTTTTAAAATTTTGCACTCTCATAAAAGACACTCAAGTTCTTGCCGAGAACTTTAGGTTCTGAAGTCGGTTGAAAAAAGTTTTCAACGAAAAGTCCTTGACCGAGTTATAGGTCGCGGCATTTATCTTTCGCTGTCAGGGAAAGTGGGGGGGATTTCTGTGGATGACGGAACGGGACGGAATGCGACTCCGATCTTGCCCGCCCCGACCCGCGTATCCCCATGATACCTTACTTGCCGCGACTTTTAAATTCTGTTTTTTAATCCTGGAGACAAAAATTTCGTTTCCTGTGTTGCCTGTCTTTTACGACGTTTTAATAGTTATGGGGTGCAATCGAAAAATATTTGTAGGCATTTCCTGTAATAAGCAATAATAATTGCATAAGTTGATAAAAACAGCTATGCAGTAGCTTTACCGCGGCAGTCTCTGAGTGCCACACGTTTTTGTTTTTTGCCATCCGCATGTGCTCCGTGTAGGTGCTCGTAGTAAAGCGGGGACACTCACGCCCATGTGCCGGTGCAGTAGCTTTACCGCGGCAGTCTCTGAGTGCCACACGTTTTTTTTTTGCCATCCGCATGTGCTCCGTGTAGGTGCTCGTAGTAAAGCGACGACACTCACGCCCATGTGCCGGTGCAGGTTGCCCTTGTTCGCGAAGTTCTTGCCGCACAGCTTGCAGCGGATGTACTCGTAGTAAAGCGACGACACTCACGCCCATGTGCCGGTGCAGGTTGCCCTTGTTCGCGAAGTTCTTGCCGCACAGCTTGCAGCGGATGTACTCGTAGTAAAGCGACGACACTCACGCCCATGTGCCGGTGCAGGTTGCCCTTGTTCGCGAAGTTCTTGCCGCACAGCTTGCAGCGGATGTACTCGTAGTAAAGCGACGACACTCACGCCCATGTGCCAGTGCAGGTTGCCCTTGTTCGCGAAGTTCTTGCCGCACAGCTTGCAGCGGATGTACTCGTAGTAAAGCGACGACACTCACGCCCATGTGCCGGTGCAGGTTGCCCTTGTTCGCGAAGTTCTTGCCGCACAGCTTGCAGCGGATGTACTCGTAGTAAAGCGACGACACTCACGCCCATGTGCCGGTGCAGGTTGCCCTTGTTCGCGAAGTTCTTGCCGCACAGCTTGCAGCGGATGTACTCGTAGTAAAGCGACGACACTCACGCCCATGTGCCGGTGCAGGTTGCCCTTGTTCGCGAAGTTCTTGCCGCACAGCTTGCAGCGGATGTACTCGTAGTAAAGCGACGACACTCACGCCCATGTGCCGGTGCAGGTTGCCCTTGTTCGCGAAGTTCTTGCCGCACAGCTTGCAGCGGATGTACTCGTAGTAAAGCGACGACACTCACGCCCATGTGCCGGTGCAGGTTGCCCTTGTTCGCGAAGGTCTTGCCGCACAGCTTGCAGCGGATGTACTCGTAGTAAAGCGACGACACTCACGCCCATGTGCCGGTGCAGGTTGCCCTTGTTCGCGAAGGTCTTGCCGCACAGCTTGCAGCGGATGTACTCGTAGTAAAGCGACGACACTCACGCCCATGTGCCGGTGCAGGTTGCCCTTGTTCGCGAAGGTCTTGCCGCACAGCTTGCAGCGGATGTACTCGTAGTAAAGCGACGACACTCACGCCCATGTGCCGGTGCAGGTTGCCCTTGTTCGCGAAGGTCTTGCCGCACAGCTTGCAGCGGATGTACTCGTAGTAAAGCGACGACACTCACGCCCATGTGCCGGTGCAGGTTGCCCTTGTTCGCGAAGGTCTTGCCGCACAGCTTGCAGCGGATGTACTCGTAGTAAAGCGACGACACTCACGCCCATGTGCCGGTGCAGGTTGCCCTTGTTCGCGAAGGTCTTGCCGCACAGCTTGCAGCGGATGTACTCGTAGTAAAGCGACGACACTCACGCCCATGTGCCGGTGCAGGTTGCCCTTGTTCGCGAAGTTCTTGCCGCACAGCTTGCAGCGGATGTCGGGGCGCGGGCGGCGCGCGTCGTGCACGTAGCGGTGCACGCCCAGCAGCCGGCTGTTGATGAACGCCTTGCCGCACACGTCGCACGCGAACGGGCGCACGTTCATGTGCAGCCGCATGTGCTCCGCGTACTGCCACTGGGCCTGCGGACACGAGGGTTATTAATACTCATTGATCATTTCTCCTGTACAATTTTGTATGAAAAATATTTTTCTATACTAGTCGATTCGTATAGAAGGAAAAATTCAATTCAATTCAATTCAAAATTCTTTATTGCGAACTTGGTCACAAAAGTTGGGTCTTCATACAAATTATAGGTACAAAAAATCATTAAGAACAAAAATATGGAGATGGATGATTGAGGATTTCGGAGACGGGTGAAGAGCACAGCCAGGGTATTAAAGATAGGTGGAAGTACTCGACCAAATGTCATTTGAAACGTCATCCGATTGGCAGTGGGCTAAAAAAATTTTCAAAATGGCGGATTCAAAATGGCCGCCATACGAATTTCGTCGATATCTCGGAAAATATAAAAGATGGAAGGATGGTTTTTGACAATAAGTGATCAGAACCCAAAGGTCTATGCGATGGACAGAAAAAAAACAAAATGGCAGCAAAAAATTTTTTTTATAGAAAATGTATGGCAAAAATTAAACGCTGTCGACGATGATACTTTTATAGGCCAGTGTACTATAGCTTGCATTGTAACACTATAAGGGGCTATCCATAAATTACGTCACACGTTAACAGGGAGGGAGGGAGGGGGTCTTCGTGGTGGGGTAGAAGGCCCTGGTCTTGGTCGGGTGGTCAGCTCCGTGCCGCGCTGCGTTCCCTCACAGTACGTATATCAGGTATTGTCAAATTAGCTGCCACCGTTCCAGGAGGTGAATGTGCCATACATATACACTTCAATAGTGAAAAAATCTCAGTCCCTGGTCTAAATTTTTTTTAATAAACATTATTAACACATCGCATCATGTTGCATAAACACGTCCATCAAACTTGAGTACATGTTTAGTACAGTTATCGCCTCGTAACGGAAATCAGCTGTTTGGGCGCGGCGTGAGAGCGTTGACCTTGGGTTGCGAAGTAATTTTTAATTAAAAAAAAAAAAAAATATTGAAGTGCGCGTGGTACTTGCGCAGCGAGGGCGGCTCCGTTCCCTCACAGTACGTATATTACCTTGAGGAACTTGCCGCACAGCTCGCACATGACCTTGGTCTTCATGGTGGGGTAGAAGGTCCTGGTCTTGTCCGGGTGGTCGCGCCGGAAGTGCGCGTGGTACTTGCGCAGCGAGGGCAGCTCCATGCCGCACTGCGCAACAGAAATAGGGACTTGAGATCACTGACATTCAATAGTAATTATGTACAATGAAGATTGTGCGATGATCGTGGCCGATTACCACCAACAGATGATTATGTGTGTGGTTCATCGCCTATAGTGATCTAAATGACCATGACACTGAAAAGCTTATGTGGTAATAATTTTATCAAACATGTACACTCTAACACACGCGCAAGCACACACACGAACACGTTACGCGCACACACACACACACACACACACACACACACACACACACACACACACACACACACACACACACACACACACACACACACACACACACTATCACACGCACGCACGTATACACACAAAATATACACTCGCAACCACACTAATACAAATTATTATACTACATTAAAGGTACAAGTGTGTAGCCGACTGCACGCAACAGCAGACGACGTGTCGTCGCTTCATGTCGTCGCGACACGTCGTCGCGTCATGTCGCTGCAGTCATGATTTCGAACCCGACTGCAGACGGCAACAGCAGATGGCATCCAGTTGGTTCCGAGTGCTCCGTGAAACAAGATGTCTGACGTGTTCGAGAATAGTGATCGAATTTTTTTATATCTTTTATTGGAAGAGGAAGAAGACGATGATGACTTGTTTTTATTATACAGAAAAAGACGAAAAGCCACACGTCATATGCTTAAATGCAGAGCAAGTGAGGGAACTTATTCAATGCTGATCAAAAACCATTTGAAAAGCGATATGAAAGAATTGAGAGATATGTCGTTTATTTATAAACATCAATTTTGAAAAGAAACACGCTCGAACGCGGTAGTTGCTCCAGCGTCAGCGGCACTACTGATCTGCGGTCGGACGACACTGGCGTCTGCCGCTCGACGACACGTCGCTAGCTTCATGTCGCTAACTACGGAGGGAATTTCATAGAAATACATAGAAAATTAGAAACCAGTGTCGCTGCGACACGTCGTCTGCTGCTGCTGCGTGCAGTCGGCTACCAACTTGCACCTTTACTGTTGTCCGTCCGTGTTAAAAATTGTTTTATAGTTTAAGTTTAGAAAGCGACCCCCAAGTCACGGGTTTCCTAGTTTGGGGGTCCAGGGTAATTTTAAGATAACTGTATTTATTTTCTGTGCACAAATAAACAATTTATTATTATTTAATTTATTATTAATTTTTGCAAGACGCCGAGAGCGGTGGCATCCTTATGTGGTTGACGTCCAAAAAACTCGCACGAAACGTTTTTCCTCCACGTTAATAATAGGCATTGTCTAGGCAAGCGCGCTCCAACCTAGACCTCATCATTGCTTTCCATCAGGCATGGTTGTCGTCAAGCGCAGGCCTATCTTCAATAAAAAAAAATATTATAGTAAAGAAGAGCAATTAAGTACCTGTTCGCAGGTGAGCGGTCCGGTCACCTCTGGTTTGACCTTACTGACAGCTGTCAGGAACTCCGTGTCTTGGTTCCTCTTGGCTTTGATATGCTCTGTTATGCTGTGAAAAAAACATATTAATATTATTAACAAGTATATTTATGTATGTACTTTAATTGATTTTTTCACGTCGCAACTCCATTTTCAACATTTTGTTGGAAATTGATTATACACTGAATTAAGAGAATTTTAAGATTCGAGACTGGGATTTCCGTTGATTTTCGTTGATTTTCATTGTTTCGGGTTTCTCGCGCATTTTCATCGTTTCGAGATTTTCGTGGATTTTGATCGTTTCGGGATTTTCGTCACGAAAAATATCTACTTTCTTTCGCCTAGCCCCGTCGGCGACACCGTCTGAAAAGAAGCTGTTTTAAAAATGAAAATGAAAAATCTTTATTTTCACATAGGCCCAATTAATAGGCTCTTATGAAAAGTCAAAACTCTACCGCCAGGTTCGGAAAGCAGGTTTGCACCGAGAAGAACTGGCAAGAAACTCGGCACTTGCTCTTTTCAAAAAAAATGTGTACATAATCTGTGGCATACACGTGGAATACTCACAACTCGCTGTCATGCTTGATGGAAACTCCCAGATGCAGCCGGTACGCGGTCTCGTCCGCGAACACCACGTCGCACTTCTTGCACTGCACGCCTTCCTCCCACTGAGGACAACACAGTTTATACATAACTAGCTGACCCGGTTTAAAGTTTAAAGTTTAACTTTGTTTTGCCATATACATTTTTTTTCTCTCGAACGGAATAAATAGTATCCTAGTCCGTGTCTCCTGGCCTAAGCTACCTCGTCACCAATCTTCAGCCATATCGGTGAAGCCGTTCTTGAGTTATAAATAGTGTAACTAACACGACTTTCTTTACTATATAATATAGCTATTCGTGCTGATTCACTGACTCAGTGATTGATCACCTCTCCTGAACAATTTTGTATGAAAAATTTTTTTTTAACTAATCGTTTCGTCTAGAAGAGAAAAAATCATTCGGAGGAAAAATACGGAGAAAGCTGATGATTGAGGATTTCGAAGAAGGGTGAAGAGCATAGCCAAGCGTATTGCAGATAGGTGGGGGCTCTCGACCCCCATCTAAACGTCATCCAAACGTCATCCAATTGGCAGTGAGGTGAAAAAAATTTCAAAATGGCGGATTCAAAATGGCCGCTATACGAATTTCGTCGATATCTCGGAAAGTATAAAAGATGGAAGAACGGTTACTTGACAAGAAGTGATCAGGACCCGAAGGTCTATTTGATGGACAGAAAAAAATGACTGACTGAAAAATGAATCTTCGCAGTAGCAGATCGCCTTGGAACCGTTACCTCTTGGTTCTTATGAGGAATTTCAATTTACGCTGGTTTCTTCAGCTGGCGAGCAGTTCGTGTAGATTTTTGTATTTCGCGGTATGCAACGCATGATTTTTTGAATTTGAATACGAAAGAAGTCTTTTTTCTTGTGTCACTGTCATATCAGCTGTCATTGTCGTCGCGTTGCCGCCACTCGTAATTTGAATGACCACAGATTAAGGTTGACGTCACGAGTCTTTCACGAGTGAAAGGGCCAGAGAAGAAGACACCCACCTGAACCTCGTCCTTGTGCCTGACGCTCCTGTGCCGCTCCAACTCCTCGTCGCTGGCTAGCTTCAGACCGCACACGGTGCACAGGCTCTCCGGCGTGTGCGCTATGGCTATGTGGTCCATCAGCACCGTGTACCGCCTGTGAATTTTAGCATCGATTGAAACTCCTATCATTACGACGCTTACATGGGAGTAAAATGAAGGCAGAGACAGAGGGTTAGATGATGAGAGAGCTGGTTGAGTTAAAGAGAGAGATGAGATGATAAGAGATGGCATGAAGTGAGTGCTAGATGGAAAGAGAGACAATGAACTGGAGGAAGAAAAGGAGAAGATCGCATGCAGAAAAGATATAATGCAGAGTACGATGCATTGAGTCAAGTGTACGATGAACGATACACAAATGGTGTGGTGAAGAGAGAGATATGGAAAAGAAAAAGTGAGATTTTGAAAAGGTGACATGCAGAGAGAATGTGAGATGTAGAGCACAGGTAAGATGAGAGGGTGTAATGGTCAGCGAAGGAGATGGAGAGCAACAATGTAAGACGGAGAGAGAGATAATGTGAGTCAACTTACACGCATTCCTCCGTACAGTACGGACACTGGTACTTGATCCCTCTGTGCTTCATGCCGTGTTGTCGAGCGGGCTCGCTGAAACAAAAACATGACGTTTATTTACTGACTCTTATAACAGAAATACGCTGGACCTCAGACTGTCAACGCTGTCTATGAAGACACTTGATTTTCGCCATTTTGGCGCTGACTGTACCGTAAGCTGGCGCGAGCGTCCATGGAACTAAAATAAAATGACATTCAAAACGACAGTCACTAATAACAAATGTCAATTTAGTACCGTGGACCTTCGAGGTGGGCGGGAGGTGAAATCGGCACAAAAAATGAACTGTCAATTGTATAGAATGCTGATCGAACATACTAGTTTAATGGAGAACAACCCACCACCTTCCCATGGCCCCGCCGCCCTCTCGGACTCTTGGGCCGAAACGCGGCAGGACACCCGAGCGGTACTTGCTCTCGGCGCTTTTCCCAGTTCGGATGCCTTCTTGAGCTCCCTACACCAGAGACAAAAGGGACAAGGAAGTGAGAGAAATAATTTTTCTCTCACTTCCTTGTCCCTTTTGTCTTTCTCCCCTTTCTGGGGCAGACGCTACTATGATGTTCTTCTCCCGCCGCCGCTCCCAGCCTCCTCCTCTCCCGACGAGCTCCGGTTCGTATCACTGCTGCTGCAACTCGACGTGAGCTCCTCCTCCTCCCCGGCCTCTCGTCGTCTCCTTCGTTGCCGCACATCCGAGCCGCTCCGCCTCCTGTGCCACGCGTGCGCGAACTCCCGTAGTATTAATGGAGAATAGCGGGAACAGATGAAGAAGAAGACACTCACGCGGAGCAGGTGGAGAAGTCGCACAGGGTGCAGCTGAACTTGGTGGCGTGGCGCGCCGCCTGGTGGTTCTCCAGCACCTTCGCGCTGGGGAACTTGAAGCGGCACACCGGGCACTCGAACTCGCCCTCCGCCTGGCGAGAGCATCGACGTTGGAGAAGAAGAGGAAGACACTCACGCGGAGCAGGTGGAGAAGTCGCAC
Organism: Coenonympha arcania; assembly: GCA_036785405.1. NCBI lineage: Eukaryota > Metazoa > Arthropoda > Insecta > Lepidoptera > Nymphalidae > Coenonympha > Coenonympha arcania. The sequence goes on from CM072081.1 coordinate 7,013,910, forward strand.
AGGGTGCAGCTGAACTTGGTGGCGTGGCGCGCCGCCTGGTGGTTCTCCAGCACCTTCGCGCTGGGGAACTTGAAGCGGCACACCGGGCACTCGAACTCGCCCTCCGCCTGGCGAGAGCATCGACGTTGGAGAAGAAGAGGAAGACACTCACGCGGAGCAGGTGGAGAAGTCGCACAGGGTGCAGCTGAACTTGGTGGCGTGGCGCGCCGCCTGGTGGTTCTCCAGCACCTTCGCGCTGGGGAACTTGAAGCGGCACACCGGGCACTCGAACTCGCCCTCCGCCTGGCGAGAGCATCGACGTTGGAGAAGAAGAGGAAGACACTCACGCGGAGCAGGTGGAGAAGTCGCACAGGGTGCAGCTGAACTTGGTGGCGTGGCGCGCCGCCTGGTGGTTCTCCAGCACCTTCGCGCTGGGGAACTTGAAGCGGCACACCGGGCACTCGAACTCGCCCTCCGCCTGGCGAGAGCATCGACGTTGGAGAAGAAGAGGAAGACACTCACGCGGAGCAGGTGGAGAAGTCGCACAGGGTGCAGCTGAACTTGGTGGCGTGGCGCGCCGCCTGGTGGTTCTCCAGCACCTTCGCGCTGGGGAACTTGAAGCGGCACACCGGGCACTCGAACTCGCCCTCCGCCTGGCGAGAGCATCGACGTTGGAGAAGAAGAGGAAGACACTCACGCGGAGCAGGTGGAGAAGTCGCACAGGGTGCAGCTGAACTTGGTGGCGTGGCGCGCCGCCTGGTGGTTCTCCAGCACCTTCGCGCTGGGGAACTTGAAGCGGCACACCGGGCACTCGAACTCGCCCTCCGCCTGGCGAGAGCATCGACGTTGGAGAAGAAGAGGAAGACACTCACGCGGAGCAGGTGGAGAAGTCGCACAGGGTGCAGCTGAACTTGGTGGCGTGGCGCGCCGCCTGGTGGTTCTCCAGCACCTTCGCGCTGGGGAACTTGAAGCGGCACACCGGGCACTCGAACTCGCCCTCCGCCTGGCGAGAGCATCGACGTTGGAGAAGAAGAGGAAGACACTCACGCGGAGCAGGTGGAGAAGTCGCACAGGGTGCAGCTGAACTTGGTGGCGTGGCGCGCCGCCTGGTGGTTCTCCAGCACCTTCGCGCTGGGGAACTTGAAGCGGCACACCGGGCACTCGAACTCGCCCTCCGCCTGGCGAGAGCATCGACGTTGGAGAAGAAGAGGAAGACACTCACGCGGAGCAGGTGGAGAAGTCGCACAGGGTGCAGCTGAACTTGGTGGCGTGGCGCGCCGCCTGGTGGTTCTCCAGCACCTTCGCGCTGGGGAACTTGAAGCGGCACACCGGGCACTCGAACTCGCCCTCCGCCTGGCGAGAGCATCGACGTTGGAGAAGAAGAGGAAGACACTCACGCGGAGCAGGTGGAGAAGTCGCACAGGGTGCAGCTGAACTTGGTGGCGTGGCGCGCCGCCTGGTGGTTCTCCAGCACCTTCGCGCTGGGGAACTTGAAGCGGCACACCGGGCACTCGAACTCGCCCTCCGCCTGGCGAGAGCATCGACGTTGGAGAAGAAGAGGAAGACACTCACGCGGAGCAGGTGGAGAAGTCGCACAGGGTGCAGCTGAACTTGGTGGCGTGGCGCGCCGCCTGGTGGTTCTCCAGCACCTTCGCGCTGGGGAACTTGAAGCGGCACACCGGGCACTCGAACTCGCCCTCCGCCTGGCGAGAGCATCGACGTTGGAGAAGAAGAGGAAGACACTCACGCGGAGCAGGTGGAGAAGTCGCACAGGGTGCAGCTGAACTTGGTGGCGTGGCGCGCCGCCTGGTGGTTCTCCAGCACCTTCGCGCTGGGGAACTTGAAGCGGCACACCGGGCACTCGAACTCGCCCTCCGCCTGGCGAGAGCATCGACGTTGGAGAAGAAGAGGAAGACACTCACGCGGAGCAGGTGGAGAAGTCGCACAGGGTGCAGCTGAACTTGGTGGCGTGGCGCGCCGCTTGGTGGTTCTCCAGCACCTTCGCGCTGGGGAACTTGAAGCGGCACACCGGGCACTCGAACTCGCCCTCCGCCTGGCGAGAGCATCGACGTTGGAGAAGAAGAGGAAGACACTCACGCGGAGCAGGTGGAGAAGTCGCACAGGGTGCAGCTGAACTTGGTGGCGTGGCGCGCCGCCTGGTGGTTCTCCAGCACCTTCGCGCTGGGGAACTTGAAGCGGCACACCGGGCACTCGAACTCGCCCTCCGCCTGGCGAGAGCATCGACGTTGGAGAAGAAGAGGAAGACACTCACGCGGAGCAGGTGGAGAAGTCGCACAGGGTGCAGCTGAACTTGGTGGCGTGGCGCGCCGCCTGGTGGTTCTCCAGCACCTTCGCGCTGGGGAACTTGAAGCGGCACACCGGGCACTCGAACTCGCCCTCCGCCTGGCGAGAGCATCGACGTTGGAGAAGAAGAGGAAGACACTCACGCGGAGCAGGTGGAGAAGTCGCACAGGGTGCAGCTGAACTTGGTGGCGTGGCGCGCCGCCTGGTGGTTCTCCAGCACCTTCGCGCTGGGGAACTTGAAACGGCACACCGGGCACTCGAACTCGCCCTCCGCCTGGCGAGAGCATCGACGTTGGAGAAGAAGAGGAAGACACTCAGGCGGAGCAGGTGGAGAAGTCGCACAGGGTGCAGCTGAACTTGGTGGCGTGGCGCGCCGCCTGGTGGTTCTCCAGCACCTTCGCGCTGGGGAACTTGAAGCGGCACACCGGGCACTCGAACTCGCCCTCCGCCTGGCGAGAGCATCGACGTTGGAGAAGAAGAGGAAGACACTCACGCGGAGCAGGTGGAGAAGTCGCACAGGGTGCAGCTGAACTTGGTGGCGTGGCGCGCCGCCTGGTGGTTCTCCAGCACCTTCGCGCTGGGGAACTTGAAGCGGCACACCGGGCACTCGAACTCGCCCTCCGCCTGGCGAGAGCATCGACGTTGGAGAAGAAGAGGAAGACACTCACGCGGAGCAGGTGGAGAAGTCGCACAGGGTGCAGCTGAACTTGGTGGCGTGGCGCGCCGCCTGGTGGTTCTCCAGCACCTTCGCGCTGGGGAACTTGAAGCGGCACACCGGGCACTCGAACTCGCCCTCCGCCTGGCGAGAGCATCGACGTTGGAGAAGAAGAGGAAGACACTCACGCGGAGCAGGTGGAGAAGTCGCACAGGGTGCAGCTGAACTTGGTGGCGTGGCGCGCCGCCTGGTGGTTCTCCAGCACCTTCGCGCTGGGGAACTTGAAGCGGCACACCGGGCACTCGAACTCGCCCTCCGCCTGGCGAGAGCATCGACGTTGGAGAAGAAGAGGAAGACACTCACGCGGAGCAGGTGGAGAAGTCGCACAGGGTGCAGCTGAACTTGGTGGCGTGGCGCGCCGCCTGGTGGTTCTCCAGCACCTTCGCGCTGGGGAACTTGAAGCGGCACACCGGGCACTCGAACTCGCCCTCCGCCTGGCGAGAGCATCGACGTTGGAGAAGAAGAGGAAGACACTCACGCGGAGCAGGTGGAGAAGTCGCACAGGGTGCAGCTGAACTTGGTGGCGTGGCGCGCCGCCTGGTGGTTCTCCAGCACCTTCGCGCTGGGGAACTTGAAGCGGCACACCGGGCACTCGAACTCGCCCTCCGCCTGGCGAGAGCATCGACGTTGGAGAAGAAGAGGAAGACACTCACGCGGAGCAGGTGGAGAAGTCGCACAGGGTGCAGCTGAACTTGGTGGCGTGGCGCGCCGCCTGGTGGTTCTCCAGCACCTTCGCGCTGGGGAACTTGAAGCGGCACACCGGGCACTCGAACTCGCCCTCCGCCTGGCGAGAGCATCGACGTTGGAGAAGAAGAGGAAGACACTCACGCGGAGCAGGTGGAGAAGTCGCACAGGGTGCAGCTGAACTTGGTGGCGTGGCGCGCCGCCTGGTGGTTCTCCAGCACCTTCGCGCTGGGGAACTTGAAGCGGCACACCGGGCACTCGAACTCGCCCTCCGCCTGCCGACAGAAGCCACATTGCGTTATGTACGATGTCGGGTGTGAGATACCCACTCACTGCATTTAATACGCTGTCGGGTGCCCGCTCACTGCATTTAATACGTTGTTGGTTGTTAGATACCCGCTCAATACATTTAACACGCTATCGGGTGTGAGATACCCGCTCACTTCATTTAACACGCTGTCGGGTGTAAGATACCCGCTCACTAAATTTTATACGATGTCGGGTGTGAGATACCCGCTCACTACATTTTATACGATGTCGGGTGTGAGATACCCGCTCAATGCATGTAATACGCTTAGAGATATTTAATGTCAGCAAATAAGCACAATTGTGCGCTGTGTTAAGTAAGGTATAAGATACCCGTATTACAACAAAAAAAATTATTTATGTCTCTTAAAATGCAGAACAGAAATTCAGTACAAAAGTCGGACTATGCACATTGCTTATATGTGTGCATGCATATATTATGTGTGTGGACATTGTAGTGTGCCATCAGACGTCGGGTGTGAGATACCCGTGTCACTCACCTCTTCGTGCAGCGTCATGTGCCTGTTGTACGCGTAGTCGTGCATGAAGCCCCGGAAGCACAGGTTGCAGTGGTACGCGGCGCCCTTGTACGTCTTGGTCAACCTGCGAGGAAATATCATAGTTTCAGCACGGCTATTGACTAATTCAGGTGTTACAGCCCACTGTACTCTATACCGTAATATAATAAAGCTGAAAAATGTCTCAAATATGCTTGGAAATTTGACCATCAATTTGACAAACTTAGTCGGGATAAATCGAAATTGCTGTACCGTTAAATCAGTGGCAGTCAAAAGTTTAGGATTAGGACCTAAATACCTGTAACCATGACAGTAAGGGAGTTCTTACTGTAGTGGTTTAGCGTTCCTATAAATTGCATCAAGTGTCGTGTACTTTTAAAATGTGACGTTCTTTCAATCTGACACATGTCGCAACCAAGGAGATCAACAATTTTTTTTTTATACTATATTAGGCTCTAGCGCTTGACTGTGATCACACCTGATGGAAAGTGATGATGCAGTCTAAGGTGGAACGCGCTTGCCTAGAAGATGCCTATTCACTCTTAATTTGAAGGCACCCGGGTTGTAAGTGGCAGGAAAGACACTGCCTGGGAGTGTATTCCAGGCCTTTGCAGTGCGTATCAGGAACGAGGAACCAAACCGCTTCGTACGCGTCGTTGGTACGTCAACTATGTATGGGTGGAAGCCTTTACGATGCCTTGCCGTTCTATGGTAGAAAGGTGACGGGGGAACCAAATAGTCAACAAAGGTATTATTTTAGCCTCCGTCATCTGGTTGATCCTGAACTGCTTGGGCTTCTCATGGCGCCGTCGTGGCACTCCACAGTTCATTATAGATACCTGTTCCGTATTTCCATTAGCTGCTCCTCCAAGGTCAGCTGCCTGATGTTGAAAATGACATCATTGAGGTCGTCAGAGAAGTACGTCTTGCCGTAGTTCTTGAGCACGGAGCGCCGCTTCCTGTTGATCTTGGCGCGCTTGGTGGCCTCCGAGTCGGTCGTCTGGTTGATCCTGAACTGCTCGGGGTGCTCCACGGCATCGTCACGTCGGTCAGGCGATAGAAAGAGACCACAACATTGCGTTTGTTGCGTGTCGATTTTGAGGGCGGGGCCAGGTGCTATTGCGAACTGAATTGCACTTTTTGTGTCAGCGCTAGAGTCGCTATTTCCTTATATCATCGTGCGGAGTGGACCTTCTGTACCTGTACTATTTAGTGCCCTGTGCCAGGGCGTATGTATATTGTCGGGGGTTAATAAAATAAAGTCTAGAAATTAGACTCACTTACCTTCTTGGACGTTCTCAACTGTCTTCAATTCCTCATTTTCATCATCGTCAACTTTGGGCATATCTTTTTGCACTATGCTAGTTCTGACAACGTCTTTACGGACATACGTCGTGGCAGTCCACACAGTTCTTTTTTTTTTTTTTTTATTTGAAAAACTCCATTTACAATCTTCTTTGGACTCCTGACCCCTAAACTAGGAAAGCCATAGGAACATTATAGATACCTGTTCCGTATTTCCACTAGCTGCTCCTCCAAGGTCAGCTGCCTGATGTTGAAGATGACATCGTTGAGGTCATCAGAGAAGTACTGCTTGCCGTAGTTCTTGAGCACGGAGCGTCGCTTCCTGTTTATCTTGGCGCGCTTGGTGGCCTCCGAGTCGGTCGTCTGGTTGATCCTGAACTGCTCGGGGTTCTCTACAGCGGTTTCCGTTTCATTGTCCTCGCTGTTGTGATCTGTGGAACGATAAATCCTGACTCACTCACTCACTGACTCCTGGACCTAGATAAGAAAGCTGAAATTTCGCACGGGAGTTCCCTTATTTTTGACGTGATAACGTTTAATAAATTGATGAACACCAGCAACGCACATGAAAAATAGTAACGCTCCGCGTAACGTTCCACCCGAGCCTGTGCGTGCAAGCGATAGAGAGGCACGATAAAACAAACGATAAAGAGGCCAATTATGACGTTATCACGTAAATCTATCGTCCGTAAACCGACTTTACAGACAACCAATTTTTTTTTAATAAATTAATATACATCAGGACATTACACAAATCGCAATCTAGCCCCAAAGGAAGCGATAGCTTGTGCTATGGGTACTAGATATTTGTTGTAATAATTAACACATTAATATACATAAATATAATATACTGAAAGACACCCAGATACTAGAAAACATTCATGCTCATCACACAAACATTTTCCAGTAGTGGGAATCGAACCCACGACCTCCGACGCAGACGGCAGGTTCGCTACCGCTACGCCATTAGGTCATCAATTCAATTGTATAAGTAACCAAATAAATAATTTTAAAGAATGCGCGAGGGTTCCCCGGAAAACGCGCGACCTTTTTTGGATCCTATTTATTTTTGGATCCTATTTATTTTTTGATCCTATTTATTTTTTGATCCTATTTATTTTTGGATCCTATTTATTTTTGGATCCTATTTATTTTTGGATCCTATTTATTTTTGGATCCTATTTATTTTTGGATCCTATTTATTTTTGGATTCTATTTATTTTGTATCTTATTGTAGAATCTTTTTCTACGTACCCTCGTCATAATCATCTTGCTCCCACGTGAAGTCATCGTTGGCATCCTCATAGTTGTCATCCCAAGTGTCATTATTGCCGTCGTTATCATTCTCGGTATCCTCATTGAAGTTATCATTCGTTTCATTCCCGTTCTCGTTGTAACTTTTATTCGAAGCACCTGAAATGTGAACCTTTTTACATTACTGCTAAATTTAATTAAACTTTTAAACTTAATTATTATATTATTAAACTTTTTATTATTATCTTTCATAAACAATGATTTCTTACAAACTATGGAACGCTAATAACTGTTGTAGTTAGAAACTGTGTTACAGTTATTAGCGCCCTCCTCCAGCTTAACGTAACAGCAAAAAGATACAGTAACTACTAATAAATGTTAAAACAAAAATAATGTTTGAGTGTGTGTGTGTGTGTGTGTGTGTGTGTGTGTGTGTGTGTGTGTGTGTGTGTGTGTGAGTGTGTGAGTGTGTGTGTGTGAGTGGGTGGGTGTGAGTGTGTGTGTGTGTGTGTGGTATTATCCAGAGGTACAATAAAATAAAATATTATTTTAAATTTACAATGAGTTCCTCAGTGTTACTAAGATTAATATTATTAATAGCTATTAACAACTTAATCTACTTATATATTATATAAAAGAAAGTCGTGTTAGTTACACTATTCATAACTCAAGAACGGCTTTACCGATATAGCTGAAAATTGGTGAGGAGGTAGCTGTTTTTTTTTTGTTTGCCGGGTCAGCTAGTAATAAATAGATAACGTTTGTGAGTTTGTAACGTTGTAAGGGGAAATCTCGGGATGTAATGAACCGATTTTCAAAATTATTTCACCTATAGAAAGCTACGTTATTGTGGAGTGTCATAGACTATAATAATTTTTTAAATTAATTACGCATCTTTACTTAAACTTCAATAATGTAAGTAATCCGAGTTGTGAAAATAGAGGATAGAACAAAACAATGTACTACAAAATTAAAGAATGTATCAAAATCTGTAAAAAAAAGTCCGCGTTAGCACATATACGCCTATCTCCTACGGATAACATACAATAAATTTTCGTACCCGGCGGGATTTGTTTGGATTTTCGTAGATTTTCTTCGTGACGGAAGTTTCGCCACGCAATGTTTAAAAAAATTCAATTTCTTCCGACAAGAAACTTTGCTTCAAAAAAGTTACCCGTACCTAAAGTGATGTCTCTCTCCTCCATAATGCTCTCTACTTCCCGTTTGATGTTGGTCATCTCACAGTCTTCTTCACTCTGCACATCCAGGTAGTCTTCATCCACAGCTTCCACCACAGACTCCTCGTAGAACTCCTGGTCTCCGTAATGCTCGATAAGAACCTCATATTCCTTGTCTCCTCCTTCGGTCTTCCCTCCTTCTGGAACAGAGACGAGGGGAAATAAAACCGGCATGTCGCCTCGTAGCTCTCAAGGGATTTATTGAATTTATTTTTGTCTTCGTCACTCTCACGGATACGTTGGTAGGTACGACATGCAGCGTCGCGGAAGAATATAGCAGAAAAACGACGTTTTACGTAATTACTCAAAAACTAAGCCAGTTATCGAAAATCGATTTCTCAGCGTTTTTGGATATTATTATTACCGATACTTTAAAACAAAAAATACAATTACATCCAATGTAGTTTCCAATAAAAATGAGAAAAACTGAGATTTTGGAGCAACTTTTGGGAGAACTTTCTATCGAGAAAATTTAATCCAATCGTGTTTCTGCTTCTTAGCGATTTTAGATTAAGGGGATTTATTGAATTTATTTTTGTCTTTCTCACTCTCACGGAGATTTGGTAGGTGCGACATGCAGCGTCGCGGAAGTATATAACAGAAAAACGACCTTTTACGTAATTACTCAAAAACTAAGCCAGTTATCGAAAATGGATTTCTCAGCGTTTTTGGATATTGTTATTTCCGACACATTAAAACAAAAATTACAATTACATCCATTGTAGTTTCCGATTAAAAATAGGAAAACTGAGATTTTGGAGCAACTTTTGGGAGAACTTTCTATCGAGAAAATTTTATCCAATCGTGTTTCTGCTTCTTAGCGATTAAAGACACATTAAATATTATTTAGACATTAAATATTACAAGCAGGGGTCCGGACCTCAATATTTCAGATAGTTGCCGCTCGCGGGCCGAGTGGCACGCGCTAGTTCTATACGGGCTATTTTACGCGCCGTCTGGCTACGGCAGCCCTAGTACGTCGTAAGAGATAAAGTTAGGCGATAGAAAGAGACCACAACATTGCGTTTGTTGCGTGTCGATTTTGAGGGCGGGGCCAGGCGCTATTGCGAACTGAATTGCACTTTTTGTGTCAGCGCTAGAGTCGCTATTTCTTTAAATCATCGTGCGGAGTGGACCTTCTGTACCTGTACTATTTAGTGTCCTGTGGCAGGACGTATGTCTATTGTCGGGGGTTAATAAAATAGCAAAGTCAAGAAATTAGACTCACTTACCTTCTTGCACGTTCTCAACTGTCTTTAATTCCTCATTTTCATCGTCAATTTTGGGCATATCTTTTTGCACTATGCTAGTTTTGACAACGTTTTTACGGACATACTGTTTGATTGGGGAACTGTTTGGACTTTCCATTTTGCTCGCAAAACTTTTTGGAGTCCTGTTTTGGGTGTTTGTCAATATATTCTCAAGGATAGGTGTGTCTTTTTTATTGATATTTGATTTAATATTTTTATTGTCATTTGTAATAGATTGATTTCTGCTAGTGACTTTTGCATGCATTGCTTGAAATTTGCCTGGTGTAGTTTTATCTTCAACGTCAGGCATGACAATTCTGTCACCGATTATAACTGGCAAAACTTTTTGCTCCTTTTTTGTGGATTTGTTTTCCTTATTTACATTTACGTTTTGATTATTTGGTCTCATAATGAAATTGGTTTGACATTGCTTGATTGTCGTTTTCATAGCCCCTGGTGTGTTTGTATTTAGATTCCTTATTACCGCCTTAGTTTTATCGACTTCTTTAACAGGTGTTGATGTTTTGTTGGCTATAACGATTTGCGTGTTTTTCTTAAGAAGTTCGTCTTTGCGGATGATTTTGAATTTATTGTCTATCACCACGTCTATAACTGGAATGTAGTCTACTTGAGATATTTGACTGGAGTCTGTGTCAAATTTTTCTTGTTTGATTTCTTTTTTCACTAGCACGTCTTGTTTTTTTTGTTGGGCAGTTTGAATCGAGACATTTTTAGACTCGATATTCTTTTCTGCGCTCCTAGTAGCGTTTGTGAACACAACTTTTTTGCTATCTCTACTTGCAGTGACGTTTTTTTCTGGTGTCGCGTGTATTTTTTTGTTCACTTTATCAGCTCCTGAGTCTTTTTTAGTACCCAGGATGGTTAGTTCGTCCATTTCCTCGTTAGTTTCTTCATCATTTGGATCCTCTTGTATAGATAGATCGAACTGTTCGTGGTTTATAGTCTGCATCGTCAAATTCGACTTCAGACCGAGCTCTTTGCGATCTATTTTAAGTATCTCTTCGGCTATGCACTGAAACATATTATGTAACGTTAAAAAGAGAAGACCAAAGCTTAAATCTCATCTAAAAATTAACGTCTCTTCACGTGTTTACGCTTACACGTTGAAGGGAATTGTAGTTTTTTTTTTACTCTATACAAGTTAGTACTTGACTGTGATCTCACCTGATGGTAAGTGATGATGCAGTCTAAGATGTTATCGTACTAACTTGGAAGGGTAAGTAAATTTACCCCAACGGTTTCTACACAGCATCGCACCGGAAAGCTAAATCGCTTGGCAGTGCGTCTTTGCTGTAACTAGTAGGTAGGGTGGTAACTAGCCACGGCCAAAGCCTCCCACCAGACCAGACCTAAGCAAATTTAGAAATTATAAAATTCCAAAGTGGCGGGGATCGAACCCGCGACCTCCCACTTGAATCCGAGCGCACCGCCACTGCGCCAGCGAGGTCGTAGTGGAGATGCATGTATTTTTAAATTAGACGATCTATTTCAAGTTTTCCCACAAATCAAAATCACAAGCGAGAGCGCGCAACAAGCGATAGAGAGGCACGATAAAACAAACGATAGAGAGGCCAATTATGACGTTATCACGTAAATCTATCGTCCGTAAACCGACTTTACAGACAACCAATTTTTTTTAAGTTACTTTTTTTTCAATGCTAATTTCCTGTCATACAGATATTATTGAGAAGTACAACTTGTCGTCGTCGTCGTTTCAGCCGATAGACGTCCACTGCTGGACATAGGCAATTCTATATTTATTTCTTAGCTCTGTGCTCCAAACAGTCAAAGAACCTTTTGATTAAGTTACTTATAATAGAAAAATCATCGGTTCCCGCGATATTTATGTGAAACCGAATTACACTCGGGTACAGTCGCGGAGTTAAACTAGTGTTACCTTGTTAGTTTTGTTCAGAAGGCCGGATATAATAAAGTCCGCCTTAAGGCTCTTCTTTCGGAACTTGTCGAAATTCAGCAATCTCTGAGCGCACTCCGTGCAGAAAGTCTGCGACGCGCGTTCATCGTCGTTCATCTGGCGAAAAACAATACCAATCTGAGTTTGTTGTTGGTTCTTCTCACTAAAACTAGGGCTGCTATGACATTCTCGTAACGTTGTCACACACAGTGATGTGATACAAGAAAAAGAAAAAAAATATTGACACTGAAAAATGAACTTTACACTTATTGGCTTAGAGTGTAAAATTGAATGTATTTCATCATAGGAAATACAATGCTCAACTTTGTCGCGCTGAAGTAATTTCAATCTCGGAACTGTCGACCAATATGGCGTATTGAACTACATTCACCGTTACGCTCTATGTCAATTGTATTAAATTAATTTTTCAGTGTTCGCAAAAAATTTTTTGAATTCAATGTCGTCTGCTTATGTATGTCGTATGCATATCACATCACGAAATGTAGCCGACACGTGAATAATGTACTAGTGAAAACTTCTTGAAAACTGAACTGTCGCGACCGTTACCGTTACCAATAGATGGCGCTATAAAATATACACTTTACTACTATCTGTGACTTGTGAGTTATAAATAAAAAAAAGAAGTACATCACTGCAGCGGCCAGCAATAGAGACATTTTTGATGGACAAACGTGTAATAGTGGGCCGAGGCAGCGCCTAGGCACATCTAAGTGATCAATGCGTAGTTGTGGCGAAGGCTTGTATAGGAATTTTCTCAAAAAAATGCACGGAAATTTAAACTAAGTAGTATCTAGGCAGAAATTTTTAAAATCAATTAAGTACGAAAAACAATAATTTTTTCGAGTAGAAGTGTTAATTTTTGTTTTCAATGAATAGATTATTTTAACGAAAACGAAAGAAATTTTGAACTGGTATGCAAATAGCAATACCCACTACAGTGTGTGACAATACTCACTGCAGTGTGTGGCAGTACTCACTGCAGTGTGTCACAATACTCACTGCAGTGAGTGACAATACTCACTGCAGTGTGTGACAATACTCACTGCAGTGTGTGGCGATACTCACTGCAGTGTGTGACAATACTCACTGCAGTGTGCGGCAATACTCACTGCAGTGTGTGGCAGATCTCACTATAGTGTGTGACAATACTCACTGCAGTGTGTGACAATACTCACTGCAGTGAGTGGCAATACTCACTGTAGTGTGTGACAATACTCACTGCAGTGTGTGGCAGATCTCACTATAGTGGGTGACAATAATCACTGCAGTGTGCGACAATACTCACTGCAGTGTGTGGCGATACTCACTGCAGTGTGTGACAATACTCACTGCAGTGTGCGGCAATACTCACTGCAAATCCAGTCACATTCTGATATATTTCTCCCAGTCGATGCTCGCTCATCGGGTACAGCTCACAGTCATATTCCAGACATATTCTGCATATCTGGAAAAAAACGCTATAATATATATACGGGACATTTCACACATCGCGATCTAGCCCCAAAGTAAGCGATAGCTTGTGTTATGGGTACTTATTATTATAGCTTTATTTCCCATACAAATTACAATTTATAAAATATTAGCTTTATGTACAAGAAATAAGAATATGGGTACTTAATAACTGTTAAATATACATAAATATAATATATAATATACTAGCTGACCCGGCCACGCGTTGCTGTGGCTAAAGTAAAATTGCGACTATAATTTGAGATTTAAACTATCCTATCTCTCAAGTTGGATCGAACTGCACATGGTGTGCGAATTTTATGTTGTCGGAAGAACAAAATATGTGTACCGCCAATGAAACTAAATATCTATTCTAAAAGCGCATATTGCACCGCAATAACTCTATTTAATAAATTACCTGATAGTATACGCGATAAGCCATTGACAATATTTAAAAATAAAATTTTTGATCTGTTGACGAACAAACTCTACTATGACATTAAGGATTATACTATGGACGATAACATTTTAAATTTTTAATAATTGTAATTAATCTGATTGATAACATTATGCTATAATTTTTGCTATTTTATGTTTATGTTCTCGCTGTCTTTATTTTTTTTTAAGAATTTAATATTCATACACCAATATTATTGGTAAAATGTAATCGGTTGTAAGCATTTATTTAAGATCTTATTGTAACGTACATTTTCATGAATAAAATATCATTCATTCATTCATTCATTCATTAAAAAGATTAAGATTGGAAAACACCCAGACACTGGAAAACATTCATGCTCATCACACAAATGACGTTGTAACGGTTTCTAACATATTTCTAAACTTAGCTCTAAGTCGTGAAATGAAATAGCTCATTTCAATTTTAAGTCTTACCTGGACTTGCAGCAGGTCTTGCTCATCTTCTGAAACTAGCTCCTCGCCTCCGAACGCCTCCTCCTCTTCCAGGGTCTCCTGCAAAACAAAACTCTGTTACGTTGACTGTTGGTGATAAGGTCTCTAGACTCTTGAGTGATGTTTACTACTCCGACATACTCAGGTACAGGTCCGCGCTGGCGAAGTGCTCGGAGCACACCACGGCGCTGTCTATGTCGTTCTATTCGTCCTGGAGCCACTCGTGCAACCACAGCTTGCGGAGGTCTCACCTGTATGATCAGAGGCACGGCCCCAGCCCGGAGCTTCTTGAAACCGCTCTTGGTGCAGTACAGGTCCGCGCTGGCGAAGTGCTCGGAGCACACCACGGCGCTGTCTATGTCGTTCTACTCGTCCTGGAGCCACTCGTGCAACCACAGCTTGCGGAGGTCTCACCTGTATGATCAGAGGCACGGCCCCAGCCCGGAGCTTCTTGAAACCGCTCTTGGTGCAGTACAGGTCCGCGCTGGCGAAGTGCTCGGAGCACACCACGGCGCTGTCTATGTCGTTCTCCTCGTCCTGGAACCACTCGTGCAGTTCCAGGGAATCCAGCCACAGCTTGCGGAGGTCTCCTGATTCTGGGAACCTGGAGGAAACATGTCTTTAAGCTTATTGATAAACCTTACAATAGTATTCAGGATTATTTATGTGTATAGTATTACGTGGATCAAATCCTTGGGCGTGATAGTGAACTGCTATGCTTGATTAGTTTTTAAGACCTATAACATTATAATGGTGTTAACGAAAAACGAAATCCAGCTGAGTTTGTTGTGGTCTTCTACTCAGTGCAGGGCGCGTTAGAACCCTCACAATGACGACCGAATGGCATAGCGTCAAATATAAACGTCCAACATACTTGCACGAAATGTTTCTCTTTTACGTTTCTGATACGAACCGTTAAGGTGTGTTTGTTTCCACCCAAGTACAATCTGGGTGCCAGAGAAGAGTGAATACGTAGGCATTTTCTAGGCAAGCACACTCCAACCTAGACCTCATCATTGCTTTCCATCAGGCGTGATTGTCGTCCAATGTAAGTCTATCTTCAATTTAAAGAAAGTGTATCCACATAGCCTAAAAACTTACATGTGAAATGAAATATCATTGGACTCATCAATGTTGTCGGAGTCATTCTTGCAGAGGGGCACGCAGCACTGCATCTCAAACTTGGGCTTCACCGCCTTGGACATTCTGGTCAGCTGCGGACATAAGTAGCTTTTAGTATGGTCTAAGATCTGGAGCTACATCGACCTTCACCAAGCTGATAATAGAATATTTTTTTCAAACCCTTTTTAATATATTTTCTAATAGACTAAATTTATTATAAAATAAGTATTGTATTATCAGCTCGGTGAAGATCGATGTAGGTTTGAATCTTATAAATAAATAAATAAATAAATGTCATTTATTCATGAGAATGTAGGTACATTAGGTGGTCACAATAACAATTAATATCCTTGTACATTCTGCCTTATGGCGTATGAATATAAAAAGAAAATAAGTACATAATGTCAGTAGTTTCATATTATCATTTTTGTAATTATCATTTTTCATAATATTGTCAATTATAATTCAGAATGTCAATAAGTAATAAGTGTTAGACCAGACCAAAGATATTCTCACACATCCTACATACTATCTGACCTGGCAAATGTCGTTTTGCCATGTTTATGTAGTTTACATCCTATTTTCATACCTACCAAAGAATAAAGCCCATGGATGTATGAAATCCCGTACCAAGCTGATTCTAATTCAAACTTAATTTTAAAAGACTACGGTCTCCACGTTAATTATTAAAATTATTTTTTTTCTTTTTAATTAACATCCACATTCCAAAGGTAGAGGCAAATATAGAAGTTTTCTTTTCAATAAAATCTGTATAACAGAAAGTGCATTGATAATTTATTTTCAGACCAAATATGAAACCAAATTCCTAGTGTCAATGGTTCTCCTCGAAAATTGCTTTATGTTTTACGAATTTTGTTTTCTTTTTTGTAGCAGGTCTGAGAAAATTTATAATACAGCATATTCCTAAGTGAGACATAATTTATATGGCAAAACAACATTTGCAGCGGCATCTCATAATTTATATTTTAAGTAAAAATAGGAACGAAAGAATGAAACTCTTAACTAAATATAAATGCTTTGTTTTAAAAATGTTTAAATAGTTGAGACTACAGTAATTAAGAGATAAATTGGTAGTTATTTTATAATATAAAATATTATATTAAAATATAAAATATATTATATTAAAATATATAATATAAAATATTATATTAACAATTGAAGATATCTAGAACAATTCTAAGTCATGCCACACAAGATCTCAATTGCTAAGTAATATATTGCCAGTATAGCTAACACAAGTGAGGGACACTTTTGACGACCGCGACACGCGCTTGTTTAGCCGGTACGACAAGGCACACAAGCGCGGGACGCAGTCGTCTGGTTGGTTGGTACTCAGCCGCGGCCGAAGATATTCGAATCTCGAATTAGATACACCGAGAATGATAGTAGGGAGTCGATTTCCCGCTTAAAGATTTTAGTGCGTCAAATGCATCAGGGAGGTCTGAAAAGTTAATTAAACAAATGCGCGGGAAAATTAACAATGTACACACAATTAATATGCAGAAACGTATCCCATTAATGTAATACTCAATATTACAAATACGTTAAAAGTAGGAATATACTTAGTAGGTAACAGGAACGTCACGAAAACTAGGGCAAAGATAAAAGTTATAATTCTAATAACTAACCTATAAAACTAGCTAAACACAAAGTCCTCGTATTTTAAACAACAACATGATTCCTAGAAGACATCAAGACACACGCAGCTTCTTTATCCCAACATTTAAATTACGAAACAAGTAAGCATCCATTTTACAAGCGAAACCGCGCAAAGGTTTTACTATCAAAACAAATCTTTTGTTGATAGTTTGGTTTCAAAATTATATCCGGCATCGAAGACCAATATTTCCAAAAGTTAATTCACGACGAATAACCTATTGAATAACCAAGACAACCAAGATACATTACCTTTACTCTACCACGAACCCAGAAGAGACGCAGACGCCATTTTATCGACAACCAAGAAGTTTCCCGGAACAAATGAGCGCCACGCCACAGATTTTTAAAGACACCTCACACGTCACGATTTGAACTTCTGACAACTTATTCGATTCGATTGTCCATAGATTATAAGATTAAAAGCGATTGTCAAAGGTTCTATCATAAATTGACTATTCTGAAAATTATAGTCCTTTCTTTTCTAGATATTGTAAAAAGGATAGTAGTACCTTAGTAGTAAATACCTTTGGTGTACGAAACACCGCATTTGTATAATTTTTTTTTTTTTAGATCGATTTTTGATGACATCGAAGCGTGTATAGTTTGGTGTTAAAGTTGGTAAATACAGAAAGCCATAGAGCAAGAAAAGAAGAAGAAGAAGTTGGTAAACTCATACTCTTTAGTCTTTGGTTTGCTTCCGCTCACAGATTAGAATACGTTCCGCTTGTATCACATTAATATTGATTTTGTCTATGGTCTTTGTAATGACCATGCTATGACCAATAGATTATTATGACTGCCAAAACTGTTTAGTTGTCTATGCTTATCTTGTCAAGCATTTGTATAAAGGTACCTATATTATTATTTATGTTGGTACCACTGAACATGTGTCATTCTTTATTTTATTAGCTGTTACCGCATCGGTAAATTAGCAACACAGAGGTACTTTTTAAATAAACAATTATTAGGCTAAAATCTAAATATGTAATTACTAAATTAGGATTATTGGTCTGAGGTATAATTTTAGCAAGGATTATACTACCACTATACTACAACGCCAGTGATAAAAGTAATCTGTGTATACTACTCTCTAATGAGATCGGATGGCAATGTTTTTGTTGCTGAAGATAATTTATTTATCTGAAAAAACAACCAGTTATTTTACATGTTATAGGAGTTGATGAATTAATTATGAATAGTAATTTATTCACTTATAATAAATTATATATTGTGGTAAGTTTTTCTAAAAGAAAGGCATAATTTAAAACTGAATTATGTACCTGATTATCTTCACTCAATGCACTTGATTTAGGAACATCCACTGAAGTTCCCTGTGTTGATAGTACACCGCTTGTAGAAGCTTCACCTTGAACATTTCCTATTTGTGAAAGTGGAACTCTTGGAATTAGCTTTTCTGTAACTTTTGTCTGTTCCACATCCTGCAAATAATAATGATATTCGTTTAATTAATGAAACAAATAAATACCACATATTTTGCTATTATCATTCAAGTCTGCAGTTTTATACCTCGTTAAAAACATTTTCTCTATTATTCAATAGAATGTTGACTTCAGCCGAATCAGGTACAGCAAATCTACTCAGTTTTTGCCTGTCGTTATCATAAAACTGTGATGAATCAAAATGCCTTCCACATAAAACTTTACTGGTGACATGGAGTGCCTCTAATGATTCTGTAGTCCAGTTTTGATTTGGCCAACAATATTTAGCCCAAGCTAGAGCCCTGTAAAAAGAACATGAACAGAATATTCAGTACTAGTTAAAAAGCAACTATTGCTTTTCTGTGATTGTTGAGTTTATTACAGTTTAATTAATTATTTATTATAAAAAAAATCCTAAACGTGACTCCATCTTAAGTCCTCTAAGGTATTTAGGTCCTACTAGTAAATAGTAATAATATTATATTGTATAGACTTACTTAGTAATATTAGATTTTCCTGGTTTTGGAAATGTGTGATACGACACAGACATATCTTCAGCGCGGGTTTTGCCACACTTTGCACATCTTCTATGATTATTTACAGACATTTTTGGATCACACAGTAAATACACAAGAACTGAAGAATTAACCCAAGTGATAACAACGTACCTACCTAAACACTATTTTTAACCTAAAAAACGTCCTGTCGCAATTAAACACTACACACGTCCTTCAACAACTTAATTGACACATAAACAAATTGTGAAAATTTCTCTATCAACACAGTAATTAATTATTGTAAATTGTAATAATAATTTTAATTTCTATTGGTATACTTTGCTAACGCACACATTGATTTTTAAGTACCCTATGTGTGCAAGGTCAAAATCACAGACCACACAGCCTGACCCTGATTTGTAGTCTATGTTGTCAAATGTCAAGCTATAGAGTAGGTACCTAGAGGTACCTACCTTTAATGAAGAATATAGTTTTTTTTTTTAATAACTGGCTTTACGGCTCTGGGTTCCAGCCCTTCTGAGCCTTTGAATATAGGGGTAGGTGAGGGCACAGACCACACAGCAGAGAGTGAGTGGTGTGTGTGGTCTGTGAGCACTGGTCTGTGAGTAGTCAAGCGAAGCCTCAGCGAAGCCAAGATTTTGCTATCATTTGTTGAATTTTTAAAAAACAAACAAAATCGAAGGTTTTACACTAAAAGTTCATAGTTTCATTTAAACATTTTAAAAATTCATTTGTAATAAACGTCTTTATACCTATTTATTTCAATTGCATGCTAATTAATCGTGCATTAGGTAGTCAAAAGATGTAACTAGGATGTTTTCTTAGAGTTTTATTTAATTATATCATTTAAAAAATGCGGTGTTGTGTACGAAATTGTGGAAATGATACGAAAAGAACTACGAAGAACCATGGAGTCACGTTTCACATGTAAGTTTCAGTCATAATTTAATCGAATTTAATCGGCAACCTCTTTATTTCTAATACGATTTTGCATGCCATGGTCACGTTATGAGAAGTAAATTTTAATTGAATTTCAACTGTTTTTCCATGTTTTTTTTTTATGCTGTACAAGTTAGTATTTGACTGCGATCTCATCTGATGGTAAGTGATGATGCAGTCTAAGATGTTATCGTACTAACTTGGAAGGGTAAGTAAATTTACCCCAACGGTTTCTACACAGCATCGCACCGGAACGCTAAATCGTAGGGTGGTAACTAGCCACGGCCGAAGCCTCCCACCAGGACAGACCTGAGCCAATTTAGAAATTATAAAATCCCAAAGTGGCCCGTGGCGGGAATCGAACCCGCGATCTCCCACTCGAATCTGAGCGCGTCGCCACTGCGCCAGGGAGGTTGTCAGATTGAATACATCATGGTGAAATAGTTGTCAGAACTCAGAAGTAAAATTTTTGAATTGTTTGTCAGGTTTCCGAAAGAGCCAAATCTCAGGAACACCTGGTTAGAGGCACTGGGCATGGCTGAATGGGAACCCAAGGATAGGAGGTAAGTTTTGTGTCACGTTTAATAAAATTTGAGGTCTAATTTCGGAAATATCTCATTTCCTTCAGGTGTTTTGCTAATTTTATTTATGATTAAGGGGATTTATTGAATTTATTTTTGTCTTTCTCACTCTCACGGAGATTTGGTAGGTGCGACATGCAGTGTCGCGGAAGAATATAGCAGAAAAACGACGTTTTACCTAATTACTCAAAAACTAAGCCAGTTATCAAAAATCTGTTCTAAGCGTTTTAGAATATTATTATTACCGACACTTTAAAACAAAAATTACAATTGCATCCAATGTAGTGTCCGACAAAAACTAGAAAAACTGAGATTTTGGAGCAACATTTGGGAGAACTTTCTATCGAGAAAATTTTATCCAATCGTGTTTCTGCTTCTAAGCGATTTTAGATTAAAGACCCAAAATACATGACATGTAAATTTGAAAGTAATTGTATTTATAGTTTTTGCATAAAACTTCATTCAAAATCGCTTGCTTCTACACCGTTAATATTGTAGTGAATTAAATTCCCTACAACTTTTGTTCTAAAAAATTTTTTTATACATTAAATTGTGTTTTATATAGAGGGCAGAGTGTGTGGGTATCTGCTAATATTTAATATACACAAATACAGTTTTGGTTGTGGGTTTGATTCCCATAACTATAGGTAAACCGCTATAAACTTGACCCTCCTGATGGTCTGCTGGACGCGCGGTGGGAGCCGCTCAACCAATCAGCTAGTCTGTCACTGTCCGCTGGCAGCTCTGATGTATCGCTATACCCAATTGCATCACCTGCTCCGCGTCCCGCTAGACCATCAGGAGGGTCAAATTTATAGCGGTTTACCTATAGAAAGGTCCAGTTATGGGAATCAAACCCGCAACCTCCAACGCAGACAGAAAAATCGCTAGGTCAAAACAAATTATACCTCAAAGCAGAATGACCAAAGGTAGTATCACGAGTACAACTCGTGTATTTGCATATAACATTAAGAATCCGGATGTAAATAAAAAAAAGTGGGAGTTATGTGGAGTCTATAAAAAATAAAGTTTGAATTGTGTAAGTGAAACATATTCATTGCAATCTTTCACGCTGATTGGTTTGCTGATTTACGTCAGCCAATCTGGAGCAGAATTCGCTAACGATTATGATTGAATATGTTTTTCTTACGCAATCAGACCCCAGTTTGGTACAGGATTCCATAAATCCGTGGTCAGTATCCTGGCGAGGTGAACTTACTGACTTACTCATCTGGCTGGACTAAAGGTTCTGACATTATTATTATATATAATAGGCTAAACAGCTTTCGCTGATGCGCCTATATCGACTGTACTCATTTACTGTTGCTTGCTCAGGTATTTGTCAAGCCGGTTCTTAAATTGTTTGAGTGACTTTGCTGTTATGATATCTTCCGGCAATTCGTTCCAGCGTCTTATCACTCTGTGGACTATGAAGAGCTTGTAGGGATTTTTGTCGCTGGCTGGAACTCTAACCTCATCCCAAACCCTCTTAGTTGCATGCTGATAACAAGCTCATACCACAACCACTATAACATAATATTTGCCTTTAATACTTCTTTTACATTTCCAGTGCAGTATGCTCTGAACATTTTCAAGAAGACTCCTTCTATGAGACCAGACGTGGACTGAGACGCATCAAAAGTGGTACTCTACCTCTATCAGTTCAGGTGAGCTTGTTTATTGTTGGAGGTTTTTGACAACCCCATAGCAGGCCAGTCTCATCACGTGACCGTCCCGGCTACAAGTAGGGGTCCAGACCTCTATGTTTCAGATGGTTGCCGCTCGCGGGCCGAATTGCACGCGCTAGTTCTGTACGGTCTATTTTACGCGCTGTCTGGCTACGGCAGCCCTAGTACGTCGTAAGAGATAAAGTTAGGCGATAGAAAGAGACCACAACATTGCGTTTGTTGCGTGTCGATTTTGAGGGCGGGGCCAGGCGCTATTGCGAACTGAATTGCACTTTTTGTGTCAGCGCTAGAGTCGCTATTTCTTTAAATCATCGTGCGGAGTGGACCTTCTGTACCTATTTAGTGTTCCGTGACCATAGATAGATTGAAATGGGAGTTTGCTGGGTTCGATTCCCATGATGCAATTATTTTATATTTTTTAATCGCCTTGTGGCCAACATTCCAGTTCCTTAAGTTCCCAGTGTCCATCGGTTCTGCACCTATTATGACTTCAGTTATGCGACACAAGGAGCTATTTCAGTCACTTTGCTTTATTGCCGATCTCTTCATTTCTGATTTGATTACACAAAGACAATCCGAGCATTGTTCTCTCCATCGCTTGCTGAGTGACCCTGAGCCTTCTTATGAGACCTATAGTCACCAGGTGTGAGGTGGACAGTCAAAATAAAGAATTACTATTTCCTCTCTTTCATGATCTGATGGGAGCCATTCCCGCAGCCTGCTCCTTTTTTTTTGATATGGGAGGAGGAAAAATCCTCATAGGATACCTACTGGTAACGCCCCACTCCATTGGGAATGGTGTCCAATGACCTACGGACAAAAAAATCTCCTCTCTGCCGCCGAACGATCTACCGGGAACCGCTGTCGCATTACTTCCGGTAGAAAGCTGTCTTCAGACCTTAGGTATTTTGCCTCTCCCAGTTGTCCTGAATCCGTCGCTTCATAATGGCTCGCATCATCTCTGCATACTTATCCCATTTCGATGCATTCGCGGGATGAGGTTCGTCGCCGTTACGCAACTTTCGTCACCCTGCGCCGTTTGTCGAGTGTTTTCGAAAATGGGGCAGCCTACTTCTACTGTCGTCTTTCTGTGTTCTTCTTCAGCCTAGAATGTATATATTATAAAAAATAACCTACATTATATGTTACAAGAAACTAAATAAGTGGTGGCGTTGGTGGGCAGGACCCAAAAATTGAATGTTTAGTAATAGTCCGACTATTTTTAATAGTAATGACTTCTATTTCCAGGAATCGGTTGAGGATTTGGACACTCCAGCCACTCATAGGGTAATAAAATTTTTAATTTAAATCTATTTCTCGCTTTAGTGTACAAGGAAATAAAAAATTCAAATCCAATAGGTTGGCAAGCGGAGTAACTACCAAAATTCAACTCTAAGACTGGCCATACATGGGCAGCTTGAGCAGTTAACCAGTGATCAACATAATTGGACCGCTCTTGCAGTCAGAATCAACAGCTTGAAGCTGCCAGTGATAACTGCTCGAGCAGTTGGTTCAACAGCTCGAGCGGTGGGCAATTTCAAATCAGTAGCACCATGGATTTTGAAGAGGAAGCACTTCTGCTGCTTTTGCTGATACGACGAGGTAACTGCGCGAGAGCAGTCAACAGCTCGGGCAGTCAGTGTATGGCTGGCGAATGCTTGACTGCACGATGAAAATTCACCGTGCTGTCGACCGCCCCAATCAGTTGCAACTGCTCGAGCGGTTCGTGTATGTGTGTCCATAGAACTCTGCAGTTCACTGTGCAGTTGCAGCTTGAAGCTGTCGCCCCTGACTGCTTCAAGCGGTCCGTGTATTGCTGGCCTTAGGCTCACCTACTATATGTTTTTTAATACATTTGCTCAAAAAGTTGACATTTCCATGTGTGTTTAGCGTGCGCAAAGTTATTCTTTTCCGCACTAGTGCTTTTGTGTTTTCCTCCTACGCGGCACCGGAGCGGGCGCACCAGGAGCGCATGAACACGAACACGGCATGCAAACACGGAGCAGGCAAACACGTTAAACAAATATTTTTTTTCGCAAATGTATTAAAAAACGTCGTTCAATGCACGTGCGGAATTGTCATTTTTACTCGTCCTTATAGGACCGGGACTCGTAAAGAAATGACAAACTTTCCACACTTATATTGAAATATACTATTTAATATTTGTTTTGCTTATTAACAGGTGTGCCGAGTCTGCCTGTCAATGAATGTGAGAATGTACAATCTATCGGAAAGGAACCTGGGTCTCATGTACGAACAGATTGTTGGTATGACGGTAAGTTTTCTTATCTGTTAGTTTTCCTTTGAAAATTTTCTATGGATTTAATGGAAGCGTTATTTTGCGGAAATCCATAATAAGCAGGACATAGGGACAACCCTCAACCACTCATGGCCCAATCAACCTCGCGGTTAGGGGGGCCGAAACGCGGGAGGGCGCCCGTTCGGTACTTGCTCTTGGCGTGTTCCCGGGGCGCCTTCTTGACTCCCTACAAGTTGTTTCCTCTCGCTCCTTGTCCCTATGGGCTCACTCTCCCCATTCTGGGGCAGGACGATACGATGACAGACGCGCCTCACGCCGTTGCTGTCCGTTGCAAAAATTATATTATGTATAATAAGCAAGACAGATTAAATTGTTTTGCTATAATCCGCTACTATGATTTCGCATTGTGAAGTCAACATTTCCTGAGGATGTTTCGTCAATGTGAGGGACAAAACGTGAGTTGTAGAAATTATTGGAAGAATTGTGTGTGGTGTTTCATGTAGGCGGTGTTCCTGCATATTGGACCATGCAGATTTCACGACCTCCCTGGCGCAGTGGCGCGGCGGCGCGCTCGGATTCGAGTGGGAGGTCGCGGGTTCGATTCCCGCCACAGGCCACTTTGGGATTTTATAATTTCTAAATTGGCTCAGGTCTGGTCTGGTAGGAGGCTTCGGCCGTGGCTAGTTACCATCCTACCAGCAAAGACGCACCGCCAAGCGATTTAGCGTTCCGGTGCGATGCTGTGTAGAAACCGTTGGGGTAATAACATCTTAGACTGCATCATCACTTACCATTAGGTGGGATCGCAGTCAAGTACTAACTCGTATAGAGCTTGTATAGAACTTGTATAGAACTTGTATAGAATGCAGATTCTTTTCAAGTAGCGGATTATAGCAAAACAAATTATTTATTAATCTGTTCTGCTACATGAATCTATTGTTTCAGAGCACTACAAGCGATAGGCTGCCGCAGAAGCTGTGCTGGGAGTGTGTAGCAAGGTTGACCTCTGCGAGCAGCTTCCAAAACAAGGCCTTGAGGTGTCAGACGCTGCTGCTGAACACGCTGGAAGTGGACAGATATGTGAGTGTCAACGACCATCATCATCATATAGCACTACCAGCGACAGTACAATAAATATCCCATCGCTTCAAAGGTATATGCTACGCTGTCCTTGTGTTAAACAATACGCGCTTGTGTCAAGAAACACGCGCTTCACTGACTGCGTGTCAAACAATACGCATTTCGCTGATTTAATGTCAAACAATACGCATTCGATGACAAATAACTTTCCACAAATCCCGCGGGGTTCGTGGACTTTTCCGGGATAAAAAGAAGCCTTTGTTTTAATCCAAGATAATATAATCTATCTGTATTCAAAATTTCAGTCAAATCGGTTGAGTAGTTGCGGCGTGAAGGAGTAACAAATGAAAACACTTACACACAAATTAGTGAGATTAGTGTGATAAAATTATTTGATCGAACGTTAATTATTTGAACACATGACCTCGAATAATCTTAATGTTTATCTTACAGATCACTTTAAGAGATGTAAAATCTATTAGCCGAGCCCAAAACCAACTGAACTCGAGTTTAGGACAAAAAGTATACGAAGCTAACGAGTATGACTACGTTTTTAACGAAAACAACAGTGAAATGGTCAAAATTGAGGAAGTTAGTGAATTTAACGGCATTAACGATACAGGAGTTAACGAGTTTAATCAAAATAACGACAGCGGAAATGATTTTAAAGGAGATGACGATTTTGATAACGTTCCTGATATTGATAACGAAGAAAATGGTGGGGATTTGAAACCGGAAGTGGAAATTAAAGATGAGCAGACAAACAACGAAATATTCTTCGAAGAATATCCGGTATTCGATGAGAGCGATAATGTCACTTTGAGTGAAATGTATAAGAAGGAGAAAGTAAAGAAGAAAAAAGGTGTAAAGAAAGTGAAAGAAGGAAAGACGAGAGTGAAAGTGAAAGTGAAAAAAAGAAAAGAAGACGATGATAATCCGTCGAGCACCATGGACAAGTAAGTATTTATAGATCGTCTAATCAAAAAATGAATGTTTCTCCACATGCTACGCGTTGAAAGAAAATGTAGTGGAGGTTGTTGAATTTTAAATTAAACTACCTCTTTCAAATTATATGATGTATTTAACGATTTATGAGACCTTTGATTGCTTCTAAAAAAATACGTGAAACGTTTATCATTCGTCAAGTACCATGCGCTGATCCAACTGCATGTTATTAAAACGCGTATCAAACAATACGCTAAGCGTACGTAAAACAATACGTTAAGCGTACGTAAAACAATACGCGCTTAGCTGACCATGCGTCAAAAGATACGCGTTTCGCTGATGATTCGTCAAACAATACGTGCTTCGCTGACGATTCGTCAAACAATACGTGCTTCGCTGACGATTCGTCAAACTATACGCACTTCTCTGATCATGCGTCAAATAAAACGCGCTATTTATTTCCAGGTACAAAAAATCCGACGTGAAACGCAGAAAAACCACCGACGCACTCGACGAGTCGCTGTTCACCATCACAACACTGACGTACGAGGAACAGATCGCCGAGATACAGACGCGGCAGAACACAGCGGCGTACAAGAGCGCGCCCTTCAAGTGCGGCGCCTGCTACCGCGGCTTCCACGTGCGGGACCGCTACGACGCGCACGTCATTAGACACAGCGAGGTGATGTATACATGTTATATATACCATCACCGCGCTCGCGTGCGAGGAGCGGCTCGCCGAGATACAGACGCGGCAGAACACAGCGGCGTACAAGAGCGCGCCCTTCAAGTGCGGCGCCTGCTACCGCGGCTTCCACGTGCGGGACCGCTACGACGCGCACGTCATTAGACACAGCGAGGTGATGTATACATGTTATATATACCATCACCGCGCTCGCGTGCGAGGAGCGGCTCGCCGAGATACAGACGCGGCAGAACACAGCGGCGTACAAGAGCGCGCCCTTCAAGTGCGGCGCCTGCTACCGCGGCTTCCACGTGCGGGACCGCTACGACGCGCACGTCATTAGACACAGCGAGGTGATGTATACATGTTATATATACCATCACCGCGCTCGCGTGCGAGGAGCGGCTCGCCGAGATACAGACGCGGCAGAACACAGCGGCGTACAAGAGCGCGCCCTTCAAGTGCGGCGCCTGCTACCGCGGCTTCCACGTGCGGGACCGCTACGACGCGCACGTCATTAGACACAGCGAGGTGATGTATACATGTTATATATACCATCACCGCGCTCGCGTGCGAGGAGCGGCTCGCCGAGATACAGACGCGGCAGAACACAGCGGCGTACAAGAGCGCGCCCTTCAAGTGCGGCGCCTGCTACCGCGGCTTCCACGTGCGGGACCGCTACGACGCGCACGTCATTAGACACAGCGAGGTGATGTATACATGTTATATATACCATCACCGCGCTCGCGTGCGAGGAGCGGCTCGCCGAGATACAGACGCGGCAGAACACAGCGGCGTACAAGAGCGCGCCCTTCAAGTGCGGTGCCTGCTACCGCGGCTTCCACGTGCGGGACCGCTACGACGCGCACGTCATTAGACACAGCGAGGTGATGTATACATGTTATATATACCATCACCGCGCTCGC
Source organism: Coenonympha arcania (assembly GCA_036785405.1). Taxonomy (NCBI): domain Eukaryota; kingdom Metazoa; phylum Arthropoda; class Insecta; order Lepidoptera; family Nymphalidae; genus Coenonympha; species Coenonympha arcania. Next base: position 7,041,644 of record CM072081.1, read on the forward strand.
GTGCGAGGAGCGGCTCGCCGAGATACAGACGCGGCAGAACACAGCGGCGTACAAGAGCGCGCCCTTCAAGTGCGGCGCCTGCTACCGCGGCTTCCACGTGCGGGACCGCTACGACGCGCACGTCATTAGACACAGCGAGGTGATGTATACATGTTATATATACCATCACCGCGCTCGCGTGCGAGGAGCGGCTCGCCGAGATACAGACGCGGCAGAACACAGCGGCGTACAAGAGCGCGCCCTTCAAGTGCGGCGCCTGCTACCGCGGCTTCCACGTGCGGGACCGCTACGACGCGCACGTCATTAGACACAGCGAGGTGATGTATACATGTTATATATACCATCACCGCGCTCGCGTGCGAGGAGCGGCTCGCCGAGATACAGACGCGGCAGAACACAGCGGCGTACAAGAGCGCGCCCTTCAAGTGCGGCGCCTGCTACCGCGGCTTCCACGTGCGGGACCGCTACGACGCGCACGTCATTAGACACAGCGAGGTGATGTATACATGTTATATATACCATCACCGCGCTCGCGTGCGAGGAGCGGCTCGCCGAGATACAGACGCGGCAGAACACAGCGGCGTACAAGAGCGCGCCCTTCAAGTGCGGCGCCTGCTACCGCGGCTTCCACGTGCGGGACCGCTACGACGCGCACGTCATTAGACACAGCGAGGTGATGTATACATGTTATATATACCATCACCGCGCTCGCGTGCGAGGAGCGGCTCGCCGAGATACAGACGCGGCAGAACACAGCGGCGTACAAGAGCGCGCCCTTCAAGTGCGGCGCCTGCTACCGCGGCTTCCACGTGCGGGACCGCTACGACGCGTACGTCATTAGGCACAGCGAGGTGATGTATACATGTTATATATACCATCACCGCGCTCGCGTGCGAGGAGCGGCTCGCCGAGATACAGACGCGGCAGAACACAGCGGCGTACAAGAGCGCGCCCTTCAAGTGCGGCGCCTGCTACCGCGGCTTCCACGTGCGGGACCGCTACGACGCGCACGTCATTAGACACAGCGAGGTGATGTATACATGTTATATATACCATCACCGCGCTCGCGTGCGAGGAGCGGCTCGCCGAGATACAGACGCGGCAGAACACAGCGGCGTACAAGAGCGCGCCCTTCAAGTGCGGCGCCTGCTACCGCGGCTTCCACGTGCGGGACCGCTACGACGCGCACGTCATTAGACACAGCGAGGTGATGTATACATGTTATATATACCATCACCGCGCTCGCGTGCGAGGAGCGGCTCGCCGAGATACAGACGCGGCAGAACACAGCGGCGTACAAGAGCGCGCCCTTCAAGTGCGGCGCCTGCTACCGCGGCTTCCACGTGCGGGACCGCTACGACGCGCACGTCATTAGACACAGCGAGGTGATGTATACATGTTATATATACCATCACCGCGCTCGCGTGCGAGGAGCGGCTCGCCGAGATACAGACGCGGCAGAACACAGCGGCGTACAAGAGCGCGCCCTTCAAGTGCGGCGCCTGCTACCGCGGCTTCCACGTGCGGGACCGCTACGACGCGCACGTCATTAGACACAGCGAGGTGATGTATACATGTTATATTGTTACGGCCCCTTGCCTGTCCAGACGAGGGCTGAGTTCCCGGGCCCATAGAGGAACGAGCCCGGACAGGTCGAGGGGGGACCGACTAGTGAGACTACAGTGATCAGTACGGATGACGGTATCCAATCCGAGTCGGATAGTAATATCCGAGTCTCACTAGCCGATCAGTGGAAATAACAGGCGGCTTTTACTAGCACTACTACGGCAATCGTCAACTCGGGCAGCGACAGCCTTCGACATAGACAAGGAAAATAGAAGGCCACTAACCTGGTTGATGCATGCGACGATACTCGATGCGACGCCCCCTGTAGTGGATGTGGGACAGTATGTGACGTGAAAGTGTAAATGTGTGTGTAGGTGTGTGTGTGGGGCTTGCAACCGTAGGGCCTCTGCACCAATCAGCTCCCAGACACGTCAAACACGAACACAGCTCCAATCGTTCGTTCGCCTCCTATGAGTGGAGTGCTCAATGCAGCAGCACAGTGGGTCGCAACCCGCAACAATGAACGCGACGGTCAAAATATGTCGAACGTTCAGGCTGGCTTCAACTCCCACAAACACTCAAGCGAATAAAATAAAGTACGTGGTTCACGACACACAAGGTCAGCGGTCAATGACAGCGCGGTCCACAATTACTTAACTACCGCGAACTTTATCGCCGCTAAACGCAGCTGGGCACGCGTGTTACTAGGTAGATCCGGCGAGCGTAGCGAACTCACAAAGGCCGGCACAACAACTACACAATGTCACAAACACGCGTGCAATGTCCAAAAACCCAGCGATATCACAGTGCAGGGCGAGGCGGTCCCAAAACAATCAGGTCTGGGCAAACAAAACCGCGGCGCGAAAAAACAACTCAGGCGCCTCAAAAAACGGACGTCCCGTTGCGCAAATATTCCATGACTACACACCCGCGCAAATATAAACGTGGCTACTCAAACGTATTAATTTACGTCTCGCGACTACGCGTTTCAAAGACGACACGTGATCAAAATTACGTCAGCCACGCGCGGGGAACCGCTAAGTTTGTCGGTCGACAGCAGACTGGGTCCACAAGATGAGTTCACGAATACGCACAAAAGGTCGCGCCCCCACAAAAACTGTCTATAAGAATTGACGCGGTCCCAAAACGCACGTTTCTTGGGGTACAAACCGCCGGGGCAAAAGGGCGCCGCAAAAAACCCAGCCGCACGGACGGCTGTTGCTAGCTGACTCCGATTCGTACTGTGCGCACCCCGTTATCGCCGCGTCATTGCAGGCACAAAAAACTCTCGTAACCGAGGCGTGAGCGGGACACGCAGATAAGCGCCTCTGCGGGTTAGCGAGGGAGCGCACGATTCAATGCAAACAAAAGACTCGGCGCGCGCGCCAGCTACCCTGGCGTAGACAATCCCCCGCTCCGAATCTAAGAATGTAGATTCGCTAATCAATAGGCCGTTGGGACAACGTGGCCACGGCACGTTGCAATACTGAGTCCCCTACAAATACCTCGGCCACCCGCGGAACGCCATCCGATCCAAATAACAGTTTAACAATGCGTCCACGACGCAAAATAGTGGGAGTAGATTAGATTCTTTAAGCATAACAAGATCTCCCATTCTAGACATGGCGGTGCCTACATAGTGCTTGCTCTCAACAAGTAAGTCGACGACCTCCTTCAAATAACGATTGGTTCCCTTATAATTAGTCCAGCAGTCTGTCCGAACCAAATCGGGTAGGCCGCGACGGATCACGAGGCGGCCCAGAGTGGCCACGAACGCCTCCGTGCTGAGGGCACTGACAAGTCCCAAGTGAACTGCCTTGGTTGCAAGGCAAACAAGACGCACAAGTAGGCCTCAAAAACCGAGCATTCTTAAGGTTAGAGCTCTTAACTAGAAAAGGACCGGCAAAATCGGTTCCAACACCGGCGAAAGGTCGAGCAGCCCTTACGCGGTCCGCAGGCAGGTCACCCATCACAGGCTGTGCAATGGATGCCTCCAAACGATAGCAAGCAATACAGTTGAAGATCACGCTTCGAATGGTTCGTCGGCCTGCCAAAATCCAAACTCACGCTGCAAAATGGCTGAGAGGGTATTGCAACCCGCATGAGTATTTAAAAAAGCCAAGATTATGGACCGAAGTCCGAAGCCAACACAGGACAATCTCACTGTCCGACCACGCAAAAACGTCCACCATGTTTACCAGAGACTTCCAAGAAGCGTGGACGTGGTTTAGTAACCGGGTCAATAGTTCGGCTCCACAAGTTCAACTTAGGAATTGTAAGACGAGACCTGATAGATGCAACCTTGCACTTAGCTAGGACAAGGTGCAATGAGACTTGCCCCGAAGCGCTCACCCACCACGACGACGCAATCCAGCGCTGTGATCCGAGATCTAGCAGCGCGCGTACCATTAGCCACTCACCCTTCGGGTTGAACACCCTGACCAAAGCCGTTGGTAAAAGTACAGTCTGGCAGACCGGCTTATGGTCGTTCAAATTGTCAGGTGAGGTGGCGGTGGTGGGAGCCAAGGCAGCAGCAAGTCAACGGGAGTTGCCCCTTTCGGGCAACTCCTCTAGCCTTGGGCGCTCGTAAGGGCCTTCTTGGGGAACTTCGACCACACCAAGAGGTGGGGTTCCCCCAGGGTACACCCAAGCGTCTCTCCCGGTCTGAGGGGGTCTGGCCATGTACGACAGCCGCGGGGCGGCGTAGTGCGGAAGGGGGTGTCCAGGCCATCGAGGAAGGTGTCGCTGCAGCCTGGGGTATTCAGCCAGAGGAGGGGAGTACCTCCTTGGATCAGGCTGAGCGACGGCAAAACCTCCCTCAGGGTTGACAGAGGGCGGAACGCCCCCGCCCCTGGAGGGCTGCACCCCCGCCCGAGGGGGGGGTGAAGCCCTATCAAAACCAGGGGACGCACTAACAGTGTCACCACGCCTTCTATCGGCTGGGCCTGTGACCGGTGAGGAGACTCCACTCCTGCCGGGTGTCCGCTCAACCACCTCCTGCCTACCGACGCCATTGCGGTCGAGGCAAAGAATAGGAAGGTGGTTGCCCTGACAATGGGGACAAGGCCGTTGGTGCTGGCAATTTCGTTGTAAGTGCCGACCTAAGCAAGAGTAGCACCAACGGCGCTCCCTAGCGATGGCCCTACGGGACTTGGGCGGTCTCTCCAAGAATTTAGGGCAGTCGGTCGTCGAGTGCGTGGAAGCACGGCAATAGTGACAGGGGGTCACCTCGGTCGCAGCAAGACCACTAAAGTTTAGAATTGGGCGGCGTCCAGTCTCCTGCGCTAATTCTGGCTGCTTGGAACCCCTGGTGGAAGTCGTGGGTTTAGAAGGTGGCGTCGGTCGCGCCGGCTCCTTTGCCGGTGTTCCCGAGGCCACGGCATTCTCCACCTGGCGGCTCTGTTCCTCAAGGAACTTTAAGAGGTCACTGAACGGGGGTATATAATTAGCCCCGTCCCCGCCGTACCTCTCTTCAAATCGGATCCGCAGATCGAGAGGCAGGCGGGACAGGACCAGGTGAAGAAGCCAGAAGGACCACTGATCCACCGGTAAGTCAAGTTGTCGAAGGGCGTTGCAAGCAACCACGACTGGGTCAATGATCACCTCCCGGAGACGTGCTAGGTCTTTCAAAACCGGGAGGGATATTAACTCCATCATGTGCGCGTCAGCAAGGCGGCGCACATTGGCGTAGCGCCTCTCGAGGAGTTCTCTGGCCGTGGAGTAGCTGGCGTCAGACAACTTCAAATGGCAGACTACCCCAAGTGCCTCCCCTTGAAGGGAGGTCCGCAAATAGGCCATTTTTTGGCCTGGGGATAGGTCGCGGCGGGTATGGACTAGACTGTCGAAGATGGAGATGAACCCCATCCAGTCTTGAAGCCGCCCACCAAAGTGTGGAAGGTCCAAAGTAGGCAGCCGACCCAATAGGGCGGGCTGCGGCTGCGGGCGAGGCGACTCGCACAGAATGCTCTGTCGAGCCTCACGATTCATTTTGGCCCCAGCCTCGAGCACATCGTCGGTGAACTCGAAGAACTGCTCGTAGTCCTTCTGGGCCGATTCTCGCGCCTCGTCGTCCTCCACTGTAGCAAGGAATTCCGAATAGGCCTCTTCAAAATGGGCCCGTCTGGCTGGGAGCTGCTCAAGGCGGTGGAGCAAGCTAGCCGTCCTGTCTGGACGAGTAATAAGCGCATGCGCGCTAGCTGCCCACCGCAGCTCATCCTGCATACGGCGCACCGGAGGCTTATGCGAAGGCATGGCGAGACTGCGCGAGAATAATTACAAGGAAGCACGAAACCAAAAAATAAAACAACAAGGAAGTGGAACAAGCACAGATGCAAACACCAACACGTGCAGAACGCTAATCAAGGTCGCGGTTAACAAACGCGCGGCACGCGGTAAATAAACGCGGCGTTGCTACAAAACGCGCGGTGTAGCGGTACAATAATCTGTGGCCGTTAACGCGGCGTATCGGTCCGACACGTGGCGTACCGCGCCTACAAACGTGTGACCGACAGAGATACGCGACGAATTAAATACGCGCAACAAATATCGATATCGACGCGCCGAACGTGTAAAAGCCGCTTAACCAAAAGGCGCGAAACCACGCTCTGCTACCAAGTGTTACGGCCCCTTGCCTGTCCAGACGAGGGCTGAGTTCCCGGGCCCATAGAGGAACGAGCCCGGACAGGTCTAGGGGGGACCGACTAGTGAGACTACAAGTGATCAGTACGGATGACGGTATCCAATCCGAGTCGGATAGTAATATCCGAGTCTCACTAGCCGATCAGTGGAAATAACAGGCGGCTTTTACTAGCACTACTACGGCAATCGTCAACTCGGGCAGCGACAGCCTTCGACATAGACAAGGAAAATAGAAGGCCACTAACCTGGTTGATGCATGCGACGATACTCGATGCGACGCCCCCTGTAGTGGATGTGGGACAGTATGTGACGTGAAAGTGTAAAGGGGTGTGTAGGTGTGTGTGTGGGGCTTGCAACCGTAGGTCCTCTGCACCAATCAGCTCCCAGACACGTCAAACACGAACACAGCTCCAATCGTTCGTTCGCCTCCTATGAGTGGAGTGCTCAATGCAGCAGCACAGTGGGTCGCAACCCGCAACAATGAACGCGACGGTCAAAATATGTCGAACGTTCAGGCTGGCTTCAACTCCCACAAACACTCAAGCGAATAAAATAAAGTACGTGGTTCACGACACACAAGGTCAGCGGTCAATGACAGCGCGGTCCACAATTACTTAACTACCGCGAACTTTATCGCCGCTAAACGCAGCTGGGCACGCGTGTTACTAGGTAGATCCGGCGAGCGTAGCGAACTCACAAAGGCCGGCACAACAACTACACAATGTCACAAACACGCGTGCAATGTCCAAAAACCCAGCGATATCACAGTGCAGGGCGAGGCGGTCCCAAAACAATCAGGTCTGGGCAAACAAAACCGCGGCGCGAAAAAACAACTCAGGCGCCTCAAAAAACGGACGTCCCGTTGCGCAAATATTCCATGACTACACACCCGCGCAAATATAAACGTGGCTACTCAAACGTAATAATTTACGTCTCGCGACTACGCGTTTCAAAGACGACACGTGATCAAAATTACGTCAGCCACGCGCGGGGAACCGCTAAGTTTGTCGGTCGACAGCAGACTGGGTCCACAAGATGAGTTCACGAATACGCACAAAACGTCGCGCCCCCACAAAAACTGTCTATAAGAATTGACGCGGTCCCAAAACGCACGTTTCTTGGGGTACAAACCGCCGGGGCAAAAGGGCGCCGCAAAAAACCCAGCCGCACGCACGGCTGTTGCTAGCTGACTCCGATTCGTACTGTGCGCACCCCGTTATCGCCGCGTCATTGCAGGCACAAAAAACTCTCGTAACCGAGGCGTGAGCGGGACACGCAGATAAGCGCCTCTGCGGGTTAGCGAGGGAGCGCACGATTCAATGCAAACAAAAGACTCGGCGCGCGCGCCAGCTACCCTGGCGTAGACATATATATACCATCACCGCGCTCGCGTGCGAGGAGCGGCTCGCCGAGATACAGACGCGGCAGAACACAGCGGCGTACAAGAGCGCGCCCTTCAAGTGCGGCGCCTGCTACCGCGGCTTCCACGTGCGGGACCGCTACGACGCGCACGTCATTAGACACAGCGAGGTGATGTATACATGTTATATATACCATCACCGCGCTCGCGTGCGAGGAGCGGCTCGCCGAGATACAGACGCGGCAGAACACAGCGGCGTACAAGAGCGCGCCCTTCAAGTGCGGCGCCTGCTACCGCGGCTTCCACGTGCGGGACCGCTACGACGCGCACGTCATTAGACACAGCGAGGTGATGTATACATGTTATATATACCATCACCGCGCTCGCGTGCGAGGAGCGGCTCGCCGAGATACAGACGCGGCAGAACACAGCGGCGTACAAGAGCGCGCCCTTCAAGTGCGGCGCCTGCTACCGCGGCTTCCACGTGCGGGACCGCTACGACGCGCACGTCATTAGACACAGCGAGGTGATGTATACATGTTATATATACCATCACCGCGCTCGCGTGCGAGGAGCGGCTCGCCGAGATACAGACGCGGCAGAACACAGCGGCGTACTTATTATTCTTCTCTGTCTTTAGGAGCCTTCGTTCATCCATTGTTGGACATAAGTCTCCTCCTTAGCACGTCATTTCTTGCATTTTTGATCTACTCTCGTCCACGATTTCTTCGAAATGTTTGCAATGTCGTCGGACCATTGCGTTAGTTGCCTGCCGACGTTTCTGCGAGCGTTACGTGGTCTCGTTTCAAGTGGTAAACGAATTATACAGGGTTATATAAAACAAACCATAATTCTCTTGGCCCATAACCTTACATTAAATATACTCCTCTCCTTATTTGGGAGCCTTCGTTCATCCATTGTTGGGCATCGGTCTCCTCATAAGCACGCAATTTCTTGCGTTGACGGGCCACTTTCGGCCACGATTTCCCTATGAGTTTAGAAATGTCTTCAGACTACCGCGTTGGTTGCTTACCGACGTTCCTCTGACCGTTGCGTGGTCTCAATTCAAGTGGGAAACGAATTATATACAGGGTTATATTTTAAAACATACCATAATTCTCTTGGCCCATAACCTAACATTAAAATTATCGACTCTTGTTCTAACTATTTACTTTTTTTTAAATAAATTGTTAGATCAACATTCATTAAGCTCTCTATGTCGCCTTGTCTTGTGTTCAAATCAATATTATTTACTAGCAGACGCCCGCGGTTTCATCTGCGTGGAAATTCGGTTTTTCACACATCCCGCGGAGACCAAGGTTTTCCCGGACAAAAAGTGCTATGTGTTTTAATCCAGAGCATAATCTCCATTCGTACATCCAACGCACTCACACAAACGCACACACTCAAGTAATTTATAAGCTAAGCAAGTTTTTTAAATTGTAACAGTAAGTGTAATTATTAGGTTTAAAATAGGAATAAATAATGTCTAAATTAACATCCAGGAAGGATCTACCCTCTGCAACACAGGTTTTCCTTCCGCAGAGGGTAGAGCATTCATTTGTTTGCAATAATATCATGTATTAATTAAAAGCAATAAATTATTCAATATTTATTCAATATATTTATTCTGAATTCCAGCCAACTCGGTTCAGTAGTTGCGGCCTGAATATGTACACATCAACTTAAACACAACATTCACCGTATGATTTTGCTCTCGGCCCATAACCTTACTTTTGACGTGACAACGTCTTATAAATCGATAGAGCCGGCTGCACGCACAAAAAAACATGACTCATCCGGCGTTACCGGCGTTACCTCGTTCGCGTTACCTCGCTCTGAGGCGTTCCATTTAAGGCTTGAAGTGCAAGCGAGATCGCGAAAGAAGTACAATCGTGACGTTGTCACGTTCAACTATCGTCAGTAAACCGACTTTACAGACAACCAATTTTTTTATTAACTTGATACTTTTTCTGCAGCAAAGCGGTGCGTACGAGTGTTTCATATGCAAAACGAGGCTAAAGACGGGCCGAGCGCTGCGAAAACACTTGACGGCTCAGCATACGGAGAAATTCAGTTGTAAAGGATGCCCGTTTGTCACTAGGAACAGGTGCGTACATAGTTGAATAGATTCTTTTGACGTGACAACGTCTTATAAATCGATAGAGCCGGTTGCACGCACGAAAAATTGGTTGTCTGTAAAGTCGGTCTACTGACGATAGTTGAACGTGACAACGTCTTCTTTGTCGCTCGTTCCGCGCTTGCGAGGTAACGCCGGTAACGCCGCATGAGCGAGGTAACGCCGGATGAGTCATGTTTTTTCGTGCGTGCAACCGGCTCTATCGAATTATAAGACGTTGTCACGTCAAAAAACATGACTCATCCGGCGTTACCTCGCTCATGTGGCGTTACCGGCGTTACCTCGCGAGCGCGGAACGAGTGACAAAGAAGACGTTGTCACGTTCAACTATCGTCAGTAAACCGACTTTACAGGCAACCAAATTTTTTTTTTATTTAGTCCACAAAACTGACTACAATTATTGTATAAATAATAACAAGTTGGTAGCTTTAAAGAATTTAGTTGTTAATTGATTTTACTGGATGTGGACGTAGCATGCGTGATTAAATAGTACAATAACTACAGCGCAACATACACGCTTATCTAACAAACTGAACAAGAACTAATACTATTAACAAACAAAAAGAAGAAAATAGTAGTTTATGTAACGGTTACATAATGGGGGGTATTAAAATACGAGTGTGAGTTTAAAAAACGAGCCGCAGGCGAGTTTTTTAATAGTATCACACGAGTGTTTTAATACCTAATTATGTAGAGTTTCATACACTACTTTATCTACGCTCATATTATTATCATAAATCCAAATCATAAAATCTTGCTAACTTTTGTCGTAAATCATTGCAAATACTAAGATGTCAGGTGGAGTGAAATTTTCTTTAGTAGGTTTCACTACTAGACATTTTTCAGCGCAAAGTTTTTACTAAGTAACAAAAAAAATTAGTTGTCTGTAAAGTCGGTTTACGGACGATAGGTTTACGAGATAACGTCATAATCGTAATCGTTATCGTAATCGTTATCGTAATCGTAATCGTAATCGTAATTATAATCATAATCACAGGCCCAGGTGGAACGTTACGCGGAACGTTAGACATTGTGTTGTTGTCTATGGTCAATCATGGTCCATCTATACTTTCGGCAATGACTACCAACTATATGTTGTCTGTGGATTCACTTATAAAAATATTACTTATATAAAAAATATTACCTACCCCAGATAATAATTGTAACCGTTAACCGTTGTATTGCCGATAGCGGTACTGTAATCAATTCCTTCAAAACCCCAGATACAAATACAGGAGTCCAGAGCCGTGTATCGTTATGGATATTATACAACTTTCTTTAAATATTTCCATAGTAGAGCGATGTTATTATGAATAACTTTTTAATAATTATAGAAGTCTGTGAATAAAGTAGGTAATTATTTGACACATTTCGATTTTATAATTCGAACTTTAAGCAATGAGCGTAGATAAAATAAGTTAACAGATTACTTACTAACTTTCTGGGTACTTAATTTATTTTTTATTCTATAGTTATAATTAATAGCAATAGCGAGGGACCAGAGAGAGATAAAGGTAAAGTGGTCTCTTTCTGGTACCTCGCTATTGCTATATCTGTTTCATGTGTCAAAGAGAAAATAAACGAATAGAAAGAGTATAAGATAAATAATAATAACCATTTATTTTAAAAACATTTATTTATTATAGTATAACTCAAAACATTGTGAAAATAAAGTTCCACAGATAATGATCTGTAAAAAATGCAAAAACACGTTTGTTGTATGGAAGCTGACTTAAATATTTATTTTATTCCAATTTTGACGGTGTGTAGTTGTAACTGTGAAAGTTGAAATTTCATTATTTCAACTCACTCACTCAGCTCAAGAGATACAGCCTGGTGATAGACGGACAGCAGAGTCTTTGTAATAGGGCCCCGTTTTACCCATAATTATGTACAGAACCATAGAAACTAGGCATGGTTGTCATTTGCTACAAAGTCGAGATGCTGATTAAGGCAATTACATCTATTTTTAAATCCAAGATGGTTTTTGGATGGATGGAAGTTTTATGGCGGATGTACAGTGGGGGTCAAAAGTCGATATATAATTTGCAAATAATTTGTCCCTTGCATGCATGTATTACATAAAAATATTTTATAGGTAAATGTTATTAACTTAAGGTTGACATTTCTAACAGTTTATGATACTTGCTAGAGTTGCCACGAATAGTGATTTAGCCGAATACCGAATACCGAATGTTCGGCAACGCTATCGGCCGAAGCGCCGAATATTCGGCCGCCGAACATTCGGCACTAAGTACATGCTTGTCGATGATGATGAATCTAGTAGTACTGATGAAGATTCTTCTCCACTTCGTAAGAAAAGAAACTTGAATGAAAATGTAAGACATTTGAATACACGACAGTTTCTGGAACTGAAGTGGTGGTCAGTAAATGAAAACAATACTCACACCCGTATTCACAAACGTTACTATGAGGTCTCATAGTGAGCTCGAACGCACAGCGTACAGAAAACCTATTCATAAACAACAATTGAGGGTCGAGCGACACTATGCGTTCACCAAAACAAAAGCACAGGTAAAGTAGCTCGCGAGGTACTTTTCGCGACGCATAGTGCTGGTTTATAGTTTGTTATCTATGGCATGTTTACATTTTTAGGTTGTGTTAGCTTATCGATTGCAACTTTCCAGTGATTTTTCGTATTTTATTGCTTTTAATACAATGGATTACAATGATGAAGAAGATTTTGATAATTATATTCGCGAGAGATTGTACTTCCGAAGATCTATAACCACTAGAAAAGTGATACGGGATTTCCAAAATCCTTTTGAATATTACAGTGCCGAGGAATTCAAAAGACGATATAGATTTCCCAAAGATATAGTTATAAATGTTATTTTGCCTTTAATAAATATTACTTGTAAAATATTAAAAAACCGACTGCCAAAAACACTAAAAAGTAAAAAATAATCTTAATTTCATTATTATCTATTTGTGTTGGTTTATTTGTTTGTTTGTAGTTTGAAGTCAGGCGAGTTCCTTTTAGTATGCTCGCCCGACTTCATACATACACAAAACAAACAAACCAAAACACAAATATAGGTGTAGAATTAAAAATTTGAAATAGAAATATTTTAAAAGTACTACAGAAAGATTATAGACGTATAAAAAAGTAAAAGATCTATTTGTTAAATGGTGGTAGTAAAGACGAATGATTTATTAATATAGGGACCTAAAAGATTTTCTCTTACAAATTATGTATTAAATGTGTGAATAGGTACACTATCATATATGCTTTTGAGCACCAAGCAATGACAGCCAGGTGAAAATTTCCTTTTGACGTTTGTGTCTGTCATCTATCCTGTCAGTCGACTCGAGTGAAGTCGAAACGCAACGGCAACCAATCACAGCGCTCCATTTAACCCTATGCGTCCTCACAGCAAAAAGTTCTTTATGTATTGTTTATGAAATGAAAGGCTTGACATACCGGACGCACTGCAAAACATCGTACTTAGCATAGTGTAGCTGCTATACCCAAGGAAGTAATGTTTGTGAATACGGGTGTCAAACCTTTCAAAATTTGCTAAAGTTTATCTTTCTTCTCCCGGGAGTAGCGTGTATAGTGAGAGGTTGTTTTCTGAAGTAGTTTCTGGTATCATTTACGATGAAAAGTGTAATTGTTTACTACCATCGAATACTGAAAGGCTTGTTTTATATCCATCACAACTTACCGCTGATTAATTTTACATATTAAAATATTGTAATTTGGTAATTTATACAAATCTTGAGTAATATGATGTGTCTTTTTTGTCCACAATTTGGTATTCGGTATTCGGCCGAATAATAAGTACTATTCGGCCGAATACCGAATACCACAAAAAGTGGCCGAATACCGAATATTTGCCGAATATTCGTGGCATCTCTAATACTTGCACACCGTTTTAGGCTTTGAGCTATGTATGGATTTTTGACCTCAACCGTACATTTTTGTATTGTAATTTCAGAGGAGTTGCGAGAGAGCACGAGAAATGGCACGCGGGGACCAAGTACCAGTGTCCGCATTGTCCTAGCGAATTTGAGTAAGTACTTACTAAAGCACGGTCGCGGAGCACGAAGAATTTCGTACATTAACCTGTTACTACCTGTCTCTGTCACTCTCGCGTCAAAATAATGCGGTCACGCTCGCACAGATGCAATGACCCCGCCCTGTGCGAGCGTGACCGCATTATTTTGACGCGGGAGTGACAGAGACAGGTAGTAACAGGTTAATGTACGAAATTCTTCAAGCTCCGCGACCGGACTTTAACACAACGCGAAAGTGTATACAAATAAATAAATATATACGGGGCATTTTACACATCGCAATCTAGCCCCAAAGTAAGCGATAGCTTGTGAGAGTACTAGATAACTGATAAATATACATACATACTAATATACATAAATATAATAATATATTGAAAAACATTAATATATTGTTTACTATGGGCCTCATAAGAAGGCTCAGGGTCACTCAGCGAGCGATGGAGAGAGCTATGCTCGGAGTATCTTTGCGCGATCGAATCAGAAATGAGGAGATCCGCAAAAGAACCAAAGTAACCGACATAGCTCAACGTGTGGCAAAGCTGAAGTGGCAATGGGCGGGGCACATAGCTCGCAGGACCGATGGACGTTGGGGACCCAAGGTGCTGGAATGGCGGCCACGCACCGGGAAGCGCAGTGTCGGTCGACCCCCCACCAGGTGGACGGACGACATTAAGAGGGTCGCGGGGAGTCGCTGGCTGTAGGCGGCGCAAGATCGTGGTGTTTGGCGGTCATTTTAGGAGGCCTATGTCCAGCAGTGGACGTCCATCGGCTGAAACGACGACGACGACGATATGAAATATTCTGATTTGATTTGAACCACATTATTATCTAATTAATTATAATAATTAGTTAAAAACGGCAATGTGTCATATCTCGTTCGAAGCTTGCTTCATATGAAATTATGAGCCTTCGAAATTAGTTTGAAACTGTTACGTTTCACAATAGATGGCGCTAGTCCTGCCTGAGGACCAAATAATACGAATCGAAAATTTCACCGCAGGGAGATATGACTCGTATAGCTCAGCGGTAAGAGCACCCAGCCGCGAAAGCTGGGGGACGCGGGTTCAAATCCCGCTGCGAGTGAAAAATTTTGATTCGTATTTAAATTTATAGGAATTATTTTCTAAGTGTGTAAAACACTAATCAAAAAGATAATTAGTTGAACCACATTAATTTTTTAGCAAACTAACGACGTACATGGGCCACATCCGTATAAAACACGTATCGGATTTCGTGTGCGAGCTGTGTGGCTATACCTTCGTCAGCAAGAAGGGCATCGATGTCCACAAGAAGAAGAAACACCGCCTCGCCGAAAAGAACGTGAGTGTCTGTTGAGTTTGCAACACCGACGCAATGTTACCTGCTTATAAAGTTTAACTAGCTGTTATGTGCAGGGTTACCAGATACAAAAACGTAAAGTCCTGATTTGCATGGAAAAAAGAATTATATTAATAAAACTAGCAGATACCCGCGGCTTCGCCCGCGTAAATTTTAGTTTTACCTATTCTCACGGGAACCAACGATTTTTCCGGAATAAAAAGTAACCTTTGTGTTAATTTAGAGCGAAATCTATCTCCATTTTAACTTTCAGCCAAAAATTTTCAATAGTTGCAGCGTAAATGAGTATTTCTGCCGCTGGAATAGTGAAAAAAAAATATTCACGCGGGAGAAATAACCATTGATTTTCCCGGGATAAAAAATAGCCTTCTCTATTCTAATTTTCAGCCAAATCAGTTCAGCAATTACGGCGTGAAGGAATATTTTTCCCGCGTGGATATCTGTTTTTCACTGTTCCCGAAGGAACCATGGATTTCTCCGGGATAAGAAGTAGCCTTAGTATTAATCCAGGATAATCTATCTCTATTCCAAATCAGTTCAGTAATTACGGCATGAAGGCATATTATCTATTGCTATTATCATGGAAACCATGAAATTTTCCGGGATGAAAAGTAGCCTATGTATTAATCCAGGATAAAATCTATCTCCTTTCCGAATTTAAGTCATATCAGTTCAGTAAGTGCAGCGTAAAGTAGTATTTTTCGCGCGTGAATATCAATTTTTTCAGTTTTCCCGCGATTTTGCAATTTATCTCCATTCCAAATTTGAGCAAAATCGGTTCAGTAGTTCCGGCGTGAAGGAGTATCTAAGCTTGATAAAATACGAACTTTGGAGCCCCGTTTCACCCCTTTAGGGGGGGAATTTTGAAAAATCCTTACTTAGTGCACCCCTAGACCTCATAAGGAACCTGTGTGCCAAATTTGAAGTCTCTAAACCCAGCGGTTTGGGCTGTGCGTTGATATGTCGGTGAGTGAGTGAGTCAGTATCTTCTTTGATATACCATGAAATTTTCCGGGATGAAAAGTAGCCTATGTATTAATCCAGGATAAAATCTACCTCCTTTCCGAATTTCAGTCATATCTGGTCAGTAAGTGCAGCGCAAAGTAGTATTTTTCGCGCGTGAATATCAATTTTTCAGTTTTCCCGCAAAAAACATGAATTTTTTCGGGATGAAAAGTAGCTTTTTTACTAACCCAGGATATCATCTATCTCCAATCCAAATTTCAGCCAAATCCGTGTTGTACTTGCGGCGTGAAGATTTTTTCCTCGTGAATTTCGGTTTTTAACTAATCCCACGGGAACCATGGATTTTCCCGGGATGAAAAGTAGCTTATGTGTCAACCCACGGTGCAATTTATCGCCATTCCAAATTTGAGCCAAATCGGTTCAGTAGTTGCGGCGTGAAGGTGTATTGAAGCTTGGTAAAATACGAACTTTGGAGCCCCGTTTCACCCCTTTAGGGGGGGAATTTTGAAAAATCCTTTCTTAATGCACCCCTAGACCTCATAAGGAACCTGTGTGCCAAATTAGAAGTGTCTAGACCCAGCGGTTTGAGCTGTGCGTTGATATGTCAGTGAGTGCGTGAGTCAGTATCTTCTTTGATATACCATGAAATTTTCCGGGACGAAAAGTAGCCTTTGTATCAATCCAGGATAAAATCTATCTCCTTTCCGAATTTCAGTCATATCAGGTCAGTAAGTGCAGCGTAAAGTAGTATTTTTCACGCGTGAATATCAATTTTTCAGTTTTCCCGCAAAAACCATGGATTTTTCCGGGATGAAAAGTAGCCTTTTTATTAACCCAGGATATCATCTATGTCCATTCTAAATTTCAGCTAAATCGGTCTTGTACTTGCGGCGTGAAGATTTTTTTCCGCGTGAATTTCGGTTTTTAACTAATCGCACGGGAACCATGGATTTTCCCGGGATGAAAAGTAGCTTATGTGTTAACCCAAGATGCAATTTATCGCCATTCCAAATTTGAGCCAAATCGGTTCAGTAGTTGCGGCGTGAAGGAGTATCGAAGCTTGGTAAAATACGAACTTTGGAGCCCCGTTTCACCCCTTAAGGGGGGAATTTTGAAAAATCCTTTCTTAGTGCACCCCTAGACCCCATAATGAATCTGTGTGCCAAATTTGAAGTCTCTAAACCCAGGGGTTTGGGCTGTGCGTTGATATGTCAGTGAGTGCGTGAGTCAGTATCTTCTTTGATATACCATGAAATTTTCCGGGACGAAAAGTAGCCTTTGTATCAATCCAGGATAAAATCTATCTCCTTTCCGAATTTCAGTCATATCAGGTCAGTAAGTGCAGCGTAAAGTAGTATTTTTCACGCGTGAATATCAATTTTTCAGTTTTCCCGCAAAAACCATGGATTTTTCCGGGATGAAAAGTAGCCTTTTTATTAACCCAGGATATCATCTATGTCCATTCTAAATTTCAGCCAAATCGGTCTTGTACTTGCGGCGTGAAGATTTTTTTCCGCGTGAATTTCGGTTTTTAACTAATCGCACGGGAACCATGGATTTTCCCGGGATGAAAAGTAGCTTATGTGTTAACCCAAGATGCAATTTATCGCCATTCCAAATTTGAGCCAAATCGGTTCAGTAGTTGCGGCGTGAAGGAGTATCGAAGCTTGGTAAAATACGAACTTTGGAGCCCCGTTTCACCCCTTAAGGGGGGAATTTTGAAAAATCCTTTCTTAGTGCACCCTTAGACCTGATAAGGAACCTGTGTGCCAAATTTGAAGTCTCTAGACCCAGCGGTTTGGGCTGTGCGTTGATATGTCAATGAGTGAGTGAGTCAGTATCTTCTTTGATATACCATGAAATTTTCCGGGATGAAAAGTAGCCTATGTATTAATCCATTATAAAATCTATCTCCTTTCCGAATTTCAGTCATATCAGTTCAGTAAGTGCAGCGTAAAGTAGTATTTTTCGCGCGTGAATATCAATTTTTCAGTTTTCCCGCAAAAACCACGGATTTTTCCGGGATAAAAAGTAGCCTTGTTATTAACCCACGATATCATCTATCACCATTCCAAATTTCAGCCAAATCGGTCTTGTACTTGCGGCGTGAAGATTTTTTTCCGCGCGAATTTCGGTTTTTAACTAATCCCACGGGAACCATGGATTTTCCCGGGATGAAAAGTAGCTTATGTGTTAACTCAAGATGCAATTCATCTCCATCCCAAATTTGAGCCAAATCGGATCAGTAGTTGCGGCGTGAAGGAGTATTGAAGCTTGGTAAAATATGAACTTTGGAGCCCCGTTTCACCCCTTTAGGGGGGGAATTTTGAAAAATCCTTTCTTAGTGCACCCCTAGACCTCATAAGAAACGTGTGTGCCAAATTTGAAGTCTCTAGACCCAGCGGTTTGGGCTGTGCGTTGATATGTCAGTGAATGAGTGAATGAGTGAATGAGTGAATCAGTCAGTATCTTCTTTTATTAATAAAATATATATCGGCGCCTGTACAGAACGGCCATTTTCTTTGTTAGTCTAATTCATGATTTTTATAGTACTTATTTTTATAGTACTTACTTGTTATACTTATATTTTTAACCATCATTGTAATCTTTTATGGCCTTATTTTAAGATTTAAAATTGCCTGTACAACCATTTTTTGTAAACGCTGTTTGATTACAAATCCTATACCTTTAAACGAGCAATCCTTGTATATATATATATTTCTATATAATCTGAATCTCGGAAACGGCTCAAACGATTTTCATGAAATTTAGTATACAGGGGGTTTTGGGGGCGATAAATCGATCTAGCTAGGATTCACTTTTAGAAAATGTCGAATTTACCAAAAAAAATATGAACCCTGCTGCCATCTATTGGCAACCGAGCAAAGCTCGGTCACCCAGATATTAAATAAATAAAATAAAATAAAATAAAATGATCCACGGAGTCATTTCTCATAAGGTCACAATACCAATAAAAGACTTCACTGAGGTTAACACATGATAATAAAGAACAATACACCAACTCAAACCCTACACGAATTACGAGGTAGCTAGCTAGGTAGGAGATTTCCGGTTGCACTTTTAGAGTCCATCCAGCATTTCGCCATAATGGCACCATCGACAACCGCGCTTCCCCAAAGTCCGCGTTTAGGATCCGTTCCGGACACTATCCCTGTGGCAAATTTTATATCTCATGAAAATAGCTAATTCACCTAATTGTAGCACTTGTAATACATTGGAAGACATTTATCATTTGCTTATGGAATGTGATCGGAACCGTAACGAGAGGGCTGCTCTGATGAGTCGCTTTAACTTAGCTCGTATTGACGTGGGTGTAGCACAGGCTGCTATCAGCAATCCTGCATCCGCGGTCGCGACAGCCTTTTACGACCTGGTTATTGCGGCTTTTCAATAAGTCCTCCATCTTTTGACTGTTTAATTTTAAAGGATTTTATTTTTAACTAACTTTTGTGGGTATTGTATAGTGTTATTTTGTTTCTTTTCTGTTTTGTTTGTTTGTAAGATCGGATAAGATTTAAGTAAGATTTCTTTTGTATAATTATGATTGTGAATAATTCGATGGGGCTGACGTGTCCACAATAGGACAAAAGTCCCTTTTAAATTTATAGAATAAAAAAAAAAAAAAAAAAAAAAAAAATCCTTGTCTTTGGTCGCCCCGCGCCATAGACTCGACAATGACTTTTACCCAGCGTAACACCATTGATTACACAGACTACATAAAATAATTAAATGAAAATCCTTGGTTCAATGTGATGAGCTGACATATAGATAAATAAAAACTAAAGATTATTATTATTATTGCACAATTACAATCAAAGTATTTTTCTTACTATAAAAAAAATTGGTTGCCTGTAAAGTCGGTTTACTGACGATAGTTGAACGTGACGTCTTCATTGTCGCTCGTTCCGCGCTCGCGAGGTAACGCCGATAACGCCCCATGAGCGAGGTAACGCCGGTAACGCCGGATGAATCATGTTTTTTCGTGCGTGCAACCGGCTCTATCGAATTATAAGACGTTGTCACGTCAAAAATTGGTTGCCTGTAAAGTCGGTTTACTGACGATAGTTGAACGTGACAACGTCTTCTTTGTCGCTCGTTCCGCGTTCGCGAGGTAACGCCGCATGAGCGAGGTAACGCCGGTAACGCCGGATGAGTCATGTTTTTTCGTGCGTGCAACCGGTTCTATCGATTTATAAGACGTTGTCACGTCAAAAAAACTAAACTAAATGTGAATTAGTTTGTTGACACACTGTTTCAGGTGAGTCTAGACGGGCCGTACTGCGAGGTGTGTGAAGTCAGGTTCGTGTCAGAGGAGGCGCACTCGAGGCACCTGAAGCTGTCTTCACGACACAGCAGCGACAACGACCCGTGAGTACTTACGATATGTTTGTTGACACACTGTTTCAGGTGATTGCGAGGTGTGTGAAGTCAGGTTCGTGTCAGAGGAGGCGCACTCGAGGCACCTGAAGCTGTCTTCACGACACAGCAGCGACAACGACCCGTGAGTACTTACGATATGTTTGTTGACACACTGTTTCAGGTGATTGCGAGGTGTGTGAAGTCAGGTTCGTGTCAGAGGAGGCGCACTCGAGGCACCTGAAGCTGTCTTCACGACACAGCAGCGACAACGACCCGTGAGTACTTACGATATGTTTGTTGACACACTGTTTCAGGTGATTGCGAGGTGTGTGAAGTCAGGTTCGTGTCAGAGGAGGCGCACTCGAGGCACCTGAAGCTGTCTTCACGACACAGCAGCGACAACGACCCGTGAGTACTTACGATATGTTTGTTGACACACTGTTTCAGGTGATTGCGAGGTGTGTGAAGTCAGGTTCGTGTCAGAGGAGGCGCACTCGAGGCACCTGAAGCTGTCTTCACGACACAGCAGCGACAACGACCCGTGAGTACTTACGATATGTTTGTTGACACACTGTTTCAGGTGATTGCGAGGTGTGTGAAGTCAGGTTCGTGTCAGAGGAGGCGCACTCGAGGCACCTGAAGCTGTCTTCACGACACAGCAGCGACAACGACCCGTGAGTACTTACGATATGTTTGTTGACACACTGTTTCAGGTGATTGCGAGGTGTGTGAAGTCAGGTTCGTGTCAGAGGAGGCGCACTCGAGGCACCTGAAGCTGTCTTCACGACACAGCAGCGACAACGACCCGTGAGTACTTACGATATGTTTGTTGACACACTGTTTCAGGTGATTGCGAGGTGTGTGAAGTCAGGTTCGTGTCAGAGGAGGCGCACTCGAGGCACCTGAAGCTGTCTTCACGACACAGCAGCGACAACGACCCGTGAGTACTTACGATATGTTTGTTGACACACTGTTTCAGGTGATTGCGAGGTGTGTGAAGTCAGGTTCGTGTCAGAGGAGGCGCACTCGAGGCACCTGAAGCTGTCTTCACGACACTGCAGCAGCGACAACGACCCGTGAGTACTTACGATATGTTTGTTGACACACTGTTTCAGGTGATTGCGAGGTGTGTGAAGTCAGGTTCGTGTCAGAGGAGGCGCACTCGAGGCACCTGAAGCTGTCTTCACGACACAGCAGCGACAACGACCCGTGAGTACTTACGATATGTTTGTTGACACACTGTTTCAGGTGATTGCGAGGTGTGTGAAGTCAGGTTCGTGTCAGAGGAGGCGCACTCGAGGCACCTGAAGCTGTCTTCACGACACAGCAGCGACAACGACCCGTGAGTACTTACGATATGTTTGTTGACACACTGTTTCAGGTGATTGCGAGGTGTGTGAAGTCAGGTTCGTGTCAGAGGAGGCGCACTCGAGGCACCTGAAGCTGTCTTCACGACACAGCAGCGACAACGACCCGTGAGTACTTACGATATGTTTGTTGACACACTGTTTCAGGTGATTGCGAGGTGTGTAAAGTCAGGTTCGTGTCAGAGGAGGCGCACTCGAGGCACCTGAAGCTGTCTTCACGACACAGCAGCGACAACGACCCGTGAGTACTTACGATATGTTTGTTGACACACTGTTTCAGGTGATTGCGAGGTGTGTGAAGTTAATCCGCCATTTTGTAGCGGCAGCCATCTTGAATTGATTTCCATCACACATATAGCTAATACAACACTCCCGACTATTGAACCTTTCATGGAGACAGCATATTCAAATTCATTCTAGCCTAGCCTTGCGTGACATGCGGCTCCATTATGTTAAGGTTTGTGGTCAAAAGTTCATGTACTCAGTTACTAGCCTAGGTGACGCCATTTTATAAACTACTTGACTTGATTAAAACTAGTCACACTAAATTTAGTAGACTGCACAGAACACAATAGTACAAGTACAGCAGGCTTACTCCGCACGATGATTTAAAGAAATAGCGACTCTAGCGCTGACATAAAAAGGGCAATTCAGTTCGCAATAGCGCCTGGCCCCGACCTCAAAATCGACACGCAACAAACGCAATGTTGTGGTCTCTTTCGTACTAGGGCTTACGTACTAGGGCTGTCGTAGTCAGACGGCGCTTAAAATAGTCCGTACAGAACTAGCGCGTGCAACTCGGCCCGCGAGCGGCAACCATCTGAAATATTGAGGTCCGGACCCGTACTTGTAGCCGGGACGGTCACGTGATAAGTGAGACTGGCCTGTAGTCGGGGCCAGTCCATATTGTTTCATATAGGTTTTTGCTTTATCCGTTAGGGACCTACGATCTCACAGACACGTCAAACTTACAACACTCCGTCGTTTTTGCTTCAGAGGTTAACAAGATTGTAATGATTCCAGTAACCGCATACGGAACGACTCGCAGAGCATGAACACGGAGAAGAACGGGCGCGTGATGAGGAAGATAGAGCGGCGGCCCACCGTACACCCGCGCGCGAGCGTCGCGGGCACCGACGGCGCGCCCGTCACTTGCGAGCAGGTTCGTAGACGCGACGCGAGCAGCGAGCAGAGCGCGAACACAGAAGAACAGCGCGTGATGAGGAAGATAGAGCGGCGGCCCACCGTACACCCGCGCGCGAGCGTCGCGGGCACCGACGGCGCGCCCGTCACTTGCGAGCAGGTTCGTAGACGCGACGCGAGCAGCGAGCAGAGCGCGAACACAGAAGAACAGCGCGTGATGAGGAAGATAGAGCGGCGGCCCACCGTACACCCGCGCGCGAGCGTCGCGGGCACCGACGGCGCGCCCGTCACTTGCGAGCAGGTTCGTAGACGCGACGCGAGCAGCGAGCAGAGCGCGAACACAGAAGAACAGCGCGTGATGAGGAAGATAGAGCGGCGGCCCACCGTACACCCGCGCGCGAGCGTCGCGGGCACCGACGGCGCGCCCGTCACTTGCGAGCAGGTTCGTAGACGCGACGCGAGCAGCGAGCAGAGCGCGAACACAGAAGAACAGCGCGTGATGAGGAAGATAGAGCGGCGGCCCACCGTACACCCGCGCGCGAGCGTCGCGGGCACCGACGGCGCGCCCGTCACTTGCGAGCAGGTTCGTAGACGCGACGCGAGCAGCGAGCAGAGCGCGAACACAGAAGAACAGCGCGTGATGAGGAAGATAGAGCGGCGGCCCACCGTACACCCGCGCGCGAGCGTCGCGGGCACCGACGGCGCGCCCGTCACTTGCGAGCAGGTTCGTAGACGCGACGCGAGCAGCGAGCAGAGCGCGAACACAGAAGAACAGCGCGTGATGAGGAAGATAGAGCGGCGGCCCACCGTACACCCGCGCGCGAGCGTCGCGGGCACCGACGGCGCGCCCGTCACTTGCGAGCAGGTTTGTTTCGAGAATCAGACCACCGACACAGAACACTAAATAGTACAATTACAGAAGGCCGCGCGCGAGCGTCGCGGGCACCGACGGCGCGCCCGTCACTTGCGAGCAGGTTCGTAGACGCGACGCGAGCAGCGAGCAGAGCGCGAACACAGAAGAACAGCGCGTGATGAGGAAGATAGAGCGGCGGCCCACCGTACACCCGCGCGCGAGCGTCGCGGGCACCGACGCCGCGCCCGTCACTTGCGAGCAGGTTCGTAGACGCGACGCGAGCAGCGAGCAGAGCGCGAACACAGAAGAACAGCGCGTGATGAGGAAGATAGAGCGGCGGCCCACCGTACACCCGCGCGCGAGCGTCGCGGGCACCGACGCCGCGCCCGTCACTTGCGAGCAGGTTCGTAGACGCGACGCGAGCAGCGAGCAGAGCGCGAACACAGAAGAACAGCGCGTGATGAGGAAGATAGAGCGGCGGCCCACCGTACACCCGCGCGCGAGCGTCGCGGGCACCGACGGCGCGCCCGTCACTTGCGAGCAGGTTCGTAGACGCGACGCGAGCAGCGAGCAGAGCGCGAACACAGAAGAACAGCGCGTGATGAGGAAGATAGAGCGGCGGCCCACCGTACACCCGCGCGCGAGCGTCGCGGGCACCGACGGCGCGCCCGTCACTTGCGAGCAGGTTTGTTTCGAGAATCAGACCACCGACACAGAACACTAAATAGTACAATTACAGAAGGCCGCGCGCGAGCGTCGCGGGCACCGACGGCGCGCCCGTCACTTGCGAGCAGGTTCGTAGACGCGACGCGAGCAGCGAGCAGAGCGCGAACACAGAAGAACAGCGCGTGATGAGAAAGATAGAGCGACGGCCCACCGTACACCCGCGCGCGAGTGTCGCGGGCACCGACGGCGCGCCCGTCACTTGCGAGCAGGTTTGTTTCGAGAATCAGACCACCGACACAGAACACTAAATAGTACAATTACAGAAGGCTTACTCCGCACGATGATTTAAAGAAATAGCGACTCTAGCGCTGACACAAAAAGTGCAATTCAGTTCGCAATAGCGCCTGGCCCCGCCTTCAAAATCGACACGCAACAAACGCAATGTTGTGGTCTCTTTGTATCTTTTTTTTTTTTTTTTTTTTTTTATCCGAACCTATCGCCTTACTTTATCTTTTACAACGTACTAGGGCTGCCGTAGTCAGACGGCGCGTAAAATAGATCGTACAGAACTAGCGCGTACAACTCGGCCCGCGAGCGGCAACCATCAGAAATATTGAAGGTCCGGACCCCTACTTGTAGCCGGGACGGTCACGTGATAAGTGAGACTGGCCTGCCACCGATCAGAAGAATATAGTGTATACATAGAGGTATGTCGCGAGTTCAACGATTTTTCCCCATTTTAAAACGCGCATAAAGAAGTTATCACTTTAACAATTGTTTTTTTGTTCCAGTGTGGTCTACAACTAAGAGATCTGCGGTTGTACGCGCAGCACTTCAGGAGAGCCCACCCGGACAAGAACCGGACCAAGTACCCCGCCATGAAGACTCCCTGCATGTGCGAGCAGTGCGGTCGGATATTCCAGGTTAGGAGCAGCTTTCTATCCTTCGATTTACGAGTCGAGGTCCCAAAGGCAATTGCCCTAGTTCGCTTATTGGCTAATGCGCGTGATCATCCGTTTTTCAAGATAAACTAACATGACGGTTTTTTATCAGTACCAATATAATATTGACCAATGAGGTGCGAGTATTTGGTTCCCTAGGAGGTTCGACTCATAGAAGTATAGAATCGTTTGTAAAGCCTAAACTAATGGGGATAAAAACTGCCACCTAGAGTTGATAATAGCTACTGCATGGCAAGGCATTTCAAGTTTTTACCAATGGACATTCCGTGTGTTCATAAAACTTCGACATAAATTGTCATGCTTCAGATTCCCCAATACAACGTTTACATTAATATGCTTGAAGGTATTCAGCGCAAATTTCTCAAGTGTCTAAATAGAAGATTTAGTTCCTTCAAAACTACTGAACTGATTTCTCTAGAAACTAGAAGGGAACATAGGGATCAAATTATGTTGTATAAAATTATAAACAGTATAGTAGACTCTCCTTACATGTTAAATAAAATAAAATATACCATACCTAGATCATTACGACGTATTCTTAAAACCTACTCAATTCCTAAAGTAAATACCAATTATGGCCGAAATAGGTTTTTAGTTAGAGCGTGTGATGTATATAATAAAAAGTATATTCATGTGGACCCCTTTCAAAACAAAATTGGAAAATTTGTATCCGAGCTAAAAAAGAAAAGGCAATAAAATAAATAAATTGTAATTAAAATTTGTCATACTAGTTAGCTTTAAGTTAATTCATAATTAACATTACTAACTTATCTCTAGTTTAATTTTATATACCACGACTAACATCCTTTACTAACTCCCGTATTACAATTGTATGTAATTATTAGTGAATACTTGATTGGCTTATGTATGACTTACTTGTAATAGCCATTTATTGTTTATATTTATGCTGTTTGTATTCCAAAATAAATAAAAAAAAAAAAAAGATTCATTTCAAAGCCGCGGCATCATTTGTTCTGACGTCATTAAATACAAATCATCATCATTTTTCAGAGCATGGCGCTGCTCAAGGACCACATGTGGGTCCACACCGGCGAGAAGCGGTTCAAGTGCGACCGATGCGAGAAGAGCTTCACCCAGAAGACGAACCTGGTGTTCCACATGCGCGTGCACAGCGCCACGCGGCCTACCTACGAGTGTCCGCTCTGCGGGAAGCACTTCGCTTTCTTCAACAACAGGCGGCGGCATATGTTCGTGAGTACACGGCCGTTTCTGTCGCAGAACAGCGCCGATGCTTGAGCGCTGGCATCCGTGGTCACTGTGTATGGAACCAGGGGCCGTACAACCAAGGCTTATAGCAGTATTATTTCAATATTGTTTTGACATTTTCATACAATTTCACTTTTCAGTATGAAAATTTTAAAACAATATTACAATAATACTGCTATAAGCCTCGGAGGTAGGGCCCCTGATGTTCCACATGCGCGTGCACAGCGCTACGTCCACCTACGAGTGTCCGCTCTGCGGGAAGCACTTCGCCTACTTCAACAAAAGGCGGCGGCATATGTTTGTGAGTACACGCTCGGTTCTGTAATAGAACAGCGCCGATGACTTGAGTGCTGGCATCCGTGGTCACTGTGTATGGAACCTGATCTTCCACATGCGCGTGCACAGCGCTACGTCCACCTACGAGTGTCCGCTCTGCGGGAAGCACTTCGCCTTCTTCAATAACAGGCGGCGGCACATGTTTATGAGTACACGGTCGGTTCTGTAATAGAACAGCGCCGATGACTTGAGTGCTGGCATCAGTGGTCACTGTGCACGGAACATAATGTTCTATGTGCGCGTAAACAGCGCCACGCGGCTCACCTTTGAGTGTCCACTCTACGGGAAGCACTCAGCCTTCGTCAACAACAGGCGGCGGCATATGTTCGTAAGTACACGGTCGTTTCAATTGTAGAAAAAAAAAAAACGCTGGCTTTTTTTTCATTATTAAAGGAGAGATGTATCGTATAGTACGATTCACGAAAGATGACCATAAATGGCGGGTCTTTTCGAAGAAAAGACCTAAGCCAAAATAATTACCATATATTAGTTAAATAAGACCATATATATTAGTTAAAATAAATAAGACCATAATATTAGTTAGATAGGTCCAAAGAGACCTAAAATAGGCCCGGCATTTGTGGTCATCTTTCGTGAATCGTACTATAATACATGATTTTTCAGTAACTTTGACCGTTTACCCATCTCATGCAAGGGAAGCTTTCAAAAGGCAATTTTTTTCTTGTTTCTGCCACATTCTCATTGATACTCCGTTCGTATTGGTCATAGCGTGATGTTCTATTGTTAATAGCCTGATGAATACTTGAATCCAGATCCACACGGGCCTGAAGCCGTTCAAGTGCGACACGTGCGGCAAGAGCTTCACGACGTCCGGCGAGCAGCGCGCGCACGTGGAGCACGTGCACCTCAAGAAGCCGTGGCCCAAGCGCGCGCGCGCCAAGCACGAGCACGACGCGTGGCAGAAGTGCGCGCTGCGACACGAGGACTAGCGGTGAGCAGTGGATTTGAACAAATATCTACTCTAGCGCTGACACAATAAAGTGCAATTCAGCTCATTACAGCGCCTTATTCGAACATGACGCGTGGCAGAAGTGCGCGCTGCGACACGACGACTAGCGGTGAGCGGTGGATTTAAACAAATAGCGACTCTAGCGCTGATACAATAAAGTGCAATTCAGCTCGTTACAGCGCCTTATACCTACCCTTATTCGAGCATGACGCGTGGCAGAAGTGCGCGCTGCGACACGACGACTAGCGGTGAGCAGTGGATTTAAACAAATAGCGACTCTAGCGCTGATACAATAAAGTGCAACTCAGCTCGTTACAGCGCCTTATTCCTACTCTTATTCGAGCATGACGCGTGGCAGAAGTGCGCGCTGCGACACGACGACTAGCGGTGAGCGGTGGATTTAAACAAATAGCGACTCTAGCGCTGATACAATAAAGTACAATTCAGCTCGTTACAGCGGCTTATTCCTACCCTTATTCGAGCATGACGCGTGGCAGAAGTGCGCGCTGCGACACGAGGACTAGCGGTGAGCAGTGGATTTAAACAAATAGCGACTCTAGCGTTGGCTCAATAAAGTGCAATTCAGCTCATTACAGCGCCTTATTCCTACCCTTATTCGAGCATGACGCGTGGCAGAAGTGCGCGCTGCGACACGACGACTAGCGGTGAGCAGTGGATTTAAACAAATAGCGACTCTAGCGCTGATACAATAAAGTGCAACTCAGCTCGTTACAGCGCCTTATTCCTACTCTTATTCGAGCATGACGCGTGGCAGAAGTGCGCGCTGCGACACGACGACTAGCGGTGAGCGGTGGATTTAAACAAATAGCGACTCTAGCGCTGATACAATAAAGTACAATTCAGCTCGTTACAGCGGCTTATTCCTACCCTTATTCGAGCATGACGCGTGGCAGAAGTGCGCGCTGCGACACGAGGACTAGCGGTGAGCAGTGGATTTAAACAAATAGCGACTCTAGCGTTGGCTCAATAAAGTGCAATTCAGCTCATTACAGCGCCTTATTCCTACCCTTATTCGAGCATGACGCGTGGCAGAAGTGCGCGCTGCGACACGAGGACTAGCGGTGAGCGGTGGATTTAAACAAATAGCGACTCTAGCGTTGGCTCAATAAAGTGCAATTCAGCTCGTTACAGCGCCTTATTCCTACCCTTATTCGAGCATGACGCGTGGCAGAAAAGCCAGGGGTTGAAACAAGTCGGTAAAGTCAGTCAAAGTCAGTATGTATGACGTCAGTTTTTTCAGAAAAAAAGTCAGTAAAGTAAGTATGTTATACTCTTTCCATTCGTTTGTTTTCTCTTTGACGGAACCAGGCCAGTCTCACTTATCACGTGACCGTCCCGGCTACAAGTACGGGTCTTGACCACGATATTTCAGATGGTTGCCGCTCGCGGGCCGAGTTGCACGCGCTAGTTCTGTACGGTCTATTTTACGCGCCGTCTGACTACGGCAGCCCTAGTATGTCGTAAGAGATAAAGTTAGGCGATACAAAGAGACCACACCATTGCGTTTGTTGCGTGTCGATTTTGAGGGCGGGGCCAGGCGCTATTGCGAACTGAATTGCACTTTTTTGTGTCAGCGCTAGAGTCGCTATTTCTTTAAATTATCGCGCGGAGTGGACCTTCTGGTACTATTTAGTGTTCTGTGACGGAACACAGAGCAATAGCGAGGGACCAGAAAGAGACAACTTTATCTTTATCGATCTCTGGTCCCTCGCATTGCTATATCTGTTTCATGTGGTTTCATGTTTATGTGTCAAATAGAAAATAAACGAATGGCAAGAGTAAGTGTTAGTAGTAATTATAAATGGTCGGTAATTTTGAATAATTTGGTCATTAAATCAATATTTTTGACACCTAAATCTGTTTCGACGCCTAAAGGCATAAAACACACGACACACATTTATACCCTGGACAGAGCGGACGGCGCAAAAAAAGTCGCCAATTTATCGGTGCCAAAAATGCTTGTTTTACCACCAACAGTGAGGTCACGATGTAGTTCGCTCAGCAGCCACCTATAAAATTTTGAGAGAGCGCTACTGTTTGCTTGTACGAAAAAAAAGGGTTTACGTAAATTGTTCGTCCTAGGTATTCTCGTCCTAGGTATTCTCGTCCTAGGTATTCTCGTCCTAGGTATTCTTAGGCCAACACATATTGTTTTAAATAACGGTTTTTTTATCTTTTACAGGTACCACGCAGTTGTGAAAAATAAATATAAGTTAGCGGTCAGATAAAAAAAAATATATTTATTTAATATATTTTTAAATTATTCCAATATTATAATGCATTTTTTAATCTATATTTTATACGGATTTATTTTGTAACATAGTTCTAAGAATAGGTTTTACAAATTAGGATTTTTTTAAGCATTATTTATTTGTATTTCGAAAGATTTTTCTATTTCAAAATCCCGCTGGATCTGGGTATTTTTCTGGGATAGAAAATAGTCTATCATTACTACAAATTTGAACCAAATCGGTTCAGTAGTTGCTGCGGGATAAGGTAAAAACTTGTATCTTTCACAAAAACAATATTTATAGGATTTAGTGTGAAGTCCATAGTGTAGGTCTAAATTAGTGATAGTAAAATAATTTTTATAATTATAATTGATCTCATTGCATAATAATTATGTATTTAAGTTGACCCTAGGATGAGTTCAGTCGATTTATTTTTTCGAGAGTCGAAATGATCGAAAGGGACGTAAAAAACTTGTTACAAATTGGGAATTTTACTCAAATCAAAAAGGGAGGGATTAATTCTTAGGATGAACCTACGGAAAATCTACTAGCCTACCTTAATTAATTTCACTGTACTATAGTCTTAACATAATAATTTTTACTATGTTTAGTCTATGTAGTTATTAGCATGTAATTTAAAATTTTATTGTATATAACTTGCACCACCACCCACTTTCCTACTTCCTAATTAATCAGTGTCTGAGGTTGTCTGGAAGAGATCGCTAGTTAGCGATAAGTCCGCCTCATTGTTACCTGTATCTTCTTTTTATTTCTACTCTAATTCTAAATTATATACATACATACATATATAATAAAGTTTGAGAATTAGGTATTAAATAAAACTCATGCTAGGGGTAACTATAGGTAGATTGCTAGATGTCATGTGTCATGTATCATTTATAGGAAATCAATAAAAGAAATACTCATGTACAAAATTTGTTTTTTTTTTTAAGAGTAGAGTGCACGAAAATCAAAAATTTTAAAATCACTCATCAAGTTCTTAAAAAGAATAGTACATTTCGATATAAGTGCGGAAAGTTTGTCATTTCTTTACGAGTCCCGGTTTGTTGACCCAAGCCGAAGGCGAGGGTCAACTATAAGGACGAGTAAAAATGACAATTCCGCACGTGCATTGAACGACGTTTTTTAATACATTTGCGATAAAAAATATTGGTTTTACGTGTTTGCCTGCTTCGTGTTTGCATGCCGTGTCCGTGTTCATGCGCTCCTGGTGCGCCCGCTCCGGTGCCGCGTAGGAGGAAAACACAAAAGCACTAGTGCGGAAAAGAATAACTTTGCGCACGCTAAACACACATGGAAATGTCAACTTTTTGAGCAAATGTATTAAAAAATTATTTTCGGTTCATAGTCACATTACTACATACTCACTGATTGATCACCTCTCCTGAACAATTTTGTATGAAAAATTTTTTTTTCAATGACTTTTTCGTATATGTATAAGGGAAAGATTCGTTCGGAGGAAAAATACGGAGAGAGCTGGTGACTGAGGATTTCGGAGACTGGTGAAGAGCGCAGCCAGGGTATCGAAGATAGATGGAAGGTGCTCCACCAAATGTCATCAGAACGTCATCCAATTGGCAGAGAGCTGAAAAAAGTTTCAAAATGGCAGATTCAAAATGGCCGCCAAATTAATTTCACCGTTATCTCGGAATGTATAAGAGATGGAAGAACGGTTTCTTGACAAGAAGTGATCAAGACCCGGAGGTCTATCCAATGGATAGAAAAAAAAAATTCAAAATGGCGGAATTTATTTTTCCTGATATGTATGGGGAATTCGGGGATATCAAAACTGTCTGCCATGATACTTTATAGGCGGGAAGACAGCACGCGGGCCACGTGTGGCCCCCACGCGCCCTACTAGTTTTTATTTAGATATACGTGCTTGTATAATAAGAAAATATGAAGTAAAATCCATGTGCAAAGAAAAAAATTTTTGTTGACCAGTGTAATTAATAGACACAAAGCACACAAGAATAACACACAAGGACAAATTATATATTTCATTTAATGTATTCCAACAAATAACAATACAGGTATTATATTTTTTTAATAAATATATATCAGGACATTACACACATCACAATCTAGCCCCAAAGTAAGCGATAGCTAGTGTTATGGGTACCTACTAGATAACTGACAAATATACAAATACATACTAATACTAATATACATAAATATAATATACTGAAAAACACAGACACTGGAAAACATTCATGCTCATCACACAAACATTTACCAGTAGTGGGAATCGAACCCACGACCTCCGACGCAGATGGCAGGTTTGCTACCGCTGCGCCATTCGGTCGCTTGTGAAAATTTATAGTCACAGCGCCTACAACAATAATGCTTAATACCAGTGTGATTTGTCCTGTGTATTTTACTAGCTACTGAGCACTTAATATTGTCACAAAGCTCACAAGAAAAAGGTTAAATAGTAGTATGAGTATTCATGTGACTTTGTAGATTGTAGACTTGTGAACATTTATAGTCACAAAGCTCACAAGAATAATCTTTCATGCCTGTATGAGTACTCATGTGAATTTTAAGACTGCTAGTCTGTGAACATTTATAATCACAGAGCTCACAAGAATAAGGTTCCATGCCACTATGAGTACTCATGTGTCTTTTTAGATTACTGGCTTCTGAACATTTGTAGTCACAAAGTTCACAAGAATAAGATTTCATGCCAGTATGAGAACTCATGTGTCTTTTTAGATTACTGGCTCGTGAACATTTGTAGTCACAAAGTTCACAAGAATGAGGTTTCATGCCAGTATGAGTACTCATATGGGTTCTTAGGTTTACAGCTTGTGAAAATTTATAATCACAGAGCTCACAAGAATAAGGTTTCATGCCAGTATGAGTACTCATGTGTCTTTTTAGATTACTGGCTTGTGAACATTTGTAGTCACAAAGTTCACAAGAATGAGGTTTCATGCCAGTATGAGTACTCATATGGGTTCTTAGGTGTACAGCTTGTGAACATTTGTAGTCACAAAGTTCACAAGAAAAAGGTTTCATGCCAGTATGAGTACTCATGTGTCTTTTTAGACTACTGGCTCGTGAACATTTGTAGTCACAAAGTTCACAAGAATAAGGTTTCATGCCAGTATGAGTACTCATATGGGTTCTTAGGTGTACAGCTTGTGAACATTTGTAGTCACAAAGTTCACAAGAATAAGGTTTCATGCCAGTATGAGTACTCATGTGGGTTTTTAGACTACTGGCTCGTGAACATTTGTAGTCACAAAGTTCACAAGAATGAGGTTTCATGCCAGTATGAGTACTCCTATGGGTTTTTAGATATCTTGATTGTGAACATTTATAGTCACAAAGCTCACAAAAATAATCTTTCATGCCAGCATGAGTACGCATGTGGGTTTTAAGACTACCAGAGTGTGAACGTTTATAGTCACACAGCTCACAAGAATAAGGTTTCATGCCAGTATGATTTCTTACATGCCTAATGAAGGTGCTTCTGTGTGCAAGTTTGTTATTACAGATATCGCAGACAAAGTGTTTAGCGCGCGACTGTGTAGTGGAGGCAGCGTGGCTGTCAGCTGTCAGCTGTCTGTCGCTGGCTGTGCTGAATGTGTCCGCGCAGAGCCTGGCTTCAGCTGCAGTTGGCTCTGGCTGCAAACACAAATACATACCATATTAGCTGTTTTAGATGTCTCAGAAGTGGCATGCACAATTGCAGATCATCAAGTTCAAAGTTAGGTTGGCAGATTTTCAACTCCATGCTCAGAACAGCACATAGAGAACAGATACTTAATTCCCATTATATTAATATAAAAGGCCAGGTGTCCAGGGGCTCCTGCTCGAACTGCGCGTCACGGCTACTCACTGGAGCGCGTTCTGCAGCCGCGTGCTCCGCGCCGCAGGGCGTCGCTGCGGCGGCGCGCTCGTCGACCTCGTGCTTCACCACGTCGAACAGCGCGTCGTACACATTGACGCGCGTCTCCGCCCAGGCGTCCAGGGGCTCCTGCTCGAACTGCGCGTCACGGCTACTCACTGGAGCGCGTTCTGCAGCCGCGTGCTCCGCGCCGCAGGGCGTCGCTGCGGCGGCGCGCTCGTCGACCTCGTGCTTCACCACGTCGAACAGCGCGTCGTACACATTGACGCGCGTCTCCGCCCAGGCGTCCAGGGGCTCCTGCTCGAACTGCGCGTCACGGCTACTCACTGGAGCGCGTTCTGCAGCCGCGTGCTCCGCGCCGCAGGGCGTCGCTGCGGCGGCGCGCTCGTCGACCTCGTGCTTCACCACGTCGAACAGCGCGTCGTACACATTGACGCGCGTCTCCGCCCAGGCGTCCAGGGGCTCCTGCTCGAACTGCGCGTCACGGCTACTCACTGGAGCGCGTTCTGCAGCCGCGTGCTCCGCGCCGCAGGGCGTCGCTGCGGCGGCGCGCTCGTCGACCTCGTGCTTCACCACGTCGAACAGCGCGTCGTACACATTGACGCGCGTCTCCGCCCAGGCGTCCAGGGGCTCCTGCTCGAACTGCGCGTCACGGCTACTCACTGGAGCGCGTTCTGCAGCCGCGTGCTCCGCGCCGCAGGGCGTCGCTGCGGCGGCGCGCTCGTCGACCTCGTGCTTCACCACGTCGAACAGCGCGTCGTACACATTGACGCGCGTCTCCGCCCAGGCGTCCAGGGGCTCCTGCTCGAACTGCGCGTCACGGCTACTCACTGGAGCGCGTTCTGCAGCCGCGTGCTCCGCGCCGCAGGGCGTCGCTGCGGCGGCGCGCTCGTCGACCTCGTGCTTCACCACGTCGAACAGCGCGTCGTACACATTGACGCGCGTCTCCGCCCAGGCGTCCAGGGGCTCCTGCTCGAACTGCGCGTCACGGCTACTCACTGGAGCGCGTTCTGCAGCCGCGTGCTCCGCGCCGCAGGGCGTCGCTGCGGCGGCGCGCTCGTCGACCTCGTGCTTCACCACGTCGAACAGCGCGTCGTACACATTGACGCGCGTCTCCGCCCAGGCGTCCAGGGGCTCCTGCTCGAACTGCGCGTCACGGCTACTCACTGGAGCGCGTTCTGCAGCCGCGTGCTCCGCGCCGCAGGGCGTCGCTGCGGCGGCGCGCTCGTCGACCTCGTGCTTCACCACGTCGAACAGCGCGTCGTACACATTGACGCGCGTCTCCGCCCAGGCGTCCAGGGGCTCCTGCTCGAACTGCGCGTCACGGCTACTCACTGGAGCGCGTTCTGCAGCCGCGTGCTCCGCGCCGCAGGGCGTCGCTGCGGCGGCGCGCTCGTCGACCTCGTGCTTCACCACGTCGAACAGCGCGTCGTACACATTGACGCGCGTCTCCGCCCAGGCGTCCAGGGGCTCCTGCTCGAACTGCGCGTCACGGCTACTCACTGGAGCGCGTTCTGCAGCCGCGTGCTCCGCGCCGCAGGGCGTCGCTGCGGCGGCGCGCTCGTCGACCTCGTGCTTCACCACGTCGAACAGCGCGTCGTACACATTGACGCGCGTCTCCGCCCAGGCGTCCAGGGGCTCCTGCTCGAACTGCGCGTCACGGCTACTCACTGGAGCGCGTTCTGCAGCCGCGTGCTCCGCGCCGCAGGGCGTCGCTGCGGCGGCGCGCTCGTCGACCTCGTGCTTCACCACGTCGAACAGCGCGTCGTACACATTGACGCGCGTCTCCGCCCAGGCGTCCAGGGGCTCCTGCTCGAACTGCGCGTCACGGCTACTCACTGGAGCGCGTTCTGCAGCCGCGTGCTCCGCGCCGCAGGGCGTCGCTGCGGCGGCGCGCTCGTCGACCTCGTGCTTCACCACGTCGAACAGCGCGTCGTACACATTGACGCGCGTCTCCGCCCAGGCGTCCAGGGGCTCCTGCTCGAACTGCGCGTCACGGCTACTCACTGGAGCGCGTTCTGCAGCCGCGTGCTCCGCGCCGCAGGGCGTCGCTGCGGCGGCGCGCTCGTCGACCTCGTGCTTCACCACGTCGAACAGCGCGTCGTACACATTGACGCGCGTCTCCGCCCAGGCGTCCAGGGGCTCCTGCTCGAACTGCGCGTCACGGCTACTCACTGGAGCGCGTTCTGCAGCCGCGTGCTCCGCGCCGCAGGGCGTCGCTGCGGCGGCGCGCTCGTCGACCTCGTGCTTCACCACGTCGAACAGCGCGTCGTACACATTGACGCGCGTCTCCGCCCAGGCGTCCAGGGGCTCCTGCTCGAACTGCGCGTCACGGCTACTCACTGGAGCGCGTTCTGCAGCCGCGTGCTCCGCGCCGCAGGGCGTCGCTGCGGCGGCGCGCTCGTCGACCTCGTGCTTCACCACGTCGAACAGCGCGTCGTACACATTGACGCGCGTCTCCGCCCAGGCGTCCAGGGGCTCCTGCTCGAACTGCGCGTCACGGCTACTCACTGGAGCGCGTTCTGCAGCCGCGTGCTCCGCGCCGCAGGGCGTCGCTGCGGCGGCGCGCTCGTCGACCTCGTGCTTCACCACGTCGAACAGCGCGTCGTACACATTGACGCGCGTCTCCGCCCAGGCGTCCAGGGGCTCCTGCTCGAACTGCGCGTCACGGCTACTCACTGGAGCGCGTTCTGCAGCCGCGTGCTCCGCGCCGCAGGGCGTCGCTGCGGCGGCGCGCTCGTCGACCTCGTGCTTCACCACGTCGAACAGCGCGTCGTACACATTGACGCGCGTCTCCGCCCAGGCGTCCAGGGGCTCCTGCTCGAACTGCGCGTCACGGCTACTCACTGGAGCGCGTTCTGCAGCCGCGTGCTCCGCGCCGCAGGGCGTCGCTGCGGCGGCGCGCTCGTCGACCTCGTGCTTCACCACGTCGAACAGCGCGTCGTACACATTGACGCGCGTCTCCGCCCAGGCGTCCAGGGGCTCCTGCTCGAACTGCGCGTCACGGCTACTCACTGGAGCGCGTTCTGCAGCCGCGTGCTCCGCGCCGCAGGGCGTCGCTGCGGCGGCGCGCTCGTCGACCTCGTGCTTCACCACGTCGAACAGCGCGTCGTACACATTGACGCGCGTCTCCGCCCAGGCGTCCAGGGGCTCCTGCTCGAACTGCGCGTCACGGCTACTCACTGGAGCGCGTTCTGCAGCCGCGTGCTCCGCGCCGCAGGGCGTCGCTGCGGCGGCGCGCTCGTCGACCTCGTGCTTCACCACGTCGAACAGCGCGTCGTACACATTGACGCGCGTCTCCGCCCAGGCGTCCAGGGGCTCCTGCTCGAACTGCGCGTCACGGCTACTCACTGGAGCGCGTTCTGCAGCCGCGTGCTCCGCGCCGCAGGGCGTCGCTGCGGCGGCGCGCTCGTCGACCTCGTGCTTCACCACGTCGAACAGCGCGTCGTACACATTGACGCGCGTCTCCGCCCAGGCGTCCAGGGGCTCCTGCTCGAACTGCGCGTCACGGCTACTCACTGGAGCGCGTTCTGCAGCCGCGTGCTCCGCGCCGCAGGGCGTCGCTGCGGCGGCGCGCTCGTCGACCTCGTGCTTCACCACGTCGAACAGCGCGTCGTACACATTGACGCGCGTCTCCGCCCAGGCGTCCAGGGGCTCCTGCTCGAACTGCGCGTCACGGCTACTCACTGGAGCGCGTTCTGCAGCCGCGTGCTCCGCGCCGCAGGGCGTCGCTGCGGCGGCGCGCTCGTCGACCTCGTGCTTCACCACGTCGAACAGCGCGTCGTACACATTGACGCGCGTCTCCGCCCAGGCGTCCAGGGGCTCCTGCTCGAACTGCGCGTCACGGCTACTCACTGGAGCGCGTTCTGCAGCCGCGTGCTCCGCGCCGCAGGGCGTCGCTGCGGCGGCGCGCTCGTCGACCTCGTGCTTCACCACGTCGAACAGCGCGTCGTACACATTGACGCGCGTCTCCGCCCAGGCGTCCAGGGGCTCCTGCTCGAACTGCGCGTCACGGCTACTCACTGGAGCGCGTTCTGCAGCCGCGTGCTCCGCGCCGCAGGGCGTCGCTGCGGCGGCGCGCTCGTCGACCTCGTGCTTCACCACGTCGAACAGCGCGTCGTACACATTGACGCGCGTCTCCGCCCAGGCGTCCAGGGGCTCCTGCTCGAACTGCGCGTCACGGCTACTCACTGGAGCGCGTTCTGCAGCCGCGTGCTCCGCGCCGCAGGGCGTCGCTGCGGCGGCGCGCTCGTCGACCTCGTGCTTCACCACGTCGAACAGCGCGTCGTACACATTGACGCGCGTCTCCGCCCAGGCGTCCAGGGGCTCCTGCTCGAACTGCGCGTCACGGCTACTCACTGGAGCGCGTTCTGCAGCCGCGTGCTCCGCGCCGCAGGGCGTCGCTGCGGCGGCGCGCTCGTCGACCTCGTGCTTCACCACGTCGAACAGCGCGTCGTACACATTGACGCGCGTCTCCGCCCAGGCGTCCAGGGGCTCCTGCTCGAACTGCGCGTCACGGCTACTCACTGGAGCGCGTTCTGCAGCCGCGTGCTCCGCGCCGCAGGGCGTCGCTGCGGCGGCGCGCTCGTCGACCTCGTGCTTCACCACGTCGAACAGCGCGTCGTACACATTGACGCGCGTCTCCGCCCAGGCGTCCAGGGGCTCCTGCTCGAACTGCGCGTCACGGCTACTCACTGGAGCGCGTTCTGCAGCCGCGTGCTCCGCGCCGCAGGGCGTCGCTGCGGCGGCGCGCTCGTCGACCTCGTGCTTCACCACGTCGAACAGCGCGTCGTACACATTGACGCGCGTCTCCGCCCAGGCGTCCAGGGGCTCCTGCTCGAACTGCGCGTCACGGCTACTCACTGGAGCGCGTTCTGCAGCCGCGTGCTCCGCGCCGCAGGGCGTCGCTGCGGCGGCGCGCTCGTCGACCTCGTGCTTCACCACGTCGAACAGCGCGTCGTACACATTGACGCGCGTCTCCGCCCAGGCGTCCAGGGGCTCCTGCTCGAACTGCGCGTCACGGCTACTCACTGGAGCGCGTTCTGCAGCCGCGTGCTCCGCGCCGCAGGGCGTCGCTGCGGCGGCGCGCTCGTCGACCTCGTGCTTCACCACGTCGAACAGCGCGTCGTACACATTGACGCGCGTCTCCGCCCAGGCGTCCAGGGGCTCCTGCTCGAACTGCGCGTCACGGCTACTCACTGGAGCGCGTTCTGCAGCCGCGTGCTCCGCGCCGCAGGGCGTCGCTGCGGCGGCGCGCTCGTCGACCTCGTGCTTCACCACGTCGAACAGCGCGTCGTACACATTGACGCGCGTCTCCGCCCAGGCGTCCAGGGGCTCCTGCTCGAACTGCGCGTCACGGCTACTCACTGGAGCGCGTTCTGCAGCCGCGTGCTCCGCGCCGCAGGGCGTCGCTGCGGCGGCGCGCTCGTCGACCTCGTGCTTCACCACGTCGAACAGCGCGTCGTACACATTGACGCGCGTCTCCGCCCAGGCGTCCAGGGGCTCCTGCTCGAACTGCGCGTCACGGCTACTCACTGGAGCGCGTTCTGCAGCCGCGTGCTCCGCGCCGCAGGGCGTCGCTGCGGCGGCGCGCTCGTCGACCTCGTGCTTCACCACGTCGAACAGCGCGTCGTACACATTGACGCGCGTCTCCGCCCAGGCGTCCAGGGGCTCCTGCTCGAACTGCGCGTCACGGCTACTCACTGGAGCGCGTTCTGCAGCCGCGTGCTCCGCGCCGCAGGGCGTCGCTGCGGCGGCGCGCTCGTCGACCTCGTGCTTCACCACGTCGAACAGCGCGTCGTACACATTGACGCGCGTCTCCGCCCAGGCGTCCAGGGGCTCCTGCTCGAACTGCGCGTCACGGCTACTCACTGGAGCGCGTTCTGCAGCCGCGTGCTCCGCGCCGCAGGGCGTCGCTGCGGCGGCGCGCTCGTCGACCTCGTGCTTCACCACGTCGAACAGCGCGTCGTACACATTGACGCGCGTCTCCGCCCAGGCGTCCAGGGGCTCCTGCTCGAACTGCGCGTCACGGCTACTCACTGGAGCGCGTTCTGCAGCCGCGTGCTCCGCGCCGCAGGGCGTCGCTGCGGCGGCGCGCTCGTCGACCTCGTGCTTCACCACGTCGAACAGCGCGTCGTACACATTGACGCGCGTCTCCGCCCAGGCGTCCAGGGGCTCCTGCTCGAACTGCGCGTCACGGCTACTCACTGGAGCGCGTTCTGCAGCCGCGTGCTCCGCGCCGCAGGGCGTCGCTGCGGCGGCGCGCTCGTCGACCTCGTGCTTCACCACGTCGAACAGCGCGTCGTACACATTGACGCGCGTCTCCGCCCAGGCGTCCAGGGGCTCCTGCTCGAACTGCGCGTCACGGCTACTCACTGGAGCGCGTTCTGCAGCCGCGTGCTCCGCGCCGCAGGGCGTCGCTGCGGCGGCGCGCTCGTCGACCTCGTGCTTCACCACGTCGAACAGCGCGTCGTACACATTGACGCGCGTCTCCGCCCAGGCGTCCAGGGGCTCCTGCTCGAACTGCGCGTCACGGCTACTCACTGGAGCGCGTTCTGCAGCCGCGTGCTCCGCGCCGCAGGGCGTCGCTGCGGCGGCGCGCTCGTCGACCTCGTGCTTCACCACGTCGAACAGCGCGTCGTACACATTGACGCGCGTCTCCGCCCAGGCGTCCAGGGGCTCCTGCTCGAACTGCGCGTCACGGCTACTCACTGGAGCGCGTTCTGCAGCCGCGTGCTCCGCGCCGCAGGGCGTCGCTGCGGCGGCGCGCTCGTCGACCTCGTGCTTCACCACGTCGAACAGCGCGTCGTACACATTGACGCGCGTCTCCGCCCAGGCGTCCAGGGGCTCCTGCTCGAACTGCGCGTCACGGCTACTCACTGGAGCGCGTTCTGCAGCCGCGTGCTCCGCGCCGCAGGGCGTCGCTGCGGCGGCGCGCTCGTCGACCTCGTGCTTCACCACGTCGAACAGCGCGTCGTACACATTGACGCGCGTCTCCGCCCAGGCGTCCAGGGGCTCCTGCTCGAACTGCGCGTCACGGCTACTCACTGGAGCGCGTTCTGCAGCCGCGTGCTCCGCGCCGCAGGGCGTCGCTGCGGCGGCGCGCCCGTCGACCTCGTGCTTCACCACGTCGAACAGCGCGTCGTACACATTGACGCGCGTCTCCGCCCAGGCGTCCAGGGGCTCCTGCTCGAACTGCGCGTCACGGCTACTCACTGGAGCGCGTTCTGCAGCCGCGTGCTCCGCGCCGCAGGGCGTCGCTGCGGCGGCGCGCCCGTCGACCTCGTGCTTCACCACGTCGAACAGCGCGTCGTACACATTGACGCGCGTCTCCGCCCAGGCGTCCAGGGGCTCCTGCTCGAACTGCGCGTCACGGCTACTCACT
The DNA here is from genome assembly GCA_036785405.1 of Coenonympha arcania. NCBI lineage: Eukaryota > Metazoa > Arthropoda > Insecta > Lepidoptera > Nymphalidae > Coenonympha > Coenonympha arcania. The sequence goes on from CM072081.1 coordinate 7,083,110, forward strand.
GGAGCGCGTTCTGCAGCCGCGTGCTCCGCGCCGCAGGGCGTCGCTGCGGCGGCGCGCTCGTCGACCTCGTGCTTCACCACGTCGAACAGCGCGTCGTACACATTGACGCGCGTCTCCGCCCAGGCGTCCAGGGGCTCCTGCTCGAACTGCGCGTCACGGCTACTCACTGGAGCGCGTTCTGCAGCCGCGTGCTCCGCGCCGCAGGGCGTCGCTGCGGCGGCGCGCTCGTCGACCTCGTGCTTCACCACGTCGAACAGCGCGTCGTACACATTGACGCGCGTCTCCGCCCAGGCGTCCAGGGGCTCCTGCTCGAACTGCGCGTCACGGCTACTCACTGGAGCGCGTTCTGCAGCCGCGTGCTCCGCGCCGCAGGGCGTCGCTGCGGCGGCGCGCTCGTCGACCTCGTGCTTCACCACGTCGAACAGCGCGTCGTACACATTGACGCGCGTCTCCGCCCAGGCGTCCAGGGGCTCCTGCTCGAACTGCGCGTCACGGCTACTCACTGGAGCGCGTTCTGCAGCCGCGTGCTCCGCGCCGCAGGGCGTCGCTGCGGCGGCGCGCTCGTCGACCTCGTGCTTCACCACGTCGAACAGCGCGTCGTACACATTGACGCGCGTCTCCGCCCAGGCGTCCAGGGGCTCCTGCTCGAACTGCGCGTCACGGCTACTCACTGGAGCGCGTTCTGCAGCCGCGTGCTCCGCGCCGCAGGGCGTCGCTGCGGCGGCGCGCTCGTCGACCTCGTGCTTCACCACGTCGAACAGCGCGTCGTACACATTGACGCGCGTCTCCGCCCAGGCGTCCAGGGGCTCCTGCTCGAACTGCGCGTCACGGCTACTCACTGGAGCGCGTTCTGCAGCCGCGTGCTCCGCGCCGCAGGGCGTCGCTGCGGCGGCGCGCTCGTCGACCTCGTGCTTCACCACGTCGAACAGCGCGTCGTACACATTGACGCGCGTCTCCGCCCAGGCGTCCAGGGGCTCCTGCTCGAACTGCGCGTCACGGCTACTCACTGGAGCGCGTTCTGCAGCCGCGTGCTCCGCGCCGCAGGGCGTCGCTGCGGCGGCGCGCTCGTCGACCTCGTGCTTCACCACGTCGAACAGCGCGTCGTACACATTGACGCGCGTCTCCGCCCAGGCGTCCAGGGGCTCCTGCTCGAACTGCGCGTCACGGCTACTCACTGGAGCGCGTTCTGCAGCCGCGTGCTCCGCGCCGCAGGGCGTCGCTGCGGCGGCGCGCTCGTCGACCTCGTGCTTCACCACGTCGAACAGCGCGTCGTACACATTGACGCGCGTCTCCGCCCAGGCGTCCAGGGGCTCCTGCTCGAACTGCGCGTCACGGCTACTCACTGGAGCGCGTTCTGCAGCCGCGTGCTCCGCGCCGCAGGGCGTCGCTGCGGCGGCGCGCTCGTCGACCTCGTGCTTCACCACGTCGAACAGCGCGTCGTACACATTGACGCGCGTCTCCGCCCAGGCGTCCAGGGGCTCCTGCTCGAACTGCGCGTCACGGCTACTCACTGGAGCGCGTTCTGCAGCCGCGTGCTCCGCGCCGCAGGGCGTCGCTGCGGCGGCGCGCTCGTCGACCTCGTGCTTCACCACGTCGAACAGCGCGTCGTACACATTGACGCGCGTCTCCGCCCAGGCGTCCAGGGGCTCCTGCTCGAACTGCGCGTCACGGCTACTCACTGGAGCGCGTTCTGCAGCCGCGTGCTCCGCGCCGCAGGGCGTCGCTGCGGCGGCGCGCTCGTCGACCTCGTGCTTCACCACGTCGAACAGCGCGTCGTACACATTGACGCGCGTCTCCGCCCAGGCGTCCAGGGGCTCCTGCTCGAACTGCGCGTCACGGCTACTCACTGGAGCGCGTTCTGCAGCCGCGTGCTCCGCGCCGCAGGGCGTCGCTGCGGCGGCGCGCTCGTCGACCTCGTGCTTCACCACGTCGAACAGCGCGTCGTACACATTGACGCGCGTCTCCGCCCAGGCGTCCAGGGGCTCCTGCTCGAACTGCGCGTCACGGCTACTCACTGGAGCGCGTTCTGCAGCCGCGTGCTCCGCGCCGCAGGGCGTCGCTGCGGCGGCGCGCTCGTCGACCTCGTGCTTCACCACGTCGAACAGCGCGTCGTACACATTGACGCGCGTCTCCGCCCAGGCGTCCAGGGGCTCCTGCTCGAACTGCGCGTCACGGCTACTCACTGGAGCGCGTTCTGCAGCCGCGTGCTCCGCGCCGCAGGGCGTCGCTGCGGCGGCGCGCTCGTCGACCTCGTGCTTCACCACGTCGAACAGCGCGTCGTACACATTGACGCGCGTCTCCGCCCAGGCGTCCAGGGGCTCCTGCTCGAACTGCGCGTCACGGCTACTCACTGGAGCGCGTTCTGCAGCCGCGTGCTCCGCGCCGCAGGGCGTCGCTGCGGCGGCGCGCTCGTCGACCTCGTGCTTCACCACGTCGAACAGCGCGTCGTACACATTGACGCGCGTCTCCGCCCAGGCGTCCAGGGGCTCCTGCTCGAACTGCGCGTCACGGCTACTCACTGGAGCGCGTTCTGCAGCCGCGTGCTCCGCGCCGCAGGGCGTCGCTGCGGCGGCGCGCTCGTCGACCTCGTGCTTCACCACGTCGAACAGCGCGTCGTACACATTGACGCGCGTCTCCGCCCAGGCGTCCAGGGGCTCCTGCTCGAACTGCGCGTCACGGCTACTCACTGGAGCGCGTTCTGCAGCCGCGTGCTCCGCGCCGCAGGGCGTCGCTGCGGCGGCGCGCTCGTCGACCTCGTGCTTCACCACGTCGAACAGCGCGTCGTACACATTGACGCGCGTCTCCGCCCAGGCGTCCAGGGGCTCCTGCTTGAACTGCGCGTCACGCTCGAGCGGGTCCTCGGCCGCCGCCGCGCTCTCCATTTCCCAGTCGGCTTCTGTTTCAGTCTGGTCGGCCATTACCACAGGCCAATACTGTCGGCTCAGTGGCTGGTCAGTGTTCCGCGGGTATCAATAATCCTAACGGAATCCTAATTTTCAATACAATATCTTTAACCTGGGGCTAATTTGGTTGTTCTTGCGGTAGGTATTTTTTTTCTTTGTTCAATGAGTTCGTGAATCGTGCCGTTCTGCTGTGGGTTCATGGCATAGAGTACATTGAATATACTGGGTTCATGGGTTGTCTATGGTGACATTTGCTTGATTGTGTGCGGACTACATATTTTCTTTTGAGATATTGGCTCCGCGCGTAGAGCGATTGAGCCATTGTCAATTTTTACGTTGCAATTTTTTTTATTAAAGCGAGGAAACTTATTTACAATCTAAATTCAAATGTTGAAATAAATATATAAGGATCAGAAAAGGATAGGAAAGAATATACAGTGTGAGTCTTCATAATGTGCACATATTGAAATCAGGGAAACTATGCTTAATTTTATCGACGGAAAACGTATTAAAAAAAATCTAAATTTTTTTTTTATATTTTTTTGGAATTCTTAAAATTTTTGTTCGCTACTATGACCTTTGTGTAAACAAAACGGTGTAACTTTTAAACTAAATGATCTTTCACGATGAATCAAACTTATTAATGATTGAAAGTAATGGTCCGTCCTCATGAAATGAAAATTGTGGAAAAAAAATTACCCTCAACGGAAAATACACGTGTTTTTAATAAAATTTTGTTTTTTTTCACTAATTTTTACAATAATCGTAAAATTTCTCAATAAAATGCCCCCATTGTGTGCCTTTTTTATTACTTTAAATTATTCCTCATCGTATTAGCTACCTAATGGTAAAAATTGCATGCTTATAACTCAATTCTAACATTTCTTATCAAGTGTTAAAGAAAGGCCTAGGACACGGCTACGGACTAATTATTGAGATTGTAGATATCACGTAGAACCCTCCTTAGGAAAACAGTAACTTGCGCGTTTGGAGTGCTATTTTTGAACAGTTAAAAAGAAATGTTCTTCCATTCTTTCAACACTACGTCCTTCTCTGTAGAATTACCCCAGAAAACGACGCAATATCTCAAGTCTCAACACTGAAGCAACATAGCCATGTAAACAGTTAAAATGATGAGACATTAACGGTTTTGGCTAACATTAACGGTTTTGGCAAAAGAAAATTGACTTAGCTTCGTACATACGTACTAACATGCATTTTCCAGTTCAAATCATAGTTTTTCAGGAATAAATTCTTTGTTCTGTGGTATCATTTGAGTAAAAGTTATCCTTGATCTGAGGTTCCATCTTGGTTCATTGTTGTTTCGTGTTTGACGTCATTGTAATAATAAGACTCGGCAAGCTAAAAATGTAGCAATCAAAGAGCTGTAATGTGTATCAATGTCAACATGGGTTTTGACCATAGATACAAGATTATGTATTATGATCTATGGTTTTGACCAGGCACAGAACTTGAAAATCACGTTTTGACATTGATACTTTTTACGCGATCGCCCTGCTACCCTGGTTGATGATTACCACAGAGCAAGGAATGACTTTATATTGGATGATTACCGTTCACGGCGGGAAACATTGTCAAATGCAAAATGATGTAAAAGAATATTTTGTGAAAATATGATTATTTTTTAATACTAGTATTACCACGGATTAAAGATGATTTATGTCTGCAGAACGATAGATTAAGGGGATTTATTGAATTTATTTTTGTCTTTCTCACTCTCACGGATACATTGATAGGTGCGACCTGCATGTCGCACGTCGCGGAAGAATATAACAGAAAAACGACGTTTCACCTAATTACTCAAAAACTAAGCCAGTTATCAAAAATCTATTTCGAAGCGTTTTTTGAAATTATTATTACCGACGCATTAAAACCTAAATTAAAATTACATCCATTGATTTTCCGATAATAATTAGAAAAACTGAGATTTTGGGGAAAATTTTGGGAGAACATTCTATCGACAAAATTATATCCAATCGTGTTGCTGCTTCTAAGCGATTTTAGATTAAAGAGCCAAAATACATAACGTTTATATTTTAAAGTAATTGTCTTTATAGTTTTTAAATAAAACATTATTCATTTCATACATAAGGTTGCGATAAATGGCTCAACTCTAATTGGCCTTTGATGCTTGAATTTCCTGCCACCAAGGGACCCACAACACATTTCACCGGTCTACAGCATTTTTGCGCATGGGCACAGGCATAGGTTATACATAATTTATTTTTATTGCTTTTATGTCCAGAAATAAGAATCAAAATAAAAAATTGTACTAAATTTGCTTTTATAATAATATAAAAATGTAATAAAAATTGATGTCAAGGAAAGTTGCCATAGAAATGATTTACTAAAAGATACAAAGATACCGAACATCCATTTATGAATGGTTCTAACAAGAGACGTTTTAAAATAGAGTAAAAATGTTTAAAAATTTACAGTTTTAATTTTCCTGTCATTTCCAATAGAAGTTTATCTTATTATACAGCTCATAAGTCATAATATAACATCATACAAGGCTCATACAAGGCTTCCATCATACTAATACTGCTCGCTTACATTATACTGTCCATGGTACAGTAACGTGTCTTAAAGTCTATTAAATATCTTGATTCGCCATTAAAAAATATATTGAAAGCGTTATTGAATGCGTTCCCCTTGTTCACAGAACACAATACTCTCTACCGAGCCCTTGTTCTTCCAAATAAGCTTCCATGTTGTCTTTTATTCAGAGAATGTAATGTACAGAAATGCATCTACACGCCGGCAATAGACAATCCATTTCCATGCCGATTGGACATAGAGTCTATTGAATCGATTGGATCAGATCGAACTGACAGCACATAGCAAGGAATAACTTTATATTGTTTAATGGACATTGGACAGTGTGCGGGCGTGGATTGGCATGACAGTTTTACTCGAGGGCACAAACGAATTTCAATATTTTTGGCTTGATTATTGCGATTGGAGTGTGTTTGGCGATCGACGATCGTCAGTTGAATAAAATAAAATAAATCGTCATCGTCAATCGTCACAAAAATTTTAAAAAATTCCAAAAAAATATAAAAAAAAATTTAGATTTTTTTAATACGTTTTCCGTCGATAAAATTAAGCAAAGTTTCCCTCATTTCAATATGTGCACATTATGAAGACTCACACTGTATATAATCTATGCTCTACATTATATTTGTACTTAGTCTGTACCAAAGACGTTATACTTTTACAAGACTAAAGCCTTTTACAAGAGGAGCTATTATCTTACAAGCAGTACCTAACTAGCTAAAACCGGTCCTGCGAGAGACGGATAGATTTGGTCGTCGTGTCCTTGTCTGACATCTTGCCATCTCAACTAAACTAGCGGCACGCTATGATGGCCGGTTGGACACTAATAAAATCGATAAATTTTGAGTTTGAGTGGGTTTGGTAGAAACGGTAGATTTTTTTATTTTTGTTTTTTTAAAATATACCAAAACGAAACATCTATAAACTCTGAAACTTATTTTAATAAGTTTCTACAGTTATTATAATTATTTTAAATAATAATAATTATTTCGTTGTATTAAAAAAAGTATTAATATTGAGTAAAAGTCTACATTATCAATGGTAAAAGTAGTATTTATGTCCTTAGGACTGGTATTACTAAAAGTAAGATGGTGGTTTGTTCACTGCTTTGCTTGGTGAATTTTCGTGCTTCGATTTGCGATTGATTTATAAAACATCCATTTGTTTTTTATGGAAAATTGTAAATTCATGTTGTGTGATAGGACGCAAAAATGAATCTTATCCTGGCAGCCGCTTTTCTTTCCATGGGTAGTAAAAACAACAATAATATTCTGTAGGGTAACCATGAATTACGTAGATCAAAGATTTTTCTTGTAGTAGTTAGGTAGGACTTTAATTGCAGATGTATAATAATAGTCTACTATTAAATCCTCAATCCTCAGCTCTCTCCTTATTTTTCCTTCGAATAAATTTTTATCTTTTAGGTATACGACACCATCTGTGAAAAAAAATCCACAAAATTGTTCAGGAGAAGTGATAAATGAGTCAACAGTCAATCAGTGGGTAAAAATAATTTGTCCTGTGAATTTTTTTTTCATCAAGTTCACCTTAAATTAGAAAGGGATGCACTACCTGAGGTGCCCTCTCACGCGGACCGTTTTTTTAGGGTTCCGTAGCCGAATGGCAAAAAACGGAACCCTTATAAATTCGTCATGTCTGTCTGTCCGTCTGTCCGTCTGTCCGTCTGTCCGTCTGTCCGTCTGTCCGTCCGTATGTCACAGCCACTTTTTTCCGAAACTATAAGAGCTATACTGTTGAAACTTGGTAAGTAGATGTATTCCGTGAACCGCATTAAGGTTTTCACACAAAATTTAAAAAAAGTAATAAATTTTGGGGGTGCCCCATACTTAGAACTGAAACTCAAAAAATTTTTTTTCATCGAACCCATATGTGTGGGGTATTTATGGATAGGTCTTCAAAAATGATACTAAGGTTTCTAATATAATTTTTTTCTAAAATGAATAGCTTGCGCGAGAGACACTTCCAAAGTGGTAAAATGTGTGTCCCCCCCCCCTGTAACTTCTAAAATAAGAGTATGATAAAACTAAAAAAAATATATGATGTACATTACCATGCAAACTTCCACCGAAAATTGGTTTGAACGAGATCTAATAAGTAGTTTTTTGATATTTACAATAAAACCTCTAAAAACAATGTTAGTTTTGCGGTTCGATAAGAAAAGTGGTTTTTATGGTTTTATTCCTCCGGTTGTAGTACGGAACCCTCAGTGCGCGAGTCCGACTCGCACTTGACAGGTTTTCATCATAGTGCTGTCTTGTTAAAGTGTAATGTCTTTGGGTATAGTAATACGCTGACAGTTGACAGTAGACTCACTGTGACAACCTATGACATAACAAAACTATGAAGGCGCCGTACTCTAGCCTAGCCTTGAGTGACATGCGGGGCTATTAAGAGCGCCAAGATTTGCTGTCAAAAGTTCATGTACCTACCTACCTACTAAGTTACTACCTACCCTGGGTGACAACATCTTATACGCCACTCGAGATATTTAAAATAGTCGCGCTAATTTTGTAGACGCGTTGAGTCCATTTTCTTTCTTTGGTCATTGGTGACACTGACAAAAGTACATTGTGTGGATTCTTGTTTTTGGCGGGAAACAAGAAGCGCGTATTTTCAATTAAAATTTTAATTATCCAATTAAATCTGCAGTAAATTACGCAAATTTTTCTTAAAAAATAAAGAAAAATGCCGTCCGATAGTGACGGCATAGATACAGGCACGGATCATGACGCGGGCGGGAAAAGAAAACCGCCAAAGCGTAGCCAAGAACTGCACAAGGAAAATGACGATGCAGGCGGGAAAAGAAAACCGCCAAAGCGTAGTCAAGACCTGCACCAGGAAAATGACGATTTTTATAAGCCATTCTACAAATTGAACTATAAAAGAATTTTCCCTGAATCAATAGGAATGGCTGAATACACGGTTTTTGTTGAGAGTCGTAAAGAAGAAATTAAACTCGGCAATACGAATCCCTTAATGTTGGCGGGAGTTTTTAAAAACGAAATTAAAGGAGTCATCAATATAAGACGAATTAACGCATCTAAAGTAGGAGTGGTGTTTTCGCGGGCGATCAACGCTAATGACTTTCTGAAAAATGAAAACTTCTTAGAAAAGTATGACTACAAGGCATTTATTCCAGCAAGGGCAGTGGAAACAATTGGGGTACTCAGGTATGTTCCCATCAGCATAAGCAATGAAGATTTGTTTAAAAAACTGTCGTCAAAATATGAGGTTGTCGCCGTGCGTCGCTTTACCAAAAAAGTCAATGGACAGATCAAACCCTTTAGTTCTGTGAGTATTACATTTTTGTCGACCAACTTACCCGATTATGTACATCTGGACTTATTCCAATATAGGGTGCATCAGTATGTTGCTCCGCTATTGCAATGTTTTAAATGCTTTAAGTTTAATCACGGAGCAAGAATTTGTAAATCAGTGCAACGATGCTCAATTTGTGCAGGGGAGCATCGCTTCACTGAATGCGTGGAAAATGCGGTAGTTAAATGCATAAATTGTAGTGGCCCTCATATCGCTATTTCTAGAGAATGTCCAATGAAAAAACAAAAAATGGATGAAAAGTTTAATAGGTCTACTTATGCAAAAGTTTTACAAACAAAACAAACTCAAAATTTATTTAACAATTATAATGAAAATTTCCCCTCAATGCCTATAAAAACAACTATGGATTCAATAACAGTGGATCAACCACAAACACCTAAACCTAAAGACACTCCTAAAGTACAGAAGTCAAAGACGGAAACTCCCCTAACTAATACCCCAAATAATAATAATGAAACACTTATTGACCAAATTATAACAAATGACAACATTATTAAAGCACTTATCGGAGCATTGGTGGCCATGGGTAACTCAGGCCGTAAACTTACTACATCAAGTATAAAAGAAATGGGGAGCTGGGTCAGGTAACCTCCACGAGTGCCTGAGTGCTACGGAGCCTTCTGGATACGTCCGGTGGGACGAGTAGCGCTGAGGCCGGTGCTCCCCGGTAACATCGGCTAATAATCTCCCTATATGGGACATTGTTAGTCGATGGCGAATAACCTGACAGGGCGCCCCTCTGTATCCTCTGCTTCGGCAGAGGGCATGGGAAGGAAGGGGTGAGAGGATCCTCTGGAGGGGAGGGTCCTGGGGCGAGCTCGGTGTGCACTTACCCTGCCTCCGAGCGGGCTGCATGGGAACTAGTCCTGCGCTGCCCTCGCCGTGAAATCGTAATCCCTTAGGAGTAGCGGGTGATGGTCATGTCTCATGACCTGCACAGGGACCGAGGGTCTTGGCTTAACCGCCCGGGCCGCGAGGAATAAACCTCTATAAAAAATTATCCGAATCTCAAGTTCTGGTGCGCGACGAGTTGATGAATGGCTGACGGATTTCGCTTCTAACCTCAGAGGGGCATCAGTCGCTAGCGCACCCCCAGCCAGGGTACCGGTGGACCCCCTGGTTGAGTTACAAATTTACACTTGCTCGGGTACAGACGGCTCTGCCCGGGTCGACATTTTTCCGTCACACTCGTGGGAATCAATATGGAAAATTTAAAACAAACTAAAAACAAGGAGGTCGAGAAGGAGGGAGGAAAGGCCAACCTGATGTCTGAATCTGATTCAGACTCAGCGTTGAGCTTTGTAAGTGTGGATGTGGGGAGCGCAACAAGCGCTCGACGCAAGAGGCCGCTTAGCGGCGAAGAAGCGTTAATGGCACCTAAACCTGGTGCTGCCAAACGCGGGCGAGGAAGGCCGCCTACGACCGGCAAGTATGTCGGTCTAACACAGGCTAGAAAGAACCTGGAGGCTGCCAAACGTGCTGCAGAACGGGCGGAACAGGAGGCTGCCGACGCTAAGGAGGTCCATGATCTGACAGCTGAGTCAGTCTTTGGTGGAACAAGCAGGGCGTCAGTGATCTCTTCTGTAGTTTCGGACAGTGCGGAAGCTGAGGGCTTGACGGCGACGGAACTCAATAACAGAGTTCAATTTGCCGTCAATGCCATTAAGGCAGTTTCCAAAACATCCAAGGGCCTGAAAGGCACTTGCCAGAAGGCCCTCAAAGAAGCAGTGGCATCGATTGAAGAGGCAACGCAGATCCTTCTGAGGCGCACCTCAACTGAGGAGGTAAGAAAGCTGCGAGAAGAAAATACTCGACTCGTAGCAGATATGGTGGAGCTCCGACGTGAGCAAGGCCTGTTGAGGGCAGAGCTGCAAAAAATTCGACAGGGGGAGTCGCCAGAAGCAGCTCCATCCAAACTATCGCAGAAGGATAACCAATCGGATCAGTTTCGCCTGCTTCTCAAAGAGGTTTCGAATCTTTCTGCCCGCTTCTCTGTTATTGAGGCACGGGTTTTGCGACCACCGCTGAATTCAGACGGACGGATAGCAGGACATGCGGGGCCTTCCTTTGCAGAGATGGCTGCAAAGCCAAGTACGTCGGGCCTGCATACTCGAAAAGGCTCTGCGGTGCCAATGGCCTCCAATCAGCCCAGCCAGAAGGCACCCGAGGATACCGCCTCAAACAAGGAGAAGGTTAAAGGCAAGGGGAAGAGGAAGACTTCCGCGGCCCAGGTCTCACCAACATCGAGCATGGAGCAGCAAAATATCCCAAACAAAGGTCAATGGCAGACCGAAGGAGATAAGAAAGAGGCCAAGAAAGCGAATAAGAAAGCAAGGAAAGCGGCGAAAAAGCAGAAGGCGCAGCTCCGCACACCTCGCTCTGCAGCTGTAGTAATAACGCTGCAGCCTGAAGCAAAAGAGAAGGGCTTTACTTATGCCGCTGCCCTAGCAAAGGCTAAGGCTGAAATTAATCTCGGCGAGCTTGGCATCAAGGGCATCCGGTGCAAAACTACGGTAACTGGTGCTCGCATGCTGGAGGTTGCAGGTGCCACCAGCGGACCGCAGGCTGATGCCCTTGCTGAAAAACTGAGGGTGTGTTTGGAGCCTGAGGGAGCAAAGGTGTCAAGACCTACGAAAAACGCGGAGTTGCGCATTCTGGGTCTGGATGACTCCGTCTGCATTGAAAAATTGGTGGCTGCCGTTGCAAAGGTCGGAGAATGCTCTCCGACACAAGTGAAGTCAAGCCGAATCACATCGGGCTTCACCGGGCTGGGGACAGCAGTCGTCAGCTGCCCTGTTGCGGCGGCCAAAAAGCTTGCCGAGGGAGGCCGAATTTTAGTGGGATGGGTGTCTGCGCAGGTCAAGATCCTGCAGCCTAGACCCCTGAGGTGCTACCGATGTCTCGTGGAGGGGCACGTCGGAGCTCAATGCACCTCGGGGGTGGACCGCAGCAATTTGTGTTACCGCTGCGGTCAGCCTGGGCACAAGGCCAACTCGTGTGAAGCTGCACCACACTGCGTTTTATGCGCTGCAGCAGGCAAACCGGCGACACACAGAGTGGGCACCAAAACCTGTGCCGCTCCTAAAGAAAAAGGCAAGGGCAAATCAAGCAGGTCCGAGATTAATCCTCCACCATCTCGGCCCCAGGAGGGGGAGAGAATGGACACCTAATAATGGGTCCACCTCTCCGCTTTCTCCAAACAAATATCAACCACTGCGCCAGAGCTCAGGATTTGCTCCTCCAAAGCATGGCGCAGTGGTTGATCAACGTTGTGGTGGTCGCAGAGCCGTATTTTGTCCCTCAAAGGGATGACTGGGTGGAGGATTTGTCAGGCACGGTGGCCTTGATATTACGGTCAGCTGTTGAGTCGCCATCCTTCGAAAGTGTAGTCCGGGGACGGGGATTCATATCGGCAAGGATAGGGGAAATGGTGGTCGCAGGGGTGTACTCCTCACCTAATGGCACTCTCGCTGACTTTGAAGCTCTACTCGGAGATTTGGGCATCGTCATCAGTCGAAGCCGTCCTCGCCCTGTGCTCGTTCTCGGGGACTTCAATGCCAAGTCATCGGTCTGGGGTTCAACGACAACAAATGCGCGGGGAAGAGTACTGGAGGAGTGGGCTGTGGAGCAGGGCCTGCTTCTTCTCAACCAAGGATCCGTCCACACCTGCGTGCGTCAGCGGGGAGGGTCCATAGTAGACATTTCATTTGCTAGCCCCGCTGTAGCACGCCGTGTGCGAGGTTGGCGCGTCGTGGAAGATGTGGAGACGTTATCGGACCACCGATACATTCGGTTTGATGTCTCTTCCTCGTCCTCAGATGAAGTAATCCGCGCTGCCCCAGGGAGCGTTGGCCCGCGTTGGGCATTAAAACGGCTCAATAAAGAGGCACTTCTAGAAGCTTCTATCGTACAGGCCTGGGTATCTGCACCGACCAGGCCTGTCAATGTAGACGAGGAGGCTGAATGGCTTCAGGAGGCGCTGTCGCAGGTTTGCGATGCGGCGATGCCACGTATCCTACACATTCCTGTGAAACGCCAGGTGTATTGGTGGTCGCAAGACATTGCGAACTTGCGTGCCGTTTGCGTGGAGGCAAGGCGCCGGTATGCCAGGCATCGCAGGAGACGTCGCCGCACACAGTATGGGCCAGCTGTAGAGGCGGAGTTGTATGAGGCGTATAGAGAGGCGAAGCGAGCCCTTCAATCTGCTATTAAATTGGCCAAAGTCAGGGCTCGCGAAGAGCTGCTGGAGACACTGAACACTGATCCATGGGGACGCCCTTACCTAATGGTAAGAGGTAAACTTCGCCCTTCGGCGCCTCCATTGACTCAGACTCTTGATCCGCAGCTCCTGCAGGACGTGGTGTGCTCTCTGTTTCCATCTAGAGCGGAGCACACCCCGCCTCCGATGGCTCCGCCTGGAGAATTACCCAACACGGTTAACGACGATGACGTGCCCGAAGTGACCCGGGAAGAATTGAGAGTAGCGGTGCGACGGCTTCAGGGCAAAAACACCGCCCCAGGACCCGACGGCATACCTGGCCGTGCCTTGGTCCTGGCCTCGAAGGCTCTCGAGCCACGATTGTTGGGGCTCTTTACTGCATGTTTGGAGCGGGGCCAGTTTCCACCCCGGTGGAAGACTGGAAAACTGGTCCTACTCAAGAAGGATGGGCGCCCGACCGACTCTCCGTCTGCCTACCGGCCCATTGTGCTTTTGGATGAGGTCGCAAAGCTTCTAGAGAGAATTATATCGGAGCGCCTCGTCCAGCACTTAGAGAGAGATGGGCCAAACCTGGCAAACAACCAGTTTGGTTTTCGTCGAGGGCGTTCCACAGTAGACGCAATAATGCGCGTCAAGGCCCTGGCGGAGGAAGCAGCCTTTCGGGGTGAGGTGATGTTGGCGGTGTCCCTTGACATCGCCAACGCTTTCAACACCTTGCCCTGGAGTTGTATCAGAGAGGCACTCATCTACCATCAGGTGCCGAACTACCTCCGCCTCGTGATCGGGGCCTATCTGGCAGAAAGAACCGTAATCTTCCCGGGTCGGGATGGATGGGGACGGCGAGAATGCTCGTGCGGTGTTCCGCAGGGGTCTGTCCTAGGGCCACTCCTGTGGAACATCGGCTACGACTGGGTGCTGCGCGGTGCGCTTCTCCCCGGCGTCGCCGTCACATGCTACGCTGACGACACGCTGGTCACAGCGTGCGGAGAGACGCACCGGCAGGCAACATTGCTGGCAACCGCTGGGGTCGCACAAATTGTAGGAAGGATCCGGCGTTTGGGTCTCGAGGTGGCGCTCAATAAGTCGGAGGCACTATTTTTCAACGGCCGTCGACGCGCGCCACCTCCGGGGTCCCACATTATTATTGGAGGCGTTCGCATCGGCGTCGAGTCGACAATGAAGTACCTGGGACTTGTCCTTGATAGCCGATGGGACTTCGGGCAGCATTTTGTGCGCTTGCTTCCCAAGTTAATGGGGGCTGCGGGAGCGCTTGCTCGGTTGCTGCCCAACCTTGGCGGTCCAAACGCCTCCTGCAGGAAGCTCTATATGGGGATCGTGAGGTCAATGGCTCTTTATGGGGCCCCTGTATGGGCGAATACTCTGACGGCCCGTAATATCGCAAGACTGCGTAGACCGCAGAGAGCGATGGCCGTCAGAGTAATAAGAGGATACCGCACGATCTCCTTTGAGGCGGCGAGCCTTCTTGCCGGATCTTTGCCATGGGACCTTGAGGCGAAAGCCCTCGCTTCAATATACGAATGGAGCGGAGAGCTACGAAGACGGGGCGAGCGACCGCTGCCGCGTGTGTACGCGCAGTGTCGCTCCCAGCTTCATAGGATCCTATTGGCAGAATGGAGGGAGCGGCTGGAGAACCCCAGTGCAGGGCACGCCACGATAGCGGCGGTAAGACCCGTCATGGAGGATTGGCTGGGGCGTCAGCATGGCGCCCTCACCTTCCGGTTGACGCAGATACTTACTGGACACGGATGCTTCGGTAAGTATCTGCATCGCATAGGTCGGGAGCAATCGCCTGGTTGTCGCCACTGCGGGAATCGCCTCGTGGACACGGCGCAGCACACACTGGAGGAGTGCCCAGCTTGGGCGCAGCAGCGCCGTGTGCTCGATGCAGCAGTCGGTGGCCTATCGCTCCCAAACATCGTTCAGGTGATGATTCGGAGCGAGACAGCGTGGAATGCCGTCGCCACCTTTTGCGAGGAGGTGATGTCAGCAAAGGAGGCGGCGGAGCGAGAGAGGGAAAACCAGTCAGCCTATCCCTCTCGAAGGAGACGCACCAGGCGCCGGAGGGTTAGTGACCTCCGGCCTCCATGAGTTGCCGGCCTGCGGGTGACGGGCGATAGGGGCCGCCCGTCGCCCAAAACATAGACAGGCCAGGAGGTAAGGTGAGGCCAGATAAAGGCACACCCAAGAGATGGTTTCGGCAGCAGCCAGGCTGCCGACAATGATGTGACTCGCTGCTGCGGTGGCTAGTCGAGACCTGGCGGAGGCGCGGTGAATACGAGAGTGAACCCCGCACTTTCGCCAGCGGGTCCGTCGTGGAAACAGACAGTTTTTAGTGGGTGCAAGCCCCACATAACCCTTCCGTTTCCCCTGCCGGAGGGGTATGCGTTAGGCATTTTCTGTCTATAAAAAAAAAAAAAAAAAAAAAAAAAGTATAAAAGAAATGCTTATTACTAATCTCAAAAACAATGGATAAACAATTTATTAGAATTTCTCAATTTAATATACAATCTATTAATAATAAAAAACCTTTACTTATTAATTATCTAGTCCAGAAAGATATAGATATTTGCTTATTAAATGAAACATGGCTGCGAGAAAATAGAGCTATCAACATTCCTAACTACAATTTCATTAATCAGAATGGAAAAAATGGACGTGGTGGAGTAGCAATTTTAATTAAAAATAGTTTCAAATATTTCGTTGTCCCTACACCCTTTTATGATTATATGCAGTCAGTAGCCATAACCCTTACTACAAGTCTAGGTAATATGTCCATTTTATGTGTTTATGCTCCACCCAGTGGGGGTCGCTTTAAGGTCAGAAGATTAAAACAAATTATTAACAGTCTACCTACACCAGTTCTCCTTTCAGGTGATTTAAATGCTCATCATATTGCTTTTGGATGTCTCACAACAAAAACTAGAGGTACTGATATCTATAACATGTTAGATGAATGTGATCTTTGTATATTAAATAATGGTTCTCCAACTACAGTAGGAAGCATTAATTTCAATCAATCTTCTATTGACATTTCATGTGTTAGTCCTTCTTTAGCTCCTTTATGTGACTGGCATGTACATGACGATCCTATGGGTAGTTATCATTATCCAACTATAGTCGACTTACATACTTGTGTTGTAAAATATGATATAGGAGAACCTTGTGAACGTTTCAACTATAAAAAAGCTGACTGGTCAAAGTTCCAGGCTGAAACAGAAAAAAAATTTAAAAACTTCACAATAGATACGTCTAATCTGATTGCTACTTATGAAAACTTCTGCGCCTCACTTCTAGAAATAAGGCGAGATTGTGTACCTATAATTTCCAAACCCAATGTGTTTGTTATGAGAAAACCAGTTCCTTGGTGGGATGCAGACTGTTTGGAAGCTGTAAAGAAAAGTAAAAATGCTTTAAGATTTTATAAATTAAATCCTACAATAGAAAGTTACATAGAATATAAAAAAATTGATGCCTATAAAAAGAGGTTGATTAGTGAAAAAAAGAAAGCAAGTTGGAAACGAATTAGTGATTCATTTAATAGATATACTCCAATTAGTTATATCTGGAATTATATTAAGAGATTTAAGAGGGTACCTGTATATAAGCCACCAAAAAATGATGAATGGATTCCTTCTTTCTTAGATAAATATGCACCCACAATAGCACCATCTGAAAAAGAAATTGATATTTTAAATTTAAATTCAATATTTAATAAGATAGGTAGTGACAGTAGCTCTTTTCTCCTGAAAGCATTTACTTGGAATGAATTTATTGCAGCCATAAAATCAAGGAGAGATTCCACTCCGGGATTGGATGATATTCCATACAAACTAATTAGTAACATGCATGTTAATGGACAAAAAACTCTTTTAAAAATCTTTAATTTGCTTTGGGACAATCAATGTATCCCACAGTCTTGGAAAACGCAATGTGTGATACCGATTTTGAAACCTGATAAACCAGAACATGACTTCAACTCCTACAGGCCAATTTCTCTTTCCTCTTGTGTAGGAAAATTATTTGAATACATGTTAAAAAACAGACTAGACTATTACATAGAAGCAAATAATATCTTACCTGAACAGCAATTTGGTTTCCGGAAAGGAAAAAGTGCAGCAGAAAGTTTTACCTCTTTGATATCAGATATAACTCATTCATTTACCAGCCATGCGACCACAGTTTGTGCATTTATTGATATACAAGGTGCATTTGATAATGTAGATCCTTCCATATTGGTTGACATCCTGTGTGAGATTGGTATTCCTGGAAAAGTTTGTAAATGGATTTTTAATTTTTTATATGACCGCACTATGTATGTTAAATTTAATAACATTTTACATGGCCCTAGAAATGTATATAAAGGCACCATGCAAGGTGCTACTATATCTCCTTTGTTATATAATATATATACAGGTTTAATAAATAAATATATTACAGATGGAAATATAAACTTTTTGCAATTCGCTGATGATCTTCTTGTATATACTGTAAATAAAGATGTAAATATAGCTATAAATAATTTAAATTTAGCATTAGAACAAGTCCATGAGTTTTATTCAAATAAGTTAAAGTTAAACATTAGTCCTAGTAAAAGTGGAGCTATAGTTTTTTCCAAAAAAAATTATTCATGTGATAGTTTTGTAAAATATAATAACACACCATTGCCTTGGTTATTGAAAAAAAAATTTTTAGGAATACTGCTTGATCAGAAGTTAACTTTCCAAGAACATGTAAATAATCTATGTAAAAATGCCTGTATGGGTCTCAATGTTTTAAAATCGTTAGCAGGTGTACATTGGGGAGCTGACCCAAAGTTATTATCAATGCTTTATAAAAGTATAGTTCGAAGTCATTTTGATTACAGCACATTAGCATACTTAAATGCAAATAAATTGTTTTTAAAGAAATTAGATATAATTCAGAATAAAGCATTGCGTATAGTAACTGGGGCTATGTGTTCTACACCAATCCATGTAATGGAAGTAGAAAGTTGTATTCCTCCACTTATACTAAGAAGACTACAAATTGCTGAACGGTTTTGTGTTAAATTAATCAGTTCAAATAATAATTTAGTTTTAAAGAAAATACTTCCCTATGACGTACCTGACTTTGATATTAGCTCATATATAGATGTAAATATGCTTTTATCTGGTCGATTACCAGACATACTAAGGATTGTTTTATACTCACAGACCCAAACGAAAAATATGTATAAAAGCAAACCATGGCCCTTATATAAAATAGAATACGATGCTTTAATGAATGTTAATGTTTCTATATGTCAAGAAAAAGTGAATTCTCAAGTAGAAATGTTAAGATACTTAGCTGATAATCATTTCTATACAATTTATACAGATGGATCAAAATCTGAAGAGCATACCACTTCAGCATTTTATGATTCCCAAAAGAAAATATCTAAAACTTTTAAAATTGACAATTTATGTTCTATTTTTACAGCTGAGTGTTATGCAATCTACTTATCTTTATTGTACATAAATAATATTGTAAGTTCACAGTTTTTAATTGTAACTGATTCAAAAAGTGCTATACTAGCTATTGAATCTAACAAAATAGATTACAAAAAAATTACATTGTATATAATATAAGAAACTTACTAAGCAATCTTAATAATAGAAAAAAAACTGTTACCTTTATATGGGTCCCATCACACTCTGGGATAACTGGAAACGAGGAAGCAGACATTGCTACTAGAAATATATACACATCAACATGCTCAGATCACTCCTCAATGCTGGAAATACCATTTACCGATATATATGCCTTGATAAGCAATAACTTGAGATCCATATGGAAGTCATACTGGGAAGAAATAAGTAAGTCCAAAGGAATTTGGTATTATGAAATACAAAAAACCCCGCCAGCCACTCCTTGGTATAACAAAAAAGGGATTAATAATAGAAAATTCATTACGACTATAAATCGAATGAGATTTGGACATAGCAGAATAGCCACCCACCTACATCGCTTGGGAATGAAAGAAAATAGTGATTGTGAACACTGTGGTGAAACGAATGGAGACTTAGATCATCTTGTTTTTCAATGTCGTCAATTCGGTATAAATAGATTGCTCCTAATTAATTCCATTCAAGATATCAATGATGATAAAGTTCCTGATACTCTTCAAAGTCTATTAGCTAATGAAAAATTCTTCAGACCAATATATTCCTTTATTTCTGGTGCTCAAGATATATAAAAATGTTATAAACCAAGAATGAAGAAAAGTGTAATAATATCAACAGTGTTAACATAACCTTCAAAAATCTGTACTTACTGATTGTGTGATATGTCACTGTCAAGAGAAGCTTGTTGTGTTTGTCATTTTGGACATAATGTTTTGTAATTTTGTGACTTTTTAACTAGAGGCTCAGAAGGGCTGGAACCCAGAGCCGTAAAGCCAGTTATTAAAAAAAAAAAAAAAAGTACATTGTGTTCTGTGCTGACAACTGACATTTGTTATCTCAAAATCAAAAGTAAATAAATCAGAGAGTAGGTAGTATGTTCCTTAATCCTTGATATAAATGCCAGGCGTTCCCCACTTCTTGGATTCGGATTTTTAATTTGTTTCTATGTATTCTAAACTATTCAGTTTTCATTAAATGAAAGGTTGAGGTCTCTCGGTAGAGAGTAATAAGTTCTTTGGTCGAGGTCTTCAGAGTTATAACTTAAAGGTAATTTAGAATGACCATATTAAAGTGTCTGCACCCTGCAACCGATCCGAGTGATTAAGTATTATTTAAGAAGAGTGATTCTTTCATTCAAATCATGAACGACGACCTATTAATCTATGATTCAAATGATAGGTCAAAGAACTAAAAGAATGGTAAACAAACATTCCGGACTGCTTCAAAATGGCTAAACCAATACGTTAAGCAATATTTACAAAGCTATATCAGGACAAAGATCAGCACAAACTCTGAATATCTTCGGGGCCTCTAGAGGCTGTGTGCTCACACCACACGATAGTGCATCTGTCTAGGCACTCTAAGATATAATGTTCTTCCTTATGTAACTAGCTAAAAGTTTATTTATGCCGCCGTTTGGTAATCAGCTAATTTCGATGAGGAAAGTTATACATAGTTGAAAGTCAAAGATAGAAGTTGGCCCGTACTAAATATTATATTGTCATGGATTTTTGCAACACAGAGAGTGACCTAAGGACACTGCAAGAAGTGACAATGCCTTCCACAGCACAGGTAAGTTTATTATTAGTGTATACAAGTTAGTACTTGCCTGCGATCTCACCTGATGGTAAGTGATGATGCAGCATAAGATGTTATCGTACTAACTTGGAAGGGTAAGTAAATTTTTTGTAATCAGGTCCTGTTTTTACCCTTTAGGTCCCGTTTTTTCTAAAAACTGTCCTCTTTTCACTTGACTTCCGAAAAATGGGAGTATGTATGTATATTATATTATATGTATTATTGTGCACCCAAGAAACAATGAACAAAAATTAAAGTAGAAATAAAAAGAAGACACCAGTAACAATGTGGCAGACTTATTGCTAACTAGCGATCTCTTCCAGACAACCTCAGACACTGATTAATTTGGAAGTAGGAAAGTGGGTGGTGGTGCAAGTTATATACAATAAACTTACATGCTCATAACTACATAAATTATACCTAATAAAATAATTAGTAATAACATATGTATATTATAAAACAATAGACGAAGGAGTATTATACTTTCAAGAGTTTTAAGTATGTTTCATGTATATGGACTATCCAATGCAAAAATAATTTTTCAATTTGGACCAGCAAGTAGTTCATGAGATTAGCAATTCAAACGAACAAACAAACATACCTATTTTTGAAATTTATGTACCTATTTTTTTAATAATTTTTAATATTATTATTATAATAGCAGGTATAGTAAAGCATATATAAATAGAATATTTATTAATCCATTTTAATTTTTTGTATCATACCATGTTTACTTTATATTTATAGTTAATAGTCTATAGCACACTAACCCATATAAAATTTAATTCAATAAATTCCTTACTAAAATAATTATAAGCTTAAGAATTTGTCAGTCGCCTGTTATTATTTGGATCCACGGAAGACCAGCGCTGTGTCCGTGGGGCAAATCTGGACTCCACGGTCTTGGTAAACGCTGAGTGGACTCCATTTTGGAATCACAAAATTTCATACTAAATACGTGTTATGTATTTTATACTTAACACATACTTAGTTATACGGTTTTGTGGTTCTAAATAAACGTTTTTTTCTTTTCTTTTCTTTTAAACAACTCTTCAGCTAAAAATATTAGTATAGATGTTAATTTATTTTGTTCTAGTTCTGCATGATATGTCTGGACACAGAGCGTAAACTGTATCCGCTGAACAAACACAATTTGGACACTAAGTTTGAATATCTGACTGGATTTTCTGTAAGTTTATCTATCTACTTGTATTTTAAACATCACTTGAGAAAAGGTTATGTTATGGACTAGGGATGTTATGGATATATATTTTCGGATCTGGATATGGATATGGATATTGGTAAAAAATAATATTGGTTTTGGTTACGGAATAAATACGGTTAAACATACGGTTGGATATTAAATTATTTCGGATTATCCGATAGTTTCGGTTACGGATTTTTAAGGAACTGTAACATGAAATACAAATAAGATTATATTCAACTTTAATTGTACCCTGTCATACAATTAATTCTTTCTTACAACTACTCATTTTGAAGTGTTATATAACTACGATGGATATGGATATTGGTAAAAAATAATATCGGTTTCGGTTACGGTTATGGATATTAAATTATTTCCGATATTCGATAGTTTCGGTTACGGATATGGATATCCATAATAACACTATTATGGACATATTGCATAAAAGGATAATGAGCATTTATTTTTCCTAGAATATTTTGGTTTTGGTTCAACACTTGATATAACCTCTGGTCATTCTTCTTTGTTTTAGCTTCATGATGTAGAGAGTTTTCTGCCACAGTTTTGCATTGAGTGCGCCCAGAGGCTGAACACCTCCAGTGGGTTCCGAGAGAAAGCCCTGAAAGCGTATCACTTGTTATTAGAACTAGCTGAGAACAGCCAAGAGGTAAGCGATCCTTAAACAGCGCATTTCGCAAGAAGGCTCCTTACTTTGGAGCCCCGGAGATGTACCACCATCTCTTAAAGCAGTAATGCAGTGCTCTTTTAATATTTCCATACAAATGTAGTATTAATATGTATATCAGGACATTACACACCGCAATCCAGCCCCAAAGTAAGCGATAGCTTGTGTTACGGGTACTAGATAACTGATGAATATACATGCATATTAATATACTTAAATATAATATATTGAAAACCACCCAGACACTAGAAAATATTCATGCTCATCACACAAACATTTACCAGTAGTGAGAATCGAACCCACAACCTCCGACGCAGACGGCAGGTTCGCTACCGCTACGCCATTCGGTCGCCATGTATGTATATTATCAATTACCTAGTAGCCATAACGCAAGCTATTGCTTACTTTTAGATTAGATTTATCGGTTAGATTGCGTTGTGTGTAATGTCCTGATTTAAAAAAAAAAGGCATGGATGCCACAGCCAGACCCACAGAGACTTTAAAAACTCAAGAGTTGTTTTTGCCTCAGAGGTTAAAAATAATACCAAAAAAATTAACGTTTATATTCATTACAGCTAACAACGCAACATATAAAAACAATAGACAGAGAATCCAACAAGTTAACTTCATCTATAACCAAGAAATCTTTTGAACCGGATCACTATGATTTATATTTCATCCATGCACAAGAGGTCAAAATTGAACTGAATACAGCAGAAAATAAAATAAATGCTACCACTACCAAAAATAGTGCCCATACTGACAAAAATGGCCATACTGACAAAAATGACGATACTGGTAAAAATGAATATGTTATTGATATCGAACCTAAAACAGAAGATATAGATGCATTTAAGAGTGACACTGAAGATGAAAATGATTTTCTATATGATGAACTTTTAAATGACACTGAAGAAATAGATATAAAGACAAACCATGACAATAAAGAACATACGAATGAAATTTTTTCAAAAGTCACAGTCACTGAAGAATTTTCAAAAGATGATTCTAAGATCTCTAAAGTTAGTAATAATAAAAAACAAAGCGTCAAAAAAACTAAATCTAAAAACTCAAGTAGAAGTAATAAAATTGTAAAACCGAAAACAGTATTAAAGAAATGTGTGAAAGATGGTAAAATTAAAACGGTGGTTAAAAAAGAAAAGGGTTCCCGTAAAAAGGAGGAGAATGGAACGAAAGGGGATGCATTGGCGCAGTTTAAAGTGACGTTGCTGAGTTTTGCAGAACAGTTGGCTGAAATTGAGAAGAGACGGGAGAGCGCTAACTTCAAATACTCTAGATATAAATGTGACAAGTGTTTTAAAGGATTTAGCAGTGTTCCTACATATGAAAGTCATATGGAGAAGCATACTAATGTAAGTGATGTGATGGGTTTGAGGATTTGGAGTAAAACACCTGCTGACCCTTTATGAGACTTTATTCTGTGCTTCCAGTATCCAATATCCCTGGTCTTCCCTTAGTTCGCTTCCTCTTAATCTTGATCGCTTGTTTCTCTCGTCTTCGTCCCTCAGACTGATCCATGCCGGCGTTCGGACGCGCTTTTATACTCATCTCGTCTCGAATGTTCCACCCCACGTTGTTTTTCAGAAGGGTGGATCTTTCGAGACGTCGAAGCTACCAGAATGCATTGTTTATAGAAATGTCACTGACCTTGTTTACAAGTTAAGGTCAATGCAAGCAGGAAGGAGCGATTATGAACCTTATTTTATACGTAATAATGTTCATTCGTAACAATATTTAGGTATGTGTAGAATAAAATTAAAATGGACCCCCTTGTGGTGACACTTTCTCTGTCCGTCCGGCTGTCACACTTGATTATTTCAGTAACTATTAAAGTTATTGGCCTGCAGTTATAGTTCACCTATAGGAAACCTCAGGAATGGCATCTGAACGATTTACGTAAACTTTTTAATACAAGTAGATAGTAGCGCTATCTGTCGAAATTCTATAGGTGACTGCTGAGCAAACTATAGCGTGACCTTACTGTTGGTGTTTACATTACATTTTGACACCAGTAAACTGGCGAGATTTTTTTACTCGGTCCGCCCGTCGCTGGGCCCGAACAGTATGGCTATTAGTTACTTGTATTTTGTTGTCAGAAATTCGGTGAATTCGAGTGTGAAGTGTGCAAGGTTCACGTGAAGAGCGACTACCTGCTGCGGCACCACGTGCGCCACACGCACAGCGTGCGCTACACCTGCGGCAGCTGTCCCTTCGTCACCAACCAGAAGTGAGTACAACCACGGAACACGAGTGTGAAGTGTGCAAGGTTCACGTGAAGAGCGACTACCTGCTGCGGCACCACGTGCGCCACACGCACAGCGTGCGCTACACCTGCGGCAGCTGTCCCTTCGTCACCAACCAGAAGTGAGTACAACCACGGAACACGAGTGTGAAGTGTGCAAGGTTCACGTGAAGAGCGACTACCTGCTGCGGCACCACGTGCGCCACACGCACAGCGTGCGCTACACCTGCGGCAGCTGTCCCTTCGTCACCAACCAGAAGTGAGTACAACCATGGAACACGAGTGTGAAGTGTGCAAGGTTCACGTGAAGAGCGACTACCTGCTGCGGCACCACGTGCGCCACACGCACAGCGTGCGCTACACCTGCGGCAGCTGTCCCTTCGTCACCAACCAGAAGTGAGTACAACCACGGAACACGAGTGTGAAGTGTGCAAGGTTCACGTGAAGAGCGACTACCTGCTGCGGCACCACGTGCGCCACACGCACAGCGTGCGCTACACCTGCGGCAGCTGTCCCTTCGTCACCAACCAGAAGTGAGTACAACCACGGAACACGAGTGTGAAGTGTGCAAGGTTCACGTGAAGAGCGACTACCTGCTGCGGCACCACGTGCGCCACACGCACAGCGTGCGCTACACCTGCGGCAGCTGTCCCTTCGTCACCAACCAGAAGTGAGTACAACCACGGAACACGAGTGTGAAGTGTGCAAGGTTCACGTGAAGAGCGACTACCTGCTGCGGCACCACGTGCGCCACACGCACAGCGTGCGCTACACCTGCGGCAGCTGTCCCTTCGTCACCAACCAGAAGTGAGTACAACCACGGAACACGAGTGTGAAGTGTGCAAGGTTCACGTGAAGAGCGACTACCTGCTGCGGCACCACGTGCGCCACACGCACAGCGTGCGCTACACCTGCGGCAGCTGTCCCTTCGTCACCAACCAGAAGTGAGTACAACCACGGAACACGAGTGTGAAGTGTGCAAGGTTCACGTGAAGAGCGACTACCTGCTGCGGCACCACGTGCGCCACACGCACAGCGTGCGCTACACCTGCGGCAGCTGTCCCTTCGTCACCAACCAGAAGTGAGTACAACCACGGAACACGAGTGTGAAGTGTGCAAGGTTCACGTGAAGAGCGACTACCTGCTGCGGCACCACGTGCGCCACACGCACAGCGTGCGCTACACCTGCGGCAGCTGTCCCTTCGTCACCAACCAGAAGTGAGTACAACCATGGAACACGAGTGTGAAGTGTGCAAGGTTCACGTGAAGAGCGACTACCTGCTGCGGCACCACGTGCGCCACACGCACAGCGTGCGCTACACCTGCGGCAGCTGTCCCTTCGTCACCAACCAGAAGTGAGTACAACACTCCCTTTTTCACGAGTTTTCAAATGAAGTTTCTTTTCGAACGGTACAACGCAGGGGGCTAAGCGAACGGAAAAAATCAAGAATATGGATTTCTTGTGTGACGAAAATCCAGACAAATCCACGACAATCTTATAGTCGAAACTCAATGAATGTGTCCGTTTGTCACCAACCAGAAGTGAGTACAACACGCCCTTTTCATCATCTCTCATCATCATCAGCTCTCTCCGTATTTTTCCTCTGAAGAAATTTTTCACCGCTATACGAAATTGTGTGAAAAAAAAAATTAAAAAATCCCATTTAAAAGTTAACAGGGGGGACGAGCTGTTGTTTAAGATTTTAGTAATTAATGTACTTACTAACATTTAGGTTAAGATGTTTTATTTGTTTTTTACTAACCATTTTTATGATCCGAGTTGGTCGAAATAAATGATTTTTAATTTTTAATTTTTTTTTTTAAAACACATGATAATTCTATTTCTTTTTTTAAAAAAGGGAACTGCCTTCAAAAAACCAACCCACTGAAAAGCAAAAAATAATTTTCTAATAAATCTGTGCATACTTACCTACCTACTTAGTTTTTGAAGTTGGTGCCATCAGCCATACTCAAAATGATTTGCGAATTTCGATTTGGCAATTTGAATTTGAATTTTTCTCATATTATATAGTACCCATGCGTCATTTATTAAGGAATAGTATAGAACTAGCAGGTTGCGTGGAGGCGCGGGCCACATGTGGCCCGCGTGCTGTCTTCCCGCCTATAAAAGTATCATCGCCGACAAACTTCCCATACATTTTCTATGAAAAAATAAATTTCGCCATTTTGATTTTTTTTATATCCATTGGGTAGGTCTTTGAGTCTCGATCACTTCGTGTCAAGAAACCGTTCTTAAATCTTTTATAATTTCCGAGATATCGACGAAATTCAGATGGCGGCCATTTTGAATCCGCCATTTTGATTTTTTTTCAGCTCACTGGCAATTGGATGACGTTTCAAATGACATTTGGTCGAGCACCCCCCACCTATCTGCAATACCCTTGGCTGTGCTCTTCACCCGTCTCCGAAATCCTCAATCATCAGCTCTCTCCATATTTTTGTTCTTAATGAATTTTTCCCTTCTATACGGAATGGTCATTGAAAAAAAATATTTTCGTACAAAATTGTTCAGGAGAGGTGATCAATCAGTCAGTGGCCAATCAGCACGAGCAGCTATTTTTTAGTAAAGAAGTAAACTTTTTTTCAGATTGTCAGCAATACGTCACGAGGGCTGGCACGCGGGCAAAACGTTCAAATGTCCGCACTGCGATGAAGAGTACAGGTAAGTGTTGCTTTCCATACGTTTCACTGCAGTTCACATCATTTTAATAAGGAAAATACACTTTCTAATATGAAGCTTTTTAACAAGAAGTGAACCTAGGTAGTACAGCCTTGTTCAGACACACAATTTTCTGTTACAGTAAAAGAACCTCGTACTTGTCTCACCTGAGGGTCTCACATCCCACCGATATCGTGTGCACGTTGTGCGGGTTCTCCTTCATCAACGAGAGGGGTCTCAACATGCACATGAACCTCAAACACCGCTTCGACGACGCGCAGGTGAGCACCTACACTCTTCCTGCGGGTCTCACACCCCACTGACGCGGTGTGCACGTTGTGCGGGTTCTCCTTCATCAACGAGAGGGGTCTCAACATGCACATGAACCTCAAACACCGCTTCGACGACGCGCAGGTGAGCACCTACACTCTTCCTGCGGGTCTCACACCCCACTGACGCGGTGTGCACGTTGTGCGGGTTCTCCTTCATCAACGAGAGGGGTCTCAACATGCACATGAACCTCAAACACCGCTTCGACGACGCGCAGGTGAGCACCTACACTCTTCCTGCGGGTCTCACACCCCACTGACGCGGTGTGCACGTTGTGCGGGTTCTCCTTCATCAACGAGAGGGGTCTCAACATGCACATGAACCTCAAACACCGCTTCGACGACGCGCAGGTGAGCACCTACACTCTTCCTGCGGGTCTCACACCCCACTGACGCGGTGTGCACGTTGTGCGGGTTCTCCTTCATCAACGAGAGGGGTCTCAACATGCACATGAACCTCAAACACCGCTTCGACGACGCGCAGGTGAGCACCTACACTCTTCCTGCGGGTCTCACACCCCACTGACGCGGTGTGCACGTTGTGCGGGTTCTCCTTCATCAACGAGAGGGGTCTCAACATGCACATGAACCTCAAACACCGCTTCGACGACGCGCAGGTGAGCACCTACACTCTTCCTGCGGGTCTCACACCCCACTGACGCGGTGTGCACGTTGTGCGGGTTCTCCTTCATCAACGAGAGGGGTCTCAACATGCACATGAACCTCAAACACCGCTTCGACGACGCGCAGGTGAGCACCTACACTCTTCCTGCGGGTCTCACACCCCACTGACGCGGTGTGCACGTTGTGCGGGTTCTCCTTCATCAACGAGAGGGGTCTCAACATGCACATGAACCTCAAACACCGCTTCGACGACGCGCAGGTGAGCACCTACACTCTTCCTGCGGGTCTCACACCCCACTGACGCGGTGTGCACGTTGTGCGGGTTCTCCTTCATCAACGAGAGGGGTCTCAACATGCACATGAACCTCAAACACCGCTTCGACGACGCGCAGGTGAGCACCTACACTCTTCCTGCGGGTCCCACACCCCACTGACGCGGTGTGCACGTTGTGCGGGTTCTCCTTCATCAACGAGAGGGGTCTCAACATGCACATGAACCTCAAACACCGCTTCGACGACGCGCAGGTGAGCACCTACACTCTTCCTGCGGGTCTCACACCCCACTGACGCGGTGTGCACGTTGTGCGGGTTCTCCTTCATCAACGAGCGGGGTCTCAACATGCACATGAACCTCAAACACCGCTTCGACGACGCGCAGGTGAGCACCGACACTCTTCCGTGGTGTGTGTCAGTCGGTCAGTCAGTCAGTCAGTCAGTCAGTGTAACGCGGGTGTCGCTGTGTTTCAGAGCGCGTCGGGTCCGCTGTGCGCGCCGTGCGACATCCGCTTCGCGTCGCAGACCGCGTACACGCAGCACCTGGAGGTGTCGCCCAAACACACTTCAGCCGAGTGAGTACAGGTGCTTTCAGGATATTTATTCGTAGTCATATTTATTCCTCAGTTAACGTTTATCTTAAGTCTTCAACGCCTTTTTTTTAACTAATTATAATCTTTTTAGTGATTAGTGTTTTACACACTTAGGAAATAATTCCTATAAATTTAAATACAAATCATTATGAGCCTTCGAAATTAGTTTGAAACTGTTACGTTTCACTAAGGCGCTCTGCCCACTGGAGACGCGTCCCGCCGCGGTGCGCGGAGCGACAGATAACGCGCGCGGTGACGGAGGCGCAGATCTGCCTTACTTAGCGGTGTAATCTGCTCCCCCGCGCGGTGAAGCAGATTGCGAAAGCCTCGCGCTAAATAAACTCGTATGTTCACTGTGTTGTCGATCGACGTGGAGAATGGACGAATTTATTCAATTTCAAGATGTTGCAGTTATATTGTCATTTTAAGGATTTTGTATACAAGAATTAAAAGACACTGCGTCCATAGAAGATTTTCGACAGTATCAAATCACGCCCGGGACTGCGGAGCCGGTGTGTCATACCCCGCGGCACGCCCCGCGCTCCCGCGCAGATTGGCAGAAACTGCGCGCGACCGCCTTCCCGCGCGTTTTCGCGTCGGCAGTGTGTTGTGCTAGGCGTGATTTCTATACAAATTGACATACTTGCATACAAAGTAAAATCTGCCATCCCGCGCTACGCGACGGGGCGCGGTGCAGTGGGCAGAGCGCCTAATAGATGACGCTAGTCCTGCCTGAGGACCTAATAATACGAATCGAAATTTCACCGCAGTTGGATATGACTCGTATAGCTCAGCGGTCAGAGCACCCAGCCGCGAGAGATGGGAGACGCGGGTTCATATCCCGCTGCGAGTGAAAAATTTTGATTCGTATTTAAATTTATAGGAATTATTTCCTAAGTGTGTAAAACACTAATAAAAAGATAATTAGTTATGTTTTTTTGTCTGCAGTAAGTTGAAAGTGAACGCGCCGAAAAGACCTCGCAAGAACCGCCTCAAGCCGCTGGACTGTGAGACGCTGGAGTGCGAACAGGTGCGTGACTTACGAACTTGCAGGTGCCGGCAAACTTCTTGAGCCTTGCCCCTGCTATGACATTCTCGTAACGTTTTCACACCATCAGTGATGTGAAACACGAAAAAGAAAAATATATTAACATTGAAAAACGAACTTTACACTTATTGGCTTAGAGTGTAAATTTGAATGTATTTCATCATAAGAAATACAATGCTCAACTTTGACGCGCTTAAGTAATTTCAATCTCGGAACTATCGACCAATATGGTGTTTTGAACTACATTCAATTTTACATTCTATGTCAATTGTATTAAAATAATTTTTCAGTGTTCGCAAAAAAAATTTTGAGTTCAATGTCGTCTGCTTATGTAAGTAAATGCCATCGCCTTTTTAAACATATCACATCACGAAATGTAGCCGACACGTAACGTGAATAGCCCCCCTGAACAGGTTTTTATTTCAAAAATATGATTCTAGGTGTACATAACGTGTAGTGTGCTCAGAAACTACATAACCTTGTACCTCCTTCACCTTTCTACCATAGGACTGCAAGACGCCGAGAGCGGTGGCATCCTTATGTGGTTGACGTCCAACAAACTCGCACGAAACGTTTCCCTCCACGTTTCTGATACGAACCGCTAAGGTGTGGAACGCCCTTCCAGCCTCCGTGTTTCCAGCCAAGTACAATCTAGGTGCCTTCAAGAGAAGAGTGAATAGGCATTTTCTAGGCAAGAGCGCTCCAACCTAGACCTCATCATTGCTTTCCAACAGGCATGATTGTCGTCAAGCGCAAGCCTATCTTCAATAAAAAAAAAAGGTCAACTCTTCAGTTTTTAATTCCCGGCCGTAAAAATATTATCAAATATAAGTTGATATTATACATTATTATATTTTGTGTTTTTGCAGTGTGGGGTGCAAGTGAGGAGTTACAAGATGTACAGCACGCACTTCAACAGATTCCACCCGGACAAGACTCGGACCCAGTACCCGGCGCACTCGCCGCAGCGCTTCCTGTGCGAGCAGTGTGGACGAGTGTTTAAGGTGAGCCCGAGCCGCAGGCGGGTCTATGTCACGAGATGTACAGCACGCACTTCAACAGATTCCACCCGGACAAGACTCGGACCCAGTACCCGGCGCACTCGCCGCAGCGCTTCCTGTGCGAGCAGTGTGGACGAGTGTTTAAGGTGAGCCCGAGCCGCAGGCGGGTCTATGTCACGAGATGTACAGCACGCACTTCAACAGATTCCACCCGGACAAGACTCGGACCCAGTACCCGGCGCACTCGCCGCAGCGCTTCCTGTGCGAGCAGTGTGGACGAGTGTTTAAGGTGAGCCCGAGCCGCAGGCGGGTCTATGTCACGAGATGTACAGCACGCACTTCAACAGATTCCACCCGGACAAGACTCGGACCCAGTACCCGGCGCACTCGCCGCAGCGCTTCCTGTGCGAGCAGTGTGGACGAGTGTTTAAGGTGAGCCCGAGCCGCAGGCGGGTCTATGTCACGAGATGTACAGCACGCACTTCAACAGATTCCACCCGGACAAGACTCGGACCCAGTACCCGGCGCACTCGCCGCAGCGCTTCCTGTGCGAGCAGTGTGGACGAGTGTTTAAGGTGAGCCCGAGCCGCAGGCGGGTCTATGTCACGAGATGTACAGCACGCACTTCAACAGATTCCACCCGGACAAGACTCGGACCCAGTACCCGGCGCACTCGCCGCAGCGCTTCCTGTGCGAGCAGTGTGGACGAGTGTTTAAGGTGAGCCCGAGCCGCAGGCGGGTCTATGTCACGAGATGTACAGCACGCACTTCAACAGATTCCACCCGGACAAGACTCGGACCCAGTACCCGGCGCACTCGCCGCAGCGCTTCCTGTGCGAGCAGTGTGGACGAGTGTTTAAGGTGAGCCCGAGCCGCAGGCGGGTCTATGTCACGAGATGTACAGCACGCACTTCAACAGATTCCACCCGGACAAGACTCGGACCCAGTACCCGGCGCACTCGCCGCAGCGCTTCCTGTGCGAGCAGTGTGGACGAGTGTTTAAGGTGAGCCCGAGCCGCAGGCGGGTCTATGTCACGAGATGTACAGCACGCACTTCAACAGATTCCACCCGGACAAGACTCGGACCCAGTACCCGGCGCACTCGCCGCAGCGCTTCCTGTGCGAGCAGTGTGGACGAGTGTTTAAGGTGAGCCCGAGCCGCAGGCGGGTCTATGTCACGAGATGTACAGCACGCACTTCAACAGATTCCACCCGGACAAGACTCGGACCCAGTACCCGGCGCACTCGCCGCAGCGCTTCCTGTGCGAGCAGTGTGGACGAGTGTTTAAGGTGAGCCCGAGCCGCAGGCGGGTCTATGTCACGAGATGTACAGCACGCACTTCAACAGATTCCACCCGGACAAGACTCGGACCCAGTACCCGGCGCACTCGCCGCAGCGCTTCCTGTGCGAGCAGTGTGGACGAGTGTTTAAGGTGAGCCCGAGCCGCAGGCGGGTCTATGTCACGAGATGTACAGCACGCACTTCAACAGATTCCACCCGGACAAGACTCGGACCCAGTACCCGGCGCACTCGCCGCAGCGCTTCCTGTGCGAGCAGTGTGGACGAGTGTTTAAGGTGAGCCCGAGCCGCAGGCGGGTCTATGTCACGAGATGTACAGCACGCACTTCAACAGATTCCACCCGGACAAGACTCGGACCCAGTACCCGGCGCACTCGCCGCAGCGCTTCCTGTGCGAGCAGTGTGGACGAGTGTTTAAGGTGAGCCCGAGCCGCAGGCGGGTCTATGTCACGAGATGTACAGCACGCACTTCAACAGATTCCACCCGGACAAGACTCGTGTGGTATAGGTAGTAGGTACATAGTAGTAGGTAGATAAATATTACTCATATTTCAAACGGACCACCCACGACTATTGTTGATAAAATTCCATTCCTTATATAGGATCATGTTATTTGAAGCCGTAACCCGAGAGCGACATACGAGCTCTCCACGTGTAACCTATGATGTCATAAAGTATGTACCTACCGCGCGCCCCTCTATCCATTGTACCACTATATATATACGGCTACCCATAATAAAGACTTCAGTTCAGTTAGATTCAGTTCAGATTTAGAGACAGATCAAGAGTGTTTTACTTCTTCAACCCTCGACCCTCATTACATAGCGACCCTGCCAGTTGGGGTCTAGAAGCTGCCTCATTACATGGCGACCCTGCCAGTGCGGGTCTAAAAAGGGGTCCGCACTCTGCCAGCCGGCGCGCACCTCCAGAATAGCGTGCCGGCTGGACAGCAAAAAGAAGAAATGAAGAAATAGAAGAAAAGAAGAAAATACATAGTATATACAAAAAAAAAAAAAATGAAGAAACACTTTAAATGAAGAAAAGAAAAAACCAAAAACAATTTTTTAAAGAAGAAAATAACATGAAGGAAATTATAATGAAAATTATTATGAAGAAAATATGAAGAAGATTATTTTGAATTTATTTAGAAGAATATTATGAAGATTTAAATTAAAAGAAGAATAACTGGCAGCAATAATATATTCACGGCAACAACATGCAACAACAACAACAGTTCCAGAGGTGTCCAGGGTATTCCCGGCCCAGTTCCAGAGGTGTCCAGGGTATTCCCGGCCCAGTTCCAGAGGAGTCCAGGGTATTCCCGGCCCAGTTCCAGAGGAGTCCAGGGTAATCCCGGCCCAGTTCCAGAAACATCAAGAAAGAATACATCATATTAAGAAGATCAAGATCGACGGTCAACTATGAGTCACCGAAACAACCTTGAACCAGCGCGCGCATCGCATCGTGACCACATCGCATCGTGACCGCATCGCATCGTGACCTCATCGCATCGTGAACTATGTAAGTGCGAAGTATAGTTAATTTACATTGCCATAAAATCTTCATAATATTACCTAATAATTATATAGTCTGCGTTTAAGTATATTAAATTATATAGTTTCCATTTACGTATATTAAATAATATATATAAAAATATGTAACGTAAGGGTCCTTTTTTACCGCAAGAAATTTTTTTTTTTGGGGATGCTTCCAATACAAAAAGCGTTTATAAACTAAATTAAACAAACAAATAAATGAACATTATTGATTTGAGTACGAATAGATATTTTAAAATAAATTGACTATTTTAGGTACTTAAATAGTAACTGAACAATATAAAATAAATATAAATTTTCGTAGCCACTTAAATACTTAATAAATTACAAACATATATATTATATGCTACTTTTAGTATTAAATAATATGGTAAGACAACTTGTTTATTCAAAGTAATTGAGTAAATGATTTTATGTATAGAAACCTCGATCATTATCTACTCGAGAAGTGATAGTGAGAGAAATAGCATTAAATCAGTATTCAAGTGTCGAACTTTATTTTTTAATTAATTAAACGTGAACAAAACTTATAAAGTACGATAAAAAATTATAAAGGTCTAATCATAAATAACACGAAAAGTATAATTTACAAGATGTATCTATCAAGGACATTAGATATAACAGAGAGCCGGCCGACCGCCGAGCACTGCCATATACGGCACACGTTATTACGGACATAAAGGTCAATGACCAGTGTGGCATGCACTCAAGTATCATCTCGCCACCATATAGGGCACGACCTATATAAGGTGACCGGTATCAATATCAACTTAAGATCGGGAGTCTATTTAACCAACTAGCCTACAAAATTAATATATTTTGAGATACTTAGACTCAAAAATTAAATATTTGATATTCGACTTTACTATCAAATAATGCCGCTGCAGACGCGTTATTTCGGATAGTAAAACACATAATAAAGACGCATTATCTAGTATAGTATTAACATCAGAGGAATTGAAAGGTAGGAGTGAACACACAGGATGAAACGACGAATAATAAACACCCGGATAAGACTAAAGACATTTCTTCAGACAATTGGACTGGCGCCCCCAAGAGTCGTTGAAATTCTTACAAAACACAGGACTTGACATTAATTAATTGGCTAATATGCCATAAGTATATACACACCTTATAATAATAGTTACTATCCCAATGTTCAGATCATGATCGAAACGAGCTTTCATCGTGATGAAATTGGTACAAATTGGTAACAGTTAAATAAATAAATAAAAGTGCACTAAAATATAAAAATATAAGCGCGTAAGTTACAGTACATGCCAAATATCCAGATCATGATTGAAACGAGCTTTCATTGTGTTGGAATTGGTAAAATGTCGTAACAAAGTTAAAAGAAAATATATTATATATTATTATTATGCATAATACACGAAATAAAAATAAATGCGCGCTAAAGGTGTGGGATCCAATAGTAAAAGGATAAAATATTTTGAATCCATAAATAGATGGATCAATGAAGTATGTACAATGAATTATATTGTACGATTTATTATTAAATAGATCAATGTGGTAAAACCACAAATGATGGACGAAATGGTATTTCCATAAATGATTATGACATAAATTCCACAAGGAAAATGTGGTAAACCCGTAAATAAATGGATATAAGGGTATAATTACAAATACAAACAAGAACAGTAGTAAATAGATATATCAATTGGATAAGTGGAAAATCCACAAATAGATAAAAAAAAGAGAGAGTGGCAAATAAATAAATAAATAAAAAATAACTTATTGAATTATTTACATACAATTTTTTTTAGATAGGTAAATATATCACCTAATAATATATTATTTGTATAAGAGATATTTTATTATAATATGGAAGCATACCCGATACCCAGTTAACAAATAACATTTTATGAAACTGTCAATGATTATTTTTGAATAAAATTATTGAATTATTAAGGATAATAAAAAACTAAAAAGGACGCCTTACATAACACTACAAAAAGAACTTTGCTATAGATATAAATTTTAAACATATTGTCAAATAAAAATTGAAATAAATTTGAAAGAAATAAGATTTAAGAAAAAGAAAATAACATTATAAAAAGTCATTGTATTACAGGAAGATGAAATGTTATAATCAAAAATTAGAATATTTTACTACAATTGAATATAATGTATCATTGTTAGTGTTTGTAATCGAACTATATAATCAATGTTATACATAAGAATAGAACAGTATCATATTATATTTAGTGATAAAGATAAAAATTAATGTACTTTACTAACCTTACTAACGATACTAACAAAAAAATAAAAAGTATATAACCACATAGTTTTGTAATAATAGAATAAATATATCATGTAATCATAGAATTAGAAGATTGTCAAACCAATGTAATCATAGAATAAGTTTTGTAATCATAGATATAAGGCAGATAAAAATTATAAAGAAAACCATAACTATGTAATAAATATAAATATTCTTATGTAATCATCATATACTAACATTCGGAACCAAACGAAATTGAATAACTGTTATTATTGTATTCAAAAAAAAAATGTTTTTCAAAAATTTTTTTTTTAAAAAAGGGGTGAAGATGTGGTATAGGTAGTAGGTACATAGTAGTAGGTAGATAAATATTACTCATATTTCAAACGGACCACCCACGACTATTGTTGATAAAATTCCATTCCTTATATAGGATCATGTTATTTGAAGCCGTAACCCGAGAGCGACATACGAGCTCTCCACGTGTAACCTATGATGTCATAAAGTATGTACCTACCGCGCGCCCCTCTATCCATTGTACCACTATATATATACGGCTACCCATAATAAAGACTTCAGTTCAGTTAGATTCAGTTCAGATTTAGAGACAGATCAAGAGTGTTTTACTTCTTCAACCCTCGACCCTCATTACATAGCGACCCTGCCAGTTGGGGTCTAGAAGCTGCCTCATTACACTCGGACCCAGTACCCGGCGCACTCGCCGCAGCGCTTCCTGTGCGAGCAGTGTGGACGAGTGTTTAAGGTGAGCCCGAGCCGCAGGCGGGTCTATGTCACGAGATGTACAGCACGCACTTCAACAGATTCCACCCGGACAAGACTCGGACCCAGTACCCGGCGCACTCGCCGCAGCGCTTCCTGTGCGAGCAGTGTGGACGAGTGTTTAAGGTGAGCCCGAGCCGCAGGCGGGTCTATGTCACGAGATGTACAGCACGCACTTCAACAGATTCCACCCGGACAAGACTCGGACCCAGTACCCGGCGCACTCGCCGCAGCGCTTCCTGTGCGAGCAGTGTGGACGAGTGTTTAAGGTGAGCCCGAGCCGCAGGCGGGTCTATGTCACGAGATGTACAGCACGCACTTCAACAGATTCCACCCGGACAAGACTCGGACCCAGTACCCGGCGCACTCGCCGCAGCGCTTCCTGTGCGAGCAGTGTGGACGAGTGTTTAAGGTGAGCCCGAGCCGCAGGCGGGTCTATGTCACGAGATGTACAGCACGCACTTCAACAGATTCCACCCGGACAAGACTCGGACCCAGTACCCGGCGCACTCGCCGCAGCGCTTCCTGTGCGAGCAGTGTGGACGAGTGTTTAAGGTGAGCCCGAGCCGCAGGCGGGTCTATGTCACGAGATGTACAGCACGCACTTCAACAGATTCCACCCGGACAAGACTCGGACCCAGTACCCGGCGCACTCGCCGCAGCGCTTCCTGTGCGAGCAGTGTGGACGAGTGTTTAAGGTGAGCCCGAGCCGCAGGCGGGTCTATGTCACGAGATGTACAGCACGCACTTCAACAGATTCCACCCGGACAAGACTCGGACCCAGTACCCGGCGCACTCGCCGCAGCGCTTCCTGTGCGAGCAGTGTGGACGAGTGTTTAAGGTGAGCCCGAGCCGCAGGCGGGTCTATGTCACGAGATGTACAGCACGCACTTCAACAGATTCCACCCGGACAAGACTCGGACCCAGTACCCGGCGCACTCGCCGCAGCGCTTCCTGTGCGAGCAGTGTGGACGAGTGTTTAAGGTGAGCCCGAGCCGCAGGCGGGTCTATGTCACGAGATGTACAGCACGCACTTCAACAGATTCCACCCGGACAAGACTCGGACCCAGTACCCGGCGCACTCGCCGCAGCGCTTCCTGTGCGAGCAGTGTGGACGAGTGTTTAAGGTGAGCCCGAGCCGCAGGCGGGTCTATGTCACGAGATGTACAGCACGCACTTCAACAGATT
Organism: Coenonympha arcania; assembly: GCA_036785405.1. Lineage (NCBI taxonomy): Eukaryota > Metazoa > Arthropoda > Insecta > Lepidoptera > Nymphalidae > Coenonympha > Coenonympha arcania. The sequence goes on from CM072081.1 coordinate 7,121,179, forward strand.
CCACCCGGACAAGACTCGGACCCAGTACCCGGCGCACTCGCCGCAGCGCTTCCTGTGCGAGCAGTGTGGACGAGTGTTTAAGGTGAGCCCGAGCCGCAGGCGGGTCTATGTCACGAGATGTACAGCACGCACTTCAACAGATTCCACCCGGACAAGACTCGGACCCAGTACCCGGCGCACTCGCCGCAGCGCTTCCTGTGCGAGCAGTGTGGACGAGTGTTTAAGGTGAGCCCGAGCCGCAGGCGGGTCTATGTCACGAGATGTACAGCACGCACTTCAACAGATTCCACCCGGACAAGACTCGGACCCAGTACCCGGCGCACTCGCCGCAGCGCTTCCTGTGCGAGCAGTGTGGACGAGTGTTTAAGGTGAGCCCGAGCCGCAGGCGGGTCTATGTCACGAGATGTACAGCACGCACTTCAACAGATTCCACCCGGACAAGACTCGGACCCAGTACCCGGCGCACTCGCCGCAGCGCTTCCTGTGCGAGCAGTGTGGACGAGTGTTTAAGGTGAGCCCGAGCCGCAGGCGGGTCTATGTCACGAGATGTACAGCACGCACTTCAACAGATTCCACCCGGACAAGACTCGGACCCAGTACCCGGCGCACTCGCCGCAGCGCTTCCTGTGCGAGCAGTGTGGACGAGTGTTTAAGGTGAGCCCGAGCCGCAGGCGGGTCTATGTCACGAGATGTACAGCACGCACTTCAACAGATTCCACCCGGACAAGACTCGGACCCAGTACCCGGCGCACTCGCCGCAGCGCTTCCTGTGCGAGCAGTGTGGACGAGTGTTTAAGGTGAGCCCGAGCCGCAGGCGGGTCTATGTCACGAGATGTACAGCACGCACTTCAACAGATTCCACCCGGACAAGACTCGGACCCAGTACCCGGCGCACTCGCCGCAGCGCTTCCTGTGCGAGCAGTGTGGACGAGTGTTTAAGGTGAGCCCGAGCCGCAGGCGGGTCTATGTCACGAGATGTACAGCACGCACTTCAACAGATTCCACCCGGACAAGACTCGGACCCAGTACCCGGCGCACTCGCCGCAGCGCTTCCTGTGCGAGCAGTGTGGACGAGTGTTTAAGGTGAGCCCGAGCCGCAGGCGGGTCTATGTCACGAGATGTACAGCACGCACTTCAACAGATTCCACCCGGACAAGACTCGGACCCAGTACCCGGCGCACTCGCCGCAGCGCTTCCTGTGCGAGCAGTGTGGACGAGTGTTTAAGGTGAGCCCGAGCCGCAGGCGGGTCTATGTCACGAGATGTACAGCACGCACTTCAACAGATTCCACCCGGACAAGACTCGGACCCAGTACCCGGCGCACTCGCCGCAGCGCTTCCTGTGCGAGCAGTGTGGACGAGTGTTTAAGGTGAGCCCGAGCCGCAGGCGGGTCTATGTCACGAGATGTACAGCACGCACTTCAACAGATTCCACCCGGACAAGACTCGGACCCAGTACCCGGCGCACTCGCCGCAGCGCTTCCTGTGCGAGCAGTGTGGACGAGTGTTTAAGGTGAGCCCGAGCCGCAGGCGGGTCTATGTCACGAGATGTACAGCACGCACTTCAACAGATTCCACCCGGACAAGACTCGGACCCAGTACCCGGCGCACTCGCCGCAGCGCTTCCTGTGCGAGCAGTGTGGACGAGTGTTTAAGGTGAGCCCGAGCCGCAGGCGGGTCTATGTCACGAGATGTACAGCACGCACTTCAACAGATTCCACCCGGACAAGACTCGGACCCAGTACCCGGCGCACTCGCCGCAGCGCTTCCTGTGCGAGCAGTGTGGACGAGTGTTTAAGGTGAGCCCGAGCCGCAGGCGGGTCTATGTCACGAGATGTACAGCACGCACTTCAACAGATTCCACCCGGACAAGACTCGGACCCAGTACCCGGCGCACTCGCCGCAGCGCTTCCTGTGCGAGCAGTGTGGACGAGTGTTTAAGGTGAGCCCGAGCCGCAGGCGGGTCTATGTCACGAGATGTACAGCACGCACTTCAACAGATTCCACCCGGACAAGACTCGGACCCAGTACCCGGCGCACTCGCCGCAGCGCTTCCTGTGCGAGCAGTGTGGACGAGTGTTTAAGGTGAGCCCGAGCCGCAGGCGGGTCTATGTCACGAGATGTACAGCACGCACTTCAACAGATTCCACCCGGACAAGACTCGGACCCAGTACCCGGCGCACTCGCCGCAGCGCTTCCTGTGCGAGCAGTGTGGACGAGTGTTTAAGGTGAGCCCGAGCCGCAGGCGGGTCTATGTCACGAGATGTACAGCACGCACTTCAACAGATTCCACCCGGACAAGACTCGGACCCAGTACCCGGCGCACTCGCCGCAGCGCTTCCTGTGCGAGCAGTGTGGACGAGTGTTTAAGGTGAGCCCGAGCCGCAGGCGGGTCTATGTCACGAGATGTACAGCACGCACTTCAACAGATTCCACCCGGACAAGACTCGGACCCAGTACCCGGCGCACTCGCCGCAGCGCTTCCTGTGCGAGCAGTGTGGACGAGTGTTTAAGGTGAGCCCGAGCCGCAGGCGGGTCTATGTCACGAGATGTACAGCACGCACTTCAACAGATTCCACCCGGACAAGACTCGGACCCAGTACCCGGCGCACTCGCCGCAGCGCTTCCTGTGCGAGCAGTGTGGACGAGTGTTTAAGGTGAGCCCGAGCCGCAGGCGGGTCTATGTCACGAGATGTACAGCACGCACTTCAACAGATTCCACCCGGACAAGACTCGGACCCAGTACCCGGCGCACTCGCCGCAGCGCTTCCTGTGCGAGCAGTGTGGACGAGTGTTTAAGGTGAGCCCGAGCCGCAGGCGGGTCTATGTCACGAGATGTACAGCACGCACTTCAACAGATTCCACCCGGACAAGACTCGGACCCAGTACCCGGCGCACTCGCCGCAGCGCTTCCTGTGCGAGCAGTGTGGACGAGTGTTTAAGGTGAGCCCGAGCCGCAGGCGGGTCTATGTCACGAGATGTACAGCACGCACTTCAACAGATTCCACCCGGACAAGACTCGGACCCAGTACCCGGCGCACTCGCCGCAGCGCTTCCTGTGCGAGCAGTGTGGACGAGTGTTTAAGGTGAGCCCGAGCCGCAGGCGGGTCTATGTCACGAGATGTACAGCACGCACTTCAACAGATTCCACCCGGACAAGACTCGGACCCAGTACCCGGCGCACTCGCCGCAGCGCTTCCTGTGCGAGCAGTGTGGACGAGTGTTTAAGGTGAGCCCGAGCCGCAGGCGGGTCTATGTCACGAGATGTACAGCACGCACTTCAACAGATTCCACCCGGACAAGACTCGGACCCAGTACCCGGCGCACTCGCCGCAGCGCTTCCTGTGCGAGCAGTGTGGACGAGTGTTTAAGGTGAGCCCGAGCCGCAGGCGGGTCTATGTCACGAGATGTACAGCACGCACTTCAACAGATTCCACCCGGACAAGACTCGGACCCAGTACCCGGCGCACTCGCCGCAGCGCTTCCTGTGCGAGCAGTGTGGACGAGTGTTTAAGGTGAGCCCGAGCCGCAGGCGGGTCTATGTCACGAGATGTACAGCACGCACTTCAACAGATTCCACCCGGACAAGACTCGGACCCAGTACCCGGCGCACTCGCCGCAGCGCTTCCTGTGCGAGCAGTGTGGACGAGTGTTTAAGGTGAGCCCGAGCCGCAGGCGGGTCTATGTCACGAGATGTACAGCACGCACTTCAACAGATTCCACCCGGACAAGACTCGGACCCAGTACCCGGCGCACTCGCCGCAGCGCTTCCTGTGCGAGCAGTGTGGACGAGTGTTTAAGGTGAGCCCGAGCCGCAGGCGGGTCTATGTCACGAGATGTACAGCACGCACTTCAACAGATTCCACCCGGACAAGACTCGGACCCAGTACCCGGCGCACTCGCCGCAGCGCTTCCTGTGCGAGCAGTGTGGACGAGTGTTTAAGGTGAGCCCGAGCCGCAGGCGGGTCTATGTCACGAGATGTACAGCACGCACTTCAACAGATTCCACCCGGACAAGACTCGGACCCAGTACCCGGCGCACTCGCCGCAGCGCTTCCTGTGCGAGCAGTGTGGACGAGTGTTTAAGGTGAGCCCGAGCCGCAGGCGGGTCTATGTCACGAGATGTACAGCACGCACTTCAACAGATTCCACCCGGACAAGACTCGGACCCAGTACCCGGCGCACTCGCCGCAGCGCTTCCTGTGCGAGCAGTGTGGACGAGTGTTTAAGGTGAGCCCGAGCCGCAGGCGGGTCTATGTCACGAGATGTACAGCACGCACTTCAACAGATTCCACCCGGACAAGACTCGGACCCAGTACCCGGCGCACTCGCCGCAGCGCTTCCTGTGCGAGCAGTGTGGACGAGTGTTTAAGGTGAGCCCGAGCCGCAGGCGGGTCTATGTCACGAGATGTACAGCACGCACTTCAACAGATTCCACCCGGACAAGACTCGGACCCAGTACCCGGCGCACTCGCCGCAGCGCTTCCTGTGCGAGCAGTGTGGACGAGTGTTTAAGGTGAGCCCGAGCCGCAGGCGGGTCTATGTCACGAGATGTACAGCACGCACTTCAACAGATTCCACCCGGACAAGACTCGGACCCAGTACCCGGCGCACTCGCCGCAGCGCTTCCTGTGCGAGCAGTGTGGACGAGTGTTTAAGGTGAGCCCGAGCCGCAGGCGGGTCTATGTCACGAGATGTACAGCACGCACTTCAACAGATTCCACCCGGACAAGACTCGGACCCAGTACCCGGCGCACTCGCCGCAGCGCTTCCTGTGCGAGCAGTGTGGACGAGTGTTTAAGGTGAGCCCGAGCCGCAGGCGGGTCTATGTCACGAGATGTACAGCACGCACTTCAACAGATTCCACCCGGACAAGACTCGGACCCAGTACCCGGCGCACTCGCCGCAGCGCTTCCTGTGCGAGCAGTGTGGACGAGTGTTTAAGGTGAGCCCGAGCCGCAGGCGGGTCTATGTCACGAGATGTACAGCACGCACTTCAACAGATTCCACCCGGACAAGACTCGGACCCAGTACCCGGCGCACTCGCCGCAGCGCTTCCTGTGCGAGCAGTGTGGACGAGTGTTTAAGGTGAGCCCGAGCCGCAGGCGGGTCTATGTCACGAGATGTACAGCACGCACTTCAACAGATTCCACCCGGACAAGACTCGGACCCAGTACCCGGCGCACTCGCCGCAGCGCTTCCTGTGCGAGCAGTGTGGACGAGTGTTTAAGGTGAGCCCGAGCCGCAGGCGGGTCTATGTCACGAGATGTACAGCACGCACTTCAACAGATTCCACCCGGACAAGACTCGGACCCAGTACCCGGCGCACTCGCCGCAGCGCTTCCTGTGCGAGCAGTGTGGACGAGTGTTTAAGGTGAGCCCGAGCCGCAGGCGGGTCTATGTCACGAGATGTACAGCACGCACTTCAACAGATTCCACCCGGACAAGACTCGGACCCAGTACCCGGCGCACTCGCCGCAGCGCTTCCTGTGCGAGCAGTGTGGACGAGTGTTTAAGGTGAGCCCGAGCCGCAGGCGGGTCTATGTCACGAGATGTACAGCACGCACTTCAACAGATTCCACCCGGACAAGACTCGGACCCAGTACCCGGCGCACTCGCCGCAGCGCTTCCTGTGCGAGCAGTGTGGACGAGTGTTTAAGGTGAGCCCGAGCCGCAGGCGGGTCTATGTCACGAGATGTACAGCACGCACTTCAACAGATTCCACCCGGACAAGACTCGGACCCAGTACCCGGCGCACTCGCCGCAGCGCTTCCTGTGCGAGCAGTGTGGACGAGTGTTTAAGGTGAGCCCGAGCCGCAGGCGGGTCTATGTCACGAGATGTACAGCACGCACTTCAACAGATTCCACCCGGACAAGACTCGGACCCAGTACCCGGCGCACTCGCCGCAGCGCTTCCTGTGCGAGCAGTGTGGACGAGTGTTTAAGGTGAGCCCGAGCCGCAGGCGGGTCTATGTCACGAGATGTACAGCACGCACTTCAACAGATTCCACCCGGACAAGACTCGGACCCAGTACCCGGCGCACTCGCCGCAGCGCTTCCTGTGCGAGCAGTGTGGACGAGTGTTTAAGGTGAGCCCGAGCCGCAGGCGGGTCTATGTCACGAGATGTACAGCACGCACTTCAACAGATTCCACCCGGACAAGACTCGGACCCAGTACCCGGCGCACTCGCCGCAGCGCTTCCTGTGCGAGCAGTGTGGACGAGTGTTTAAGGTGAGCCCGAGCCGCAGGCGGGTCTATGTCACGAGATGTACAGCACGCACTTCAACAGATTCCACCCGGACAAGACTCGGACCCAGTACCCGGCGCACTCGCCGCAGCGCTTCCTGTGCGAGCAGTGTGGACGAGTGTTTAAGGTGAGCCCGAGCCGCAGGCGGGTCTATGTCACGAGATGTACAGCACGCACTTCAACAGATTCCACCCGGACAAGACTCGGACCCAGTACCCGGCGCACTCGCCGCAGCGCTTCCTGTGCGAGCAGTGTGGACGAGTGTTTAAGGTGAGCCCGAGCCGCAGGCGGGTCTATGTCACGAGATGTACAGCACGCACTTCAACAGATTCCACCCGGACAAGACTCGGACCCAGTACCCGGCGCACTCGCCGCAGCGCTTCCTGTGCGAGCAGTGTGGACGAGTGTTTAAGGTGAGCCCGAGCCGCAGGCGGGTCTATGTCACGAGATGTACAGCACGCACTTCAACAGATTCCACCCGGACAAGAATAGAATTTAAAACCCAGCCATTATCCTGCGTAACCTAGTGTGAGAGGCGCGAGCACAGAGTCAATAACCTAGACCTTTTTACCACAAGAGAGTATGGCAAGAGTTCATTGTAATGAACAACGCGTAGATCTATGGTAAATATTGATCATTTGATATTGCACAAAATACCAAGTCAACAAAAGTTCTTAGATTTCAATTTGGGTACTAACTTTACTGAGGTCCGAAAGTATTTCGTATTTTTTAAATATACTCTATTCAACCTTAAACTTTTGCAGAATCAGTGGGGTCTGAGAGACCACGTTCTTGTGAAACACACCGGCGTAAAGGAGTTCGTCTGCGACACTTGCAACAAGTCGTTCTGCCTCAAGGCGAGCCTCACAGCGCACATGAAGACGCACAGCGACTCGCAGCCGACGCACGCGTGCCCGATATGCGGCAAGCACTTCACCAGCAAGGCCAACACCAACAGGCATATACTGGTGAGTGAACGTAACAGAGTTCGTCTGCGACACTTGCAACAAGTCGTTCTGCCTCAAGGCGAGCCTCACAGCGCACATGAAGACGCACAGCGACTCGCAGCCGACGCACGCGTGCCCGATATGCGGCAAGCACTTCACCAGCAAGGCCAACACCAACAGGCATATACTGGTGAGTGAACGTAACAGAGTTCGTCTGCGACACTTGCAACAAGTCGTTCTGCCTCAAGGCGAGCCTCACAGCGCACATGAAGACGCACAGCGACTCGCAGCCGACGCACGCGTGCCCGATATGCGGCAAGCACTTCACCAGCAAGGCCAACACCAACAGGCATATACTGGTGAGTGAACGTAACAGAGTTCGTCTGCGACACGCGCAACAAGTCGTTCTGCCTCAAGGCGAGCCTCACAGCGCACATGAAGACGCACAGCGACTCGCAGCCGACGCACGCGTGCCCGATATGCGGCAAGCACTTCACCAGCAAGGCCAACACCAACAGGCATATACTGGTGAGTGAACGTAACAGAGTTCGTCTGCGACACTTGCAACAAGTCGTTCTGCCTCAAGGCGAGCCTCACAGCGCACATGAAGACGCACAGCGACTCGCAGCCGACGCACGCGTGCCCGATATCGGGCAAGCACTTCACCAGCAAGGCCAACACCAACAGGCATATACTGGTGAGTGAACGTAACAGAGTTCGTCTGCGACACTTGCAACAAGTCGTTCTGCCTCAAGGCGAGCCTCACAGCGCACATGAAGACGCACAGCGACTCGCAGCCGACGCACGCGTGCCCGATATGCGGCAAGCACTTCACCAGCAAGGCCAACACCAACAGGCATATACTGGTGAGTGAACGTAACAGAGTTCGTCTGCGACACGCGCAACAAGTCGTTCTGCCTCAAGGCGAGCCTCACAGCGCACATGAAGACGCACAGCGACTCGCAGCCGACGCACGCGTGCCCGATATGCGGCAAGCACTTCACCAGCAAGGCCAACACCAACAGGCATATACTGGTGAGTGAACGTAACAGAGTTCGTCTGCGACACTTGCAACAAGTCGTTCTGCCTCAAGGCGAGCCTCACAGCGCACATGAAGACGCACAGCGACTCGCAGCCGACGCACGCGTGCCCGATATCGGGCAAGCACTTCACCAGCAAGGCCAACACCAACAGGCATATACTGGTGAGTGAACGTAACAGAGTTCGTCTGCGACACTTGCAACAAGTCGTTCTGCCTCAAGGCGAGCCTCACAGCGCACATGAAGACGCACAGCGACTCGCAGCCGACGCACGCGTGCCCGATATGCGGCAAGCACTTCACCAGCAAGGCCAACACCAACAGGCATATACTGGTGAGTGAACGTAACAGAGTTCGTCTGCGACACTTGCAACAAGTCGTTCTGCCTCAAGGCGAGCCTCACAGCGCACATGAAGACGCACAGCGACTCGCAGCCGACGCACGCGTGCCCGATATCGGGCAAGCAATTCACCAGCAAGGCCAACACCAACAGGCATATACTGGTGAGTGAACGTAACAGAGTTCGTCTGCGACACTTGCAACAAGTCGTTCTGCCTCAAGGCGAGCCTCACAGCGCACATGAAGACGCACAGCGACTCGCAGCCGACGCACGCGTGCCCGATATGCGGCAAGCACTTCACCAGCAAGGCCAACACCAACAGGCATATACTGGTGAGTGAATAGGCCGTCTATATCTTCTCCCTCTCTCACAGTGCGACGCTTGCAAGAGGACGTTCTCTCTCAAAGGCAACCTCATAACGCACGTGAAGACGCACAGCGAGACGCAGGCGACACACGCGTGCCCGATATGCGGCAAGCACTTCAACAGCAAGGCCAACACCAACAGGCATATACTGGTGAGTGAATAGGCCGTCTATCTTCTCCCTCTCTCACAGTGCGACGCTTGCAAGAGGACGTTCTCTCTCAAAGGCAACCTCATAACGCACATGAAGACGCACAGCGAGACGCAGGCGACGTACGCGTGCCCGATATGCGGCAAACAGTTCACCAGCAAGGCCAACACCAACAGGCATATACTGGTGAGTGAACGTAACAGAGTTCGTCTGCGACACGCGCAACAAGTCGTTCTGCCTCAAGGCGAGCCTCACAGCGCACATGAAGACGCACAGCGACTCGCAGCCGACGCACGCGTGCCCGATATGCGGCAAGCACTTCACCAGCAAGGCCAACACCAACAGGCATATACTGGTGAGTGAACGTAACAGAGTTCGTCTGCGACACGCGCAACAAGTCGTTCTGCCTCAAGGCGAGCCTCACAGCGCACATGAAGACGCACAGCGACTCGCAGCCGACGCACGCGTGCCCGATATGCGGCAAGCACTTCACCAGCAAGGCCAACACCAACAGGCATATACTGGTGAGTGAACGTAACAGAGTTCGTCTGCGACACGCGCAACAAGTCGTTCTGCCTCAAGGCGAGCCTCACAGCGCACATGAAGACGCACAGCGACTCGCAGCCGACGCACGCGTGCCCGATATGCGGCAAGCACTTCACCAGCAAGGCCAACACCAACAGGCAAATACTGGTGAGTGAATAGACCGTCTATCTTCTCCCTCTCTCACAGTGCGACGCTTGCAAGAGGACGTTCTCTCTCAAGGGCAACCTCATAAAGCACATGAAGACGCACAGCGAGACGCAGGCGACGTACGCGTGCCCGATATGCGGCAAGCAGTTCACGAACAAGGCCAACACCAACAGGCATATATGGGTGAGTAAGTAGACCGTCTTTCTTCTCCCTCTCTCACAGTGCGACACTTGCAAGAGGACGTTCTCTCTCAAGGGCAACCTCATAACGCACATGAAGACACACAGCGAGACGCAGGCGACGTACGCGTGCCCGATATGCGGCAAACAGTTCACGAACAAGGCCAACACCAACAGGCATATAATGGTGAGTGAACGCAAAGTTGTGGTCTCTTTCTGTCGCGTAACTTTATCTCAGTCGACGTACTAACGACAACAGATGGGCTTTCGGAAGAGCTGTTCCATAAATATGGCAATATTTAAATTTATTCAAGGAATCATGTCTAGAGTGGATAAAGGTGCTATAACTTGTGCTCTTTTTATGGACCTAAAAAAGGCCTTTGACTTTGTCGACCATAACATTCTTCTTAATAAAATGTATTATTATGGGGTAAGAGGCAACGTCTTTGAATTGTTAAAGTCATATTTAAGTGATACATCTCAGATGACTAGATTATTAAAAATTGACTTAAAATCTAAATCGGAAATAGCTTTCACATCTAGCCCCCAAGTTATCCAACATGGGGTTCCACAGGGCAGTGTGCTTGGCCCTCTGTTATTCATTATATATATTAATGACTTTCCAAATTCACTGTCGTGAACGCTAAAGGACTGTTACTTTGTCTAGCCCCGCTAGTCTGATACGAGATTTGTTTGACAGACCCACAGAGAGTCGCGCCCCTTTAAGTGCCCCGCGTGCGAGAAGACGTTCGTGAACGGCTCGTCGCGGCGCTACCACGAGCTGCACGCGCACCTCAAGCAGCCGTGGCCCAAGAAGAACCGCGGCGTGCGGCAGAGGGCCAGCCGCGCGCGACACGCCAAGGAGGCCGTGTACACCATGTGGCCTAAGGTGGGACTTCCTCTTTTTTTTGATACTGTTACGAATGAACCCTATGATAAGCGCCATAAGGTTTATAATCGCACTTTCGAAATACCTCGTACTCGTAAGTTGTAAGCAACTTGAGGGGTCAATGACCTTTTTATAAACAATGGATTTCTGGTAGTTCCGACTTCTAGAACGATCTACCCTCCAATAAACAACGCGGGTGGAACATTCGAGACTCGTTCAGATGTATATAAAACTAGTAGGTTGCGTGGGGGCGCGGGCCACATGTGGCCCGCGTGCTGTCTTCCCTCTAATTGCCTTCCAACTTTTAGCCTCTTCAACAATCGCCATACATTTTCTATAGAAAAATAAAATTCCGCCATTTTGAATTTTTTTTCGATCCATCAAATAGACTCTTGAGTGCTGATCAACTCTTGTCAAGAAACCGTTCTTCCATCTTTTATACTTTCCGAGATATCGACGAAATTCGGATGGCGGCCATTTTGAATCCACCATTTTGAATTTTTTTTCAGCTCACCGGCAATTGGATGACGTTTTAAATGACATTTGGTCGAGCACCCCCCACCTATCTCCGATACCCTGGCTGTGCTCTTCACCGGTCTTCGAAATCCTCAATCATCAGCTCTCTCCATATTTTTGTTCTTAATGATTTTTCCCCTTCTATACGAAATGGTTATTGAAAAAAAAATTTTTCATACAAAATTGTTCAGGAGAGGTGATCAATGAGTCAGTGGCCAATCAGCACGAGTAGCTATATATATAGTAAAGAGGGCAGCGCGCCGACGGAGTGCAGGCACCGTTGCGCGCACCACTACAGCAGCGCGCACCACCTCATCCGAAGCCGACGCGCCTGGCTCGCTCATGGCTGCCGCCAACCAGCCACAGCAGCAGCCAGGCGGCAAGCGCCGCCGACGCCGACGAGGCAAGCGCGCGGGCTCGCGCCAAGGCGCGCCGCCCACGACCGCACTGCCCTCAGCCGCGCTTCCCGCAGCCGCGCCGCTCCAAGCGGTGCCGCGCCCGATGCCGCAGCCCCCAGCGCCGCGGCCAATATTGAAACGCCCGACGATTGCCCCTCCGGCGCCGCCAGCACCGTCCGAGACCACCGTGGTCGCTGCCCCCGAGCCCCGGGGGACGAAGGCGAAGCGCGTGGCACAACCGCAGCCGGCATCGCAGCTGGCGAGCGGTCCCTTGGACCCCAGAATTACCCGCGCCATCGGCACCCTACAGTAGGTTTTGATGGCGATCCAACAGCAGCGTGACCCAATTCCGCTGCTCCTGGCATGCATCACGGAGCTCCTGCATGGGTGAGCTCCGCATCGCATTTTGGAACGCCGACGGGCTTTCTTCGCAGAAAGCCCGTCTCCTCAAGAACCTGCTCTCTCAGCGTCGAGTGGACATCGGCCTGATCAACGAGACTCACCTCAGACCAGTAGACAAGTTGAAGGTTTCCGGATACTATGTCTACCGGGAGGACCACACCTCGCCGATCGGGACTGCTTACCGGGGATTAGCAGTTTTGGTCCGTCGGAACGTCATCCACCAGCTGCTGCCAGTACCTCAACTGCAGACGTCGTACGCCCTCGGCGTGGAGATCTGCGTCGACCGCCAGCCCACCCGTGTGTTCGCCTTCTACAAGCCCCCGACGAATTGACTCGCAGTGGCCGATGTCCGCACCCTGCTGGACTCGCCACTGCCCACGATTATCGCTGGGGACTACAACGCGAAGCACACGGCGTGGAACTCCAATATTGTGACTCCGGATGGCAGACGCCTCCGGGACGATGCAGACCGCCACGGCTACGAGGTGCTAGGGCCAGAGGTCCCGACGCACTACCCGTACTGCGCAGCGCTCACACCAGACGTCACCGACATCGCCGTTACACGCGGCCTCGCCGCGACGCCGTCGATAGACGTCCTGGATGACCACCTCATTTCCGACCACCAACCTGTCCTCTTGACGCTGAAGACCGTGCCGATGATGGCCGCGCTACCTTCTCCGAGACATCGCCAGGACTGGCGAGCTTTCGCCGACTACATGGCGGAGCACACGCCGTCCTTCCGAGTGGAGAGTCCCGCGGATGTCGACCGACTCGCAACGGACCTCAGCGCCACCATGTCCGACGCGCTTCGAGAGTCCAGGCTCGACGCGGCATCCACTCGCAGGCCCCCCCAGCTCCCGGCCTTCATCCAGGCGATGATCGAGGAGAAGAGGAAGCTGCGACGGCAATGGCAAGCCCGGCGGTGCCCGATCATGAAGACGCGGCTCAACGCTCTGGCCGCCAAGATCTCGGAAGCGCTGGAAACAGTCTCCGTAGAGTCTTGGCATCACACCATCGAGCGAGCCGGCGACGATTGGTCCGGCCTCCACCGCCTCTGCCGCCACCTCTCTGGGAAGCCTACTCCGATTAGGCCTCTTCTGGCCGGTGACGGAACCCCACGTTACCGTGCCGAAGACCGAGCGGAGATTTTCGCCGACTTCCTGGAGACGCAGTTCACTCCGAACCCGACCACTGATGTGCAGCACGTTGACACCATCGAGCGACACTTGGAGGCTTACTTCGAGTCGCCGATAGCGCCGACGGAAGACCCAGTCGTGTTTTCCCCTGGGCAGGTCCACCGGATGACTCGGCGGACTAAACTACGGAAAGCGCCCGGTCCCGACCGCATCACCAACGAAGTCCTGCGCCATCTACCACAGCGATCAATCGCGGCGATGGCGCGGTTATTCAATGGCATCCTCCGCACCGGGCACTTCCCGAGTTCGTGGAAGCTCGGCCGAGTCATCATGATACCGAAACAGGGGAAGAACATATTGCTACCTGGGAGTTACCGTCCCATCACGCTGCTGTCGACGATTTCGAAAGTCTTCGAGAAGTTGCTGCTGCTGCACATCACGCCCCACCTTCAGCCACGCGACGAGCAGTTCGGCTTCCGTGCCGAACACTCCACCACGCTCCAAGTCACGAGAGTACTGCACCACCTCGCTGCCGCTTATAATAAGCGGGAGCATTCTGTTGCGGTATTCCTGGACATGGAGAAGGCGTTTGATCGCGTCTGGCATGCCGGCCTCGTCTACAAGCTGTCCACGTCTACTACTCCACGTCGAGTAGTCAAGACTGTGGCCACCTTTCTGCAAGACAGACGTTTTCAAGTGGCGGTTGAAAACGTGATGTCCGCGGAGCGACCCATCCGTGCCGGCGTGCCTCAGGGAAGCTGCCTGTCGCCCGTCTGCTACAGCAGATACACGGACGACATCCCAGTGGTCGGCGGCGCCATGCTGGCGCTGTACGCCGACGACGCTGCATTCGTTACCACCTCGCTGAACGCCCCACACGCAGCCATCAAGATGCAGCGTGCACTGGACGCACTTCCCACATGGCTGAAGGACTGGAGACTGAAGGTCAACGTGGCGAAGACTCAGGCGATCTCCATCGGGCGGACCGTCACCCTGCCGCCCCGGGTGTCGCTCTTGGGAGAACCTGTCGAATGGACCCCGACGGCTAAATACCTCGGCGTGACCATCGACAGGAAGCTCTCGATGCGACCCCACGTGAAGAACGTGGTTGCGCAGTCGCGCGCCATGCGAGGCCTCCTACGCCCCGTGCTGGCATCCCACCTGCCTCTCCGTGCGAAGCTGTGCCTGTACAAGGCATACGTCCGCACGCGACTCACCTACGCGGCCCCAGCCTGGTTCGCGCTGGTCAGCGAGCCGGGCCGCAAGTCGCTGCGGGCGCAGCAGTCACTCGCGCTCCGCACCATCACCGGAGCACCACGCTTCGTGCGGAACCAGGTCATCTCCAGGGACCTACAAATGGAGAGCCTCGACGACCACGTTCGCCGCCTGAGCACCTCTATGTTCGCGCGCGCCGACGGAGCGCGGTCCCAGCACCTGCGGGACATCGCGCCATACCATCGGCGGCCGCCGGATATTAGGGGTTTGCCACGTGACCTGACGTCGGCATAAGACTACACCGCTTCCTCGCCGCTGGCTGACGGGCGCCCTCCAGACATCACTGGTGGGCACGACCTCGCTGAGCGGCGGGTTGTAAGCTATCACCGGACTAACCCTCACTCCGCTGCGCTCGCTGATCGCTCGCGAAACCACGCGGGCTCGAATCGCAGCGCGGCGGAGTCACCGGATTCGACACCATGGACCAGCAATGGTCCCACCCAGTGCCCCGCCTGTAGTTGCAGGCGGCGCTGAGACCACTGCAGGGGGCCATCGCCCCGAACAGTTACCCCGGGACCCGCAAGGGTCCGCGTGGACGACCCGGATGATTGGACGGAGTCAGTCTGACTGAGGGACGAGAAAGATGAACAAGCGAAGCAAGCGATCAAGAGCGAAGAGGAAGTGAACTACAAGGAAGAACTACCAGGGATATTGGATACTGGAAGTACTTAAAAAGGGGGAGGTTTTGTTCCAAATCGTCGAACACAGCACGTAAGAATACTATATAGGCTAGCACTTGACTGTGATCACACCTGATGGAAAGTGATGATACAGTCTAAGGTGGAACGCGCTTGCCTAGAAGATGCCTATTCACTCTTGATTTGAAGGCACCCGGGTTGTAAGTGGCAGGAAAGACACTGCCTGGGAGGGTATTCCAGGCCTTTGCAGTGCGTATCAGGAACGAGGAATCAAACCGCTTCGTACGCGTCTTTGGTACGTCGACTATGTATGGGTGGAAGCCTTTACGATAGTCCTCTCAAAGTTCCTTGATTTATTGTTCACTTCACAACGCTATTTCACTTCACCCGTGTATAATCTTACTTCATTCCGATTTTTGACGTGACAACGTCTTATAAATCGATAGAGCCGGTTGCACGCACGAAAAAACATGACTCATCCGGCGTTACCTCGCTCATGCGGCGTTACCGGCGTTACCTCGCGAGCGCGGAACGAGCGACAAAGAAAACGTTGTCACGTTCAACTATCGTCAGTAAACCGACTTTACAGGCAACTAATTTTTGACGTGACAACGTCTTATAAATCGATAGAGCCGGTTGCACGCACGAAAAAACATGACTCATCCGGCGTTACCGGCGTTACCTCGCTCATGCGGCGTTACCTCGCGAGCGCGGAACGAGCGACAATGAAGACGTTGTCACGTTCAACTATCGTCAGTAAACCGACTTTACAGGCAACCAATTTTTTGACGTGACAACGTCTTATAATTCGATAGAGCCGGTTGCACGCACGAAAAAACATGACTCATCCGGCGTTACCTCGCTCATGCGGCGTTACCGGCGTTACCTCGCGAGCGCGGAACGAGCGACAAAGAAGACGTTGTCACGTTCAACTATCGTCAGTAAACCGACTTTACAGACAACCAATTTTTTTACTAAAGAATTATGGCGAAAATTGACCCAGCTCTAACAAAAATAACCCAGAGACCGTTCAGATTCTGGAATGATTTATTTTGGATTGATATTTTTCCTAGATTCTTTGTGTATGTTTATCATATTTTTGACGTGACAACGTCTTATAATTCGATAGAGCCGGTTGCACGCACGAAAAAACATGACTCATCCGGCGTTACCTCACTCATGCGGCGTTACCGGCGTTACCTCGCGAGCGTGGAACGAGCGACAAAGAAGACGTTATCACGTTCAACTATCGTCAGTAAACCGACTTTACAGACAACCAATTTTTTAGAAGTAGAGTTCGCCAGTAGGCGTTATTTTAACTAATATTACGTTAATTTGGTTGTTTTTCGTTCTTCACTCCATATAACGGTAACTCTCTAATAACCATAAGAAATGCTCGGTCCCTTGTTTCGTTATAGAGACATAAAAGTTAGAATATGAACAACTTTATTACTTATGCAACCAAAGTCCTCCGAAACGGCTCGACCGATTTTTATGAAATCTTGCGTATATGCGGTAGGTCTGAGCATACACCCTTAATATTTTCATACCCATAACGTATATGGCAAAACAATGTTTGTCCGGTCAGTAACTTAGTACCTACCTATATCTTTTTGATTACAGATGGAAGTCAGTATTGAACCCGCAGAGTTTCAAGGCTGAAAATTCTAGATTCTTGGACTTTGAAAATTCTGAAGTTATAGCCAGAGAAAAATTGCGCTATAAATACATTGAGTAGTTAGGTATTTTATTTGAAATATGTAAATACTGTGTATAGTGGTAAGATAATTTTAAAATAAAATTCTGTTATTTTAATTAAGTTTTTTATTCAAATTATATTATTAATGTTATTCCTAAAACAATAAAGCAAGATATGGTCATTCGAAACAGACTTCGAATTTGAAGCTTTTAAACTCTTTCCAATCGTTTATTTTCGCTTTGACACATGAAACAGATATAGCAATAGCGAGGGACCAGAAAGAGACCACTTTACCTCTATCTGTTCGACGAATGGAAAGAGTATAGTGTTAGCTTGTCTTTGAAAAGTGACATGAGATATTGAAAATTGTATCCTTTTATTCTAACTATAATAATATCTATAATTCACTATAGTTTAATCTCAAATCAAAGGAAATAATTTTATAAAAAAATCAATCAAGACAGCGGAAAAAATGGTTGCCCCGCTGTCTATACAAAAGTCGATTTAAATTCAAATAATTTGGACACTAACGCAGAAATAATAATATTTTTATGACTAATACTGAGATTATTAATAATAGTTTAAATATTGTTTTATTGAATGATCAGAACAGACACGGTAAATTCATAAACATCCCTCTATGTTTCCGTTGAAGGTTAACAAAAATAATAGTTCAGTTTCAATACTTTTTTGTCAAGCTGTAAGATACAAAAATGATAGTTTTTATTATGTGCATCTTTAATGATAGTTGTTAGAGTGCTTACTTTTTATGTGGCTCTTTAATTTATCATAACGAGCAGATTTAAATATACAAATCTTACAGGAATATTCTGGTTTCTCAGCAGTGTGAGTGCGTTCATGTCTTTTCATATTACTTCTGTCTGTACATTTGTAGTCACAAATCTTACAATTATACAGTTTCTCAGCAGTGTGAGTGCGTTCGTGTCTTTTCATATGACTGCTTTGTGTACATTTGTAATCACAAATCTTACAATGAAATGGTTTTTCACCAGTGTGAGTGCGTTCATGGCTTTTCATAGCACTGCTTTGTACACACTTGTAATCACAAATCTTACAATTAAATGGTTTTTCACCAGAGTGAGTACGTTCATGTTGTTTCATATTATTGCTTTGTACACACTTGTAATCACAAATCTTACAATTAAATGGTTTTTCACCAGAGTGAGTACGTTCATGTAGTTTCATATTATTGCTTTGTACACACTTGTAATCACAAATCTTACAATGAAATGGTTTTTCACCAGTGTGAGTGCGTTTATGGCTTTTCATATGACTGCTTGTTACACACTTGTAATCACAAATCTTACAATTAAATGGTTTTTCACCAGTGTGAGTTTTGCTATGTACTATCAATTTTTGCTTTGCTTGTGTCATATAGCCACATTCATTACATTTGAAGACATTCTTGTCGAGTGTGTGTAAAATCAAATGCTTCTCCAAATTTGTTTTTGTTTGACATTTATAATCACAAATTTCACAAAGCAGATCGTTTTGGAGCAACATTTCGTTGACTTGTATATTCTGTGTGGTGACATGTTTATTTTCAATATTCGATTCGGTGTATTTTGTGTGTTCCTGCTTTTTTATCGCAGGTGCAGTTATGTCTCCAGAATTGTTATTAGCTTGAATATTTGAATTTGCATCAGTATTGGTTTCGTTTAATTTTATTGTCTTTTTAGTTTTGTTTTTTTCTATATTTCCGATATTCGATACGGTTCGTTGTGTGCGTTTCTGTTTTTTAACCGTGGGTTCAGTCGTGTCTATGGCATTGTTATTAACTTCGTTTGCATTAACATCTATGTTGGTTTCGTTTGATGTTTTTGTCTTTTTAGTTTTATTTTTTTCTAAACTTCCAATATTCGATACAATGTGTTGAGAGCCTTTCTGTTTTTTTATTGCAGGTTCAGTTATGTCTTTGGAATTATTTTTAACTTCGATGTTTGAATTTACATCAACGTTGGGGTCATTTGAATTTTTTGTCTTTTTAATCGGGGGGACATACTTTTTTTTTGGTTTCTTGGCTTTGTTTTTGAGAGTTTTGTCTCGTTCTTCCTTCTCGTTTATTTGGTCAGTATTTTTCTCTTCCACTGCATTTTCCTTCGATGTTAGATCTTTGCTTGCTGTCAAAGCTCGCGGTGTTCCTATACCCATCAATAGGCGTCTCCGTTCTGCCTCTTCTGAAATGAAATAAAACCATATATAAAACATAAGATTATTAGAACTATAACGAGAGTACAATGACGCATTGTACTCTCGATAAAGAGATGTCTGATATTGGTGCCAATTTCTGCAAATGTGCAAAATCTCTAAAATAAACTAATTTGACGCGTCAAAAAATGGTGCTATCCTTCTCCATGGGGATCTTTTTGAAATGATCAGTCAAATTAGTTTAGAGATTTTACACAACAGAATTGACACCAATGCCCCTTTAGACCCTACAGGGAGAGGTGAACACACAAACCTTTACAAAATTTATTGTAAAATAATTTTGATTATCGATACATCATAATAATGATAAAGTTTTGCTAAGTACTCCGTGAAGCGAGAGATATAGCAAGTGCACGCAGTACGCACCCAGAACCTGTCGGTAGCGCTCCGGCGAGTTGTAGGCGCGCAAGTCGACGTGCAGCGAGTGAGCGAACTGCGCGCCGTAGAACACCATCAGCTCAGTGAAGCGAGGGATGATTTTGATCGTCCTATTGAATAAGGGAATGAGTTAGGTTAGAGGGTTGAAACCTGGTTCATAATTCACATAGTATAATACGAAATCGTAGTGTACGTCCGCAGTGATACACGCACCTGTAGTACAGCTCGCCCCGGTACTGATAGGCGACCAGGTTCTGCTCGCACCAGTGTCGCGAGCAGTTCACGTAGCGCATCCAGTTTGAGTCGTTCGCGTCGCCGGCGTCTACGACGTGCGAGCACTTGTTGTCGCGGTCGTACAGCTGCAGTCGACAGCGCGTCCAGTTGTAGTGTACGTCCGCAGTGATACACGCACCTGTAGTACAGCTCGCCCCGGTACTGATAGGCGACCAGGTTCTGCTCGCACCAGTGTCGCGAGCAGTTCACGTAGCGCATCCAGTTTGAGTCGTTCGCGTCGCCGGCGTCTACGACGTGCGAGCACTTGTTGTCGCGGTCGTACAGCTGCAGTCGACAGCGCGTCCAGTTGTAGTGTACGTCCGCAGTGATACACGCACCTGTAGTACAGCTCGCCCCGGTACTGATAGGCGACCAGGTTCTGCTCGCACCAGTGTCGCGAGCAGTTCACGTAGCGCATCCAGTTTGAGTCGTTCGCGTCGCCGGCGTCTACGACGTGCGAGCACTTGTTGTCGCGGTCGTACAGCTGCAGTCGACAGCGCGTCCAGTTGTAGTGTACGTCCGCAGTGATACACGCACCTGTAGTACAGCTCGCCCCGGTACTGATAGGCGACCAGGTTCTGCTCGCACCAGTGTCGCGAGCAGTTCACGTAGCGCATCCAGTTTGAGTCGTTCGCGTCGCCGGCGTCTACGACGTGCGAGCACTTGTTGTCGCGGTCGTACAGCTGCAGTCGACAGCGCGTCCAGTTGTAGTGTACGTCCGCAGTGATACACGCACCTGTAGTACAGCTCGCCCCGGTACTGATAGGCGACCAGGTTCTGCTCGCACCAGTGTCGCGAGCAGTTCACGTAGCGCATCCAGTTTGAGTCGTTCGCGTCGCCGGCGTCTACGACGTGCGAGCACTTGTTGTCGCGGTCGTACAGCTGCAGTCGACAGCGCGTCCAGTTGTAGTGTACGTCCGCAGTGATACACGCACCTGTAGTACAGCTCGCCCCGGTACTGATAGGCGACCAGGTTCTGCTCGCACCAGTGTCGCGAGCAGTTCACGTAGCGCATCCAGTTTGAGTCGTTCGCGTCGCCGGCGTCTACGACGTGCGAGCACTTGTTGTCGCGGTCGTACAGCTGCAGTCGACAGCGCGTCCAGTTGTAGTGTACGTCCGCAGTGATACACGCACCTGTAGTACAGCTCGCCCCGGTACTGATAGGCGACCAGGTTCTGCTCGCACCAGTGTCGCGAGCAGTTCACGTAGCGCATCCAGTTTGAGTCGTTCGCGTCGCCGGCGTCTACGACGTGCGAGCACTTGTTGTCGCGGTCGTACAGCTGCAGTCGACAGCGCGTCCAGTTGTAGTGTACGTCCGCAGTGATACACGCACCTGTAGTACAGCTCGCCCCGGTACTGATAGGCGACCAGGTTCTGCTCGCACCAGTGTCGCGAGCAGTTCACGTAGCGCATCCAGTTTGAGTCGTTCGCGTCGCCGGCGTCTACGACGTGCGAGCACTTGTTGTCGCGGTCGTACAGCTGCAGTCGACAGCGCGTCCAGTTGTAGTGTACGTCCGCAGTGATACACGCACCTGTAGTACAGCTCGCCCCGGTACTGATAGGCGACCAGGTTCTGCTCGCACCAGTGTCGCGAGCAGTTCACGTAGCGCATCCAGTTTGAGTCGTTCGCGTCGCCGGCGTCTACGACGTGCGAGCACTTGTTGTCGCGGTCGTACAGCTGCAGTCGACAGCGCGTCCAGTTGTAGTGTACGTCCGCAGTGATACACGCACCTGTAGTACAGCTCGCCCCGGTACTGATAGGCGACCAGGTTCTGCTCGCACCAGTGTCGCGAGCAGTTCACGTAGCGCATCCAGTTTGAGTCGTTCGCGTCGCCGGCGTCTACGACGTGCGAGCATTTGTTGTCGCGGTCGTACAGCTGCAGTCGACAGCGCGTCCAGTTGTAGTGTACGTCCGCAGTGATACACGCACCTGTAGTACAGCTCGCCCCGGTACTGATAGGCGACCAGGTTCTGCTCGCACCAGTGTCGCGAGCAGTTCACGTAGCGCATCCAGTTTGAGTCGTTCGCGTCGCCGGCGTCTACGACGTGCGAGCACTTGTTGTCGCGGTCGTACAGCTGCAGTCGACAGCGCGTCCAGTTGTAGTGTACGTCCGCAGTGATACACGCACCTGTAGTACAGCTCGCCCCGGTACTGATAGGCGACCAGGTTCTGCTCGCACCAGTGTCGCGAGCAGTTCACGTAGCGCATCCAGTTTGAGTCGTTCGCGTCGCCGGCGTCTACGACGTGCGAGCACTTGTTGTCGCGGTCGTACAGCTGCAGTCGACAGCGCGTCCAGTTGTAGTGTACGTCCGCAGTGATACACGCACCTGTAGTACAGCTCGCCCCGGTACTGATAGGCGACCAGGTTCTGCTCGCACCAGTGTCGCGAGCAGTTCACGTAGCGCATCCAGTTTGAGTCGTTCGCGTCGCCGGCGTCTACGACGTGCGAGCACTTGTTGTCGCGGTCGTACAGCTGCAGTCGACAGCGCGTCCAGTTGTAGTGTACGTCCGCAGTGATACACGCACCTGTAGTACAGCTCGCCCCGGTACTGATAGGCGACCAGGTTCTGCTCGCACCAGTGTCGCGAGCAGTTCACGTAGCGCATCCAGTTTGAGTCGTTCGCGTCGCCGGCGTCTACGACGTGCGAGCACTTGTTGTCGCGGTCGTACAGCTGCAGTCGACAGCGCGTCCAGTTGTAGTGTACGTCCGCAGTGATACACGCACCTGTAGTACAGCTCGCCCCGGTACTGATAGGCGACCAGGTTCTGCTCGCACCAGTGTCGCGAGCAGTTCACGTAGCGCATCCAGTTTGAGTCGTTCGCGTCGCCGGCGTCTACGACGTGCGAGCACTTGTTGTCGCGGTCGTACAGCTGCAGTCGACAGCGCGTCCAGTTGTAGTGTACGTCCGCAGTGATACACGCACCTGTAGTACAGCTCGCCCCGGTACTGATAGGCGACCAGGTTCTGCTCGCACCAGTGTCGCGAGCAGTTCACGTAGCGCATCCAGTTTGAGTCGTTCGCGTCGCCGACGTCTACGACGTGCGAGCACTTGTTGTCGCGGTCGTACAGCTGCAGTCGACAGCGCGTCCAGTTGTAGTGTACGTCCGCAGTGATACACGCACCTGTAGTACAGCTCGCCCCGGTACTGATAGGCGACCAGGTTCTGCTCGCACCAGTGTCGCGAGCAGTTCACGTAGCGCATCCAGTTTGAGTTGTTCGCGTCGCCGGCGTCTACGACGTGCGAGCACTTGTTGTCGCGGTCGTACAGCTGCAGTCGACAGCGCGTCCAGTTGTAGTGTACGTCCGCAGTGATACACGCACCTGTAGTACAGCTCGCCCCGGTACTGATAGGCGACCAGGTTCTGCTCGCACCAGTGTCGCGAGCAGTTCACGTAGCGCATCCAGTTTGAGTTGTTCGCGTCGCCGGCGTCTACGACGTGCGAGCACTTGTTGTCGCGGTCGTACAGCTGCAGTCGACAGCGCGTCCAGTTGTAGTGTACGTCCGCAGTGATACACGCACCTGTAGTACAGCTCGCCCCGGTACTGATAGGCGACCAGGTTCTGCTCGCACCAGTGTCGCGAGCAGTTCACGTAGCGCATCCAGTTTGAGTTGTTCGCGTCGCCGGCGTCTACGACGTGCGAGCACTTGTTGTCGCGGTCGTATATCTGCACCACACAACAATAGTATCAGGAGCACTAATATTTTAGTAGTATAATAAAGAAGTCGGTGTTGTATATAATGACATTTTTGAAAAGAGCAAGTGCCCTTGCCAGTGCTTTCTCTGTGCGAACCTGCTTACCTTACCCCGCGGTAGAGATTTAACTTTTTTGACTAGAGCTTGTCAATCAGACCTATGTGAAAAATATACCGACTGAATGTATGCTTTCAATATGTTGTAGGTATATGAAGTATTATGTTCATTTATCAGTTATACATACTTTTATGTATATTAATACTAATATATATACTTACATACTTTTATTTTATGTATATTAATACTAATATAGGTACATAAAAGTATGTAGATATATTTATCAGTTCTAGTGCCCATTAACACAAGCTATCGCTGACTTTGGGACTAGATTGCGATGTGTGTAATGTCCTAAAAGTAATTAAACATTTTCATTTTCAAACGGACACACCTGCCAGCAGTAGTAGGAATTGATTTCGGTGGTCTTCTTCCCGCGGTAGGGCCCGAAGCGGACCCCACTCGGCAGCGTCAGCGTCGCGAACACTCCCACACCCGCGCCTGTTTAAGAGGATATATTGAAGTTATTTTTTGTCCCTCTCACTCTTGCGAATACGTCGGTAAGTGCGACATGCAGCGTTGCGGTAAAATATAACAGAAAAACAACGTTTGACCTAATTACTGAAAAACTAAGCCAGTTAAGTATATTATCACAAATCTGTTCTGAGCGTTTATGGATATTATTATTACCTACATATTTAATCAAAAATTACAATTAGTCCATTGTTTTTTCCGATAAAAATTAGAAAAAAGAGATTTTGGAGCACCTTTTGAAAAGTTGTATATAATTAATACAATACCATTTTTGAAAAACGCTAGTGCCGAGTTTCTTGCTAGTTCTTCTTGGTGCAAATTTGCTTTCCTAAGTTGACGGTAGAGTTTTGACTTTTCACAAGAGAACTAAATATTACTGTGTTAAAATAGTACACTTCAATATAAGTGCGGAAAATTTGTCATTTCTTTACGAGTCCCGGTTTGTTGACCCAAGCCGAAGGCGAGGGTCAACTATAAGGACGAGTAAAAATGACAATTCCGCACGTGCATTGAACGACGTTTTTTAATACATTTGCGAAAAAAAAATATTGGTTTTACGTGTTTGCCTGCTCCGTGTTTGCATGCCGTGTTCGTGTTCATGCGCTCCTGGTACGCCCGCTCCGGTGCCGCGTAGGAAGAAAACACAAAAGCACTAAAGTGCGGAAAAGAATAACTTTGCGCACGCTGAACACACATCGAAATGTCAATTTTTGAGCAAATGTATTAAAAATACAGTTTTCCTTTTTTTCTCGCTCAAAGCCCATAGAATATTATTCAATATAGATTGAGGTAAAGAGGAATCCGTAATGGAAGATGGGGAATGGAAGGTAATCGAAGGAGGGTGGGGACCTGGTATGATGGAGGGGGCGAGGTGCAGGAACTCTCCGGGGATGGTGAGGGCAGCCCGCGGGACGATCGGCGGGTAGGGCGACTTCGCTGGCACCTGTCAAAATCACCACTCCAGGGCATGTATAAGGCATTGTCAAATTATCTGCCACCGTTCCAGGACGTGAATGTGCCATACGTATACACTTAAATAGTGAAGAAATCTCAGTCCCCGGGCTCAAAAATATTAACTATCGTCAGTAAACAAACTTTACAGGCAACCAATTTTTTTTTTTATTTTTTATTAAAAAATTACGTCGCAACCCAAGGTCAACGCTCTCACGCCGCGCCCAAACAGCTGATTTCCGTTACGCGGCGATAACTGTACTAAACATGTACTCGAGTTTGACTGATGGACGTGTTTGTGCAACATGATGCGATATGTATGTTAAAATTGAGCCTGGGGACGGAGATTTCTTCACTACTAAAGTGTATACGTATGGCACCTTCACCTCCTGGAACGGTGGCAGATAATTTGACAACACCATATCATATACGTAACGCATCGGCTACATTTCGTGAAGTGAAATTTTTAAAAAGATGATGGCATTTACGTACAATTTAATGCTCTATGTGCAATACATAGAGCGTACTTATAGTTAGAAGGTACTTATAGTTCAAAACGCAACATGGTCGACAATCGTTACAATTAAATTTACTTGTTTATGTTGAAGTACAATCAATTTTACACTCTAAACGTGACTACCGAATGGATGGCGGGCGTAGCGGTAGCGAACCTGCCACCATAACACAAGCTGTCGCTTACTTTGGGGCTAGATTGCGCTGTGTGTAATGTCCTAATATATTTATTAAAAAAAAAAAACAAAAAAAAAAACAATAGAAGTAATGTTAATATTTTAGTGTTTTACATCACGGAGTGTGTAATGAGTTTACGAAAATAGCCAAATTTTTTTATATATTTTTATTTTACCATTAAAAATAACCTTTTTATCAGAAATCCTTTCTGAACATTTCTGAGTATTTTTTTATTACCGACACATTAAAACAAAAAATACATTAACATCGATTGTAGTTTCCGATAAAAATAAGTTTATTAGAGATTATGGAGTAACTTTTAAGAGCAACAACAATAACCTTTCAACAGGGAAAATTTCTTGAAATCAAAAAACAAGAGTGTCTACACAAGTGCGGCCGTACTCGCCTTGGGCTCGCGCACCGCAGCACTCACCTTGTCGTCGGGCACGACGAGCAGGGGTCCGTGGATGGCGCAGTACTCGTACACGTAGTCCCGGCAGCGCACGCAAACTGCAACACCGCCACATCATCAACAACATGTAAACACAAGTTGAATATTGAATGGAAGCAGGCGTTATTTTGCGGAAATCCATAATTAGCAGGACAGATTAATTTGTTTTGCTATAATCCGCTACTTGAAAAGATGGTATGGTACAATATGCAGGAACTCAGCGTGGACTCTACGATTTCGCATTGTGAAGTCAACATCTCCTGAGGATGTCCCGGTGTCGGGACGAAACGTGCGTCGAAGAAAGTGTTGAAAATTGTGTGTAGTTTCATGTGGGCAGTGTTCCTGCATATTGTACCATACAGAATCTTTTCAAGTAGCGGATTACAGCAAAACAAATTATTCTGTCCTGCTAACACAAGTTGGTTACCTATAAGTAGTGCCACACCGTTTGCGTAAGGTACAGAGGTTGTTTGTGGGGTACGCTTCTACAATATTATCCCGAAGTCTGTTTTGGACTTACCTTTGCACAGGTTTAAAGACACTGTCAAAAAACATTTAATTAATCATGGTTACTACACCATTGAAGAATTTTCTAACGACAAAGATTCTTGGAATGATAGAAATATTAGTGTTGCCCAAAATCAGTCTTGGTCTTGCAGTCTTGGTCTTGTTCTTGCATTTTTGCAAGACCAAGACCAAGACCAAGACTGCCTAATTTTAGCAAGACCAAGAACAAGACTGGCAGTGCAAGATTTGAGCAAGAACAAGACTAAGCCTGCGAGACTCTTGCGTCTTGCAGTTAACCTGAAATCGCACCAGCTCTGCCCGCGAAATTCAAATTTTATTTTGTTTTTCGCAATTATTTAACTAATCCAACCAAGTAGGCTTATGGAATTCATTTTGGGAAAGTAAAAGTATCATCTTCACAGTTTTATATAAAAATATTTACTTGAAAGTGTCCAGTTTAGGAATGTAGTTCGATTATCGGCCAATTTGTGAATTGTGGGTTACTCACGTCAAAGTCGGCATTCGAACTAAATACATTCCTAAAATGGAAGCTTTCAAGTAAATATATTTCGCAAAATGAATGCAATGAGCCTAATTCATTGTACTAGTTAGATATTTGCGAAATACAAAATAAAATTTGAATTTCGCGGGCCGACCTCCGTTTTTTTTACACACTACAAGTAAGTACTTGACTGTGATTTCACTTGATGGTAAGTGACGATGCAGCCGCAGATGCTATCGTTCTACCTTGGAAGAGGTAAGCAACCCCTAACGGTTTCTACACAGCATCACACCGGAACGTTAAATCGCTTGGCGGTTCGTCTTTGCTTAGGGTGGTGACTAGCCACGGCCGAAGCCTCCCACCAGACAAGACCTGAGCCAAATAAGAAATTGTAAAATTCCAAAGTGGCCCGTGGCGGGAATCGAACCCGCGACCTCCCATTTCAATCCGAGCGCCGGCCACTGCGCTAGGAGGTCGTTGTGGCTATAAAGTCATTAAAAAAAAGCTGTATTCATTCAAACTCAAAATGTATACTTACTCAAAATGTTACATTGCTCTCACATCTAAATTATACCGTTTAATATATATAGCAATAGGCTAATAGGTAATTGCGAGACTTGCGAGACTCTTGCTGCAAGACCAAGACCAAGACCAAGACTGCGAGTGCAAGAACAAGACCAAGACCAAGACCAGATGTACTGGCGCAAGACGCAAGACCAAGACTGGCTGAGTCTCGTCTTGTTCTTGCATTTGGGCAACACTAAGAAATATGCTTCCATCTCCTCACGAGATATCTTAAAAATAATATGTTATAATTTTTCATACTTTATAAGAAATCTTATATAACAATGACATTTTTGAAAAGAGCAAGTGCCGAGTTTCTTGTTAGTTCTTCTCGGTGCAAACCTGCTTTCCGAACGTGGCGGTAGAGTTTTTACTTTTCATAAGAGCCTATTATTTAGGCCTATGTGAAAATAAATATTTTCATTTTCAACCCGAATTAAAAAAACATCCCACAGCTGGGCATAGTAACATTTTAATTGCTATAGTAGGTATATTTTAGTATATATTTATATATATATTTATATGTAGTAGTCATGCCATATACAGGGTTATATAAAAATACCAAATCTCTCTCGGCCTGTACTTGTTTACATTAACACTAACAACTTTTGTTCTACGACTTTTCAAAATTCAGTATTAATTTATTTCATACAAAAAATTTACGATAAGCAATTTACGATATAAAAGAATTCTTAGAACAATAGAAATATAAATAGAAATATTAATTAATTTAGTTTTCAATATTGTGACTTTCTAATTAATTTGAAATTAAATGTATTTGCACGCCTGTATGGCAAGACATGTTGAAACCCTGACTTCTATGTAATCTATCTTTATACTTAACACATGTATGCAAATAAATTGTTTGATTTGATTTGATTTGATTTGAAAAATGGTATTTCTGATAAGTGAAATTATTAAACGGTTTCGCGCCGCTCCTCTTCCCTGCACTATAATTTTTTTTATGCCTGTACTTAACTTTGTAAATCTTCGTTGGATTTTAATATTTCTTTCAGTTTTTATGTGATCTCCACAGCACAGGGGATCCTAGTGTGGAGATCACAGGCTTCAATTTGTGTGCTTATTTTGTACCTTTGTAAAAATAATTAAAAAAAGTTTACTTTTTGAATGTTATCCTAGTTTATTTTCTAATATATAAAATTCTCGTGCCGTTCATTGTTACCAAACTCCTCCGAAACGGCTGGACCGATTGTTATGAAATTGTCAGTGTATGGCCACTAGGTCTGACAGTAGACTGTTAGCTATTTTTTTATGCCTAATGGCAAAACAACGTTCGCCTGCTCAGCTAGTAATAAAGTAAGTAATATTTCTTTCCAAATCCAAAAGTAGTGTAATTTATTTTACCCAATTATCGAGTTAGCAATAACGTTACAATAGCAACAGTTGCTACTTGTATTTTGAAAAATCTTGACATCAATATTGTGTTAACATAATGTTATTTTCAATGAAAAAAAAAATAACGTTACTTACAAACATATTCGTCCATGGCTGGCTCTTCGTGCTCCGCGTAGCTGACGCGCGGCATGTGACGCAGCCGCCGACGCATCGTGGGCCTACAACAAGCGCCAATCTCAGCAGACACTAGCCAGCTATGCAGGGAACACTTGCGCACAACATGAGCGCATACAATATACATGTACCCTGGACACGGCGGACGGCGAAAAAATGTCGCCAGTTCATCGGTGCCAGAAATGCTTGCTTTGCCACCAACAGTAAGGCCACTCTGTAGTTCGCTCAGCAGCCCTACAGAATTTTGATGGCGCTACTGTTTGCTTGTATGAAAAAGGTTTACGTAAATCGTTCGGATACCCATATCCTGTTGTTTCTTCTCGGTGGCACATACTGTTTTCTCGGTACAGACTACACATATAGGGATACTTAGAGGGATAGTAAAACATCGTTTGAAAAGAAATCTAGTAACATTTTTGTTTTTTACCTGCCCCGGGAATTGAACTCGGTATATTTTAATCTTTAGTCACTAGTCAAACACACAATCATAGAATGGTTCATGTAATCGTAACTTCCACAAAGAAGTTAAGAAGTTACAACTATAGGTACTTATTTAAGAAGTTATATTAAATTACTAAAATAGTCCTATACAATAGGTACAATAAAAAATCAAAAAACTTCGTAACAAAAGTGAAGAATATACGAGCTAGAAGTTACGTACCTACTTAGTTTCGTTTATTTGTATCTATTTTTTATGTTATTTGGCAGTTTAAATCACGATTAAACGAAATGATTACAAAATTCTTCCGTACGATAGAGTCATCAACATCTATGTGTGAACTTGCATTTAATTATGATTTCCACATTACACACGCAAAAACAATGAACAATACACAAAAATCTTACCTTATTGGTGGTTTCTAAGTTTCTTTCAGTAAACTGCACTTACTTATTCACTTCTAAATTCTAATGAACTCGAGAAAAGACGATCGGCAAATGGCGGATTTCTCATTTTTGGCGATAACACAAAAAAAAAGTTTTAACTTTTCCCGCCGAAACAAATAAAGTAAAATCACGATGATTGCCAACCTATATTACGAAAAATAGAATTTATAGTTAGTGCTGTCCTCTTTTACATCATATATAGTGAAAAGGATAGCAATATATTCTTTTTAATTTCCTAACTGTCTTTGGTCCACCCAGAACATGCTTGCCAACTTAACAATATAAAATAAATGAAAACTAACCACAGACCTCGGACGAAGAATGTTTTTTTTTTTAAATTTATTTTACGGCCCTGGATACCCGTCCTTTAAGGCCTTTCTTAAAAATACTAAATTGCTTATATCTAATTATTATCCTAAACATAGACATAAAACACTATAGGGATAATCCTAAACATTCACGAAGAATGATTCTTCGTCAGAGCCACAGACAGTTCTGTTCTGTTAATCCATTCGTCCCTTTCGGGACAGGCAAAGGTCGAAGACCATACAGCCTAATCATTCGTGTTAAATTTTCTGTGCTATATTAAAGGTATATGTAGCCTGTTCAATCGTATATTTTTAACAATAATAAATGATCATTAATATGATTCATCTGAATGACTTAATGTTCTTTCTTTCTTTTTTCTACCTTCTTTCTTAGGATTTCTCTTTCTCTAAATTGTATTTTTAAAGCAAAGCCAATTGTAGGTACCTATATTTTTTAACATTAACCTAACCACAGACAGAAGCACCACCACAGAGCACTATGTAACAAATACACGGGGCATTTGTTATATAGTGTTCTGTGGATTAGACCATAGAGAGATTTTTTTGGTGAAGCGTGACGGATGGGATTATTGGTCTGAGGTGACGGACGTGGCGAACCTGTCAAAATAATGTTTTTTTTTTTTTTTTAATAACTGGCTTTACGGCTCTGGGTTCCAGCCCTTCTGAGCCTCTAGATAAAAAGTCACAAAATTACAAAACATTTTGTCAAAAATGACAAACACAACAAGCTTCTTTTGACAGTGACATCAATCACTGTACAGATTTTTGAAGGTTAAGTTAACACTGTTGATATTTATTACACTTTTCTTCATTCTTGGTTTATAACATTTTTATATATCTTGAGCACCAGAAATAAAGGAATATAATGGTCTGAAGAATTTTTCATTAGCTAATAGACTTTGAAAAGTATCAGGAACTTTATCATCATTGATATCTTGAATGGAATTAATGAGGAGCAATCTATTTAAACCGAATTGACGACATTGAAAAACAAGATGATCTAAGTCTCCATTCGTTTCACCACAGTATTCACAGTCACTATTTTCTTTCATTCCCAAGCGATGTAGGTGGGTGGCTATTCTGCTATGTCCAAATCTCATTCGATTTATAGTCGTAATGAATTTTCTATTATTAATCCCTTTTTTGTTATACCAAGGAGTGGCTGGCGGGGTTTTTTGTATTTCATAATACCAAATTCCTTTGGACTTACTTATTTCTTCCCAGTATGACTTCCATATGGATCTCAATTTATTGCTTATCAAGGCATATATATCGGTAAATGGTATTTCCAGCATTGAGGAGTGATCTGAGCATGTTGATGTGTATATATTTCTAGTAGCAATGTCTGCTTCCTCGTTTCCAGTTATGCCAGAGTGTGAGGGGACCCATATAAAGGTAACAGTTTTTTTTCTATTATTAAGATTGCTTAGTAAGTTTCTTATATTATATACAATGTAATTTTTTTTGTAATCTATTTTGTTAGATTCAATAGCTAGTATAGCACTTTTTGAATCAGTTACAATTAAAAACTGTGAATTTACAATATTATTTATGTACAATAAAGATAAGTAGATTGCATAACACTCAGCTGTAAAAATAGAACATAAATTGTCAATTTTAAAAGTTTTAGATATTTTCTTTTGGGAATCATAAAATGCTGAAGTGGTATGCTCTTCAGATTTTGATCCATCTGTATAAATTGTTGTAACGAGTGGTTGCGGAGATGGGCGACGCGGGCGGACGAGTTCAGGCGACAAGGGACGAGCGGAGACGAGGAGAGCCGTGGAGAAGGGAGCGAGAGCCGTGGAGAGGGGAGCGAGAGAGGTGTGGGGAGTTGTGTGACCTTATAAAGGGCAGAGAGGCGTGCGGGGAATTATTATTATTAGTGATAGTGAAGTGATAGTGATGTACCAGTGAATAAGTGAATTTATTTTGTGTTACTGTGATATTTAATAGTTTGACAATATAATTTTGTGCGATGTGAAGCGTTTCATTTCTGACACATAACAGTCAGAAGTGGGATATATACCACACCCACGTGACGTGAAAAAAGAGGCCGGGAACATACGTGACGTCAGAGAGATTGCGGAAATCTGAAGAGGATTGGTTACCCAGCGAAAAATCTCACGTGAGTGCCGATGAAAGTAGTTATCGTCAAAATTTCTTTGAAGGATATGCATGATAATACGTGAGAAAGAAAAGCTGTTAAATCAAGTTTACTCGAGGGTAGTTTGAAAAAAAAATCGGAAAAGTATGAAAACTGCTGAGTTGTACCTGATTGTAACCCGGAAAAACGTGATGATATGAATGTGAAAAAGCAGGAGTTACAAGATTGATCAATTGGGTGAGATCTATCAGTGGAGTGACAAAAATGGGGTCAGGCATGTAACCGGTTAGCTACAACGGCAGCATAGCATGTCGCAACTGCTTATCATTTTTGTGAGACGATTTGACGGTAAATTTGATGATGAGTATTTGTAACGGTAGAAACTGAAATGAAGCGGGCAGTATATGTGCTATAATTATGGCTGTTTCATACTGTGTGCAATACGGAGAATAAAATCTAGTAAATAATTTCTCAAGATTTTCAATGCGTTTTACGAGGCATAAAGAAGTTCGAAGTGGAACAAGATGTGAGCACGTGAGCGTAACTAGGGCTGGTAAGTGTTCGGACCCTGAGATTGAACGTAGGAATTTTGAGAAGCTTTTGGTAATGTATGATCGTTCCAATATTACTACGAGAATGTAACGTCGGTGTTACTAATATTTGTTTTTATGTTTCATGAACAACTGATGTGAGTCTAGCGCGTTGGTCAGCGTATCGCCTCGTGCGTGTTGGCTCGCCGTGCTGTGCTGGAGCTGCATCAGTGCGCTGGCTGCGTGTCTCAACGGGCATATGCGTGTGTCTAACCTACTCGTGGCTGCGTGGCGTTGAGGCTGCACATCATATAATGGACGTATGATGTCATCAACCAGATGGCGTCTCTGGTGAGCTGTATTTGTTCCAATTATGATTTTGATTAAAGTATTCAACTGTTTCTTGTGTCGACGTAGTAAATACCGCGCCGTTACGTCGTCGAGCATTGTGTTCATTTTAACTCAAAGTTAAAATTTGTATGACAATAAGTGTAGGTAATCAGATGAGTTGGGATTTGTTATCTCTAAAGGTACAAGTGCGTAGTGTTGTAGGGAGTTTAATTTAATAAGAATCGGTTATAGAAATGTTTGCGTGAAACTAGTAATATAGTCGAAATTATAATCTAGTGACACAGTTGACCAAAAGTTATTGGCGTGCGCGTGTGTATGTTTGTGCATGACTGTACATGTGAGCAAGGACTAAGACTTCTCGCAAGTGCAGCATGGCAGGAATTTTAGTGTCTTACTACAGAGGCTCAAGTCAATCGTTTGTTTGGAGATTATCAGCATTGTACGCTAGTAATCGATAAAATCCGTCATCATTAATTATTTGTGTTCAAAAAAACGTGCAGGGCTATTGCAGTTTTTATAATGTTGGTAGTTTCAATGAAAAAGAAAATTGTGCTTGGCCGTCATAGGTATGCAACTATTAGTAAGAGTTCTTACGTGTAGCTGTACTTCTTTTAGAGAAAATTAGTAAGTTACATAGTGAGTTATACAGAGCTAGGAAATAAATGGTTTTCAAAAATAATTAAGAGAATAATCTTTGTTGTTTCAACCAAAAGTGTTGGGAAGTTAAAGGGATGGATTAAATTAGCGTCTGAAGTGTGAAAGTTGAGATAGATGTGTGATGTGATGAGAATGGATAGGATAAGGGACGAGATAGGATAGGGGACAAGTATGCAAGGCGAAGTTTGAAACTAGCGCCAGTTACCGAAAAAAAAATGAGGAGTAGAAATTTAGCGTGGTACGGTCACGTAATGTGTGGACTGGAAATCATGAAGGTAACAAGGAATGTTGAGTGCAAGTATGTATGTTGAGGGACGATGAAGTTGAGGAAGACCGAAAAAGAGGTGAATGGATTGCGTAAAAGAGGATACGAGTATAAAAAGAGTGGATTACAAGTTGACAGCTGATTTAAATGAATGTAGGAAGACGTGTTGTGCCGACTCCACATAATGTGGGAAAAGTACGATGAAGGAGAATCTCAGTTGTGTAAAATTTTGTTGCGGTTTGAGGTTACTATGCTGCGTCTGAGTGCTCGAGATTGCCGTGGTATCAAGAGGCATCATCAGAGAAGGCGAGCGACTCCAACGGACCAGCAGCAGAGGGTCACTGTTGAGGCATCGTTCACGAATCGATGCAGGAGACTCCAGCCCGGTTAAATTGAGTATTCTAGTATCTAAATTACTAGTCATGCGAAACTTGTTTCATTGCTTATTTGGGGCTATTTGCATTTTGCTGCGCTGTTTCTCTTCTCTGACGCCTGAAAAAGCGATATGGCCGAGCAGGGACTTGATTAGAAAAAGCAACGAGGTGACCGAGCAGAGACCTGATTCGTTGTTTCATAGTAAGCAGTGGGAGGTTACTAGTGTAGTGGTTGCTGTGTCATGATGGTTGTGCAGCGCACCACGCGTGTGGAGAGTAAAGGATCAAACTTTAATCTTTCTAAAGTTAGGCGCGACCCTGTAATCGTTTGGCAAAATTTAACTGGTATTCCATGAGTTAAATCGTATTTACATTCCAGATTTATTTGACTTTAAGTTAAAGTTTTTATTTTTGAGTTAGAAATTAGTAAAGTAATCAGTTTAGCCTGTATTGTTGGTTGAGAGTCTGCTTCTGGAAACTTCAGTTTAGAAGTAGGTACCACCTAGTTTCGTTGGCGTTTGAGGTTTCAAGTTGCCTTTTAAAAGTGAACTTGAGTTTCATATTTGTGTTTGGAAGTTAAATTAGTTTTGGCCAGTACGAGAGTTGACTTGTAAGAGTTACACATTGGAGTTAGCGATTGGAGTTAGCGATTGGAGTTAGCGATTGGAGTTTAGCGATTGGAGTTTAGCGATTGGAGTTTAGCGATTGGAGTTTAGCGATTGGAGTTTAGCGATTGGAGTTTAGCGATTGGAGTTTAGCGATTGGAGTTACCGATTGGAGTTTACCGATTGGAGTTTACCGATTGGAGTTTACCGATTGGAGTTTACCGATTTGAGTTTACCGATTTGAGTTTACCGATTGGAGTTACCGATTGGAGTTTACCGATTGGAGTTTACCGATTGGAGTTTACCGATTGGAGTTTACCGATTAGAGTTTTCCTGAGAGAGTTTTCCTGAGAGAGTTTTCCTGAGAGAGTTTTCCTGAGAGAGTTTTCCTGAGAGAGTTTTCCTGAGAGAGTTTTCCTGAGAGAGTTTTCCTGAGAGTTTTCCTGAGAGAGTTTTCCTGAGAGAGTTTTCCTGAGAGAGTTTTCCTGAGAGAGTTTTCCTGAGAGAGTTTTCCTGATAGAGTTTTCCTGATAGAGTTTTCCTGATAGAGTTTTCCTGATAGAGTTTTCCTGATAGAGTTTTCCTGATAGAGTTTTCCTGATAGAGTTTTCCTGATAGAGTTTTCCTGATAGAGTTTTCCTGATAGAGTTTTCCTGATAGAGTGTTCCTGATAGTTTTCCTGATAGAGTTTTCCTGATAGAGTTTTCTTGATAGTTTTCCTGATAGAGTTTGCTAATAGAGTTTCTACTTGGGTATCGTACTGAATATCTGGGAGGATTTGTGGCACTTCTGAGCCGATGTAGTTTTAGCTGAATCAAGTAGGACAATCCACGAAAACGAGATCTAGTAGTAATTTAAGGGATTTTAATTTAGGGTTATTCATAATTACAAGGATTCCAATATTATGCGAAATTAGGGGCATTGGGGGTGGAATGATGGGGAGGCTGCAAGGAGTTGCGGCCATTGCTCCTGCAGATTACCTGCGGCCTTGCCCTGGGGTCATTGATTGCATTGCCAGCAGTGGTGACGAGGATGTTGAAACCTGGGATGACTTTACTGACTTATTATAGATAGAATTTGTTAGAGATCTAACGTGTGCTTCGGCGCCAATTGCGGCGCAATTGTTACAGGATGGCCGACTGTAACGAGTGGTTGCGGAGATGGGCGACGCGGGCGGACGAGTTCAGGCGACAAGGGACGAGCGGAGACGAGGAGAGCCGTGGAGAAGGGAGCGAGAGCCGTGGAGAGGGGAGCGAGAGAGGTGTGGGGAGTTGTGTGACCTTATAAAGGGCAGAGAGGCGTGCGGGGAATTATTATTATTAGTGATAGTGAAGTGATAGTGATGTACCAGTGAATAAGTGAATTTATTTTGTGTTACTGTGATATTTAATAGTTTGACAATATAATTTTGTGCGATGTGAAGCGTTTCATTTCTGACACATAACATTGTATAGAAATGATTATCAGCTAAGTATCTTAACATTTCTACTTGAGAATTCACTTTTTCTTGACATATAGAAACATTAACATTCATTAAAGCATCATATTCGATTTTATATAAGGGCCATGGTTTGCTTTTATACATATTTTTCGTTTGGGTCTGTGAGTATAAAACAATCCTTAGTATGTCTGGTAATCGACCAGATAAAAGCATATTTACATCTATATATGAGCTAATATCAAAGTCAGGTACGTCATAGGGAAGTATTTTCTTTAAAACTAAATTATTATTTGAACTGATTAATTTAACACAAAACCGTTCAGCAATTTGAAGCCTTCTTAGTATAAGTGGAGGAATACAACTTTCTACTTCCATTACATGGATTGGTGTAGAACACATAGCCCCAGTTACTATACGCAATGCTTTATTCTGAATTATATCTAATTTCTTTAAAAACAATTTATTTGCATTTAAGTATGCTAATGTGCTGTAATCAAAATGACTTCGAACTATACTTTTATAAAGCATTGATAATAACTTTGGGTCAGCTCCCCAATGTACACCTGCTAACGATTTTAAAACATTGAGACCCATACAGGCATTTTTACATAGATTATTTACATGTTCTTGGAAAGTTAACTTCTGATCAAGCAGTATTCCTAAAAATTTTTTTTTCAATAACCAAGGCAATGGTGAGTTATTATATTTTACAAAACTATCACATGAATAATTTTTTTTGGAAAAAACTATAGCTCCACTTTTACTAGGACTAATGTTTAACTTTAACTTATTTGAATAAAACTCATGGACTTGTTCTAATGCTAAATTTAAATTATTTATAGCTATATTTACATCTTTATTTACAGTATATACAAGAAGATCATCAGCGAATTGCAAAAAGTTTATATTTCCATCTGTAATATATTTATTTATTAAACATGTATATATATTATATAACAAAGGAGATATAGTAGCACCTTGCATGGTGCCTTTATATACATTTCTAGGGCCATGTAAAATGTTATTAAATTTAACATACATAGTGCGGTCATATAAAAAATTAAAAATCCATTTACAAACTTTTCCAGGAATACCAATCTCACACAGGATGTCAACCAATATGGAAGGATCTACATTATCAAATGCACCTTGTATATCAATAAATGCACAAACTGTGGTTGCATGGCTGGTAAATGAATGAGTTATATCAGATATCAAAGAGGTAAAACTCTCTGCTGCACTTTTTCCTTTCCGGAAACCAAATTGCTGTTCAGGTAAGATATTATTTGCTTCTATGTAATAGTCTAGTCTGTTTTTTAACATGTATTCAAATAATTTTCCTACACAAGAGGAAAGAGAAATTGGCCTGTAGGAGTTGAAGTCATGTTCTGGTTTATCAGGTTTCAAAATCGGTATCACACATTGTGTTTTCCAAGACTGTGGGATACATTGATTGTCCCAAAGTAAATTAAAGATTTTTAAAAGAGTTTTTTGTCCATTAACATGCATGTTACTAATTAGTTTGTATGGAATATCATCCAATCCCGGAGTGGAATCTCTCCTTGATTTTATGGCTGCAATAAATTCATTCCAAGTAAATGCTTTCAGGAGAAAAGAGCTACTGTCACTACCTATCTTATTAAATATTGAATTTAAATTTAAAATATCAATTTCTTTTTCAGATGGTGCTATTGTGGGTGCATATTTATCTAAGAAAGAAGGAATCCATTCATCATTTTTTGGTGGCTTATATACAGGTACCCTCTTAAATCTCCTAATATAATTCCAGATATAACTAATTGGAGTATATCTATTAAATGAATCACAAATTCGTTTCCAACTTGCTTTCTTTTTTTCACTAATTAACCTCTTTTTATAGGCATCAATTTTTTTATATTCTATGTAACTTTCTATTGTAGGATTTAATTTATAAAATCTTAAAGCATTTTTACTTTTCTTTACAGCTTCCAAACAGTCTGCATCCCACCAAGGAACTGGTTTTCTCATAACAAACACATTGGGTTTGGAAATTATAGGTACACAATCTCGCCTTATTTCTAGAAGTGAGGCGCAGAAGTTTTCATAAGTAGCAATCAGATTAGACGTATCTATTGTGAAGTTTTTAAATTTTTTTTCTGTTTCAGCCTGGAACTTTGACCAGTCAGCTTCTTTATAGTTGAAACGTTCACAAGGTTCTCCTATATCATATTTTACAACACAAGTATGTAAGTCGACTATAGTTGGATAATGATAACTACCCATAGGATCGTCATGTACATGCCAGTCACATAAAGGAGCTAAAGAAGGACTAACACATGAAATGTCAATAGAAGATTGATTGAAATTAATGCTTCCTACTGTAGTTGGAGAACCATTATTTAATATACAAAGATCACATTCATCTAACATGTTATAGATGTCAGTACCTCTAGTTTTTGTTGTGAGACATCCAAAAGCAATATGATGAGCATTTAAATCACCTGAAAGGAGAACTGGTGTAGGTAGACTGTTAATAATTTGTTTTAATCTTCTGACCTTAAAGCGACCCCCACTGGGTGGAGCATAAATACATAAAATGGACATATTACCTAGACTTGTAGTAAGGGTTATGGCTACTGACTGCATATAATCATAAAAGGGTGTAGGGACAACGAAATATTTGAAACTATTTTTAATTAAAATTGCTACTCCACCACGTCCATTTTTTCCATTCTGATTAATGAAATTGTAGTTAGGAATGTTGATAGCTCTATTTTCTCGCAGCCATGTTTCAGTTAATAAGCAAATATCTATATCTTTCTGTACTAGATAATTAATAAGTAAAGGTTTTTTATTATTAATAGATTGTATATTAAATTGTGAAATTCTAATAAATTGTTTATCCATTGTTTTTGAGATTAGTAATAAGCATTTCTTTTATACTTGATGTAGTAAGTTTACGGCCTGAGTTACCCATGGCCACCAATGCTCCAATAAGTGCTTTAATAATGTTGTCATTTGTTATAATTTGGTCAATAAGTGTTTCATTATTATTATTTGGGGTATTAGTTAGGGGCGTTTCCGTCTTTGATTTCTGTACTTTAGGAGTGTCTTTAGGTTTAGGTGTTTGTGGTTGATCCACTGTTATTGAATCCATAGTTGTTTTTATAGGCATTGAGGGGAAATTTTCATTATAATTGTTAAATAAATTTTGAGTTTCTTTTGTTTGTAAAACTTTTGCATAAGTAGACCTATTAAACTTTTCATCCATTTTTTGTTTTTTTATTGGACATTCTCTAGAAATAGCGATATGAGGGCCACTACAATTTATGCATTTAACTACCGCATTTTCCACGCATTCAGTGTAGCGATGCTCCTCTGCACAAATTGAGCATCGTTGCACTGATTTACAAATTCTTGCTCCGTGATTAAACTTAAAGCATTTAAAACATTGCAATAGCGGAGCAACATACTGATGCACCCTATATTGGAATAAGTCCAGATGTACATAATCGGGTAAGTTGGTCGACAAAAATGTAATACTCACAGAACTAAAGGGTTTGATCTGTCCATTGACTTTTTTGGTAAAGCGACGCACGGCGACAACCTCATATTTTGACGACAGTTTTTTAAACAAATCTTCATTGCTTATGCTGATGGGAACATACCTGAGTACCCCAATTGTTTTCACTGCCCTTGCTGGAATAAATGCCTTGTAATCATACTTTTCTAAGAAGTTTTCATTTTTCAGAAAGTCATTTGCGTTGATCGCCCGCGAAAACACCACTCCTACTTTAGATGCGTTTATTCGTCTTATATTGATGACTCCTTTAATTTCGTTTTTAAAAACTCCCGCCAACATTATGGGATTCGTATTGCCGAGTTTAATTTCTTCTTTACGACTCTCAACAAAAACCGTGTATTCAGCCATTCCTATTGATTCAGGGAAAACTCTTTTATAGTTCAATTTGTAGAATGGCTTATAAAAATCGTCATTTTCCTGGTGCAGGTCTTGGCTACGCTTTGGCGGTTTTCTTTTCCCGCCTGCATCGTCATTTTCCTTGTGCAGTTCTTGGCTACGCTTTGGCGGTTTTCTTTTCCCGCCCGCGTCATGATCCGTGCCTGTATCTATGCCGTCACTATCGGACGGCATTTTTCTTTATTTTTTAAGAAAATTTTGCGTAATTCACTTCAGATTTAATTGGATAATTAAAATTTTAATTGGAAATACGCGCTTCTTGTTTCCCGCCAAAAACAAGAATTTCCTCAAAATCAACAAAATCAATTTTCTGTCAAAATAATGGCCAAACTGGAACCAAAGATATTGTACACTAACAAGATTGAGTACTAACCATTCTTGCTAAGCTAAATTGACACTTATTGCTACCAATTTAGAGGAGCTATTATCTTACAAGCAGTAGCTAGCTAAAAGCGGTCCTGAGCGAGACGGATAGATTTGGTCGTCGTGTCCTTGTCTGACATCTTGCCATCTCAACTAAATATTAGGTTTGGTAGAAACGGTAGATTTATTTATTTTTGTTTTTTTATAATATACCAAAACGAAACATCTATAAACTCAGAAACTTATTTTAATAAGTTTCTACAGTTATTATAATTATTTTAAATGATAATTATTTAGTTGTATTAAAAAAAATTATTATCATTGAGTAAAAGTAGTATTTATGTCCTTTGGACTGGTATTACTAAAAGTAAGATGGCGGTTTGTTCACTGCTATTCTGTAGGGTAACCATGAATTACGTAGATCAAAGATTTTTCTTGTAGTAGGACTTTAATTGCAGATGTATAATAAAAATAAATCTACTACTCTATTATTATAATAAAAATAAATCTCCCATGTTTATGTGTAAGCACATACCTACCTTTACTTCCGATCGATTGCACCAAATTGGATATTTCATTTTTTTATTGTGTATTATTGTCAGGAGTTGGTTTGTGTAAAAAATATTATTAGAAATTCCCGGGCGAAGTGATAAATGAGTCATCAGTCAATCAGTGGGTGCACAAGCATCTAGATACATGTTATATTAATATATACACAATCGTTTTTAAAAATAATTTGTCCTGTGAATTTTTGTTTCATCATGGTCACCTTAAATTAGAAAGGGACACCCTACCTGAGGTGCCCTCTCACGCGGACCGTTTTTTCATATGTTTTTATCATAGTGCTCAGTCTTGATAAAGTATAATGTCTTTGACTGGAACTAAAGCCATGATCTAGACACGCGGCAGCGTGTCAAGACAAGTTCAAAAGCAAAAGAACTGACTAGCCAGCGCCGAGTGTAATATTACACGAACCACTTGGTGCCACTTTTGACCCTTCTATAACTCAAAACCTCTTTAACGTAAACACATAAAACTACGTGTGTTTAATCATATCCATAAGAACATATAGAAGCCCAAATTTCATGAAGCTAGCTCAAACGGTTATAAAGATATGAAGGTCAAAAAGTCGTTAAAATTCATACTGACTGACATATAGTACAAAAACCTAACCTACTTCCAGATGACCTAGAAGGATGAAATTTGGAATCCAGCTCGGTGACTGTGTGTAAGCGTAGGAAAAAATCAAAAAATAAAGAAAAGTCAAAAAATAAGGGGTGTTCCCATACAAACTGAAATATAGTACCTAAATCTAACCTATACTTCCAGACGACCTAGAAAGATGAAATTTGAAATCCAGCTTGGTTGTTGTGTGTCAGCGTAGGAAAAAATCAGAAAATAAAAAAAAGTTAAAAAATAAGGGGTGTCCCCATACAAACTAACATATAAGTACAAAAACCTAACCTACTTCCAGATGACCTAGAAGGATGAAATTTGGAATCCAGCTCGGTAACTGTGTGTAAGCGTAGGAAAAAATCAGAAAATAAAAAAAAGTCAAAAAATAAGGGGTGTCCCCATACAAACTAACATATAAGTACAAAAACCTAACCTACTTCCAGATGACCTAGAAGGATGAAATTTGGAATCCAGCTCGGTAACTGTGTATAATCGTAGGAAAAAATCATAAAATAAAAAAATGTCCAAAAATAAGGGGTGTCCCCATACAAACTGACATATAGTACCTAAACCTAACTTACTTCCAGACGACCTAGAAAGATGAAATTTGAAATCCAGCTTGGTTATTGTGTGTAAGCGTAGGAAAAAATCAGAAAATAAAAAAAAGTCAAAAAATAAGGGGTGTCCCCATACAAACTAAAATATAGTACAAAAACCTAACCTACTTCCAGATGACCTAGAAGGATGAAATTTGGAATCCAGCTCGGTAACTGTGTGTAAGCGTAGGAAAAAATCAGAAAATAAAGAAAAGTCAAAAAATAAGGGGTGTCCCCCATACAAACTGAAATATAGTACCTAAATCTAACCTATACTTCCAGATGACCTAGAAAGATGAAATTTGAAATCCAGCTTGTTTATTGTGTGTAAGCGTAGGAAAAAATCAGAAAATAAAAAAAGTCAAAAAATAATGGGTGTCCCCATACAAACTAACATATAGTACAAAAACCTAACCTACTTCCAGATGATCTAGAAGGATGAAATTCGAAATTCAGCTCGGTAACTGTGTATAAGCGTAGGAAAAAATCTGAAAATAAAAAAAAGTCAAAAAATAAGGGGTATGATGGGGACATACAAACTGACATATAGTACCTGAACCTAACCTACTTCCAGATGACCTAGAAGGATGAAATTTTATATCGCCCGGACTTAGCTAATTTAAGCATAAACAGGAAGCTTACTAAAAAGGTAGCAGATAATGAATGGGCAATGCGCACTATTATCTATAACATTCAAGAGAGTGTAGAAAATAGTATAAAAAGGAAAATCACGCAGCGGAAACGTAAGAAAAAGCT
Organism: Coenonympha arcania; assembly: GCA_036785405.1. NCBI lineage: Eukaryota > Metazoa > Arthropoda > Insecta > Lepidoptera > Nymphalidae > Coenonympha > Coenonympha arcania. The sequence goes on from CM072081.1 coordinate 7,164,844, forward strand.
TTAAACTCAATACCTGCCTAGTTTTCTTTACAAAAAGTAATGATATCCCACCAAAAACATAAATGTAAAAAAAGGAGAGCCAAGTTCAATACAAAAATTATGCTTCGCTGTCGGCTTCGCCGCAAAAAGAATGGAGATCAAAATGAGTGCCAAGTTCTATGTAAAATCGAAATTTGTATTTATAGGAACAAAAAAACAATATGAACAATTATTAAACTCTATTTCTTTGCTTTATTGGATACCTATAACAATTGCTGTTTCAAAAATGTGAGATCTTAAAATAGGTTAGATTTGACTTGGCGAGTTTTTATCGGAATTAAAATGTATAACTTTATAAAATGACTGATGTAATGACTGATGTAATAAAAAATAGAGAATATTGGAGAAATCTGCTGTATTGGTCTGTGACCCTTACTCTTTGCTCTACTCTATGGTCTGTGGTATGAAAGAATGAGAACCAGAGCCGTAAAGCCAGATTATTTAAAAAAATTACTTATTTGTGAACATGTTTGTTAATCGCAATTTTCAGTTTTCTTCTTTTCTTGCATTTGCTTACAATTGTATAAAATTGTGAGCACATGCTTTTGCATTGCAGTTCCAGCTTTTTCAGTGCCATAAGTCATAACCCTACTTCGCAGTATTTAATATTGGCTATGTTCAAGTTAACAAAACGAAAGCAACGTTCTTACTCTTAGAAGAGAGCTTACACATTGGAGTAATAGTGTTTCTAAGCTCTGCGTAGGTACATACTGCTTGACTCGCAGTACTAGGCTAACAAAACTACCTCATGTCGGACTCCGCTGCGGTCTGGCCGCAGCACTGGCTGCACGCGGACCCTCGTGAAGCAGCGACTGGCTCGCAGGAACTGTGCGCCGGGTCTGCTCCCTCGACAATGCTGGTAACTATTGCTTGACGTCATCTTATTCAGTTATCGAAACTTACTCGCCTGTGGGGTCGAGAGGTATTAGCTTATTATTATTAATATTACATAAAAGGTAAACCGCTATAAACTCGACCCTCCGGATGGTCTGGAGGAAGCGGGGCGGGTGATGCGATTGGCTATAACGATACGGCAGCGCTGCCGGCGGACGGCGGCAGACTAGCTAATATGGTTGAGCAGCTCCCGCCCCGTGTCCCGCAAATCATCAGGATGGTCAAGTTTATAGCGTTTTAAAGTTGCAAAGACACATACGAAGTGGTTTGATTCCTAGTAGTTCCTGATTTGCACTGCCTCCTCCTCGATAGATAGTCTTTGTTTCTGAAGGTCGTGTTCCCACCGACACGACAGTCGTCCTCTACCGACGATTATTACGCCAAATGTGGTGATATACTAGTCTGTTCAACAGGATGTGACGCCAAAATACTTTGAATAATAATTAAAATTTCTAACACTAGTGGTACACTTGCAGGTCTGCTTGATATGCCTGGACACCGACAGCATGATGAGTGTACTGAGTGAACTCAACTTGACGGAAGCATATGAGAATTTGATTGGAGATCCTGTAAGTTGTTCATTTGCGATGTTCTTCGTGTTCTTAAGTGCGCAACACACATGCAAGATTTCATACCATTTAAGTACCATTGTCTTCTAAAATATATAAAATTCTTGTGCCAATTTTTGTTACCAAACTCCTCCAAATCGACTTGACCGATTGTTATGAAATTTTCTGTGTACGTTCGGTAAATCATAATTCATAACTCGTAAGGTATTTTTATATCCTTTATTGCAAAACAACCTTTGGCATGAAAGATAGTTAAATTTTTATAATTTAGTTCCAAATAGTATCATGGAAGCTACTTTAACATTTCTGTCAATTGTTTTTAACAAACCTGTTATCATTGCCATTATTTCAGTTATATGACGGTGGCAATCTGAAACAAGCACTTTGCGTGCAGTGCGCTCAGACACTGAGGAAGTTTGCTAGGTTCAGGGACAAGAGCTTGAGAGCCCGCTCCCTGATGATGGAGTTACTTGGAAAACGTGGATCAGTGAGTGCTTGAGTTCTTCTCGGTGCAAACTTGCTTTCTGAACTTGACGGTAGTTTTGACTAATTACAAGAGCTTGTAAATCAGGCCCATGTGAAAAATAAAGATTTTCATTTTCAGTCAGTCAGTCAGTATGGGTGTAGATAAAATCTTGTATGCAACTATTGATTGATAATTAGGTATTAAAACTCTTGTGTGATATTATTATTATCACTTTTGACTTTGCCTCATGCGACAGTTGCATAAATAACTATTACGTCAATCTATAAATTACTGACTGAAAGATTCAATAAAATTTTGTTTCAGATAACAACACAACATATAAAGATGCTGCAATGTGGACACGACCAGCTAAAGAATAATTTAGTGTCAACATCTCTCGGACCTGACCACTACGACTTGTTAATACTAGAAGTAGACAGACAGACAGATTTAGAGGAAGTTGAACACGGAGTAGAAATTAAAAATGAATGCAATGACTTCGGATCAGGAGATGAAGTGATGAAAGAAGATGAAGTTGACGCAGCCTGTGTCAGTGAAGGGTTTAATGAGGGTCTTATAAAATACGAGAGTGCTGCCTTCATGTGCAGAGTTTGTTACGAGGAGTTACACAGTGAGCATGCATATAATGCCCACCTGAGCATGCATATGCATGGTGATGTGCAGCCTTCTGCAGACTCTGCGCACTCTATGGGTGAGTTATCAGTTATTTTCCTCCTTTAAGTTCAGTGAAGAGTTTGATGAAGGTGTTATAAAGTATGAAAGTGCTGTGTTCAGTTTGTTATGAAGAGTTTCATAGAGAGCATGCATATGGTGCACACGTGAGCATGCATATGCATGAAGTGCAGCATATACAGACTCTGCGCATACTATGGGTGAGTTATCAGTTATTTTCCTCTTAAGTTTAGTGAAGAGTTTGACAAGGATGTTATAAAGTATGAAAGAGCTGTGGTCAAGTGCATAGTTTGTTATGAAGAGTTCCATAGAGAGCATGCATAAGGTGCACACGTGAGCATGCATATGCATGGTTTTTTACATTAGTGCCGTTACCCCAAAATATTAATCCATATCATAATATCCAAGATATATAACCGTGATAAGCAGTCATTACAGATTTTCAATGAATCAATGAAAACTAAATATTAAGCGGTAGGTTGCATGACTTTTGTGTCCTTTCTATACACAAGTATGTTCAACATATTACATATCTCTAATGCAACTGTCTCTAAGTAAAGTAATATTGTGTTTTAGTCACCGCATTGTCGGCGGGACTTGCGACAAGCACTGGCAACGACGAAGCCAACTCTACACCGAGCAGCGAGCGAGCGCTTGTGAGCGACGGCGACGCGTCGCACACGCGGGCCCTCGACAGCGACAGCACAGTGACGAGCATCAGGAGCTGTGTCGTCAAGTTGTATGACATCTTCAAATGTCCTCCAACCGCAGATACAAAGGTCGAACCGTCGACGCGGACACTGAGAGACGTCAGTTCTTGTGACAGTCTGAATGCTCACACTGCGTGTGAAGACGCCCAGCATCGCGCAGCAAGCGTGGGTGAAGTGGCCGTCACACGCAGCGAGCCTGCTGCGTCAACAGCGCCAAGTGAGACTGAGTCGTGCGCGTCGGGGAACACTCCACGCGCACGTGCATTCACTTGCGATGTCTGCCAACGTGCGGTTACAACAAAAGGAAATACACACATGAGATGCCACACTGGTGAAAAGTCGTATTCCTGTAAGCAATGCAGTTATAAATGTGTGCATAGTAAAGATTTACTTAAACATATGCGGATTCACACTGGTGAAAAGCCTTACTCCTGTAAGCTATGCAGTTATCAATGTAAGTGGAATAGTGATTTACTTAAACATAATATGCGGATTCACACAAGTGAAAAGCCTTACTCCTGTAAGCTATGCAGTTATCAATGTAAGTGGAATAGTGATTTACTTAAACATATGCGGATTCACACTGGTGAAAAGCCTTACTCCTGTAAGCTATGCAGTTATCAATGTAAGTGGAATAGTGATTTACTTAAACATATGCGGATCCACACTGGTGAAAAGCAGTTTTCTTGTGAGTTATGCAGGTATAAATGTGCAGTGAAGTATAGTTTAGTTTATCATATGCGGACACACACAGGTGAAAAGCCTTATTCCTGTAAGCTATGCAGTTATCAATGTAAGTGGAATAGTGATTTACTTAAACATATGCGGATCCACACTGGTGAAAAGCCGTTTTCTTGTGAGTTATGCAGTTATAAATGTGCAATGAAGAATAGTTTAGTTTATCATATGCGGACACACACAGGTGAAAAGCCTTATTCCTGTAAGATATGCAGTTTATAAATTTTGACCACAAATTCCTTCTCTATGCTTGCTGCCATAGTCAAATATCGATTTTCAAAGCAATCGGCCCAGTAACAAAAAAGTTCCAAATGGCGGCCACTTTTTTAAATTTTGACCACAAATTCCTTCTTTATGCTTGCTGCCATAGTCAAATATCGATTTTCAAAGCAATCGGCCCAGTAACAAAAAAGTTCAAAATGGCGGCCTATTTTTTAAATTTTGACCACAAACTCTTTCTCTATGCTTGCTGCCACTGTAAAATATCAATTTTCAAAGCAATCGGCTCAGTAACAAAAAAGTTCAAAATGGCGGCCAAAAAATTCAAAATTTTTCCTCCTCAAAATTTGAATCTCGAAAATCCCTTTCTGAATACGAATTCATGATATACCTAATACCAATCTAGGTACCAAATTTCAGATCTCTACGACTTTTAATTTCGCTGGAATCCCTGGAACAACGCAAAAATTACACTTTTGTATGGGAAAATCCCTTAAAAGTAGGATTTTTATCCCTTCCAATTTGAATTTCTGGAATCCCCGTCTTAGTACGAATTCATGACCTAATATCTACTTAGTTACCAATTTTCAGATCCCTACGACTTGTAGCTTTTCGGGAATTCCTGGAACAACGAAAAATATTTCACTTTTGTATGGGGAAATCCAAAAAACCAACGGTTTTTACCCCTTACAATTTGAATTTCTGAAATCCCCGTCTTAGTACGAATTCATGACCTAATATCAACCTAGGTACCAAATTTCAGATCTCTACGACTTGTAGCTTTTCGGGAATTCCTGGAACAACGAAAAAAATTTTACTTTTGTATGGGGAAATCCAAAAAACCAACGGTTTTTACCCCTTACAATTTGAATTTCTGGAATCCCCGTCTTAGTACGAATTCATGACCTAATATCTACCTAGGTACCAAATTTCAGATCCCTACGACTTGTAGCTTTTCGGGAATTCCTGGAACAACGAAAAAAAATTCACTTTTGTATGGGGAAATCCAAAAAACCAACGGTTTTTACCCCTTACAATTTGAATTTCTGGAATCCCCGTCTTAGTACGAATTCATGACCTAATATCTACCTAGGTACCAAATTTCAGATCTCTACGACCTATAGTTTTGGCGGAATCCTTGGAACAACCAAAATCACCAAAATGCCTCATTCTTTTATATATATAGATATTATGATCTCAAACCACGAAGTAAGTTTAAAATCATTAATAGTGCCAGTTTAGTTTAAATCCAATTTCACATTCATTGAAGAATACGTTAACCGTTCATAGTAAAGAACATTATTTTTATCCATGTTTGGTGAAAATAAAAGAATAACCTCAAAAGCCATGCAGACATTTAGAGACTTTATGAAATCAATTGACGGCTTATTAATACCTGTAAGATTTTGTGTTATTTAGCTTAAACAATCTTTAGGTTCTTTATTTTTTATGGCAAAACTTAAAAAATGTGATTAAAATAAAAATAAAAATAAAAATAGCCTTTATTTAGTGCTTCTTTACTCATTACTAATACAAATTAATTATTATATAAAATCTCTTAGCACTACGTGCCTCTCGGCAAAGGCCTCCTCCAACTCCTTCCAATGCCTGCGGTCTTGTGCCACCCTTCTCCAAAACGGGCCAGCGGTCAGCTTCAGCTCGTCCTCCCACCGTCTTCGCTGCCTGCCCTTTTTTCTTTTGCTTTCGCGTGGGCACCATTGGGTAACCAGGGTACTCCATTTTTCTTGAGGATCCCGAAGCATATGCCCGGTCCACCTCCACTTTAGCTGGTCTATTCTGGTAAGTATGTCTGTTACCCTGGTTTTTCCTCTGATATCAGAGCTTCTGATTCTGTCCCTTCTCCTTACTCCTACCATACTTCGTTCCATTGCCCTTTGACATCTCTCTAAATTGTCCCTGTGGGCCTTGTTAAGAGCCCAGGTTTCGCAACCATATGTTATACTTGGAAGGATGCATGTATTAAAAACTTTTCTCTTAATGTTTAGGCTCAACTCTTTGTTTTTCATAATTTCCTTTAGAGACCAGTATTTCTTCCAACCTAAGGCAATTCTCTTGTTTGTTTCCTTAGTGGTTTGGTCTTCAGGTGAAATTATCTGTCCCAAGTAAACATATTCTTGAACGTACTCCAGAACTTCACCTCCTAGAGTAACTGGTTCAGAGGCTCCAGTTGTATTGGTCATAACTTTGGTTTTAGACTCATTAATTTGCAGACCAAAGTAGCTGCTTTCAGTTGCCAGCTCTTGTATCATTTTCTCCAGTTTTGTCGGTGATTCTTCGAACAACACTATGTCGTCTGCAAATCTGAGGTGATGGAGTCTACGTCCATTGATATTTAGCCCTCTTTCTTTCCAGTTAAGCTTCCGGAAGATACTCTCCAGAACAGCAGAAAACAGTTTAGGAGACAGAGGGTCTCCCTGCCTTACGCCTCTTCTTATTGGGAACTCGTTCCCCAAGGCATCTAGTTGGATCCGTGCTTTGCTGTTAGTTTAGATATTTTGTATTGCACTAATATATATTTTACTGATTCCCTGTTGTTCCAGACTAGTCCATATGTAACGATGATGGAGGCTGTCAAAAGCTTTGGCAAAGTCGATAAATGCTATATATAGAGTTTTGTTGTACTCATTGTATTTTTCTATAAGTTGTTTTACTGTATGTATATGGTCGATTGTTGAGAAGTTTTTGCGGAAGCCAGCCTGTTCAGTTGGTTGATTCTCGTCTAGAATAGCCTCTATTCTGCCTAGAATGACCTTTGCGAAAACCTTGTAAACATTTGACATTAGACTTATTGGTCTATAATTGCCAATATCTTCTTTCGCCCCTTTCTTATGAATTAGGATAATATGGGATTCCCCCCATTGGTTTGGTATAACTCCTGTTATAAGAATCTCGTTAAATACTGAGGTAAGCACTGGAACTACTTCCTCCATTGTACCTTTTAAAAGTTCGTTACAGATTTTATCTGGTCCTGGAGCTTTATCCGTTTTAAGGCTATTTATTGCTTTTTCTATTTCGCAAGTTAGGAATTCAGGTTCTGGGTTTACTATTGTTACTTCCCCTCCTGATTCTTGTCTTGGGCTGTCATTTGAAGAGTAGAGCTCGCTATAAAAGTCTGTGGCTACCTTGTGAATTTCTTTTCTCTGTGTTAACTTCTTGTTGTTTTTCTCCACTTTCGCTATCCACTCTTTCCCGGACTCCCTTAGTTCTTTTAGAGCTTTCCTTACTCCTCCACTTTTTATGATATGGTATTCCAATCTCTCAAGTCTCTTTACTTTTCTGTCACGTCTCATGCTTTCTCTGATTCTTTTACTGATTTCTGCAATCTTAGCCAGTTTTTCTTTTTTCTCATAGCCTGTCATCACAATCTTTCTGTCTTCTAACAATTTCATTGTTCTACCGCTTAGGTATTTGGTTTTTGTAGTTTTAGATATGACTGGCACTTGTTTAAGCATTTTCTCTATCATATTGTATTTCGCTTCCACCTCCAAAGATTGGTATGAGTTGTGTTTAGTAAGCTCCTGTAGTGATTTTCCTGTTTCCTTCGCTTTAGTTTTATTTATTTGTCTTATATTTTGGGTATTAATATTTTTTCTCGACTTCTTTGGTGGGCATAGGTTTAATTCTCCTCTCACCATGCGATGGTTAGTATCAAAATTTAGGTTTTGTATCACACTTGTGTTTGTGAAAGCTTTTTGATGGTTGCTCGTAATATAGTCAATTTCATTTTTGTACTTCCCATCAGGTGATATCCATGTCCATTTGCTCTTGATTTTTTTTTTGAATAGGCTATTGAGAAGCGTCATGTTATTTTCTTGTAATAGTTGGATTAACTTCTGACCGTTTTTGCTTCTTTTTCCAAATCCATATTTCCCTAGCACGAATTCCTCTATGTTAAGCTTTTCTCCCACTTGAGCATTAAAATCTCCCATCATCACTATATGTTTGTTTTGCTGCTCCTTTAGGATTTCGGATAGATCATCGTAAAAGTTATTAATTTCACTTGGGTCTGACTGTTCAGTAGGGGCATAGATTTGTAAAATCATCCAATCTTTCTTATATTGCGGTAACTTTATTACAAGAGTGGCTATCCTTTCCGATATTCCGTTGATTTCTACAATGTTGGCTTTTAAGTGTTTTTTGATCAAAAAGCCTACCCCCCTATGGCCTGCAGTCTCTCCTTTATGGTAAAGTATGAACTCTTCTCGTTCCTCTATTGCCTCACCCATTCTTCTCATCTCGCTGATGCCTAAAATATCCCATTTTAGTTGATTTGTTGCCAATAGTAGTTCCTGTAAACTCTCTTCTGTTCGTAGAGTTCGTGTATTTAATGTTCCTATGTATAGAACTTTTTTAATTAGTTTGTCTTGCTTTTGACAGGTGGTACAGCTGTTTTTGTCATCTTTGTAATTAGTTAGAGGGTTGCGGTCGTTTCCCCCCACGGTGACCGCTGTCCGGATTGGGGGGGTGTAATGGTTTTGGTTTGTTTTGTTGCTATTGGTAGTTATTTGATTTGTGTTCTTCCGGATTCCGATGTGCACTGGTTGTCATTGTTGACTTGCTCCTGCAATCGAGTTAGCCCTTGTGCGACTCATAATCCCTAATGGGTTTGTTTTATTTAATTTAGATGGAGCTTTTGTACTAATATTTCCTTTGCTATCCTGTTGTGGTTGCCCAGTTAATGTCTTTGAAATTTCAGAGTTTGATCTCTTTTGTGTAGGCGACTTCGGCGATCCCGTCGTTTCCCTCTTCCTTTTCTCACGGCCTGGGTCATTTGATTTCTTAACTATTAATTTGTCATATTTTATAAATGCAATGTTTCCATTTTTTCTTTCCTCTTGCACTTTAAGTTGCAGCTGTTTTCGGATTTCGAGAACATTTTTTGGGTAGTCTTCTTTTATATAGATGCCATGTGGAAGTAAGGATTTGCTTTTAAGTATGAGATGTTTTTTCCAGATAGTAGTCAAAGTGACAACCACTGGTCGGTTTTTATTTGCTTGTGCTCCGATTCTATAAACATTACTTATTTCCTGACTTGTTATATGTATTCCTACTTCTTCGATGATTTCCTTTATGTAGTCCACTAGTTCGGTTTCCCTCTTCCCCTTCTCTTCAATCCCGAAGAAAATTAAGTTATTCTTTCTTTTCTCCATTTCCATTTGATCCAATTTCCGTTCAAGTTTTACTATTTGAATTTTCAAATTTTTATTTTCCTGTATGATTGAATCCATTTTTTCACTTAGGGCTTCCATGACGTTTGCAGTAACATTCGTCGTTATTGTTAAAGTCTGGTTATTCAGCTTTTCATCTAATTTCGCAAACCATAGTTCCATATTTTTGTCCATTTTTAGGGGGTTTTTTTGGGGAAAATTGGTATTAGTATAGTGCCACACTATTTGGTAGTTTTTGGTTTTTGTATTCTGGCAATACTTTGATAATGTGTCATCCGGTTTAAGCTTTTTAGGTTGGTACTATTGACTTGTCTAATATCTATGATCGGATACCGCGAAATAGTTATGGCGGCTCTTGTGGCTTGTCACTTTTGTTTACCGTTAGGTCTTACTTTTAATTTCGCTATTTATACAACATAAGTCTTTATTATTCACATATATGATCCGTTCGCTTCTGATTATGTGTTAGAAAAAGCAATTTAGTTCACTCTTTGCCACTAAAAACTTGTGATTATGCACTGTTTACGCTCAAGTTAGGCGAGGATGTTTTGAACGTTTTTTCACTCTTATAGCGCGAGTAAGATCTGGATAACGTTATCACTTTATTTTTGCGCACTTATAAACACACTGTACTAGTTATTTAGCTTTTACTAAGCGATTTTCTATTTATTTACGAAATTTAACGCGGAGTTAGTGTTTATACTGCCAGCGCCCTCTCGGAATCAAATGTGATTAATCAACTCTTAATATTGTTAATTTAAACGTATAGTTTTGCGAATTCTTTGCATAGCTGTTTTGACCCTTATTTTTGTAAAATAATAACTTAGGCTTAACCTTTTAGAGAAATAAATAAGACTACGTGTTACTATTGTGATCTGTTGTTTTACTGCATCAATCTCCCCTTAAAATCTAGAATTTCAGACCAACAATTGTACCTGAGCTTTTCCCGGGTACTGCACCCTTCTCTACATTACTGAGCTATCCACGTCATCGCTACCCCGGGAAGGTTCAGGTTACAATGCACACAGGTGAAAAGCCTTTTTCCTGTGAGATGTGTAGCTATAAATGTGCACAAAAGAGCAATTTGGTTTATCATATGCGGACACACACAGGTGAAAAGCCTTATTCTTGTAAGCTATGTAGTTATAAATGTTCGGGGAATAATGATTTACCTAGACATATGCGGACACACACAGGTGAAAAGCCTTATTCCTGTAACATGTGTAGTTATAAATGTGCACAAAAGATCAATTTAGTTTATCATATGCGGACACACACGGGTGAAAAGCCTTATTCCTGTTAGCTATGCAGTTATAAATCTGTGAAGAATAGTCATGTACTTAGACATATGCGGATCCATACAGGTGAAAAGCTTCTGCGTCAACAGCGCTAAGTGAGAGTAAGTCGTGCGCGTCGGGGAACACTCCACGCACCATGTAAGTACTTTGATGATGGTGATGATGGTTGATGATTGTCATTTGCTTCTACACATGCGGACCCACAGTGGTGAAAAGCCGTTTTCTTGCGAGACTTCAAATCAGCCCAGAAACGAAGTTTAGTGGATCACATGAGGGAGGGTCCACTGGTGAAAAGCGTTATTCCTGTTAGCTATGCAATTACAAATGTATATAAAATTCTCTCGCTTTTCTTTGTTACCAAACTCTTCCGAAACGGCTGGACCGATTGTTATGAAATTTTTAGTATATATTCTCTGGGTCTGGGAGCAGATTGTATTTATTTTTATATCCCTAATGGCAACACAACGTTTGCCGAGTCAGCTAGTAAATGTATAAAAAAGTGTAGTTTAGTTTATCATATGAGAAGACACACAGGTGAAACACCTTATGCCTGTAAGATGTGTAGTTATAAATGTGTGAACAGTAGGTAGTGCTTTAGTAAGTCACATGCGGACCCACACTGGTGAAAAACCTTATTCCCTATAAATGTGTGCGGAATTGTGATTCAGTTGCACACATGCGGATCCACACTGGGGAAAAGCCGTTTTCTTGTGACTTATGCGAGTTCAAATCTGCCCTGAAAAAATTTAGTTATACATAAAATGGGGATACACACTGTCGCCACGATACGTGCTCCAGAGGGTTTCTTATCAATTGTCAACCAACGTCAAACAACTAATCATTATTTCATTCATTTTTCCCAATAAAATACATCAATTATGTTTTTGTATAATTTTCATACCATAAACCCATAATATTGATGTTGTGGAAAGCGTTTGGAGGGAATATGTGAATTCCCTACTTTATGGCTGAGGCGATCGACACTTGCGAGGGCTCCTTCTTGGTCGTTTAAAAAGATGGCCACCAAGCACTGTTAAGAAAACTCAGGATATGGGCATCCGAACGATTTACGTAACCCTTGTATGGCGGACCCAAGCTCGCTCGGTACAATGCGACAAGGCTATCTTGGCGCGTGGCCAAAATTAGAACTAACGCCGTAACCTTGTGATACCGTTGATAGTTCACTCTGTCGGCATACCTGTCTTTAAGTTGCAAGTATTTTGCGTTGTTTTGGTTGTATTTTGGCTTCTTATCAACTAAAATTGAGGAGATTTTATTCGCTGGCTGCTTATTTATCTACAACTACGCCCTCCTGACAGTGTCATTGAAGTGGCAATAGAGCTTTGTAGGACTGTAAATTTCGGGATATGTCGTATTCCCGAGATATGCCAGTCTCGTCCCGACGCCAACGCAGCTTGGCCATGCACCCGATACGCATAACCACGCGCACGCCATTATCATGTTCTGCAGTTAGTTTACTTTTATTTTATATACCTTTGTGACATTTTAATATACGTAATAATAATAGAAATATCGTGTTTTGATTATTTTTATCTTATTTTACAACAAAGTGATAAAAAAAAATTGGAGCCAAATACACCCGATTATGGCCTACCGTAAAACGGGGTAAATAGGTCCGATCTTCAACTTCAACTGGAAATTAAACCTTCTTGCGCAACAAATAGGGTGTGTTGTGGTACAGTTTTGAATGTCCGGTAAGCTGTTCTAGATGTTAAGTAGCTTTGGATTCTCAAAATATTGCCAGATTTTAAAATATTCACCAAAAACTATGCTGGATTCCAATTTACCCCCGATGGGGTTAATAGGTTCAAGAGAGGGGTTAATAGGAATTTTACTCAGGGCTGTCTATCCAAATCCAATATTTATCCAAAGTAAGTACCTACCTACCTAATTTAAAAAAGTTTCAGTTTATTTAATCTAATCATGCTGCTTAACTTATTTTATGTGTGTAGGTAGGTATAGTAAAAATAAAAACTTTTTGAGATCAAGTTTTTATTGTAGCTAGGGTACTTAATACAAGTAACAAAAATATGGCATTGAGCTAGAAAAACAGTATTATAATCAGTCTATTCCTTTTTTATTTATGGCCTTCTCTTTAGAATAGCTTATACAAAATTACTATTAAATGTTTAGCTTACAAGTTACTTAAATAAAAAATGAAGTACTTTATGTAACGCTTAGCGCCTGGCTTGGGTGTGTAGTTACGAGGCATTCTGAAAAAAAAAACATTAAGACATTATAATGTTTTTCAAGAAAATAGTTGTACTATTTGAGTACAATGCTTCACTCAATGAAGAATAAAATTAATAATTTAGATTATATCAATCATTATTCATAGATTCAATTCATTAATCATAATTAAAAAAACAGTATCGCCATCTGTCAAAATTCTATAGGTGGCTGCTGAGCGAACGGTGGCCTGACTGTTGGTGGCAAATCAAGCATTTTTGGCACCCATAAACTGGCGACATTTACTTAAATATTCATTTTTTTTATTGTGTATACTTAATGTAAATAATGGTTTACGGCCAAAAGAAGTTTTTAATAAATAGTTTTTAACTTTAATAAGTTTAATAGTAATAGTTTTTAACTTTAATAGTAATCGTTTTAAACTTTAATAAATTTAGAAGTAAAATTAACTTTAATGAAGTATTGTAGTAATTAAACTTTGGTTTTTGACAACCCTATTTCATGATTCCTATTTACCTCTTGTTCGTACCAAATAGCCCCCGTGCTGTTCCAATTAGGCCTGTTCATGTGCCTATTTCCCCCCTTCGCGTTCCTTTTATCCCCAAAATGACCTTAAAACGAGCATTCATCTAAAATTAAGGTTTACGATGAAATTACGCAATTATTTGCTTACCTCTTAATGTTCCTTCAAATTTCAATCCACTATTATTATAATAATTAAATCAATTTCAACACTTCCTCATTAGAACACATCAAAAACTTAAAGTAAAAAACAACAAATTTCACGTGTCCACGACGACCTCACTTTCAACGCGATTTTTTAATATAACCTGATTGGCTAGTTTAAAACTGGTTAGTCTTGCCAGTAGCAAAAATAATAAGCTCGTTCAAAAATAAAAAACAATTGATCTCTCATGCTTAGGATGACAAAAAACAGGACAGTTTAGAAAGTCAGAAATTTATTCCTATTTACCCCGCCGTTCCTAGTATCCCCGTTTTACGGTACCTATTTAGAAAACTTCCCAAGAATGAATAGGCTGCTTCGATCTTTGCCTGTCCCGAAAGGGACGAATGGAATATGGATTAAACACAGAAAACTCTATGCCGCAAAAATATAAGTGCCATGTAAAATTTAGTTCTCCGCCAGGCTTGGACGAATAAGTGTAATACTTCATCCAAGCCGCCAGGAGTATTAACGTTCTGTGATCACAGAACACTAGGTACTCTATGCTAAATCCAAAGACGTTATACTTTAACAAGACTGAGCACTATGATGAAAAAAACGGTCCGCGTGAGAGGGCACCTCAGGTAGGGCGTCCCTTTCTAATTTAAGGTGACCATGATGAAAAAAAAATTCACAGGACAAATTATTTTTAAAAACGATTGTGTATATTATATAAATATAACATGTATCTTGATGCTTGTGCTGATTTACCCACTGATTGACTGCTGACTCATTTGTCACTTCGCCCGGGAATTTCGAATAATATTTTTACACAATATCATACATAAAAATTGGTCAAGTGCGAGTCGGGCTCGCGCACTGAGGGTTCCGCACTATCAAGACCAATTCTCATTAGTATTAAAGTAAACTAACCAGTAAACAACGCTGCCCACCAAATTCCGCGAGTTAAATACGTGCAACGCCATCTGTCGTCAACAAAGTTAAACAAAATATTAGACTTGTTGAATATCAATTCAACATGTATTAAAAAAACTACTCACTAGATCTCGTTCAAACCAATTTTGGGTGGAAGTTTGCATGGTAATGTACATCATATATTTTTTTTAGTTTTATCATACTCTTATTTTAGAAGTTACAGGGGGGGGGGACACACATTTTACCACTTTGGAAGCGTCTCTCGCGCAAGCTATTCATTTTAGAAAAAAATTATATTAGAAACCTTAGTATCATTTTTGAAGACCTATCCATAGATACCCCACACATATGGGTTTGATGAAAAAAAAATTTTGAGTTTCAGTGCTAAGTATGGGGCACCCCCAAAATTTATTACTTTTTTTAAAATTTTGTGTGAAAACCTTAATGCGGTTCACAGAATACATCTGCTTACTAAGTTTCAACAGTATAGCTCTTATAGTTTCGGAAAAAAGTGGACGAATTTATAAGGGTTCCGTTTTTTGCCATTCGGCTACGGAACCCTAATAAAAAAATGAAATATCCAATTTGGTGCAGTCGATCGAAACATGGGAGATTTATTTTTATTATAATAGTAGACTATTATTATACATCTGCAATTAAAGTCCTACTACAAGAAAAAACTTTGATCTACGTAATTCATGGTTACCCTACAGAACAGCAGTGAACAAACCGCCATCTTACTTTTAGTAATACCAGTCCCAAGGACATAAATATACTACTTTAACTCAATAATAATATTTTTTTTAATACAACGAAATAATTAATATCATTTAAAATAATTAAAATAACTGTAATAAGTTTCAGAGTTTATAGATGTTTCGTTTTGGTATATTATAAAAAACAAAAATAAAAAAATCTAACGTTTCTACCAAACCTAATATTTCGTTGAGATGGCAAGATGTCAGACAGGGACACGACGACCAAATCTATCCGTCTCGCTCAGGACCGCTTTTAGCCAGCTACTGCTTGTAAGATAATAGCTCCTCTAAATTGGTAGCAATAAGTGTCAATTTAGCTTAGCAACAATGGTTAGTACTCAATCTTGTTCGTGTACAATGTTCGTGTACAATATCTTTGGCTAAATCACAGAATATGATCTGTGATTTAGCATAGTAATAATTTGTTGTAGGTGGGGTTGTCTATGGTGATTAAGTTATTATTAGAGTGAAGGCTCAGAAGGGCTGGAACCCAGAGCCGTAAAGCCAGTTATTAAAAAAAAAATATTAGTGTGAGAGTCTAACCCCCAGTTGCACGAAATAAATTAAAAATTTAAGTGCTACTAATTTAATCGCGAGAAATGTCAAAATTTCATACATTTTTTGACATTGATTGCAGTTAAATTAGTTTAAGTACCACTTAAATTTTTGAATTTGGTTCGTGCAACTGGGCAATAGACATATAACACTAGGAGATGAGAGTGTGTGATTATTGTGATTTGTGAACATGTTTGCAAATTACAAAATTTTTCAGTTTTCTTGCATTTGCTTACAACTGAAAAAAATTGTGAGCTGCTTTTGCATTGCAGTTCCCGCTATTTCAGTGCCATAACCCTACTTCGCAGTATTTAACATTAGTTCAGTTCAAGATAACAAAACGAAAGCAACGTTCTTACTCTTAGAAGAGAGCTTACACTTAAAGAGTAATAGTGTTACTACGCTCTGCGTAGGTACATACTGCTTGACTCGGAGTCCTAGGCAAACAAAACTACGTCATGTCGGACTCAACTGCGGTCTGGCCGCAGCACTGGCTGCACGCGTACCCTCGTGAAGCAGCAAGTGACTCTCAGGAACTGTGCGCCGGGTCTGCTCCCTCGACAATGCTGGTAACTATTGCTTGACGTCATCTTCAGTAATTCAGTTATCGAGACTTAGTCGCCTGTGGGGTCGAGAGGTATTAGCTTATTATTATTAATATTACTTAAAAGGTAAACCGCTATAAACTCGACCCTCCGGATGGTCTGGAGGAAGCGGGGCGGGTGATGCGATTGGCTATAACTATACGGCAGCGCTGTCGGCGGACGGCGGCAGACTAGCTAATAATTGGATGAGCAGCTCCCGCCCCGTGTCCCGCAAATCATCAGCAGGGTCAAGTTTATAGCGTTTTAAAGATGCAAAGACGCGTACGAAGTGTTTTGATTCCTAGTTCCTGATTTGCACTGCCTCCTCCTCGATAGATAGTCTTTGTTTCTGTAGGTCGTGTCCCCACTGACACGACAGTCGCCCTCTACCGATGATTATTGTATCAAATGTGGTGATACCAGTCTGTTCAACAGGATCTGACACCAAAATACTTTGAATAATGATTAAAATTTCTAACACTAGTGGTACACTTGCAGGTCTGCTTGATATGCCTGGACACCGACAGCAGGATGAGTGTACTGAGTGAACTCAACTTGACGGAAGCATATGAGAATTTGATTGGAGATCCTGTAAGTTGTTCATTTGCGATGTTCTTCGTGTTCTTAAGTGCGAACACACATGCAAGATTTCATACCAATTAAGTACCATTGTCTTCTAAAATATATAAAATTCTTGTGCCAATTTTTGTTACCAAACTCCTCCAAATCGGCTTGACCGATTGTTATGAAAATTTCTGTGTACGTTCGGTAGATCATAATTCATAACTCGTAAGGTATTTTTATATCCTTTATTGCAAAACAACATTTGGCATGAAAGATGTTAAATTTTTATAATTTAGTTCTAAATAGTATCATGGAAGCTACTTTAACATTTCTGTCAATTGTTTTTGACAAACCTTTTAACATTGCTATTGTTTCAGTTATATGACGGTGGCAATCTGAAACAAGCACTTTGCGTGCAGTGCGCTCAGACACTGAGGAAGTTTGCTGGGTTCAGGGACAAGAGCTTGAGAGCCCGCTCCCTGATGATGGAGTTACTTGGAAAACGTGGATCAGTGAGTGCTTGAGTTCTTCTCGGTGCAAACTTGCTTTCTGAACTTGACTGTAGTTTTGACTAATTACAAGAGCTTGTAAAGCAGGCCTATGTGAAAAATAAAGATTTCATTTTGAGTCAGTCAGACAGTATGGGTGTAGATAAAATCTTGTATGCAACTATTGATAATTAGGTATTAAAACTCTCATGTGATATTATTATTATCACTTTCCACTTTGCCTCATGCAACAGTTGCATAAATAACTATTCAATCTATAAATTACTGACTGAAAGATCATATTCAATCAAATTTTCTTTCAGATAACAACACAGCATATAAAGATGCTGCAATGTGGACACAACCAGCTAAAGAATAATTTAGTGTCAACATCTCTCGGACCTGACCACTACGACTTGTTAATACTAGAAGTAGACAGACAGACGGATTTAGAGGAAGTTGAACACGGAGTAGAAATTAAAAATGAATGCAATGATGATGCAGACTCCGGATCAGGAGATGAAGTGATCAAAGAAGATGAAGTTGACGCAGCCTGTGTCAGTGAAGGGTTTAATGAGGGTCTTATAAAATACGAGAGTGCTGCCTTCATGTGCAGAGTTTGTTATGAGGAGTTACACAGTGAGCATGCATATAATGCCCACCTGAGCATGCATATGCATGGTGATGTGCAGCCTTCTGCAGACTCTGCGCATACTATGGGTGAGTTATCAGTTATTTTCCTCTTAAGTTTAGTGAAGAGTTTGACAAGGATGTTATAAAGTATGAAAGCGCTGTGGTCAAGTGCATAGTTTGTTATGAAGAGTTCCATAGAGAGCATGCATATGCATGGTTTTTTACATTA
Organism: Coenonympha arcania; assembly: GCA_036785405.1. Lineage (NCBI taxonomy): Eukaryota > Metazoa > Arthropoda > Insecta > Lepidoptera > Nymphalidae > Coenonympha > Coenonympha arcania. The sequence goes on from CM072081.1 coordinate 7,183,281, forward strand.
GTGCCGTTACCCCAAAATATTAATCCATATCATAATATCAAAGATATATAACCGTGATAAGCAGTCATTACAGATTTTCAATGAATCAATGAAAACTAAATATTAAGCGGTAGGTTGCATGACTTTTGTGTCCTTTCTATACACAAGTTTGTTCAACATATTACATATCTCTAATGCAACTGTGTCTCTAAGTAAAGTAATATTGTGTTTTAGTCACCGCATTGTCGGCGGGACTTGCGACAAGCACTGGCAACGACGAAGCCAACTCTACACCGAGCAGCGAGCGAGCGCTTGTGAGCGACGGCGACGCGTCGCACACGCGGGCCCTCGACAGCGACAGCACAGTGACGAGCATCAGGAGCTGTGTCGTCAAGTTGTATGACATCTTCAAATGTCCTCCAACCGCAGATACAAAAACCGAACCGTCGACGCGGACACTGAGAGACGTCAGTTCTTGTGACAGTCTGAATGCTCACACTGCGTGTGAAGACGCCCAGCATCGCGCAGCAAGCGTGGGTGAAGTGGCCGTCACACACAGCGAGCCTGCTGCGTCAACAGCGCCAAGTGAGACTGAGTCGTGCGCGTCGGGGAACACTCCACGCGCACGTGCATTCACTTGCGATGTCTGCCAACGTGCGTTTACAACAAAAGGAAATTTAGTTACACACATGAGATCCCACACTGGTGAAAAGCCGTTTTCTTGTGAGTTATGCAGTTATAAATGTGCAATGAAGAATAGTTTAGTTTATCATATGCGGACACACACAGGTGAAAAGCCTTATTCCTGTAAGCTATGCAGTTATAAATCTGTGAGGAATGATCATTTACTTAGACATATGCGGATCCATACAGGTGAAAAGCCTTCTGCGTCAACAGCGCCAAGTGAGACTGAGTCGTGCGCGTCGGGGAACACTCCACGCGCACGTGCATTCACTTGCGATGTCTGCCAACGTGCGTTTACAACAAAAGGAAATTTAGTTACACACATGAGATGCCACACTGGTGAAAAGCCGTTTTCTTGTGAGTTATGCAGTTATAAATGTGCAATGAAGACTAGTTTAGTTTATCATATGCGGACACACACAGGTGAAAAGCCTTATTCCTGTAAGCTATGCAGTTATAAATGTGTGTATAATAAAGATTTACTTAGGCATATGCGGATCCACACAGGTGAAAAGCCTTTTTTCTGTAACATGTGTACTTATAAATGTGCACACAAGAACAGTTTAGTTTATCATATGCGGAGACACACGGGTGAAAAGCCTTCTGCGTCAACAGCGCCAAGTGAGACTGAGTCGTGCGCGTCGGGGAACACTCCACGCGCACGTGCATTCACTTGCGATGTCTGCCAACGTGCGTTTACAACAAAAGGACATTTAGTTACACACATGAGATGCCACACTGGTGAAAAGCCTCATTGCTGTAAGCTATGCAGTTATAAATGTTCGGGGAATAATAACTTACTTAGACATATGCGTATCCACACAGGTGAAAAGCCTTATTCCTGTAATATGTGTAGTTATAAATGTGCATACAAGAGCAGTTTAGTTAATCACATGCGGACACATACGGGTGAAAAGCCTTATTCCTGTAAGCTATGCAGTTATAAATCTGTGAGGAAACATCAATTAATTCTTCATATGCGAAAACACACTGGCGAGGTTTAAAATTTTATTTCTGTAAGCTATGCAGTGTGAAGGAGAGCTGAGCAGTGATATAGTTAAACACATGTGAATCCACAAACCTGAAAAGCCGTATTCCTGTAAGGAAAGCAGTTATAAGAGTGCGCGTGATTGTGATTTACTTATACATAATATGCGGACCCACATTTTTTTTATACTGTATAGGCTAGCGCTTGACTGTGATCACACCTGATGGAAAATGATGATACAGTCTAAGCTGGAACGCGCCTAGAAGATGACTATTCATTCATGATTTGAAGGCACCCGGGTTGTAAGTGACAATGGTGAAAAGCCCTTTTTTGCGTTTTATGTGAGTACAAGTACGTATGCACAGAAACGAAGTTTAGTGGATCACATGAGGCTTCGCACTGGTGAAAAGGCTTTTCCCTGTGAGATATGCAGTTATAAATGTATAAAATAAGAAGGGATTATAGGATGTTGCAGTGGCAGCTCACTACTCTGTTGAGAGTTTGTGACCCATCACTCAAGGAGTCACGCTGTCAACAGAGACACTTTATAGTCTTTGATGCACCTTAATACCTATTTATCTAATAAAATATGAGAATGCAAGCAAAATGTGTGGTTTAATTTGCAATCTGCGTAAAGAAGAACATGTTTGGAATGTGAGTAACTGTGCTGTCTGTGGCGTACAGGATATACCCAAAGTAAGTAATTGTTACTTGAATGTAGACAGGATGCTGAGGCATGTTGTGTCTTCATTAGATTCTACATTGCAAACTCGTCAGCTTGGACATCGTTGCTACAGGTATGTTTGATTAAGTATAGTACTACACAAATCGGTAGTCATAGAATGAAGATTAGGTGAGGCTTTGAATCGAGTCGACACCGAGCTGTGAGGGTTTTACAGAGAACGAGTGAACGCTAAAGAGTCTTAACCTCAAGCTATCACAAGGCTGAGGGCCTTATACTCGTTCACAGAAGTTTATTGTTACAAATAACTTAGAATACAAGGGCGAGCAAAGCGTGTTCGGGACTTGAGGGCACCCCGACTCGGATAACGGATAGGTGACGAAGAGTGGTTATTTTCTTCTATGACCACCCAGAAATACCGTCCGTCGACCGTGCTTTTAAGAGGGTTAATATCATGTTTTAAGAAATATTCAAAGCTACCGATTTCAAAACCCTTACCGATTAATTACGCAAGCCCAGCTGTTTTTATCCCTATACCTTTAAACGAGCAATTCTTGTTTACATATATATATATATATATATATATATATATATATATATATATATATATATATATATATATATATATATTTATTTATTTATTTATTCATTTGTCAAAATTTCCGCTAATACCTACGCCGCAATATCACGGAAATCTTCCTTGTGGAAACTCGGACTGCGGACTAATAACAAGTGCCTATAGTGATCTGTGGCGTGGATCGCGGTAAATAGACAATAATACGGTCCGCTTACAAGTAACGCTGTTGGTGTCAAAACAAACATTTTTGACACCAGTAAATTGGCGCCACTTATCGTGCGGTGTGCCCGGTGCTGTGTATACGTCTATTAAATCTCGCTTATATTTGACAGGCAAAGTCACCATCATCCTGGATCCTGGATCCACCAAAGCCGAGAGGAATGCAACGCCAAATCAACGAAACATTTACCGTTCAAGATGGCGCTGACGCGACATTTATCATTCCGAGGTGAGTTTTTAGGGTTATGTTATATTGCTTTTTATCACCATAGTGAATTCAGGTTAAATCCATAGGGGAGGGGGGGGCATAACGGGGACGCGAGGCAAGACGGGGCCAACCACACATACAAGTAACTACGCACACTAGACGTGTTTTGTTTTCGCCAATATGAGGGCATTTTGCACTGGCCTTCAGTGCGGCAGTGACCGGCGATCAGAGTGCACGCGTTTTATTTTTGACGACCATTTCTTTTTCCGGCGACATTTCATCTAATTTTGAGTGGTTACCAAAACGCGTCTAAAAAGGTAAGTATTTAGATTACTACTATAGTTTTTTTTAATGTGTATTATTACTAACATTAACTATTGATATGTTTTGAGCAAAATCACTCTGACCTTGAATTCATTTTTTTGTTCGTTATTTAAAATTCTGTTAGACATGGGGGCATATCGGGGACATGGCTATGGGGCACAATGGGGTACCCTGTTGTGCCCCGTCCCCATTATGCCCCTGAATGGTCTGTTCATTTGATAATATAATAATATTATTTATTTTGTTCTAGATATTAAAAATGGTACGAACTTACAAAAAGAAAAGTTCCAGAGGCAGTTGGTCTGTAGAAAGCATGAAAGGCGCAATTGATGCAGTTTTAAGCAAATCAGCAGGTTTCAGAAAAGCAGCTCAATTGTACGGTGTTCCACAGACCACATTGGAGCGTCACGTCGCAAAAATAAGGAAGGGCGAGGTATCTCTTAATTCAGCTCCAGGTAACTTTAAACCCGTATTTTCCAAACAAGAAGAAGAGGAGCTTGTTAGGTATGTAAAAGATATGGAGAAGCGATTGTTTGGATTGACAACTGTCGTCCTACGAAAACTAGCCTATCAGCTCGCAGAAAAAAATGCTAAGACTCACAATTTTAACCATGTTAAAAAGATTGCTGGCATAGATTGGTTAAAGGGCTTCATGAAACGTCACCCGGATTTATCAATTCGAAAACCAGAAGCCACATCGGCAGCGCGAGCTATGGGTTTTAACAAAGTGGCTGTGAATAAATTTTATTCTTTGCTTGGGGACGTATATGACAAATATAATTTAACGCCAGATAAAATATATAACTGCGATGAGACTGGAATATCATGCGTCTCCAAAACAAAGAGCAAAATCATTGCTGAAAAAGGAAGAAAACAAGTAGGCTCCCTTTCTTCTGCAGAACGAGGGCAGACGATTACCGTCGAGATATGTTTCAATGCAGCCGGAACTTATATGCCTCCCATGCTAATATTTCCTCGACAGAGAATGAAGCAGGAGTTATTAGATCGAGCTCCTCCAGGGACGACGGCAGAATGCAACGCTCGAGGCTGGATGACAACTGAAACCTTCATGAGCTGGTTCCAACGGTTCGTCAAATTTTCTGGGGCCTCAATAACTAACCCAGTCTTGTTACTTCTAGATGGGCACGTAACGCATACGCAAAATATAGAGGTTATTGAAAATGCACGTAAGAATGGTGTTGTTATGCTTTGTTTTCCCCCCCATTGCACCCACAGGCTCCAACCCTTGGATGTTGGCTTCATGAAACCATTGAGTGTGTATTATGATCATGCTTGTTCTAACTGGTTACGGTCGCACCCAGGGCGAATAATAACAACTTTTCAAATAAGCGAAATTTTTGCAGATGCTTATATACAAGCTGCAACAATGTCCACGGCACTAAATGCATTCAGAAAATGTGGGATATGGCCATTTAACCGAAATAATTTCACAGATTCAGATTTTTTAGCTGCATCAACAACAGACATACCATTAACAAATGATGAGCCTGAAACAGCTTCTTCAACTGCTGAAATTCAGCAACAACTATCGCCTCCCCTTGAAGAGATAACTCTTGAACCTGTTTTACCTGCAATTTCGACACATTTACTTCAGAAAACTCCTATCTCAGAGCCTCAGCCTGGACCATCTGTGCAAGATGAAAATTGCATTTCCCGATCTCCAATTCAAAGAGTATGTCGTGATTTAACAACTTCGTTTGAAAACGCTTCTCCCAAAGACATTCTCCCCATCCCCACAGTCGAACAAAGAAACCAAACGAGAAAAAATTATCGCAGAGGGAAAACGGTTGTTCTCACTTCAACCCCCTACAAAAACGAATTAGAAGAACGCGAACAACTTAAACGGACGAAGAAGTGTTCAAATCCGAATGATCCCCGGTTGAAAAAAAACTCAAAAAAACAGAAGACTCGAAAAGCTCGCTCTGATGGAGAAAATGTTGAGGAGGATGTCTTATGCATCTATTGTGTTGACTCGAACAACACTTATTTGAAGTCTTCGGAGCGTTGGGTGGCCTGCCAGCTATGTGGACAATGGGCCCATACAGCCTGTGCAGGAGTTGATGACGCAGATTTAGAAGAAATCCACATCTGCTTATTGTGTGACAAATAAAATAGTGTACCCCGTACTGCCCCGCACTGGGTACCCCATACTGCCCCTACCCCGGGGCACGATGGAGTTTTCATGAAGGTTTTGTGAAATTAAATTTAAAAATATTATTTGATTTCTTACTTCACCAAATTTGGTACCAAATGATAAACTAATAAGTAACCAAAAAGTTGTCATTAGTTTTCATTAAAAATATATTATGTTTATTTTTTTATTGTTTATTTCCCTTAACGTCCCCGTTATGCCCCCCCCTCCCCTATCTATCTACTAGCTGACCCGGCCACGCGTTGCTGTGGCTAAAGTTTTTGTTATATTAATAAATTAAAATTGCGACTATAATTTGAGATTTAAACTATCCTATCTCTCAAGTTGGATCGAACTTCACATGGTGTGCGAATTTTATTATAATCGGTTTAGTAGTTTAGGAGTCCATCGCGGACAAACATCGTGACACGAGATTTATATATATTAGATTATATATATTAGATAGAAGCGTATACTTATTTTTACTGTTTAACTTTTTGTACGAGGACATAGCGACGGATAGAAACCGGGCAAGGTTCAAGGTCAAGCGTATATTATCTTGGATTTGTATTTAGACTGATACTTTTATAGGTTCTTAGTTCCAAATTTCATGTAGTCTATCTATTTAATTTAGTTATCTAGTACCAGTGTCTAGTAGGGTCGATGTGCCGGTTCGCCGGCCACCTTCAGTTCTCGGCCTTTACGCGTACACGATGCCGTAAAATTGAGAAAATATCACTTAGAAATACTATTTCCAAGTAAAATCTTTATCCAGATATTTGAAAATGTTTGCTTTCTAAATGAAAACATTTTTGGTCAGAAAACACCTTCGAGTGATTTTACAGAATTTTTTCATTTTGGAGGCGGCGATTAGAGGTAACGCAAACTGCAGAAATTAAAAAAAAAATAGTGCCGCGCGTTTCATTCCAAAGTAAACTTTGTGTAGTTATTCTAAATAAATGGTATTAATAAGTATATAATGCACTTCAAAAATAACTTGGTAACATATCCCTAATATAACTTTTGGAATATTTTGTATAAAACAACAATAATGATGGGGGCCGGGAACTAACATTTAAATTTTTTCAAAACTTTAGTTTTCGGCCTAGGGGCCGAGATCTGGAATATCAAGTCTTCCACACTTTCATGTCTTTTCTACAAATGGTGAAATATTTTTCTCACGATTCTTTCTTTTAATAATGTACTTAATGCGAAGACTCACGCCATTAGTTTTCGGCCGTCAGTTTATGTCTTAATCATTAAAAATATGGATAAACGGGGAAGACCATTTTGGGGTGGCCGAAAATTAAAAGGTAGATAAAACGGTACTTCAGTTTTCGGCATAAGTTAAAATTGTATTTAACATACGATGTAAAAAGTTATAAGTAAGTAATTTAAACGTGTGTCTTTAACTATGTCTATTTGTAAAATGTCAAAGTCAAGGTCAAAGTCAAAATATATTTATTTCACATAGGCCTAACTTACAAGGCACTTGTAAAACATCAACAATATTTGTTACATAATATTATGTACGGTGATAACTACAAGTCGACTTAAAACTAAGTTTACGAGGGTTCCAACGCGCCCTACACTGAGAAGAAGTCTACAACAAACTCAGCTGGGTTTTGTTTTCGGTTATCACCACTTCACAAAAGCTCTTAAAAACTAGTTGAGCTAGTAATTATAATACAGCAGTTCATTCACTCCCAAGGATTTGATTCATGTAAAAAATCCTTAATACTATAGTAAGCTTTCTTAACGAGCTTTCGTTTTACAGCGACTTTGAACTTATTGAGGGATAAGTTTAATATCACAACCAACTCCCAAAAGAATGGGCCGAATCAACGTTTACAAGCTGATATAAGCTAAAACAATTCTTACTTCTTAGCTATAATGATTTTCAAGCATTCAAGCGTCCGAAGATCATCAACTCATTTACTACTTGGCAATTGTACCTTTCTTATTTTCTTTCACATGTCCGATCGATTATTTGAAGTAAAGACTAACACATAGGCTACTTTTTATCCTGGAAATATCCATGTTTTCCGCGAGGTTTGTGAAAATTCAAAATTCACGCGCGGGAATTAATTCTTCAGGCACAATTACGGAACTGATTCGACTGTTTGGATTGGAGATAGATTGTATTAACACAAAGGCTATTTTTGTTTCCAAAAAATCCATGGTTCTCGTGAGATATGTGGAAAACCGCGGGGAAATACTCCTTCACGCCGCAACTACAGAACCGATTTAGTAGAAATATAGCATGGATTATGTTCCGGCTAACACATGGGCTAATGTTTATCCCGGAAAATCCAAGACAAAATTCACGTATGGGAAATACCTACTACTTCACACCGCAACTACTGAACCGACTTGGCAGAAATGTGAAATAAAGTTAGATCGTATTCTGGATATGGGCTAATTTTTGTCCCGGAAAAATCCAAGGTTACCGCGGGATTTGTGGAAAGTCGAAAGTCGAAATCACGCCGGAGAAATACTTCTTCATGCCGCAATTACTGAACTGATTTGGCAGAAATTTGGAATGGAAATAGATTATATCCTAGATAAACACATAGGCGACTTTTTAAAGTACTTCAAAAACGGAGGAGGCTTACAATTCGTCCGAATTTTTTTTTTGTATGTTCCCCGATTAATCGAAGACGCCTGAACTGATTTGGAAAATTATTTTTTTGTTTGAAAGGGTATACTTACCAAATGGTCTCATGTTCATCAAGTCAGGATCTGATGAGGGGATCCTGAAGAAATTGAGGGAATTCTTTAAGAATTGAGAGAATTTTATAAGCTCACTTGATGCTATTTGGGTATTATTTGAAAGAGTATGCTTTCCAGGTTGTTATATGGTCATTAGGTCACAATCTGATCGTGTAGTCTTGGTGAAATCGAGAGAACTCTTCAAATTCTACAAGTACTTTTGAAAGGATTTGGGTATTTTTAATGCCATTTGCTTGCAGACGCTGACTTAATGGCAATAGTCATGAAGTCAGAATCTGCTGATGGGATCTCGGGGAAATTGATTGAACTCTTTAGTTGCAATAAGCACACTTCCAGCGATTTGGGTGTTTTTTACATTGACTTGTGCATTTGCTTCCAGATAGCAATATTTAAACCGATTTCATTAAGGGGGTGGTTCTAAATTCATCAAAATTTAATTTATACGTTTATGCTTGTCTCTTGGAAGTAAAAAAATTCAAGTCTGTACTCAATTTAAGCTACACAGGTGCTTTTCAACTAAAAAGTAAAAATAAAATAGAAAATTCTTTTCAAAAAATCAACTCCAAATACTACAAAGAGTGAAATAATGAAAGTCGGGCAATGGTTCGTAAAATCTTAGTTCTTCGTAATATCTATTCGATGTGCGAAAAACTACTATAATATCATAGACAATCATCCGATTTCGAATTGGTGTACATTAAAATTATGACTCCAAAATTCGTTTTTTTAAAGAATTTTCTATTTTTTCCCGGAAGAATCCATGGATCCCGTGAGATTTGCAAAAAAACGGAATTCACGCGGAAGAAATATTTTTTCACTGCCTTGTTTGTGGGTAATGATGTATTTCTGGTTTTTTGTTTATTTAAGGTTATTGTATTATGTTTATTGTCATTTTAATAAAATTTGGATATACTATGAAAATAATGATTAAGTTTTCATATCATTTCATATAATTTTAGACTAACCAATTAATTTTAAATCCATCGCAATGCAGTGGCCGAAAATTGAAATACCCCATGCCGAAAACTAAAATTTGTGGCCGAAAACTGAATTTTTAGCTTTTTTCCAGATTAAATTAAAAATAAAAATAATTAATAACTTCCAGCATAAAACAGTTTTTTAAAAATAAAATTGATTATACTGGCTTTCATATAAGTAAGTGAGTGCCACTATAATATGTCTGCAACATTTTTTTCTGACATCCTGAAGTTGATGGGAGCACTAAAAGGCCGAAATCCGGCACATCGACCCTACCCATAACACAAGCTAATGCTTATTTTGGGGTTAGATTGTGATGTGTCTAATGTCCATGTATATATATATATATATTTCTATATAATCTGAATCTCGGAAACGGCTTGAACGATTTTCATGAAATTTAGTAAACAAGGGGTTTTGGGGGCGATAAATTGATCTAGATTTTTGATTCATTTTAAGAAAATGTCGTTTTTACTATGATATCTATTGGCGATAAAGTAAAACTATTACAGTAAACTCCTGCTGCCATCTATTGGTGAGTAGCTGTAATACTAACAAGTAAAGCTCGGTCACCCAGATATTCATTATAATGCGCAGTCATTTGCCTTGTGGCTTGTGATTTGTGAACGTAACTTCACCAGCAAGGCCAACACCAACAGGCATATACTGGTGAGTGAACGTAGGCTATAAATAAACACATCTCATTCTCAGAGACGACCCGTGCTCATTTGTGTAAGCTTTCATATTATTTAACACGTAACAAACACAGTTGTGGTCTTTTTCTATCGCATAACTTTATCTCATTCGACGTACTAAGGTTGCCTCGCCGTCGGGCGCACGCAGCGCGTGAAATAGACCGTACAAGAACTAACGCGGGCAAAGTAGCCGGCGCGCGGCGGCCATCTGAATTAGTACGTCGAGACGGCTACCTGTAGGTTCTTCGATCACGAGATAGGTGGACCTGCGGGGCTAGGCAGAGTAACAGTCGTGTAGCGTTCACGACAGTAGATAAAAATGTATGGACAAAACACGTGACGAATGAAAGCAGAATCTACTTTATGCTTAGCGTTGTTCACTGTCGGCTGTCAATTGTCATGCGAAGTACGCTAAAGCTATCTACAAGGTCTGCGAGAACGCCAGGGAGCGTTCAACTTGTCGTAGTCGATTTTCAAAAAAAGCGTGTTTCCCTCTATACGGTCACGTGGTTTTTCTACAGTCACTTGTTTTGTCCATACATTTTTATCTACTGTCGTGAACGCTAAACGACTGTTATTTTAACAAGAAAAGGAAAAAATTATTTGCTATAATCCGCCAACAGAGAAAAATTCTGTATGGTCAAACATGCAGGTACAAGCTATGCACCGCTTACCTTCCCACTAAAGCAAGAAAGCCAAGTTACCCAGCAAGCAATGCCACCACCACCACTCACATGCACCACCACAAAAAACTTTTATACAACTCTCGACGCATGTTTCGCCCCGAAACCGAAGCATCATCAGGAGATTTCGACTTCACAATTCACGATTGTCTAGTTATTATTTGTCTAGCCTGTTATTTTGTCTAGCCCCGCTGGTCTTCTGATACGAGATTTGTTTGACAGACCCACAGAGAGTCGCGCCCCTTCAAGTGCCCCGCGTGCGAGAAGACGTTCGTGAACGGCTCGTCGCGGCGCTACCACGAGCTGCACGCGCACCTCAAGCAGCCGTGGCCCAAGAAGAACCGCGGCGTGCGGCAGAGGGCCAGCCGCGCGCGACACACCAAGGAGGCCGTGTACACCATGTGGCCTAAGGTGGGACTTCCTCTTTTTTTTGATACTGTTACGAATGAACCCTATGATAAGCGCCATAAGGTTTATAATCGCACTTTCGAAATACCTCGTACTCGTAAGTTGTAAGCAACTTGAGGGGTCAATGACCTTTTTATAAACAATGGATTTCTGGTAGTTCCGACTTCTAGAACGATCTACCCTCCAATAAACAACGCGGGTGGAACATTCGAGACTCGTTCAGATGTATATAAAAAGCGGGCAGCGCGCCGACGGAGTGCAGGCACCGTTGCGCGCACCACTACAGCAGCGCGCACCACCTCATCCGAAGCCGACGCGCCTGGCTCGCTCATGGCTGCCGCCAACCAGCCACAGCAGCAGCCAGGCGGCAAGCGACGCCGACGCCGACGAGGCGCGGGCTCGCGCCAAGGCGCGCCGCCCGCAACCGCGCCACCCTCAGCCGTGCTACCAACACTAGCGCCACCCTCGACGGTGCCGCGCCCGAAGCCGCAGCCTCCAGCGCCGCGGCCCATCCTGAAACGCCCGACGACGGCCCCTCCGGCGCCGCCAGCACCGTCCAAGACCACCGTGGTCGCTGCCCCCGAACCCCGGGGGACGAAGGCGAAGCGCGTGGCACAACCGCAGCCGGCATCGCAGCTGGCGAGCGGTCCCTTGGACCCCAGAATTACCCGCGCCATCGGCACCCTACAGTAGGTTTTGATGGCGATCCAACAGCAGCGTGACCCGATTCCGCTGCTCCTGGCATGCATCACGGAGCTCCTGCATGGGTGAGCTCCGCATCGCATTTTGGAACGCCGACGGGCTTTCTTCGCAGAAAGCCCGTCTCCTCAAGAACCTGCTCTCTCAGCGTCGAGTGGACATCGGCCTGATCAACGAGACTCACCTCAGACCAGTAGACAAGTTGAAGGTTTCCGGATACTATGTCTACCGGGAGGACCACACCTCGCCGATCGGGACTGCTTACCGGGGATTAGCAGTTTTGGTCCGTCGGAACGTCATCCACCAGCTGCTCCCAATACCTCAACTGCAGACGTCGTACGCCCTCGGCGTGGAGATCTGCGTCGACCGCCAGCCCACCCGTGTGTTCGCCTTCTACAAGCCCCCGACGAATCGACTCGCAGTGGCCGATGTCCGCACCCTGCTGGACTCGCCACTGCCCACGATTATCGCTGGGGACTACAACGCGAAGCACACGGCGTGGAACTCCAATATTGTGACTCCGGATGGCAGACGCCTCCGGGACGATGCAGACCGCCACGGCTACGAGGTGCTAGGGCCAGAGGTCCCGACGCACTACCCGTACTGCGCAGCGCTCACACCAGACGTCATCGACATCGCCGTTACACGCGGCCTCGCCGCGACGCCGTCGATAGACGTCCTGGATGACCATCTCATTTCCGACCACCAACCTGTCCTCTTGACGCTGAAGACCGTGCCGATGATGGCCGCGCTACCTTCTCCGAGACATCGCCAGGACTGGCGAGCTTTCGCCGACTACATGGCGGAGCACACGCCGTCCTTCCGAGTGGAGAGTCCCGCGGATGTCGACCGACTCGCAACGGACCTCAGCGCCACCATGTCCGACGCGCTTCGAGAGTCCAGGCTCGACGCGGCATCCACTCGCAGGCCCCCCCAGCTCCCGGCCTTCATCCAGGCGATGATCGAGGAGAAGAGGAAGCTGCGACGGCAATGGCAAGCCCGGCGGTGCCCGATCATGAAGACGCGGCTCAACGCTCTGGCCGCCAAGATCTCGGAAGCGCTGGAAACAGTCTCCGTAGAGTCTTGGCATCACACCATCGAGCGAGCCGGCGACGATTGGTCCGGCCTCCACCGCCTCTGCCGCCACCTCTCTGGGAAGCCTACTCCGATTAGGCCTCTTCTGGCCGGTGACGGAACCCCACGTTACCGTGCCGAAGACCGAGCGGAGATTTTCGCCGACTTCCTGGAGACGCAGTTCACTCCGAACCCGACCACTGATGTGCAGCACGTTGACACCATCGAGCGACACTTGGAGGCTTACTTCGAGTCGCCGATAGCGCCGACGGAAGACCCAGTCGTGTTTTCCCCTGGGCAGGTCCACCGGATGACTCGGCGGACTAAACTACGGAAAGCGCCCGGTCCCGACCGCATCACCAACGAAGTCCTGCGCCATCTACCACAGCGATCAATCGCGGCGATGGCGCGGTTATTCAATGGCATCCTCCGCACCGGGCACTTCCCGAGTTCGTGGAAGCTCGGCCGAGTCATCATGATACCGAAACAGGGGAAGAACATATTGCTACCTGGGAGTTACCGTCCCATCACGCTGCTGTCGACGATTTCGAAAGTCTTCGAGAAGTTGCTGCTGCTGCACATCACGCCCCACCTTCAGCCACGCGACGAGCAGTTCGGCTTCCGTGCCGAACACTCCACCACGCTCCAAGTCACGAGAGTACTGCACCACCTCGCTGCCGCTTATAATAAGCGGGAGCATTCTGTTGCGGTATTCCTGGACATGGAGAAGGCGTTTGATCGCGTCTGGCATGCCGGCCTCGTCTACAAGCTGTCCACGTCTACTACTCCACGTCGAGTAGTCAAGACTGTGGCCACCTTTCTGCAAGACAGACGTTTTCAAGTGGCGGTTGAAAACGTGCTGTCCGCGGAGCGACCCATCCGTGCCGGCGTGCCTCAGGGAAGCTGCCTGTCGCCCGTCTGCTACAGCAGATACACGGACGACATCCCAGTGGTCGGCGGCGCCATGCTGGCGCTGTACGCCGACGACGCTGCATTCGTCACCACCTCGCTGAACGCCCCACACGCAGCCATCAAGATGCAGCGTGCACTGGACGCACTTCCCACATGGCTGAAGGACTGGAGACTGAAGGTCAACGTGGCGAAGACTCAGGCGATCTCCATCGGGCGGACCGTCACCCTGCCGCCCCGGGTGTCGCTCTTGGGAGAACCTGTCGAATGGACCCCGACGGCTAAATACCTCGGCGTGACCATCGACAGGAAGCTCTCGATGCGACCCCACGTGAAGAACGTGGTTGCGCAGTCGCGCGCCATGCGAGGCCTCCTACGCCCCGTGCTGGCATCCCACCTGCCTCTCCGTGCGAAGCTGTGCCTGTACAAGGCATACGTCCGCACGCGACTCACCTACGCGGCCCCAGCCTGGTTCGCGCTGGTCAGCGAGCCGGGCCGCAAGTCGCTGCGGGCGCAGCAGTCACTCGCGCTCCGCACCATCACCGGAGCACCACGCTTCGTGCGGAACCAGGTCATCTCCAGGGACCTACAAATGGAGAGCCTCGACGACCACGTTCGCCGCCTGAGCACCTCTATGTTCGCGCGCGCCGACGGAGCGCGGTCCCAGCACCTGCGGGACATCGCGCCATACCATCGGCGGCCGCCGGATATTAGGGGTTTGCCACGTGACCTGACGTCGGCATAAGACTACACCGCTTCCTCGCCGCTGGCTGACGGGCGCCCTCCAGACATCACTGGTGGGCACGACCTCGCTGAGCGGCGGGTTGTAAGCTATCACCGGACTAACCCTCACTCCGCTGCGCTCGCTGATCGCTCGCGAAACCACGCGGGCTCGAATCGCAGCGCGGCGGAGTCACCGGATTCGACACCATGGACCAGCAATGGTCCCACCCAGTGCCCCGCCTGTAGTTGCAGGCGGCGCTGAGACCACTGCAGGGGGCCATCGCCCCGAACAGTTACCCCGGGACCCGCAAGGGTCCGCGTGGACGACCCGGATGATTGGACGGAGTCAGTCTGACTGAGGGACGAGAAAGATGAACAAGCGAAGCAAGCGATCAAGAGCGAAGAGGAAGTGAACTACAAGGAAGAACTACCAGGGATATTGGATACTGGAAGTACTTAAAAAGGGGGAGGTTTTGTTCGAAATCGTCGAACACAGCACGTAAGAATACTATATAGGCTAGCACTTGACTGTGATCACACCTGATGGAAAGTGATGATACAGTCTAAGGTGGAACGCGCTTGCCTAGAAGATGCCTATTCACTCTTGATTTGAAGGCACCCGGGTTGTAAGTGGCAGGAAAGACACTGCCTGGGAGGGTATTCCAGGCCTTTGCAGTGCGTATCAGGAACGAGGAATCAAACCGCTTCGTACGCGTCTTTGGTACGTCGACTATGTATGGGTGGAAGCCTTTACGATAGTCCTCTCAAAGTTCCTTGATTTATTGTTCACTTCACAACGCTATTTCACTTCACCCGTGTATAATCTTACTTCATTCCGATTTTTGACGTGACAACGTCTTATAAATCGATAGAGCCGGTTGCACGCACGAAAAAACATGACTCATCCGGCGTTACCTCGCTCATGCGGCGTTACCGGCGTTACCTCGCGAGCGCGGAACGAGCGACAAAGAAAACGTTGTCACGTTCAACTATCGTCAGTAAACCGACTTTACAGGCAACTAATTTTTGACGTGACAACGTCTTATAAATCGATAGAGCCGGTTGCACGCACGAAAAAACATGACTCATCCGGCGTTACCGGCGTTACCTCGCTCATGCGGCGTTACCTCGCGAGCGCGGAACGAGCGACAATGAAGACGTTGTCACGTTCAACTATCGTCAGTAAACCGACTTTACAGGCAACCAATTTTTTTTACTAAAGAATTATGGCGAAAATTGACCCAGCTCTAACAAAAATAACCCAGAGACCGTTCAGATTCTGGAATGATTTATTTTGGATTGATATTTTTCCTAGATTCTTTGTGTATGTTTATCATATTTTTAGAAGTAGAGTTCGCCAGTAGGCGTTATTTTAACTAATATTACGTTAATTTGGTTGTTTTTCGTTCTTCACTCCATATAACGGTAACTCTCTAATAACCATAAGAAATGCTCGGTCCCTTGTTTCGTTATAGAGACATAAAAGTTAGAATATGAACAACTTTATTACTTATGCAACCAAAGTCCTCCGAAACGGCTCGACCGATTTTTATGAAATCTTGCGTATATGCGGTAGGTCTGAGCATACACCCTTAATATTTTCATACCCATAACGTATATGGCAAAACAATGTTTGTCCGGTCAGTAACTTAGTACCTACCTATATCTTTTTGATTACAGATGGAAGTCAGTATTGAACCCGCAGAGTTTCAAGGCTGAAAATTCTAGATTCTTGGACTTTGAAAATTCTGAAGTTATAGCCAGAGAAAAATTGCGCTATAAATACATTGAGTAGTTAGGTATTTTATTTGAAATATGTAAATACTGTGTATAGTGGTAAGATAATTTTAAAATAAAATTCTGTTATTTTAATTAAGTTTTTTATTCAAATTATATTATTAATGTTATTCCTAAAACAATAAAGCAAGATATGGTCATTCGAAACAGACTTCGAATTTGAAGCTTTTAAACTCTTTCCAATCGTTTATTTTCGCTTTGACACATGAAACAGATATAGCAATAGCGAGGGACCAGAAAGAGACCACTTTACCTCTATCTGTTCGACGAATGGAAAGAGTATAGTGTTAGCTTGTCTTTGAAAAGTGACATGAGATATTGAAAATTGTATCCTTTTATTCTAACTATAATAATATCTATAATTCACTATAGTTTAATCTCAAATCAAAGGAAATAATTTTATAAAAAAATCAATCAAGACAGCGGAAAAAATGGTTGCCCCGCTGTCTATACAAAAGTCGATTTAAATTCAAATAATTTGGACACTAACGCAGAAATAATAATATTTTTATGACTAATACTGAGATTATTAATAATAGTTTAAATATTGTTTTATTGAATGATCAGAACAGACACGGTAAATTCATAAACATCCCTCTATGTTTCCGTTGAAGGTTAACAAAAATAATAGTTCAGTTTCAATACTTTTTTGTCAAGCTGTAAGATACAAAAATGATAGTTTTTATTATGTGCATCTTTAATGATAGTTGTTAGAGTGCTTACTTTTTATGTGGCTCTTTAATTTATCATAACGAGCAGATTTAAATATACAAATCTTACAGGAATATTCTGGTTTCTCAGCAGTGTGAGTGCGTTCATGTCTTTTCATATTACTTCTGTCTGTACATTTGTAGTCACAAATCTTACAATTATACAGTTTCTCAGCAGTGTGAGTGCGTTCGTGTCTTTTCATATGACTGCTTTGTGTACATTTGTAATCACAAATCTTACAATGAAATGGTTTTTCACCAGTGTGAGTGCGTTCATGGCTTTTCATAGCACTGCTTTGTACACACTTGTAATCACAAATCTTACAATTAAATGGTTTTTCACCAGAGTGAGTACGTTCATGTTGTTTCATATTATTGCTTTGTACACACTTGTAATCACAAATCTTACAATTAAATGGTTTTTCACCAGAGTGAGTACGTTCATGTAGTTTCATATTATTGCTTTGTACACACTTGTAATCACAAATCTTACAATGAAATGGTTTTTCAAGAGTGTGAGTGCGTTCATGGCTTTTCATATGACTGCTTGTTACACACTTGTAATCACAAATCTTACAATTAAATGGTTTTTCACCAGTGTGAGTTTTGCTATGTACTATCAATTTTTGCTTTGCTTGTGTCATATAGCCACATTCATTACATTTGAAGACATTCTTGTCGAGTGTGTGTAAAATCAAATGCTTCTCCAAATTTGTTTTTGTTTGACATTTATAATCACAAATTTCACAAAGCAGATCGTTTTGGAGCAACATTTCGTTGACTTGTATATTCTGTGTGGTGACATGTTTATTTTCAATATTCAATTCGGTGTATTTTGTGTGTTCCTGCTTTTTTATCGCAGGTGCAGTTATGTCTCCAGAATTGTTATTAGCTTGAATATTTGAATTTGCATCAGTATTGGTTTCGTTTAATTTTATTGTCTTTTTAGTTTTGTTTTTTTCTATATTTCCGATATTCGATACGGTTCGTTGTGTGCGTTTCTGTTTTTTAACCGTGGGTTCAGTCGTGTCTATGGCATTGTTATTAACTTCGTTTGCATTAACATCTATGTTGGTTTCGTTTGATGTTTTTGTCTTTTTAGTTTTATTTTTTTCTAAACTTCCAATATTCGATACAATGTGTTGAGAGCCTTTCTGTTTTTTTATTGCAGGTTCAGTTATGTCTTTGGAATTATTTTTAACTTCGATGTTTGAATTTACATCAACGTTGGGGTCATTTGAATTTTTTGTCTTTTTAATCGGGGGGACATACTTTTTTTTTGGTTTCTTGGCTTTGTTTTTGAGAGTTTTGTCTCGTTCTTCCTTCTCGTTTATTTGGTCAGTATTTTTCTCTTCCACTGCATTTTCCTTCGATGTTAGATCTTTGCTTGCTGTCAAAGCTCGCGGTGTTCCTATACCCATCAATAGGCGTCTCCGTTCTGCCTCTTCTGAAATGAAATAAAACCATATATAAAACATAAGATTATTAGAACTATAACGAGAGTACAATGACGCATTGTACTCTCGATAAAGAGATGTCTGATATTGGTGCCAATTTCTGCAAATGTGCAAAATCTCTAAAATAAACTAATTTGACGCGTCAAAAAATGGTGCTATCCTTCTCCATGGGGATCTTTTTGAAATGATCAGTCAAATTAGTTTAGAGATTTTACACAACAGAATTGACACCAATGACCCTTTAGACCCTACAGGGAGAGGTGAACACACAAACCTTTACAAAATTTATTGTTAAATAATTTTGATTATCGATACATCATAATAATGATAAAGTTTTGCTAAGTACTCCGTGAAGCGAGAGATATAGCAAGTGCACGCAGTACGCACCCAGAACCTGTCGGTAGCGCTCCGGCGAGTTGTAGGCGCGCAAGTCGACGTGCAGTGAGTGCGCGAACTGCGCGCCGTAGAACACCATCAGCTCAGTGAAGCGAGGGATGATTTTGATCGTCCTATTGAATAAGGGAATGAGTTAGGTTAGAGGGTTGAAACCTGGTTCATAAATCACATAGTATAATAGGAAATCGTAGTGTACGTCCGCAGTGATACACGCACCTGTTATAGTACAGTTAGCCCCGGTACTGATAGGCGACCAG
This sequence comes from Coenonympha arcania, assembly GCA_036785405.1. NCBI lineage: Eukaryota > Metazoa > Arthropoda > Insecta > Lepidoptera > Nymphalidae > Coenonympha > Coenonympha arcania. The sequence goes on from CM072081.1 coordinate 7,202,613, forward strand.
GTTCTGCTCGCACCAGTGTCGCGAGCAGTTCACGTAGCGCATCCAGTTTGAGTCGTTCGCGTCGCCGGCGTCTACGACGTGCGAGCACTTGTTGTCGCGGTCGTACAGCTGCAGTCGACAGCGCGTCCAGTTGTAGTGTACGTCCGCAGTGATACACGCACCTGTAGTACAGCTCGCCCCGGTACTGATAGGCGACCAGGTTCTGCTCGCACCAGTGTCGCGAGCAGTTCACGTAGCGCATCCAGTTTGAGTCGTTCGCGTCGCCGGCGTCTACGACGTGCGAGCACTTGTTGTCGCGGTCGTACAGCTGCAGTCGACAGCGCGTCCAGTTGTAGTGTACGTCCGCAGTGATACACGCACCTGTAGTACAGCTCGCCCCGGTACTGATAGGCGACCAGGTTCTGCTCGCACCAGTGTCGCGAGCAGTTCACGTAGCGCATCCAGTTTGAGTCGTTCGCGTCGCCGGCGTCTACGACGTGCGAGCACTTGTTGTCGCGGTCGTACAGCTGCAGTCGACAGCGCGTCCAGTTGTAGTGTACGTCCGCAGTGATACACGCACCTGTAGTACAGCTCGCCCCGGTACTGATAGGCGACCAGGTTCTGCTCGCACCAGTGTCGCGAGCAGTTCACGTAGCGCATCCAGTTTGAGTCGTTCGCGTCGCCGGCGTCTACGACGTGCGAGCACTTGTTGTCGCGGTCGTACAGCTGCAGTCGACAGCGCGTCCAGTTGTAGTGTACGTCCGCAGTGATACACGCACCTGTAGTACAGCTCGCCCCGGTACTGATAGGCGACCAGGTTCTGCTCGCACCAGTGTCGCGAGCAGTTCACGTAGCGCATCCAGTTTGAGTCGTTCGCGTCGCCGGCGTCTACGACGTGCGAGCACTTGTTGTCGCGGTCGTACAGCTGCAGTCGACAGCGCGTCCAGTTGTAGTGTACGTCCGCAGTGATACACGCACCTGTAGTACAGCTCGCCCCGGTACTGATAGGCGACCAGGTTCTGCTCGCACCAGTGTCGCGAGCAGTTCACGTAGCGCATCCAGTTTGAGTCGTTCGCGTCGCCGGCGTCTACGACGTGCGAGCACTTGTTGTCGCGGTCGTACAGCTGCAGTCGACAGCGCGTCCAGTTGTAGTGTACGTCCGCAGTGATACACGCACCTGTAGTACAGCTCGCCCCGGTACTGATAGGCGACCAGGTTCTGCTCGCACCAGTGTCGCGAGCAGTTCACGTAGCGCATCCAGTTTGAGTCGTTCGCGTCGCCGGCGTCTACGACGTGCGAGCACTTGTTGTCGCGGTCGTACAGCTGCAGTCGACAGCGCGTCCAGTTGTAGTGTACGTCCGCAGTGATACACGCACCTGTAGTACAGCTCGCCCCGGTACTGATAGGCGACCAGGTTCTGCTCGCACCAGTGTCGCGAGCAGTTCACGTAGCGCATCCAGTTTGAGTCGTTCGCGTCGCCGGCGTCTACGACGTGCGAGCACTTGTTGTCGCGGTCGTACAGCTGCAGTCGACAGCGCGTCCAGTTGTAGTGTACGTCCGCAGTGATACACGCACCTGTAGTACAGCTCGCCCCGGTACTGATAGGCGACCAGGTTCTGCTCGCACCAGTGTCGCGAGCAGTTCACGTAGCGCATCCAGTTTGAGTCGTTCGCGTCGCCGGCGTCTACGACGTGCGAGCACTTGTTGTCGCGGTCGTACAGCTGCAGTCGACAGCGCGTCCAGTTGTAGTGTACGTCCGCAGTGATACACGCACCTGTAGTACAGCTCGCCCCGGTACTGATAGGCGACCAGGTTCTGCTCGCACCAGTGTCGCGAGCAGTTCACGTAGCGCATCCAGTTTGAGTCGTTCGCGTCGCCGGCGTCTACGACGTGCGAGCACTTGTTGTCGCGGTCGTACAGCTGCAGTCGACAGCGCGTCCAGTTGTAGTGTACGTCCGCAGTGATACACGCACCTGTAGTACAGCTCGCCCCGGTACTGATAGGCGACCAGGTTCTGCTCGCACCAGTGTCGCGAGCAGTTCACGTAGCGCATCCAGTTTGAGTCGTTCGCGTCGCCGGCGTCTACGACGTGCGAGCACTTGTTGTCGCAGTCGTACAGCTGCAGTCGACAGCGCGTCCAGTTGTAGTGTACGTCCGCAGTGATACACGCACCTGTAGTACAGCTCGCCCCGGTACTGATAGGCGACCAGGTTCTGCTCGCACCAGTGTCGCGAGCAGTTCACGTAGCGCATCCAGTTTGAGTCGTTCGCGTCGCCGGCGTCTACGACGTGCGAGCACTTGTTGTCGCGGTCGTACAGCTGCAGTCGACAGCGCGTCCAGTTGTAGTGTACGTCCGCAGTGATACACGCACCTGTAGTACAGCTCGCCCCGGTACTGATAGGCGACCAGGTTCTGCTCGCACCAGTGTCGCGAGCAGTTCACGTAGCGCATCCAGTTTGAGTCGTTCGCGTCGCCGGCGTCTACGACGTGCGAGCACTTGTTGTCGCGGTCGTACAGCTGCAGTCGACAGCGCGTCCAGTTGTAGTGTACGTCCGCAGTGATACACGCACCTGTAGTACAGCTCGCCCCGGTACTGATAGGCGACCAGGTTCTGCTCGCACCAGTGTCGCGAGCAGTTCACGTAGCGCATCCAGTTTGAGTCGTTCGCGTCGCCGGCGTCTACGACGTGCGAGCACTTGTTGTCGCGGTCGTACAGCTGCAGTCGACAGCGCGTCCAGTTGTAGTGTACGTCCGCAGTGATACACGCACCTGTAGTACAGCTCGCCCCGGTACTGATAGGCGACCAGGTTCTGCTCGCACCAGTGTCGCGAGCAGTTCACGTAGCGCATCCAGTTTGAGTCGTTCGCGTCGCCGGCGTCTACGACGTGCGAGCACTTGTTGTCGCGGTCGTACAGCTGCAGTCGACAGCGCGTCCAGTTGTAGTGTACGTCCGCAGTGATACACGCACCTGTAGTACAGCTCGCCCCGGTACTGATAGGCGACCAGGTTCTGCTCGCACCAGTGTCGCGAGCAGTTCACGTAGCGCATCCAGTTTGAGTCGTTCGCGTCGCCGGCGTCTACGACGTGCGAGCACTTGTTGTCGCGGTCGTACAGCTGCAGTCGACAGCGCGTCCAGTTGTAGTGTACGTCCGCAGTGATACACGCACCTGTAGTACAGCTCGCCCCGGTACTGATAGGCGACCAGGTTCTGCTCGCACCAGTGTCGCGAGCAGTTCACGTAGCGCATCCAGTTTGAGTCGTTCGCGTCGCCGGCGTCTACGACGTGCGAGCACTTGTTGTCGCGGTCGTACAGCTGCAGTCGACAGCGCGTCCAGTTGTAGTGTACGTCCGCAGTGATACACGCACCTGTAGTACAGCTCGCCCCGGTACTGATAGGCGACCAGGTTCTGCTCGCACCAGTGTCGCGAGCAGTTCACGTAGCGCATCCAGTTTGAGTCGTTCGCGTCGCCGGCGTCTACGACGTGCGAGCACTTGTTGTCGCGGTCGTACAGCTGCAGTCGACAGCGCGTCCAGTTGTAGTGTACGTCCTGTTAGGTGCAGGATGGCGGTGGGCAGTGAAACTCGAGCTCTTCACATGAGTTTTTAATGATGTTACGGCGACACAGCTACATACTTGGATTTACTTAATCCAGAATCCCGGATGGTGGTTAAATGAGCCGGAGAACAGCATCTCGAGGTAGAATAGCTCTCGAAAATGCTATCTGATCTTAGATAGAAAAAGTTGGTATTATATACAGCAATCTTGCTGACTGAAAATTGGTGTCACTAAAAAGCGAAATTTCGAACAGGGCCGGACTCAACGCCATACTAAATAGCTGAATTTCGACAGGTATGGATTTAGGTATCTAACATTTTCCCCCTTGGAAAAACGGAACATCCAAGGATGAATAGGATGTGAGTATATCCAAGTATGATATAGAAATTGATACAGAGTTACAAAATACAAAATAAGACAAAGATTTACATGATACAAGATGAGAGTTACATAATACAGAATTAATTTAGTTTTAGTTTAACATACAGCAAATAGGACATTGTAAAAAGTATAGAAATATGAAATAGAAAATAAATTTAAACTATACAGAACATTTAGTAAGAAATCTAGTAGATTTAGTATTTAAGAAATGATAAATTTTAGCCAAATAATCAATCAATTCCTAGTGATTTTTAGGACTATATTCTGAATTAGTTATTTTTATACAACTTTATTTATATTCAGAATTACTCATACAGGAATTTTAAATTTTAATGCAAGGAAATCAAATGTCATTAGCTCTATGTTTTGTAAAAAAGACTTTAAAGAAGTTCTTATTCTAAAAAAGAAAAACTGCTCAAGTCTTAACTTAAATTTCAAACTTGCTTAAGTCATCAATAACTTGATTCAATTTAAATGAGAAGCATACTGTAAGGAATCGAGCTGTTTGCATGAGATAATTTCAGTGCGACATAGTAACATTTAGCTTATCTGTAGAGAAATATCTTTAGTACAAATCAATTTCAAGATAAAATATTTAAAAATAACTTATGATACCTAGGCTTGAAAATGCTAGAATAGCAGCAAAATTCTAATACCAATAATAATTAATAACATAATAATATTTTCAAAGTTTTATGTGCTATTACGGTCAGTGATAATCTCGATACATCAGTTGACATCTCTATCTATTAACTATTCTACTTTTAACTATTCTATGATTACAAGATTCAAAGACACTTTTTACGTGTTAGGTTATGGAAAGTGTCAAGTGAAAGATTTCCGACACTTATTTTGCACTAGTAGACATTTTGTTTAACTGTTTATCACTTTGCACTCACTTAGGTTTGAAACACTGATTGTATTAACTTATTTCGTGTAATTGCCAAAAATTTACAGATGGATTAATCAAAACGATACTATGGGACTATGTATATAGGGTTAGAAAAAAAATAAGATGTGATATAAACTGCATTTTGCAAACCCATTGGAAGATGATAATATAGGGTAAATTTCTAAACTGTTAAAAGTTATTAACAACGGAGAGATTATAATAATTACTATATAGCATTCTCTAAGATTTTACCGAAATTTGGAATGTTATTGCTATGTATATTTTCATTCTCGATAAGTTTTGAAATTGTAGGTATTATTAAATGACGTAATAGTGGATGAGTGTTTTCTTTCATAATACTTAAAGATCAAGTGACACAATAAACAGGTAGTTCATTGTGTTATTAGTATTTGTAAATAGTTAATAACTGACTTTGTAAATCAGAAATACTTAGGTAAAATTTTAATTTAAAACATTTATAATGTTGAACGATTATTTGAGGCATAATAAAAGGATGGTAATTTGATCTATAGTTATACAGTTACAGCTGTTAGTGCAAACGCGGCATTTTGTTTGGCCTTATTGTCTTACAGTTGCGAATTCTAAGTAAAGTATTAATTGTCTGTTATAAGCCTATATTTGATTACAACGGTAAAAGAATGTTTTAATATGAAATTACAAAGAAAGATGAACATTATGACGTTTTATTATTAAAGTAGGAGTAAAGTAGTAGTAAAGTATTTTTACAAAACAACATTCGATTTATTTGCCTTAGTGCAATTTTGTCATAGCACGGTTGGTATGCGTGATGTAAAAAGATGACTTAGGAATTTTGAGTAATAGGTAGGTAATATTGTGTAATATGAACTGTACTGAGTTCAGAGACATTTATAATGCGTTGACCTAGTTCTTACTAAGTGTTCAATAATTATTTTATTAAAATATGAATAAGTTGTAACTTGTAAGTTTAAAGACAAAATTTGGATATTATAGTTATAGGGTTGTCACCTTTTGAATTTTATTAACATGGTATATGATTATGAACTTAATACGTGAATTTCAAGGGCTATCAACTACACCCTGTTTTCTTACTATGATAGATAGTATAATATATGTAGTACTTTATTGCAAATATAGCAATATATCAGTGATTATAGTAAAATGCGTTTATAATTATTATTTATCGACTTCGTCTTCTAAGTCAATCTTTCTAATTACTTACATATCATTATATATTTTTTGTGTAGTAGTAATTTGTAGTAATTTGCTTGAAATAGTAGTAAAATTATTTAAGTAGTACTTTTAGTATTTTTCATATTTTTTTTTATAATGTAGTAGTAGTAGTAACTTGTAGTATTTTCGTTGAAATAGCAGTAATATTATTTAAGTACCTAGTACTTTTTAGTATTTTTTCATATATTTGTAATTGATTTATTAAAATTGGTATAGTAGTAATAAAATTATCGTAGCATATTAGATAAATAAATAAGTTTTAGCATTTTCATACTAGAGAAGCAGAAATACTAAACTTGGAAGGATAGGTAAATAGGATTTAGTATTTTCACACTAGAGAAGCAGAAATACTAAACTTGGAAGGATGGATAAATAGGATTTAGTATTTTCACACTAGAGAAGCAGAAATACTAAACTGGGAAGGATAGGTAAATAGGATTTAGTATTTTCACACTAGAGAAGCAGAAATACTAGACTTGGAAGGATGGATAAATAGGATTTAGTATACTTAATAGTAATATAATTCTTGTAGCAGCCCTATTGCGGCCATGCATTTGGGTTATTTACCCAGGTTAACTCATCTAAAAGATACCTAAAAGAGACAGCACTTATTTGGGACTTTTTTACCCGTGTGGCAATATCTCATAATAGGTATTTCACCTTGTATAAATTATTTAGCAATATATTATATACCTAAATAGAATTATTATTATTATTTTTGTAAGTCTTTTGATGTTATAAGACCAAGAGAATTGTAGCTAGTTTAACTGCTAGCTGATTTATAAAGATTTTTTTAACCGATTTCAAAAATAGAGGAGGTCCTCAATTCATTGGAATATTTCTATTTTATAATTATTTGTTTGATTTCAATTCTGTGAGATTTTTGTTTAAAATAATTTATGATTTTCGCGATTTAGTAAAAAGGGATCTTGTCCAAGTCTGTCTGTTTGTCAGTCTGTCACCGCAAAGATATCTTATAATATTATTTTGACTGAAAAATTAATTTTATCTAATCTTTCCTAAGATGATAAAAAGTTTCATAATTATCTTAATAGAAAAAGTAAAGTAAATGAAATTATAAAGTGATTAATCCACGTGTAAAATCAGGTCAATACAAAAAAGTTAATAAACTCGAATATCACTCACAGAAATATTATGATGAGTCGGCGGTGACATAGTTAGCGGGCAGCGGCCAGCGACGCAGCGCGAAGGCGATGGAAATGCAACGCTGCATTTTCGCTGTAGGCTCGGCGTGTAGAGTGTTCCGATGCGATGCTGTGTAGTTCGGTAATGAAGCTCGATGCCATGATGTCCTTAAGCCATGATGTACTTTATGCCATGATGTCCTTAAGTCTCTCGCTTTGTCCTGTTGTCGGTGGCCTTAGTAAACCATGAGAATGTCCTGGCGAAGTCCTGGCGATGTTTGCGCGGCAGCCTCGCGTTTTGTCAATTGAGACGCGACGGCATGGTGATGGCGACTCGAAAGGCAGGCGGCAGGCGGCACTACATCGGCGATGTCCTGGCGATGTTGACGGTGCGGTAGCCTCACACTTTGTCAGGGCAGCAGGTGACCAACTTAGCTGGTAGGCGGCAGGCAGCTCGGTAGGCAGGCGGCAGCTTGGCAGGAAGGCGGCAGCTTGGCAGGAAGGCGGCAGCTTGGCATGAAGTCGGCAGGCGGCAGCTCGGCAGGCAGGCGACCAAGGGAATTTAAAATCCCTTTCCTTCTGACACCAGATGTTAGGTGCAGGATGGCGGTGGGCAGTGAAACTCGAGCTCTTCACATGAGTTTTTAATGATGTTACGGCGACACAGCTACATACTTGGATTTACTTAATCCAGAATCCCGGATGGTGGTTAAATGAGCCGGAGAACAGCATCTCGAGGTAGAATAGCTCTCGAAAATGCTATCTGATCTTAGATAGAAAAAGTTGGTATTATATACAGCAATCTTGCTGACTGAAAATTGGTGTCACTAAAAAGCGAAATTTCGAACAGGGCCGGACTCAACGCCATACTAAATAGCTGAATTTCGACAGGTATGGATTTAGGTATCTAACAGTCCGCAGTGATACACGCACCTGTAGTACAGCTCGCTCCGGTACTGATAGGCGACCAGGTTCTGCTCGCACCAGTGTCGCGAGCAGTTCACGTAGCGCATCCAGTTTGAGTCGTCCGCGTCGCCGGCGTCTACGACGTGCGAGCACTTGTTGTCGCGGTCGTACAGCTGCAGTCGACAGCGCGTCCAGTTGTAGTGTACGTCCGCAGTGATACACGCACCTGTAGTACAGCTCGCCCCGGTACTGATAGGCGACCAGGTTCTGCTCGCACCAGTGTCGCGAGCAGTTCACGTAGCGCATCCAGTTTGAGTCGTTCGCGTCGCCGGCGTCTACGACGTGCGAGCACTTGTTGTCGCGGTCGTACAGCTGCAGTCGACAGCGCGTCCAGTTGTAGTGTACGTCCGCAGTGATACACGCACCTGTAGTACAGCTCGCCCCGGTACTGATAGGCGACCAGGTTCTGCTCGCACCAGTGTCGCGAGCAGTTCACGTAGCGCATCCAGTTTGAGTCGTTCGCGTCGCCGGCGTCTACGACGTGCGAGCACTTGTTGTCGCGGTCGTACAGCTGCAGTCGACAGCGCGTCCAGTTGTAGTGTACGTCCGCAGTGATACACGCACCTGTAGTACAGCTCGCCCCGGTACTGATAGGCGACCAGGTTCTGCTCGCACCAGTGTCGCGAGCAGTTCACGTAGCGCATCCAGTTTGAGTCGTTCGCGTCGCCGGCGTCTACGACGTGCGAGCACTTGTTGTCGCGGTCGTACAGCTGCAGTCGACAGCGCGTCCAGTTGTAGTGTACGTCCGCAGTGATACACGCACCTGTAGTACAGCTCGCCCCGGTACTGATAGGCGACCAGGTTCTGCTCGCACCAGTGTCGCGAGCAGTTCACGTAGCGCATCCAGTTTGAGTCGTTCGCGTCGCCGGCGTCTACGACGTGCGAGCACTTGTTGTCGCGGTCGTACAGCTGCAGTCGACAGCGCGTCCAGTTGTAGTGTACGTCCGCAGTGATACACGCACCTGTAGTACAGCTCGCCCCGGTACTGATAGGCGACCAGGTTCTGCTCGCACCAGTGTCGCGAGCAGTTCACGTAGCGCATCCAGTTTGAGTCGTTCGCGTCGCCGGCGTCTACGACGTGCGAGCACTTGTTGTCGCGGTCGTACAGCTGCAGTCGACAGCGCGTCCAGTTGTAGTGTACGTCCGCAGTGATACACGCACCTGTAGTACAGCTCGCCCCGGTACTGATAGGCGACCAGGTTCTGCTCGCACCAGTGTCGCGAGCAGTTCACGTAGCGCATCCAGTTTGAGTCGTTCGCGTCGCCGGCGTCTACGACGTGCGAGCACTTGTTGTCGCGGTCGTATATCTGCACCACACAACAATAGTATCAGGAGCACTAATATTTTAGTAGTATATTAAAGAAGTCGGTGTTGTATATAATGACATTTTTGAAAAGAGCAAGTGCCCTTGCCAGTGCTTTCTCTGTGCGAACCTGCTTACCTTACCCCGCGGTAGAGATTTAACTTTTTTGACTAGAGCTTGTCAATCAGACCTATGTGAAAAATATACCGACTGAATGTATGCTTTCAATATGTTGTAGGTATATGAAGTATTATGTTCATTTATCAGTTATACATACTTTTATGTATATTAATACTAATATATATACTTATCTACATACTTTTATTTTATGTATATTAATACTAATATAGGTACATAAAAGTATGTAGATATATTTATCAGTTCTAGTGCCCATGAACACAAGCTATCGCTGACTTTGGGGCTAGATTGCGATGTGTGTAATGTCCTAAAAGTAATTAAACATTTTAATTTTCAAACGGACACACCTGCCAGCAGTAGTAGGAATTGATTTCGGTGGTCTTCTTCCCGCGGTAGGGCCCGAAGCGGACCCCACTCGGCAGCGTCAGCGTCGCGAACACTCCCACACCCGCGCCTGTTTAAGAGGATATATTGAAGTTATTTTTTGTCCTTCTCACTCTTACGAATACGTTGGTAAGTGCGACATGCAGCGTTGCGGAAAAATATAACAGAAAAACAACGTTTGATTTAATTACTGAAAGACTAAGCCAGTTAAGTATATCACAAATCTGTTCTGAGCGTTTATGGATATTATTATTACCTACATATTTAATCAAAAATTACAATTAGTCCATTGTTTTTTCCGATAAAAATTAGAAAAAAAAGATTTTGGAGCAACTTTTGAAAAGTTGTATATAATTAATACAATACCATTTTTGAAAAACGCTAGTGCCGAGTTTCTTGCTAGTTCTTCTTGGTGCAAATTTGCTTTCCTAAGTTGACGGTAGAGTTTTGACTTTTCACAAGAGAACTATTACTGTGTTAAAATAGTACATTTCAATATAAGTGCGGAAAGTTTGTCATTTCTTTACGAGTCCCGGTTTGTTGACCCAAGCCGAAGGCGAGGGTCAACTATAAGGACGAGTAAAAATGACAATTCCGCACGTGCATTGAACGACGTTTTTTAATACATTTGCGAAAAAAAAATATTGGTTTTACGTGTTTGCCTGCTCCGTGTTTGCATGCCGTGTTCGTGTTCATGCGCTCCTGGTACGCCCGCTCCGGTTCCGCGTAGGAAGAAAACACAAAAGCACTAAAGTGCGGAAAAGAATAACTTTGCGCACGCTGAACACACATCGAAATGTCAACTTTTTGAGCAAATGTATTAAAAATACAGTTTTCCTTTTTTTCTCGCTCAAAGCCCATAGAATATTATTCAATATAGATTGAGGTAAAGAGGAATCCGTAATGGAAGGTGGGGAATGGAAGGTAATCGAAGGAGGGTGGGGACCTGGTATGATGGAGGGGGCGAGGTGCAGGAACTCTCCGGGGATGGTGAGGGCAGCCCGCGGGACGATCGGCGGGTAGGGCGACTTCGCTGGCACCTGTCAAAATCACCACTCCAGGGCTTAAATAAGGTGTTGTCACATTATCTGCCACCGTTCCAGGAGGTGAATGTGCCATACATGTACACTTCAATAGTGAAGAAATCTCAGTCCCCGGGCTCAATATTTGTTTTAATTAAAAAATTACGTCGCAACCCAAGGTCAACGCTCTCACGCCGCGCACAAACAGCTGATTTCCGTTACGCGGCGATAACTGTACTAAACATGTACTCGAGTTTGACTGATGGACGTGTTAATGCAACATGATGCGATATGTTAATAACGTTTAATTAAAAAAAATTGAGCCCGGGGACTGAGATTTCTTCACTATTGAAGTGTATACGTATGGCACATTCGCCTCTTGGAACGGTGGCAGATAATTTGACAACACCTTATACAGTGTGAGTCTTCATAATGTGCACATATTGAAATGAGGGAAACTATGCTTAATTTTATCGACGGAAAATGTATTAAAAAAAATCTAAATTTTTTTTTTATATTTTTTTTGGAATTTTTAAAAATTGCGTTCCCTACTATGACCCTTGTGTAAACAAAACGGTGTAACTTTTAAACTAAATGATCTATCACGATGAATCAAACTTATAATGATTGGAAGTAATGGTCCGTCCTCAGGAAATGAAAATTGTGGAAAAAATTACCCTCAATGGAAAATACACGTGTTTTTAATAATATTTCTGTTTTTTTTTTTCACTAATTTTTACAATAATCGTAAAATTTCTCAATAAAATGTCCCTATTGTGTGCCTTTTTTATTACTTTAAATTATTCCTCATCGTATTAGCTACCTAATGGTAAAAATTGCATGCTTATAACTCAATTCTAACATTTCTTATCAAGTGTTAAAGAAAGGCCTAGGACACGGCTACGCACTAATTTTATTGAGATTGTAGATATCACGTAGAACCCTCCTTAGGAAAACAATAACTTGCGCGTTTGGAGTGCTATTTTTGAACAGATAAAAAGAAATGTTAGGATTAAGTTACAAACACACAATTTTCACCATTAGGTAGCTAATACGATGAGGAATAATTTAAAGTAATAAAAAAGGCACACAATGGGGGCATTTTATTGAGAAATTTTACGATTATTGTAAAAATTAGTGAAAAAAAAAACAGAAATTTTATTTAAAACACGTGTATTTTCCATTGAGGGTAATTTTTTTCCACAATTTTCATTTCATAAGGACGGACCGTTACTTCCAATTATTAATAAGTTTGATTCATCGTGATAGGTCATTTAGTTTAAAAGTTACACCGTTTTGTTTACACAAGGGTCATAGTAGGGAACGCAATTTTTAAAAATTCCAAAAAAATATAAAAAAATTTTTTAGATTTTTTTAATACGTTTTCCGTCGATAAAATTAAGCATAGTTTCCCTCATTTCAATATGTGCACATTATGAAGACTCACACTGTATATCTACGTAACGCATCGGCTACATTTGGTGAAGTGAAATGTTCAAAAAGGTAATGGCATTTACGTACAATTTTATGCTCTATGTGCAATACATAGAGCGTACTTATAGTTAGAAGGTACTTATAGTTCAAAACGCAACATGGTCGACAATCGTTACAATTAAATTTACTTGTTTATGTTGAAGTACAATCAATTTTACACTCTAAACGTGACTACCGAATGGATGGCGGACGTAGCGGTAGCGAACCTGCCGCCATAACACAAGCTATCGCTTACTTTGGGGCTAGATTGCGCTGTGTGTAATGCCCTAATATATTTATTAAAAAAAAAACAAAAAATAAACAATAGAAGTAATGTTAATATTTTAGTGTTTTACATCACGGAGTGTGTAATGAGTTTACGAAAATAGCCAAATTTTTTTATATATTTTTATTTTACCATTAAAAATAACCTTTTTATCAAAAATCCTTTCTGGACATTTCTGGGTGTTCTTATTACCGACACATTAAAACAAAAAATACATTAACATCGATTGTAGTTTCCGATAAAAATAAGTTTATTAGAGATTTTGGTGTAACTTTTGAGAGCAACAACAATAACCTTTCAATAGCGAAAATTTCTTGAAATCAACAAAAAAGAGTGTCAACAAGTGCGGCCGTACTCGCCTTGGGCTCGCGCACCGCAGCACTCACCTTGTCGTCGGGCACGACGAGCAGGGGTCCGTGGATGGCGCAGTACTCGTACACGTAGTCCCGGCAGCGCACGCAAACTGCAACACCGCCACATCATCAACAACATGTAACAACACAAGTTGAATATCGAATGGAAGCAGGCGTTATTTTGCGGAAATCCATAATTAGCAGGACAGATTAATTTGTTTTGCTATAATCCGCTACTTGAAAAGATTCTGTATGGTACAATATGCAGGAACACATCGTAGACTCTACGATTTCGCATTGTGAAGTCAACATCTCCTGAGGATGTCCCGGTGTCGGGACGAAACGTGCGTCGAAGAAAGTGTTGAAAATTGTGTGTGGTGTGTCATGTGGGCAGTGTTCCTGCATATTGTACCATACAGAATCTTTTCAAGTAGCGGATTGTAGCAAAACAAATTATTCTGTCCTGCTAACACAAGTTAGTTATAAGTAGTGCCACACCGTGTGCGTAAGGTACAAAGGTCATTTGTGGGGTTGAGTGTACGCTTCTATAATATTATCCCGAAGTCTATTTTGGACTTACCTTTGCACAGGTTTAAAGACTGTCAAAAAACATTTAACTAATCATGGTTACTACACCATTGAAGAATTTCCTAACGACAAAGATTCTTGGAATGATAGAAATATGCTTCCATCTCCTCACGAGATATCGTAAAAATTATGTTATAATTTTTCATACTTCAGATCCAAAACATATTTCAGATCCAAAACATATTTCAGATCCAAAAGTCCTGAAAATGGCTTACTATGCTCTCTGCCATTCCATTTTGGCTTACGGTATCATCGTTTGGGGTGGTACTTTCAAAACTTAGAGCGCAGCGAGCGATACTTAAAGTCATGCATAATAAACCTAAACTATTCCCAACTACTGAGTTATACAGTATGACAAAAACTTTAACAGTTAGACAGACTTTTATTTTAAAAATTGTACTCAAATATCATAAAACTTTAAACTCTGACAAACTCAATGACATTCGAAACCAAAGACGTCAAGACAGAGTCTTAAGTTTAGAAAAGTTTTCCACGACACATGCACAAAGACAGCATTGTTATTTAGGCCCATTTTTGATGAATAAAATAAGTAAATTTATACCCCTTATTAAGTACAACATCTTTAAATGTAAAAAAGAAATAACTTATTTTCTGTTGAGTATGAATTATGAGGAAACCGAGGATCTAATAAACATGCAAAAATAGGAAGAATTTATGTATATATCACACACACAACACACACACACACACACACACACACACACACACACACACACACACACACGTTTGATCTTTATTTTGTTTAACTGATAAACTAACCAAAATAATATTAAGTTTGTAAAATTACGAATTGTTTAAAATTTGTAATGTTTTTGGAGCAAAATTGAAATGTTTTAATGTAACGAATGGGAAGGCACTGGCCCCTAAAATACAGGCTTACCTAGTTTAGGGGTCAGAAGTCCATAGTATTTTGTAAACTGAGTTTTTTCAAATAAATGCTATTTAATTTAATTTAATTTAATACTTTATAAGAAATCTTATATTAATGACATTTTCGAAAAGAGCAAGTGCCGCGTTTCTTGCCAGTTCTTCTCGGTGCAAACCTGCTTTCCGAACCTGGCGGTAAAGTTTTGACTTTTCATAAGAACCTATTATTTAGGCCTATGTGAAAATAAATATTTTCATTTTCATTTTTAACCCGAATAAAAAAAAACATCCCACTGCTGGGCATAGTAACATTTTAATTGCTATAGTAGGTATATTTTAGTATACCTATATTTATATGTATATTTATATGTAGTAGTCATGCCAAATACAGGGTTACATAAAAAATACCAAATCGCTCTCGGCCTAATAGTTATTTACATTAACACTAACAACCTTTGTTCTACGACTTTTCAAAATTCAGTTTACATTTATTTCATAAAAAAAATGGTATTTCTGATAAGTGACATTATTAAACGGTTTCGCGCCGCTCCTCTTACCTGCACTATACATTTTTTTATGCCTGTACTTAACTTTGTAAATCTTCGTTGGATTTTAATATTTCTTTCAGTTTAATTTTTAAATGTTATCCTAGTTTATTTTCTAATATATAAAATTCTCGTGCCATTCATTGATACCAAACTCCTCAGAAACGGCTGGACCGATTGTTATGAAATTTTCAGGGTATGGCCACTAGGTCTGACAGTAGGTTGTTAGCTATTTTTTATGCCTAATGGCAAAACAACGTTCGCCTGGTCAGCTAGTAATAAAGTAAGTAATATTTTTTCCAAATTCAAAAGTAGTGTAA
This sequence comes from Coenonympha arcania, assembly GCA_036785405.1. NCBI lineage: Eukaryota > Metazoa > Arthropoda > Insecta > Lepidoptera > Nymphalidae > Coenonympha > Coenonympha arcania. Next base: position 7,218,065 of record CM072081.1, read on the forward strand.
TTTATTTTACCCAATTACCGAGTTAGCAATAACGTTACAATAGCAACAGTTGCTACTTGTATTTTGAAAAATCTTGACTGTTGATCTTGACTGTTGAATGTTATTTTTCAATGAAAAAAAACCTAAAAAAAAAAAATAACGTTACTTACAAACATATTCGTCCATGGCTGGCTCTTCGTGCTCCGCGTAGCTGACGCGCGGCATGTGACGCAGCCGCCGGCGCATTGTGGGGCCTACAACAAGCGCCAATCTCAGCAGACACTAGCCAGCTATGCAGGAAACACTTGCGCACAACATGAGCGCATACAACACATATACCCTGGACAGGGCGGACGGCGAAAAAATGTCGCCAGTTCATCGGTGCCAGAAATGCTTGCTTTGCCACCAACAGTAAGGCCACTCTGTAGTTCTCAGCAGCCCTACAGAATTTTGATGGCGCTACTGTTTGCTTGTATGAAAAAGGTTTACGTAAATCGTTCGGATGCCCATATCCTGATGTTTCTTATCGGTGGCACATACTGTTTTCTCGATACCTACAGACTACAGATATAGGGATAGAGTTTGAAACGAAATCTAGTAGGTAACATTTTTGTTTTTTACCTGCCCCGGGAATTGAACTCCGTATATATAATTTGCAGTCACTAGTCAAACACGCAATCATAGAATGGTTCATAGTAATCGTAACTTCCAAAAAGAAGTTTTATTATGAAGTTATAACTGTAAGGGTTTTGAAATCGTCCGCATTGAATATTTCGTCCTCATCCTCTTCGTCACCTATCCGTTATCCGAGTTGGGGTGCCCTAAGTCCCGAGCTCGCTTCGCTCAAATTTTCAGTAATAATTTTTTCTTAAAATTTTCGTCTAATTTAAGTGATAATACGAAAGTTAGAGACAGTATAAAAGGTTAGGTGATAAAACTTTGGTGAAAATGTGAATAGATTGTCCGGAAATTCAATTTCGAATAATTGCGGATCGATTCAAAGCCTCACCCGTTATGACAACTATACTTAGATAAGAAGTTATACTAAATTACTAAAATAGTCCTATACAATACTTACTTATGTACCTATATAAAAAAATCAAAAAACTTCGTAACAAAAGTGATTATGAATATACGAGCTAGAAGTTACGTATTTAGTTTCGTTTATTTGTATCTATTTTTTATGTTATTTGGCAGTTTAAATCACGATTAAACGAAATGATTACAAAATTCTTCCGTACGATAGAGTCATCAACATCTATGTGTGAACTTGCATTTAATTATGATTTCCACATTACACACGCAAAAACAATGAACAATACACAAAAATCTTACCTTATTGGTGATTTCTAAGTTTTTTTCTGAAAACTGCACTTACTTATTCACTTCTAAATTCTAATGAACTCGAAGAAAGACGATCGGCAAATGGCGGATTTCTCATTTTTGGCGCCAACACGAAAAAAAAGTTTTAACTTTTCCCGCCGAAACAATTAAAGTAAAATCACTATGATTGCCAACCTATATTATGAAAAATAGAATTAAAAGTTAGTGCTGTCCTCTTTTACATCATATATAGTGAAAAGGATAGCAATATATTCTTTTTAATTTCTCAATTGTCTTTGGTCCACCCAGAACATGCTTGCCAACTTAACATTATTAAATGAAAACTAATTAAAACCATAGATTATAATAGAAAAACAGACCTAGGACGAAGAATGATTTTTTTTTTAATTTATTTTACGGCCCTGGATACCAGTCCTTTAAGGCCTTTCTAAAAAATACAAAATTGCTTAAATCATAACTAAACATGCACGAAGAATGATTCTTCGTCTGAGCCACAGACAGTTCTCCATTCGTCCCTTTCGGGACAGGCAAAGATCGAAGACCATACAGCCTATTCATTCGTGATAAATTTTCTGTGATAGGTACATATTATAATAAAGGCATAGCCTGTTCAATCGTATATTTTTAACAATAATAAAAGATCATTAATATGATTCATCTGAATGACTTAATCTTAATTTTCTTCCTTTTTTCTCCCTTCTTTCTTAGGATTTCTCTTTCTCTAAATTGTATTTTTAAGACAAAGCCAATAATTGTACCTATATTTTTTAACATTAACCTAACCACAGACAAGCAGCACCACCACAGAACACTATGTAACAAATACACGGGGCATTTGTTATATAGTATTCTGTGACGTGGCGAACCTGTCAAGTGGCCAAAACTGGAACTAGAAAGCTATAAAAAAGCCATGATAAAAATGACACTATTACTTAGCGTAGCGTATTTCTTCATGGCACTAATAGCGCCGTAAAGTAAAAAAAAAAGAAAAAAAAATCTGCCCCCTTCAACTTCTTTGATTAACATATTGCATTTTTGCATCGTAAATCGTAATACTTTTCCTGGGAAATTGCATTTTTTTGGGATGGAGAGGGATAAAAATAAAAAGGAGTATTTTTTAAATACAATGTATTTATATTTTACTAAGAATTAAGTACATTAATCGGCAAAATTTTTATTTACAAATCAAATTCATCTTAGTCTAGGTCTGCGGCTTGATTAAAAGTACACCGTGCTTACTTTTCAGCTGTGAAATTCGATGGGCGCTGTTGATAAAATAGCCTGAAATGAAGACAAACATCAAATTTTAACACTGTCAGATCATATTATTAACATAGAGCATCCTTGCATATTTTTTGCCACAAAGGCTGCCAAGAAAAAGACCAGTTCGTGCTTTTAGGATCTTGGGAAAAAAATGGCGTAAAAATCCTTTCTGTCCTCAATGTCTGGCTCCCGGACGAGGGCCGCGGCTGCTTTAAATTCGCGTGTAGCACGTGGCTTCACACGTGTGGAAAGCGCAGTGTTGGCAGACCTCCGACCAGGTGGAGGTAAAATAATATTTTATAATAATATTATACTGTCCGGCGACTGTCGAGGGACACGAATGTCGCACGAGTCGACGCTCGCAGACCGTCGACTTGCGACATGTTGTGCGACCCGTGTGTCCCGAGCAACATCGCGCGGGACACGTGAATTTCGTGTCGAGCGACAGAGTCGCGCATCAAATGTCCCCTAGTGAAAATGTGGTTGTAAACGGCTGGTATCCAGGGCCGTAAAATAAATGAAAATAAAAAAAATAGAGAATATTGGAGAAATCTGCTGTATTGGTCTGTGACCCTTACTCTTTGCTCTACTCTATGGTCTGTGGTATGACTATGAAAGAATGAGAACCAGAGCCGTAGGCGTAAAGCCAGATTATTATAAAAAATTACTTATTTGTGAACATGTTTGCAAATCGCAATTTTCAGTTTTCTTCTTTTCTTGCATTTGCTTACAATTGTATAAAATTGTGAGCGCATGCTTTTGCATTGCAGTTCCAGCTTTTTCAGTGCCATAAGTCATAACCCTACTTCGCAGTATTTAATAATGGCTATGTTCAAGTTAACAAAACGAAAGCAACGTTCTTACTCTTAGAAGAGAGCTTACACATAGGAGTAATAGTGTTTCTAAGCTCTGCGTAGGTACATACTGCTTGACTCGCAGTACTAGGCAAACAAAACTACCTCATGTCGGACTCCGCTGCGGTCTGGCCGCAGCACTGGCTGCACGCGGACCCTCTTGAAGCAGCGACTGGCTCGCAGGAACTGTGCGCCGGGTCTGCTCCCTCGACAATGCTGGTAACTATTGCTTGACGTCATCTTATTCAGTTATCGAAACTTACTCGCCTGTGGGGTCGAGAGGTATTAGCTTATTATTATTAATTATTAATATTACATAAAAGGTAAACCGCTATAAACTCGACCCTCCGGATGGGCTGGAGGAAGCGGGGCGGGTGATGCGATTGGCTATAACGATACGGCAGCGCTGCCGGCGGACGGCGGCAGACTAGCTAATATGGTTGAGCAGCTCCCGCCCCGTGTCCCGCAAATCATCAGGATGGTCAAGTTTATAGCGTTTTAAAGTTGCAAAGACACATACGAAGTGGTTTGATTCCTAGTAGTTCCTGATTTGCACTGCCTCCTCCTCGATAGATAGTCTTTGTTTCTGAAGGTCGTGTTCCCACCGACACGACAGTCGCTCTCTACCTACGATTATTGCATTAAATGTGGTGATACCAGTCTGTTCAACAGGATCTGACGCCAAAATACTTTGAATAATAATTAAAATTTCTAACACTAGTGGTACACTTGCAGGTCTGCGTGATATGCCTGGACACCGACAGCAGGATGAGTGTACTGAGTGAACTCAATTTAACAGAAGCATATGAGAACTTGATTGGAGATCCTGTAAGTTGTTCATTTGCGATGTTCTTCTACAGTTAAGTACTGAAATTACTGGCTAAGTGAGAGCTGGATTCACACATGCAAGATTTCATACCATTGTCTTCTAAAAAATATAAAATTCTTGTGCCAATTTTTGTTACCAAACTCCTCCAAATCGACATGACTGATTGTTATGTTCGGTAGATCATAAACATAACTCGTAAGGTATTTTTATATCCTTTATTGCAAAACAACGTTTGGCAGGAAAGATAGTTAAATTTTTATAATTTACATCTTAATATTATCATGGAAGCTACTTTAACATTTCTGTCAATTGTTTTTGACGAACCGGCTAACATTGCCATTGTTTCAGTTATATGACGGTGGCAATCTGAAACAAGCACTTTGTGTGCAGTGCGCTCAGACACTGAGGAAGTTTGCTCGGTTCAGGGACAAGAGCTTGAGAGCCCGCTCCCTGATGATGGAGTTACTTGAAAAACATGGATCGGTGAGTGCTTAAGTTCTTCTTGGTGCTAACTTGCTTTCTGAACTTGACGGTAGTTTTGACTAATAACAAGAGCTTGTAAATCAGGCCTATGTGAAAAATAAAGATTTTCATTTTCAGTCAGTCAGTCAGTATGGGTGTAGATAAAATCTTGTATGCAACTATTGATTGATAATTAGGTATTAAAACTCTTGTGTGATATTATTATTATCACTTTTGACTTTGCCTCATGCGACAGTTGCATAAATAACTATTACGTCAATCTATAAATTACTGACTGAAAGATTCAATAAAATTTTGTTTCAGATAACAACACAACATATAAAGATGCTGCAATGTGGACATGACCAGCTAAAGAATAATTTAGTGTCAACATCTCTTGGACCAGACCACTGTGACTTGTTAATACTAGAAGTAGACAGGCAGACAGATTTAGAGGAAGCTGTACACGAAGTAGAAATTAAAAATGAATGCAACGATGATGCAGACTCCGAATCAGCAGATGAAGTGATCAAAGAAGATGAAGATGACGCAGCCTGTGTCAGTGAAGGGTTTAATGAGGGTCTTATAAAATACGAGAGTGCTGTCTTCATTTGCAGAGTTTGTTATGAGGAGTTCCACAGTGAGCATGCATATGATGCCCATCTGAGCATGCATATGCATGGTGATGTGCAGCCTTCTGCAGACTCCGCACACACTATGGGTGAGTTATCAGTTTTTTTCCTCTGAAGTTTAGTGAAGAGTTTAATAAGGATGTTATAAAGTATGAAAGCGCTGTGGTCAAGTGCATAGTTTGTTATGAAGAGTTTCATAGAGAGCATGCATTTGCATGGTTTTCTACATTAGTGCCGTTACCCCAAAATATTAATACATATAATATCAAAGATATATAACCGTGATAAGCAGTCATTACAGATTTTCAATGAATCAATGAAAACTAAATATTAAGCGGTAGGTTGCATGAGTTTTGTGTCCTTTCTATACCAAGTAAGTCCAACATATTACATATCTCTAATGCAACAGTGTCTCTAAGTAAAGTAATATTGTGTTTTAGTCACCGCATTGTCGGCGGGACTTGCGACAAGCACTGGCAACGACGAAGCCAACTCTACACCGAGCAGCGAGCGAGCGCTTGTGAGCGACGGCGACGCGTCGCACACGCGGGCCCTCGACAGCGACAGCACAGTGACGAGCATCAGGAGCTGTGTCGTCAAGTTGTATGACATCTTCAAATGTCCTCCAACCGCAGATACAAAAACCGAACCGTCGACGCGGACACTGAGAGACGTCAGTTCTTGTGACAGTCTGAATGCTCACACTGCGTGTGAAGACGCCCAGCATCGCGCAGCAAGCGTGGGTGAAGTGGCCGTCACACGCAGCGAGCCTGCTGCGTCAACAGCGCCAAGTGAGACTGAGTCGTGCGCGTCGGGGAACACTCCACGCGCACGTGCATTCACTTGCGATGTCTGCCAACGTGCCTTTACAACAAATGGACGTTTTGTTAAACACATGAGTTTCCACACTGGTGAAAAGCCGTATTCCTGTGAGCTATGCAGTTATAAATGTGTGCTTAGTAAAGATTTACTTAAACATATGCGGATCCACACAGGTGAAAAGCCTTATTCCTGTAATATGTGTAGTTATAATTGTAAGTGGAATAGTGATTTACTTAGACACATGCGGATCCACACTGGCGAAAAGCCGTTTTCTTGTAAGTTATGCAGTTATAAGTGTGCAATAAAGAATAGTTTAGTTTGTCATATGCGGACACACATAGGTGAAAAGCCATATTCCTGTAACATGTGTAGTTATAAATGTGCACAAAAGATTCATTTAGTTTATCATATGCGGACACACACGGGTGAAAAGCCTTATTCCTGTAACATGTGTAGTTATAAATGTGCACAAAAGATTCATTTAGTTTATCATATGCGGACACACACGGGTGAAAAGCCTTATTCCTGTAAGCTATGCAGTTATAAATCTGTGAAGAATAGTCATTTACTTAGACACATGCGGATCCATACAGGTGAAAAGCTTCTGCGTCAACAGCGCTAAGTGAGAGCGAGTCGTGCGCGTCGGGGAACACTCCACGCACCATGTAAGTACATTGATGATGATGGTTGATGATTGTCATTTGCTTCTACACATGCGGACCCACAGTGGTGAAAAGCCGTTTTCTTGCGAGTTATGTGACTTCAATTCAGCCCAGAAACGAAGTTTAGTGGATCACATGAGGGAGGGTCCACTGGTGAAAAGCGTTATTCCTGTTAGCTATGCAATTATAAATGTATATAAAATTCTCTCGCTTTTCTTTGTTACCAAACTCTTCCGAAACGGCTGGACCGATTGTTATGAAATTTTCAGTATATATTCTCTGGGTCTGGGAGCACGTTGTTATGTATTTTTATAAGTATCCCTAATGGCAAAACAACGTTTGCCGAGTCAGCTAGTAAATGTATAAAAAAGTTTAGTTTATCATATGAGAAGACACACAGGTGAAACACCTTATTCCTGTAAGATGTGTAGTTATAAATGTGTGAACAGTAGTGCTTTAGTAAGTCACATGCGGACCCACACTGGTGAAAAACCTTATTCGTGTAAGATATGCAGCTATAAATGAGTGCGGGATTGTGATTTAGTTGCACACATGCGGATCCACACTGGGGAAAAGCCGTTTTCTTGTGACTTATGTGGGTTCAAATCTGCCCTGAAAAAAATTGAGCTAAACATAAAATGGGGATACACACTGTCGCCACGACACGTGCTCCAGAGGGTTTCTTATCAATTGTCAACCAACGTCAAACAACTAATCATCATTTCATTCATTTTTCCCAATAAAATACATCAAATGTTTTTGTATATTTTTTCATACCATAAACCCATAAAATTGATGTTGTGGAAAGCGTTTGGAGGGAATATGTGAATTCCCTACTTTATGGCTGAGGCGATCGACACTTGCGAGGGCAAACACTGGGTCGTTTATAAAGATGGCCACCAAGCACTGTTAAGAAAACTCAGGATATGGGCATCCGAACGATTTACGTAACCCTTGTGTGGCGGACCCAAGCTCGCTCGGTACAATGCGACAAGGCTATCTTGGCGCGTGGCCAAAATTAGAACTAACGCCGTAACCTTGTGATACTGTTGATAGTTCACTCTGTCGACATACCTGTCTTTAAGTTGCAAGTATTTTGCGTTGTTTTGGTTGTATTTTGGCTTCTTATCAACTAAAATTGAGGAGATTTTATTCGCTGGCTGCTTATTTTTCTACAACTACGCCCTCCTGACAATGTCATTGAAGTGGCAAGAGAGCCTTGTAGGACCGTAAATTTCGGGATATGTCGTATTCCCGAGATTCGACAGTCTCGTCCCGACGCAAACGCAGCTTGGCCACGTACACGATACGCTTTTGTCACGCGCACGCCATTATCATGTTCTGTTAATTTAGTTTTATTTTATATACCTTTGTACGTAATAATAATAGAAATATCGTGTTTTGATTCACTATAGTGACATAATACCTCGTCTTTCGTACAAGCATCTGTTGAGCGAACTACAATGTGGCCTTACTGTTGGTGCCAACAGTAAGGCCACGTTGTAGTTCGTTCTGAATTGAGAAGGAACCTCCTACTTCTGTTTTCAAAAGTGGGAGTGGAGTAACAAAAATTTGCGTCCAGCCTGTGGCCCAGCTGTCAATTTGTAGGATTGATCAGAATAGTAATAAAGATGACATCTAAAAATTCCTCATCGATCTGATACCTGGGAATATAATATTGTTCTGCAGCTATATTCAATATACTCTATGTTCTGCAGCCCTACAGCTGTCAGACGAATGAAAAATCTACGCAACGTCGCGATCAATTGGGTATTCAACTACTCTTGACTTTGGTAAAAAATATTACTTTATTATAAACTAGGATACATAAATTAGTATGTAACTAATCTATGCTAGGATAAAAATAATGACATACACTGAAAAAAATATTTAAATTTAACGAAGATTTACAAAGACAGGCTTTATAATTTTGGAGTGGGAGGGTCTTCTATCCCTTTCTCGCTAAACGAAAATGTATATTCAATATTAAACTAGCAGTTAGGCACTCGTGAGTCGTGAGGTGTGACTACTATCTATTCGATCTATGGGTGTGACGTCTCAATTTAATATCGCTATCTCTGTCCAATCAGAAATATTTAAATGCTTATAACTTTTTTGTTACATACCTATTTGATCGATTTCATTAGTTTTTTCTGTGTTCATCATTATTTTTATCCTATATTACAACAAAGTGATAAAAAAATTGGAGCCAAATACACCCGATTATGGTCTACTTAATTAGAAAACTTCCCGTCCCGAAAGGGACGAATGGAATATGGATTAAACACAGAAAACTCTATGCCGCAAAAATACCTATAAGTTCCATGACGTATAGTTCTCCGCCAGGAGTATTAATGTTCTGTGATCACAGAACACTACTTACTCTATGTTAAATCACAGGATATGATCTGTGATTTAGCATAGTAATTTGTTGTAGGTGGGGTTGTCTATGGTGATTTAGTTATTAATAGAGTGAATAGGCTCAGAAGGACTGGAACCCAGAGCCGTAAAGCCTGTTATTAAAAAAAATAAAAAAATAGAGTGAATAGGCTCAGAAGGACTGGAACCCAGAGCCGTAAAGCCAGTTATTAAAAAAAAAAATAGAGTGAAATGGAGTGAATTTTGAACATGTTTGCAAATTACAAAATTTTTCAGTTTTCTTGCATTTGCTTACAACTGAAAAAAATTCTGAGCATATGCTTTTGCATTGCAGTTCCCGCTATTTCAGTGCCATAACCCTACTTCGCAGTATTTATCATTGTTCAGTACAAGATAACAAAACGAAAGCAACGTTCTTATTCTTAGAAGAGAGCTTACACATATGAGTAATAGTGTTACTACGCTCTGCGTAGGTACATACTGCTTGACTCGGAGTCCTAGGCAAACAAAACTACCACAATGTGGTAGTTACATGTCATGTCGGACTCCGCTGCAGTCTGGCCGCAGCACTGGCTGCACGCGGACCCTCGTGAAGCAGCGAGTGGCTCGCAGGAACTGTGCGCCGGGTCTGCTCCCTCGACAATGCTGGTAACTATTGCTTGACGTCATCTTATTCAGTTATTCAGTTATCGAAACTTAGTCGCCTGTGGGGTCGAGAGGTATTAGCTTATTATTATTAATATTACTTAAAAGGTAAACCGCTATAAACTCGACCCTCCGGATGGTCTGGAGGAAGCGGGGCGGGTGATGCGATTGACGTTATGGCAGCGCTGCCATCGGACGGCGGCAGACTAGCTAATAATTGGTTGACTTTGAGCAGCTCCCGCCCCGCAAATCATCAGGATGGTCAAGTTTATAGCGTTTTAAAGATGCAAAGACGCGTACGAAGTGTTTTGATTCCTAGTTCCTGATTTGCACTGCCTCCTCCTCGATAGATAGTCTTTGTTTCTGTAGGTCGTGTCCCCACCGACACGACAGTCGCCCTCTACCGACGATTATTACGTCAAATGTGGTGATACTAGTCTGTTCAACAGGATGTGACGTCAAAATACTTTGAATAATAATTAAAATTTCTAACACTCGTGGTACACTTGCAGGTCTGCGTGATATGCCTGGACACCGACAGCAGGATGAGTGTACTGAGTGAACTCAACTTGACGGAAGCATATGAGAATTTGATTGGAGATACTGTAAGTTGTTCATTTGCAATGTTCTTCTACAGTTAAGTACTGAAATTACTGGCTAAGTGCGAGCTGGATTCACACATGTAAGGTTTCATACCAATAATTAGTATAGGTCGCACAGCTTGAGTTGAGACGAACATGGCACTCACACTAAAGTAATATTTGCATACAAGGTGTTTCGTTTTTGTAAGATGTAAGACGGAACGTCAGTTTATACAATTCAGTCATAATTATATTAGATCCTAAAATAATTCAATACATTAAATACAATTTCACGACTTTGTCCATGTAGTGTTTTGCCGCGTTCTGTGTAGAAGAAGATTCCTAGTAATACCGTCACAAAATATAGTTACGTGCTGGGGTTTGAAGATTGGAAGAAAAATACCTGATGAACCTTTTATTTTGTACTTCTTATCCGAAATATGTCTGTATTGATTGACTGCTTGACAGATTGACTTAGCATAAGGTATAAATTATGGTATTCTGAGTCAATAGGTACAAATAATAAGTATTTTATAATGAGTAATATTTAAATCTAACGTTGTATTGTTATAAAAGCAAAATCACAATCAAAACAAAATTATAACTCAACTTCTACTAAAAAGAAGTGAACCGCCTTCAAAAAACATATCCTAAAAAAATCCAATAATATAAGCGCAAAATAATTTTCTAATAATAAGCTTAGTTTTCATGCAACACTCTGTATCAATAACATTCAAATGTCAAAAACACTGCTATCTTGCTCATGCTAATTAAAACTGATTTGTGCAAGCGGGACCACTGCAAGACGTCAGCGCATCGAGCGTGTACAGATACATAAACTTTGCATGTGTTGTTCGCCTCAACTCTCGCTGTGCGACCTATACCATTGTCTTTTAAAATATATAAAATTCATGTTCCAATTTTTGTTACCAAACTCCTCCAAATCGGCTTGACCGATTGTTATGAAATTTTCTGTGTATGTTATATCTCGTAAGGTATTTTTATATCCTTTATTGCAAAACAACGTTTGGCAGGAAAGATAGTTAAATTTTTATAATTTAGTTCTAAATAGTATCATGGAAGCTACTTTAACATTTCTGTCAATTGTTTTTGACAAACCTGTTAACATTGCCATTGTTTCAGTTATATGACAGTGGCAATCTGAAACAAGCACTTTGCGTGCAGTGCGCTCAGACACTGAGGAAGTTTGCTAGGTTCAGGGACAAGAGCTTGAGAGCCCGCTCCCTGATGATGGAGTTACTTGGAAAACGTGGATCAGTGAGTGCTTGAGTTCTTCTCGGTGCAAACTTGCTTTCTGAACTTGACGGTAGTTTTGACTAATTACAAGAGCTTGTAAAGCAGGCCTATGTGAAAAATAAAGATTTCATTTTGAGTCAGTCAGACAGTATGGGTGTATATAAAATCTTGTATGCAACTTGCTATTGATAATTAGGTATTAAAACTCTCATGTGATATTATTATTATCACTTTCCACTTTGCCTCATGCAACAGTTGCATAAATAACTATTCAATCTATAAATTACTGACTGAAAGATCATATTCAATCAAATTTTGTTTCAGATAACAACACAGCATATAAAGATGCTGCAATGTGGACACAACCAGCTAAAGAATAATTTAGTGTCAACATCTCTCGGACCTGACCACTACGACTTGTTAATACTAGAAGTAGACAGACTGACGGATTTAGAGGAAGTTGAACACGGAGTAGAAATTAAAAATGAATGCAATGATGATGCAGACTCCGGATCAGGAGATGAAGTGATCAAAGAAGATGAAGTTGACGCAGCCTGTGTCAGTGAAGGGTTTAATGAGGGTCTTATAAAATACGAGAGTGCTGCCTTCATGTGCAGAGTTTGTTACGAGGAGTTACACAGTGAGCATGCATATAATGCCCACCTGAGCATGCATATGCATGGTGATGTGCAGCCTTCTGCAGACTCTGCGCATACTATGGGTGAGTTATCAGTTATTTTCCTCTTAAGTTTAGTGAAGAGTTTGACAAGGATGTTATAAAGTATGAAAGCGCTGTGGTCAAGTGCATAGTTTGTTATGAAGAGTTCCATAGAGAGCATGCATATGCATGGTTTTTTACATTAGTGCCGTTACCCCAAAATATTAATCCATATCATAATATCAAAGATATATAACCGTGATAAGCAGTCATTACAGATTTTCAATGAATCAATGAAAACTAAATATTAAGCGGTAGGTTGCATGACTTTTGTGTCCTTTCTATACACAAGTATGTTCAACATATTACATATCTCTAATGCAACTGTGTCTCTAAGTAAAGTAATATTGTGTTTTAGTCACCGCATTGTCGGCGGGACTTGCGACAAGCACTGGCAACGACGAAGCCAACTCTACACCGAGCAGCGAGCGAGCGCTTGTGAGCGACGGCGACGCGTCGCACACGCGGGCCCTCGACAGCGACAGCACAGTGACGAGCATCAGGAGCTGTGTCGTCAAGTTGTATGACATCTTCAAATGTCCTCCAACCGCAGATACAAAGGTCGAACCGTCGACGCGGACACTGAGAGACGTCAGTTCTTGTGACAGTCTGAATGCTCACACTGCGTGTGAAGACGCCCAGCATCGCGCAGCAAGCGTGGGTGAAGTGGCCGTCACACGCAGCGAGCCTGCTGCGTCAACAGCGCCAAGTGAGACTGAGTCGTGCGCGTCGGGGAACACTCCACGCGCACGTGCATTCACTTGCGATGTCTGCCAACGTGCCTTTACAACAAAAGGAAATTTAGTTACACACATCAGGATCCACACTGATGAAAAGCCGTTTTCTTGTAAGGAATGCAGTTATAAATGTATCAAGAATAGGGATTTACTTGCACATATGCGGATTCATACAGATGAAAAGTTTTATTCCTGTAAGCTATGCAGTTATAGGTGTTTGCGAAATTATGACTTACTTAAACATATGCGTATCCACACAGGTGAAAAGCCTTATTCCTGTAATATGTGTAGTTATAAATGTAAGTGGAATAGTGATTTACTTAGACACATGCGGATCCACACTGGTGAAAAGCCGTTTTCTTGTAAGTTATGCAGTTATAAGTGTGCAATAAAGAATAGTTTAGTTTGTCATATGCGGACACACATAGGTGAAAAGCCATATTCCTGTAAGCTATGCAGTTCCAAATTTGTGCAGAATGGTCATTTAATTGAACACATGCGGACACACACAGGTGAAAAGCCTTATTCCTGTAACATGTGTAGTTATAAATGTGCACAAAAGAGCCATTTAGTTTATCATATGCGGACACACACGGGTGAAAAGCCTTATTCCTGTAAGCTATGCAGTTATAAATCTGTGAAGAATAGTCATTTACTTAGACATATGCGGATCCATACAGGTGAAAAGCTTCTGCGTCAACAGCGCTAAGTGAGAGTAAGTCGTGCGCGTCGGGGAACACTCCACGCACCATGTAAGTGCATTGATGATGGTGATGATGGTTAATGATTGTCATGCGGACCCACACTGTAAAAAAACCTTATTCGTGTAAGATATGCAGCTGTAAATGTGTGCGGAATTGTGATTTAGTTACACACATGCGGATCGACACTGGGGAAAAGCCGTTTTCTTGTGACTTATGCAGGTTCAAATCTGCCCTGAAAAAAAATTTAGTTATACATAAAATGGGAATACACCCTGTCGCCACGACACGTGCTCCAGAGGGTTTCTTATCAATTGTCAACCAACGTCAAACAACTAATCATCATTTCATTCATTTTTCCCAATAAAATACATGAAATGTTTTTGTATATTTTTTTATACCGTAAACCCATAATATTGATGTGGAAAGCGTTTGGAGGGAATATGTGAATTCCCTACTTTATGGCTGAGGCGATCGACACTTGCGAGGGCTCCTTCTGGGTCGTTTAAAAAGATGGCCACCAAGCACTGTTAAGAAAACTCAGGATATGGGCATCCGAACGATTTACGTAACCCTTGTATGGCGGACCCAAGCTCGCTCGGTACAATGCGACAAGGCTATCTTGGCGCGTGGCCAAAATTAGAACTAACGCCGTTACCTTGTGATACTGTTGATAGTTCACTGTCAGCATACCTGTCTTTATGTTGCAAGTATTTTGCGTTATTTTGGCTTCTTATCAACTAAAATTGAGGAGATTTTATTCGCTGGCTGCTTATTTTTCTACAACTACGCCCTCCTGACAATGTCATTGAAGTGGCAAGAGAGCCTTGTAGGACTGTAAATTTCGGGATATGTCGTATTCCCGAGATTCGACAGTCTCGTCCCGACGCAAACGCAGCTTGGCCACGTACACGATACGCTTTTGTCACGCGCACGCCATTATCATGTTCTGTTAATTTAGTTTTATTTTATATACCTTTGTACGTAATAATAATAGAAATATCGTGTTTTGATTCACTATAGTGACATAATACCTCGTCTTTCGTACAAGCATCTGTTGAGCGAACTACAACGTGGCCTTACTGTTGGTGCCAACAGTAAGGCCACGTTGTAGTTCGTTCTGAATTGAGAAGGAACCTCCTACTTCTGTTTTCAAAAGTGGGAGTGGAGTAACAAAAATTTGCGTCCAGCCTGTGGCCCAGCTGTCAATTTGTAGGATTGATCAGAATAGTAATAAAGATGACATCTAAAAATTCCTCATCGATCTGATACCTGGGAATATAATATTGTTCTGCAGCTATATTCAATATACTCTATGTTCTGCAGCCCTACAGCTGTCAGACGAATGAAAAATCTACGCAACGTCGCGATCAATTGGGTATTCAACTACTCTTGACTTTGGTAAAAAATATTACTTTATTATAAACTAGGATACATAAATTAGTATGTAACTAATCTATGCTAGGATAAAAATAATGACATACACTGAAAAAAATATTTAAATTTAACGAAGATTTACAAAGCTTTATAATTTTGGAGTGGGAGGGTCTTCTATCCCTTTCTCGCTAAACGAAAATGTATATTCAATATTAAACTAGCAGTTAGGCACTCGTGAGTCGTGAGGTGTGACTACTATCTATTCGATCTATGGGTGTGACGTCTCAATTTAATATCGCTATCTCTGTCTAATCAGAAATATATTTAAATGCATATAACTTTTTTGTTACATATGTATTAGATCGAATTCATTAGTTTTTTCTGTGTTCATCATTATTTTTATCCTATATTACAACAAAGTGATAAAAAAATTGACGGCAAATACCCGATTATGGCCTATTTAGAAAACTTCCCAAGAATGACTCCCGGTGGCGATTTCCAGGGGGGTTCGGGCGTCCCCGCGGTCTCCAGCTGAGTCTACCATTTGCGTCGATGTGACGAAGGTTACGGTGTCCAGAATGCAGCACCTCGTACAACTACCACTACCCCATAACTATTCACTCTTACACAACATGAAAAATAAGAAAAGGAAGAAGGTACCACAGCGGCTGCACGACCTCTCACTCTCGGTGCACCTCACTAACATACGGGGTTTGCACTCAAACCTCTTTGCGGTCCATCACCACCTTGAAACCGCTAAGCCGCACTTGCTCTTCCTTACGGAGACGCAAATTGTGAGTCCAGCAGACGTAGCGTATCTACAGTACCCTGGGTATTCGCTTGAGCATAAATTTAAACCTCGCGCTGGGGTCTGTTTGTACGCTCGTGACAACATCTGCTGCCAGCGTCTCCGTAATTTGGAGGTATCTTCTCTCTCCGTCTTGTGGTGCTTGGTAGATACTGGTCTTGAGCAAACCGTCTATGCGTGCGTTTACCGTTCGCACAGCGGTGACCAGGAGACGACTCGGTTGTTCAATTATCTCAGTGAAACGGCTGATACTGTTCAACGCCGATATCCGTCCGCTCGGCTGGTATTTCTGGGGGACTTCAACGCTCACCATCAAGAATGGCTGTTCCCATACCAGAAAACTGATCACGCTGGGAGAGAGGCGCGCAAATTTGCACTTTCGTTAGATCTCTCTCAGTTAGTTCAGGAAGCCACACGGATACCGGATGTCGACGGACACACGCCCAATTGTTTGGACCTTCTGCTGACAAATGATCCGGACAGTTTTTCCGTGTCAGTCGCACCACCTTTGGGCACGTCCGATCACTGTCTGGTGAAGTCTGTGTCCAATTACTACCCTCCCGCCTCTGAACCCAGTGTTAAGAGGAGGGTGTGGCGATACAAGTCAGCAGATTGGGACGAGATGCGGCATTTCTTTGCATCTTATCCTTGGCGGCAAGTTTGTTTCTCTTCTAATGACCCGTCGAGCTGCGAGGCTGCCATATCGGATGTTATACGTCAGGCAATGGAATACTATATACCATTTTCTGACGTGACTTCTAACGGCAAGACTCCCCCATGGTACAACGCCGAATGTGCAGACGCGGAAGCCCGCAAACAAGATGCGTTTGTGACCTGGGCGGATGCTCGTGCTCTCAAAGCTCCGAACGTCAAGCAGAAGAAAAGAGAGTTCAACATTGCCGCCAAGTCCTACAAGAGGGTATTAAAAAGGGCTCAGTTCAACCGTACCAACCTCTTTGGGCGTAAGCTAGCCACCTACCCCAGTGGCAGTAAAGCATTCTGGTCCCTTGCAAAGTCGGTTGAAATGAATTTCTGCCGCCCTTCGTTGCCGCCTCTGCAGAAGCCCGATGGATCACTGGCAATGTCTGCAACGGACAAAGCAAACCTATTGGCGTCTCTGTTTGCAGAAAACTCCCGTCTCGACGCTGGTAGTGCTACACCTCCTACCCTCACACCATGCGGCTCTGTTATGCCGGAGATCCGCATTCACCAGCACGAGGTCCTTAAAACTCTTCGTGACCTAGACGTGAGCAAGGCCAGTGGCCCAGACGGCATACCTGCAATTGTCCTGCGTAATTGTGCTCCCGAGTTATCTCCTGTACTAACACGCTTGTTCCGCCTCTCTCTCTCCACCGCTCGAATCCCACTTTCTTGGAAGGTTGCCAACGTGCAGCCGGTGCCCAAGAAGGGTTGTCGTGCCGACCCGGCCAACTATAGACCGATTGCCATCACGTCCATCCTTTGTAAAAGTATGGAACGTGTACTCAATCACAAGCTCCTAGCATACCTTGAAGAAAATGACCTTTTGTCGGACCGTCAGTACGGCTTCCGTTCCAACCGGAGCACTGGCGATCTTCTTGTGTATGCCACGCATACATGGGGCGAAGCCATAGAGAAATACGGTGAGGCGCTCGCCGTCTCACTCGACATCTCTAAGGCTTTTGACCGAGTCTGGCACGGCAGCCTACTCTGCAAACTCCCAGCTTATGGAATACCCGCTGGCTTTTGTAACTGGATATCTGATTTCCTGAGAGAACGGTCTTTTCGAGTGGTCGTTGACGGTCACTCTTCAGACCTAATGGCTGTCAATGCCGGTGTACCTCAGGGATCTGTTCTATCCGCGACATTATTCCTGCTGCACATCAACGATTTGCTTAAACCAGGTTTATTTGGTTACGCTGATGACAGCACTGTTTCGGAGAGATACATGTCTAGTCCAAAAGCCAGCGGTGCTGAGATACTAGAGCTAAGAGAGGCATTGGTAGATCGCGTTAACTTGACTCTAAAAGAAGTGTCTGAGTGGGGTGACGCTAATCTAGTCAAGTTTAACGCTACCAAAACGCAAGCGTGCTTATTCACCGCAAAAAAGAGCCCCTTCACCTTGGCTCCCACTTTTCAAAATGTATCCGTTCCGATTAGCGATCATATCGACCTCCTGGGTATTAACATCTCACCCAATCTCAATTTTGGGAAATGCATCGAGGAAAAGGCAAAAACAGCGGCCAAAAAACTTGGCATCCTGAACAAGGTTAAGCGGTACTTCAAGCCCGAACAGCTTTTGACGCTATATGAAGCTCAAGTTCGCTCCGGCATGGAGTACTGCAGTCACCTATGGGATGGATCTGCCAAATACCAGCTCGATGCATTGGACTCGGTTGATCGCCGCGCACGCAGAATAATCGGCAAGGAATCGCTAACACGGGCGAAACTGCTCAGTTTAGAACACCGACGCAGTGTTGCCTGTTTAGCGGTTTTTTACAGGATATATTTTGGAGAGTGTGCTCAAGAACTCCACAACCTTGTGCCACCTTCACCTTTCTACCATAGAACCGCGAGACGTCGAGAGAATTGGCATCCTTATGTGGTTGATGTCCAGCGTACTCGGACGAAACGCTTTTCTTCTACGTTTCTGATTCGAACCGCTAAGGTGTGGAACACCCTTCCAGCTTCCGTGTTCCCAGCCAAATACAATCTGGGTGCCTTCAAGAGAAGAGTGAATAGGCATTTTCTAGGCAAGCGCGCTCCATCCTAGACCTCATCATTTCTGTACATCGGACTTGATTGTAGTCAAGCGCAAGCCTATCAATTATAAAAAAAAAAAAAAAAAAATGAATAGGCTGTGTGGTCTTCGATCTTTGCCTGTCCCGAAAGGGACGAATGGAATATGGATTAATCAGAAAACTCTATGCCGCAAAAATATCTGTAAATATATTTTGTATTTAGTTACTAGCATTCAATATACTCTATGGTTACTAGCAGCATTTGTGGTCTGTGGTTACTAGAGTGAATGGCCCAATGATGAAAGATTCCTATTACGATCTATGGAATGGCCTTAGATCCAGGGCCGTAAAATAAATTTAGAAAAAAAATAATTGTAAACATGTATGCAAATTGCAAAATTTTTGAGTTTTCTTGCATTTGCTTACAACTGCAAAAAATTGTGAGCACATGCTTTTGCATTTCAGTTCCCGCTATTTCAGTGCCATAACCCTACTTCGCAGTATTTATTATTGGTTCAATTCAAGATAACAAAACGAAAGCAACGTTTTTACTCTTAGAAGAGAGCTTGGACTTAGGAGTAATAGTGTTTCTAAGCTTTGCGTACATACTGCTTGACTCGGAGTCCTAGGCAAACAAAACTACGTCATGTCGGACTCTGCTGCGGTCTGTCCGCAGCACTGGCTGCACGCGGACCCTCGTGAAGCAGCAACTGGCTCGCAGGAACTGTGCGCCGGGTCTGCTCCCTCGACAATGCTGGTAACATTGCATTGCTTGACGTCATCTTATTCAGTTATTCAGTTATCGAAACTTAGTCGCCTGATGGGGTTGAGAGGTATTAGCTTATTATTATTAATATTACATATATGGTAAACCGCTACTCGACCCTCCGGATGGTCTGGAGGAAGCTGGGCGGGTGATGCGATTGGCTATAACGATACGGCAGCGCTGCCGGCGGACGGCGGCAGACTAGCTAATAATTGGATGAGCAGCTCCCGCCCCGTGTCCCACAAATCATCAGGATGGTCAAGTTTATAGCGTTTTAAAGATGCCAAGACGCGTACGAAGTGGTTTGATTCCTAGTTCCTGATTTGCACTGACTCCTCCTCGATCGTTAGTCTTTGTTACTGAAGGTCGTGTCCCCACCGACACGACAGTCGCCCTCTAACGACGATTATTACGCCAAATGTGGTGATAGTCTGTTCAACAGGATGTGACGCCAAAATACTTTGAATAATAACACAACATAAACACTAGTGGTACACTTGCAGGTCTGCGTGATATGCCTGGACACAGACAGCAAGATGAGTGTACTGAGTGAACTCAACTTGACGGAAGCATATGAGAAGTTGATTGGAGATCCTGTAAGTTGTTCATTTGCGATGTTCTTCTACAGTTAAGTACTGAAATTACTGGCTAAGTGCGAGCTGGATTCTCACATGTAAGGTTTCATACCAATTAGTTCCATTGTCTTCTAAAATATATAAAATTCTTGTGCCAATTTTTGTTACCAAACTCCTCCAAATCGGCTTGACCGATTGTTATGAAATTTTCTGTGTACGTTCGGTAGATCATAATTCATAACTCGTAAGGTATTTTTATATCCTTTATTGCAAAACCACGTTTGGCATGAAAGATAGTTAAATTTTTATAATTTAGTTCTAAATAGTATCTTGGAAGCTACTTTAACATTTCTGTCAATTGTTTTTGACAAACCTGTTAACATTGCCATTGTTTCAGTTATATGACAGTGGCAATCTGAAACAAGCACTTTGCGTGCAGTGCGCTCAGACACTGAGGAAGTTTGCTAGGTTCAGGGACAAGAGCTTGAGAGCCCGCTCCCTGATGATGGAGTTACTTGGAAAACGTGGATCAGTGAGTGCTTGAGTTCTTCTCGGTGCAAACTTGCTTTCTGAACTTGACGGTAGTTTTGACTAATTACAAGAGCTTGTAAAGCAGGCCTATGTGAAAAATAAAGATTTTCATTTTGAGTCAGTCAGACAGTATGGGTGTAGATAAAATCTTGTATGCAACTATTGATAATTAGGTATTAAAACTCTCATGTGATATTATTATTATCACTTTCCACTTGGCCTCATGCAACAGTTGCATAAATAACTATTCAATCTATAAATTACTGACTGAAAGATCATATTCAATAAAATTTTGTTTCAGATAACAACACAGCATATAAAGATGCTGCAATGTGGACACGACCAGCTAAAGAATAATTTAGTGTCAACATCTCTCGGACCTGACCACTACGACTTGTTAATACTAGAAGTAGACAGACAGACAGATTTAGAGGAAGTTGAACACGGAGTAGAAATTAAAAATGAATGCAATGATGATGCAGACTCCGGATCAGGAGATGAAGTGATCAAAGTAGATGAAGTTGACGCAGCCTGTGTCAGTGAAGGGTTTAATGAGGGTCTTATAAAATACGAGAGTGCAGCCTTCATGTGCAGAGTTTGTTACGAGGAGTTACACAGCGAGCATGCATATAATGCCCACCTGAGCATGCATATGCATGGTGATGTGCAGCCTTCTGCAGACTCCGTGCACTCTATGGGTGAGTTATCAGTTATTTTCCTCCTTTAAGTTCAGTGAAGAGTTTGATGAAGGTGTTATACAGTATGAAAGTGCTGTGTTCAGTTTGTTATGAAGAGTTCCATAGAGAGCATGCATATGGTGCACACGTGAGCACTGAGCATGCATATGCATGGTTTTCTACATTAGTGCCGTTACCCCAAAATATTAATTCATATCATAATATTGAAGATATATAACCGTGATAAGAAGTCATAACAGATTTTCAATGAATCAATGAAAACTTAATATTAAGCGAAACGTTGTATGACTTTTGTGTCCTTTCCATACACAAGTATGTTCAACATATTACATATCTCTAATGCAACTGTGTCTCTAAGTAAAGTAATATTGTGTTTTAGTCACCGCATTGTCGGCGGGACTTGCGACAAGCACTGGCAACGACGAAGCCAACTCTACACCGAGCAGCGAGCGAGCGCTTGTGAGCGACGGCGACGCGTCGCACACGCGGGCCCTCGACAGCGACAGCACAGTGACGAGCATCAGGAGCTGTGTCGTCAAGTTGTATGACATCTTCAAATGTCCTCCAACCGCAGATACAAAGGTCGAACCGTCGACGCGGACACTGAGAGACGTCAGTTCTTGTGACAGTCTGAATGCTCACACTGCGTGTGAAGACGCCCAGCATCGCGCAGCAAGCGTGGGTGAAGTGGCCGTCACACGCAGCGAGCCTGCTGCGTCAACAGCGCCAAGTGAGACTGAGTCGTGCGCGTCGGGGAACACTCCACGCGCACGTGCATTCACTTGCGATGTCTGCCAACGTGCCTTTACAACAAAAGGAACTTTAGTTACACACATGAGATGCCACACTGGTGAAAAGCCGTTTTCTTGTAAGGAATGCAGTTATAGATGTTTGCGAAATTATGACTTACTTAGACATATGCGTATCCACACAGGTGAAAAGCCTTATTCCTGTAATATGTGTAGTTATAAATGTAAGTGGAATAGTGATTTACTTAGACACATGCGGATCCACACTGGTGAAAAGCCATTTTCTTGTGAGTTATGCAGTTATAAATGTGCAATGAAGAAAAGTTTAGTTTATCATATGCAGACACACACAGGTGAAAAGCCTTATTCCTGTAATATGTGTAGTTATAAATGTAAGTGGAATAGTGATTTACTTAAACATATGCGGATCCACACTGGTGAAAAGCCTTATTCCTGTAAGCTATGCAGTTATAAATGTGTGTATAATAAAGATTTACTTACGCATATGCGGATCCACACAGGTGAAAAACCTTTTTCTTGTAAGTTATGCAGTTATAAATGTACAGTAAAGAATAATTTAGTTTGTCATATGCGGACACACACAGGTGAAAAGCCTTATTCCTGTAAGCTATGCAGTTATAAATGTACAGTAAAGAATAGTTTATTTTGCCATATGCGGACACACACAGGTGAAAAGCCTTATTCCTGTAAGCTATGCAGTTATAAATGTGCAAACAAGAGCAGTTTAGTTTATCATATGCGGACACATACGGGTGAAAAGCCTTATTCCTGTTAGCTATGCAGTTACAAATCTGTGAGGAAACATCAATTAATTCGTCATATGCGAAAACACACTGGCGAGGTTTAAAATTTTATTTCTGTAAGCTATGCAGTGTAAAGGAGAGCAGAGCAGTGATATAGTTAAACACATGTGAATCCACAAATCTGAAAAGCCGTATTCCTGTAAGGAAAGCAGTTATAAGAGTGCGCGTGATTGTGATTTACTTATACATAATATGCGGACCCACATTTTTTTTATACTGTATAGGGTAGCGCTTGACTGTGATCACACCTGATGGAAAGTGATGATACAGTCTAAGCTGGAACGCGCTTGCCTAGTAGATGACTATTTACTCTTGATTTGAAGGCACCCGGGTTGTAAGTGGCAATGGTGAAAAGCCCTTTTTTTTGCGTTTCATGTGAGTACACGTATGCACAGAAACGAAGTTTAGTGGATCACATGAGGCTTCGCACTGGTGAAAAGGCTTTTTCCCTGTGAGATATGCAGTTATAAATGTATAAAATAAGAGGGGATTATAGGATGTTGCAGTGGCAACTCAATACTCTGTTGAGAGTTTGTGATCCATCACTCAAGGAGTCACGCTGTCAACAGAGACACTTTATAGTTCTTTGATGCACCTTTTTTGTGCCTTGTTAGTTTGTATTAGTACCTTAATACCTATTTACCTAATAAAATATGAGAATGCAAGCAAAATGTGTGGTTTAATTTGCTATCTGCGTAAAGAAGCGCGTAACAAGTACCGCGGAGCATCGAAGAACATGTTTGGAATGTGAGTTACCTGTGCGGTAACCCAAAATATTTTATTTTTACAAGCTTTTATTTGCTTGTTAGTTATCAAATCTTGCAAGTTAAATAATCCACTTCCCGGTTACCGATTAAGCTGTTTAGCATGCATGTGTAAATCGGATCACAAGAAGTTATTATGACATGGAGCTGATCTGGCACCATATTCTGTAAAACTGATACTTGCAAGTTGCAGTCGATAATAATCACTGTAGTCGTATAAATTGCTGCTTTATTAAGTGAAACGAAAACAAAATTGTGAGGCAAACGTTCAGTGGATAAAAAATATGAGTATGTCAAATGAGCTCGATGAAGATCGATTGTCACTGACATACAGAATAAGGAAGGTGGAACCGGAAGGTCGCCATAGGAACTCGCTAGCTAAACGACATAACCCCATTACAGTTTGGACTATTGATCCGTCTTGACGCGTTTTTTTTATACTATACATAGGCTAGCGCTTGACTGTGATCACACCTGATGGAAAGTGATGATACAGTCTAAGGTGGAACGCGCTTGCCTAGAAGATGCCTATTCACTCTTGATTTGAAGGCGCCCGGGTTGTAAGTGGCAGGAAAGACGCTACCTGGAAGGGTATTCCAGGCCTTTGCAGTGCGTATCAGGAACGAGGAATCAAACCGCTTCGTACGTGTCTTTGGTACGTCGACTATGTATGGGTGGAAGCCTTTACGATGCCTTGCCGTTCTATGGTAGAAAGGTGACGGGGGAACCAAATTTAAAAGTTCCTGAGCACACTCTCCGAAATATATATTCTATAGAATACTGACAGACAGGCAACCTTACGACGATGTTCAAGGCTTTTTAGTTTTTTGTGGACCAGTGTCGGGTTGCCGATGAGTCTTCTAGCACGGCCATCCACCGAATCCAAAGCATCAAGCTGGTACTTGGCAGAGCCATCCCATAGCCAGAGTACTTTGTTGCTATTGCTAGATGGTAATTGATTTCTAACTATAGAGTCTGGTGCTGAGAAGAATAAGTAAAAAACTCATAAAAGCTTTAAAAATTACTTGAAATGTAGACAGCTTGCTGCCCTGGTTAATAAATTGTATTCCTACAGGATTTTATCCCTGAAAATTCCACGGTTCCACAGGATTTAGAAAAGACCGACAAATGCTTTAATAAATCCGTAACTATAAATTGCTGTAGCAAACTTCCTTAAAAGCGGGTTGGAAAATGGAATGGGGACGGCAACAGAAACAAAAATAAAATGGACTCTTCAAATCCGCGGCATTTGGGAGCACCGAATTCCCAGTATAAATAAATATCTCGGATTTCTGGGAACTTAGAGAAAATTTCTTTTGCATGAGGGCATCTTCTAGCAGACGTCTTGAAATACGTGTTTCCTTTTTAGCCTTATTGCGCAATTACCTGCTATAAGCTTGATCGCAAGTTCAATACAGATTTTCATATTTCAGTTTGTGTTTCTATATGCAGTGGTGTAGACGCTTCTTTAAGTTCTTTGATGTTTAGATGCCTCTGGATTTCTTTGTCAGTATTGAATCAAAGAAAACTATTAATTGGAGTAAGATTGTGTGACGTTTTGTGTCCTCTGTATTGTTATGTATGTATTTTTGAGTATAAAAGTGTTTCTTAGAAAAATAATGTTTTGTTTCAGCCATTGATCCACTGTCGGCGAGACTTGCTTCAAGCACAAACAACGACGAAGTCATCAACTCTACACCGAGCAGCGAGCGAGCGCTTGTGAGCGACACGGCGGCCTTCGACAGCGACAGCGCAGTGACGAGCATCAGGAGCTGTGTCGTCAAGTTGTATGACATCTTCAAATGTCCTCCAACCGCAGATACAAAAACCGAACCGTCGACGCGGACACTGAGAGACGTCAGTTCTTGTGACAGTCTGAATGCTCACACTGCGTGTGAAGACGCCCAGCATCGCGCAGCAAGCGTGGGTGAAGTGGCCGTCACACGCAGCGAGCCTGCTGCGTCAACAGCGCCAAGTGAGACTGAGTCGTGCGCGTCGGGGAACACTCCACGCGCACGTGCATTCACTTGCGATGTCTGCCAACGTGCGTTAACAACAAAAGGAACTTTAGTTAGACACATGAGATGCCACACTGGTGAAAAGCCGTTTTCTTGTGAGTTATGCAGCTATAAATGTGCAATGAAGAATAGTTTAGTTTATCATATGCGGACACACACAGGTAAAAAGCCTTATTCCTGTAAGCTATGCAGTTATAAATGTGTGTATAGTAAAGATTTACTTAAACATATGCGGATTCACACTGGTGAAAAGCCTTACTCCTGTAAGCTATGCAGTTATCAATGTAAGTGGAATAGTAATTTACTTAGGCATATGCGGATCCACACAGGTGAAAAGCCTTATTCCTGTAAGTTATGCAGTTATAAATGTACAGTAAAGAATATTTTAGTTTGTCATATGCGGACACACACAGGTGAAAAACCTTATTCCTGTAAGCTATGCATTTATAAATGTAAGATGAATAGTGATTTACTTACGCATATGCGGATCCACACAGGTGAAAAACCTTTTTCTTGTAAGTTATGCAGTTATAAATGTACAGTAAAGAATAGTTTAGTTTGCCATATGCGGACACACACAGGTGAAAAGCCTTATTCCTGTAAGCTATGCAGTTATCAATGTAAGATGAATAGTGATTTACTTAAACATATGCGGATCCACACTGGTGAAAAGCCGTTTTCTTGTAAGGTATGCAGTTATAAATGTGCAATAAAGAATAATTTAGTTTGTCATATACGGACACACACAGGTGAAAAGCCTTATTCCTGTAAGCTATGCAGTTATAAATGTACAGTAAAGAATAGTTTAGTTTGTCATATGCGGACACACACAGGTGAAAAGCCCTATTCCTGTAAGCTATGCAGTTATAAATGTGCAAACAAGAGCAGTTTAGTTTATCATATGCGGAGACACACAGGTGAAAAGCCGTTTTCTTGAAAGTTATGCAGTTATAAATGTACAGTAAAGAATGGTTTAGTTTGTCATATGCGGACACACACAGGTAAAAACCTTATTCCTGTAAGCTATGGAGTTATAAATGTACACAAAAGAGCTATATAGTTTATCATATGCGGACACATACGGGTGAAAAGCCGTATTCCTGTAAGGAAAGCAGTTATAAGAGTGCGCGTGATTGTGATTTACTTATACATAATATGCGGACCCACAATTTTTTTCTTTTTTTTATACTGTATAGGCTAGCGCTTGACTGTGATCACACCTGATGGAAAGTGATGATACAGTCTAAGCTGGAACACGCTTGCCTGGAAGATGACTATTCACTCTTGATTTGAAGGCACCCGGGTTGTAAGTGGCAATGGTGAAAAGCTCTTTTTGTACGAGGACAGAGCGACGGATAGAAACCGGGCAAGGTTCAAGGTCAAGCGTATATTATCTTGGATTTGTATTTAGACTGATACTTTTATAGGTTCTTATAGTTCCAAATTTCATCTATTTAGTTATCTAGTACCTGTGTCTAGTACCCATAACACAAGCTAATGCTTATTTTGGGGCTAGATTGTGATGTGTCTAATGTCCATGTATATATATATATATATACAGTGTGAGTCTTCATAATGTGCACATATTGAAATGAGGGAAACTATGCTTAATTTTATCGACGGAAAACGTATTAAAAAAAATCAAAATTTTTTTTTTATATTTTTTTGGAATTTTTAAAAATTGCGTTCCCTACTATGACTCTTGTGTAAACAAAACGGTGTAACTTTTAAACTAAATGGTCTATCACGATGAATCAAACTTATTAATGATTGGAAGTAATGGTCCGTTCTCATAAAATGAAAATTGTAGAAAAAAATTATCCTCAATGGAAAATACACGTGTTTTTAATAAAATTTCTGTTTTTTTTTCACTAATTTTTACAATAATCGTAAAATTTCTCAATAAAATGTCCCTATTGTGTGCCTTTTTTATTACTTTAAATTATTCCTCATCGTATAAGCTTGTGGCTTGTGATTTGTGAACGTAACTTCACCAGCAAGGCCAACACCAACAGGCATATACTGGTGAGTGCACATAGGCTATAAATAAACACATCTCTCTCTAGAGATGACCCGTGCTCATTTGTGTAAGCTTTCATATTATTTAACACGTAACAAACACAGTTGTGGTCTTTTTCTATCGCATAACTTTATCTCATTCAACGTACTAAGGTTGCCTCGCCGTCGGGCGCACGCAGCGCGTGAAATAGACCGTACAAGAACTAACGCGGGCAAAGTAGCCGGCGCGCGGCGGCCATCTGAATTAGTACGTCGAGACGGCTAGATACCACGTGATAGGTGGACTGTTAAAATATTTGTATATTTTGTCTGTATCCTCTATCAATACGACATTCAACGTCATGTGTCATCTTGTCTTTTAACTATCTGTGTTAATCTGTCAACTTGTTTTGTTCTCTTCCTACTTGACCTTTGCACGGCTCTTATGGCTTCCTGAATTATATTTTTATTTAACCAAAGATAATCTATGTGACAATTTAACTAAATAATGTTCAAGAAGAATATATTAAATAGTGGTGATAGACAAGAACCGCTGATTGCTTTTATTTCAATTCCAACACGTGAACTTCGTAAAACACGCTGACTTCATTGCGTGCGTCGCATAAGCATCAACTCTGCTTACATGGACCTGCGGGGCTAGACAAAGTAACAGTCGTGTAGCGTTCACGACAGTAAATAAAAATGTATGGACAAACCACGTGACTAATGAAAACAAATGAAGACAGAATCTACTTTATGCTTAGCGTTGTTCACTGTCGGCTGTCAATTGTCATGTGAAGTACGCTAAAGTTATCTACAAGGTCTGCGAGAACGCCAGGGAGCGTTCAAATTGTCTTAGTCGATTTTCAAAAAAAGCGTGTTTTCCTCTATACGGTCACGTGGTTTTTCTACAGTCACTTGTTTTGTCCATACATTTTTATCTACTGTCGTGAACGCTAAACGACTGTTAGTTTGTCTAGCCCCGCTGGCCTCCTGTTACGAGATCTGTTTGACAGACCCACAGAGAGTCGCGCCCCTTCAAGTGCCCCGCGTGCGAGAAGACGTTCGTGAACGGCTCGTCGCGGCGCTACCACGAGCTGCACGCGCACCTCAAGCAGCCGTGGCCCAAGAAGAACCGCGGCGTGCGGCAGAGGGCCAGCCGCGCGCGACACGCCAAGGAGCCCGTGTACACCGCGTGGCACAAGGTGGGACTTCCTTTTTTTTTTTTAATTGAAGATAGGCTTGCGCTTGACGACAATCATGCCTGATGGAAAGCAATGATGAGGTCTAGGATGGAGCGCGCTTGCCTAGAAAATGCCTATTCACTCTTCTCTTGAAGGCACCTAGATTGTACTTGGCTGGAAACACGGAAGCTGGAAGGGCGTTCCACACCTTAGCGGTTCGTATCAGAAACGTGGAGGAAAAACGTTTCGTGCGAGTTTGTTCGACGTCAACCACATAAGGATGCCACCGCTCTCGGCGTCTTGCAGTCCTATGGTAGAAAGGTGAAGGAGGTACAAGGTTATGTAGACGAAAGGTTATGTTCCTCTCAAAGTTCCTTGATTTATTGTTCACTTCACAACGCTATTTCACTTTATAATCTTACTTCATTCCGATTTTGCGAAAATTGACCCAGCTCTAACAAAAATAACCCAGAGACCGTTCAGATTCTGGAATGATTTATTTTGGAGTGATATTTTTCATAGATTTTTTGTGTAAATATCATAATTTTAGAAGTAGAGAATCAAAAATTAAAAACCGTTCAAATGGCAATATTTTTTAAATATGCCAACAAAAAGTGTATAAATTAGTTGATTCTTATCTTATCTCACTATTATTTTACACTCAATTACCTTTAATGTTTATCATTATATTCCTCATCATCATCATAATCAACCCATCACCGGCCCACTACTAGACGTGTCTTGGATTTTGGATGTGGATTTTTCTGACTCTTTTTCAGATAATCTGCAGTAAAACTTGCACTTGGAAACAATGAGATACCTATATCTAAACCTAACCTCACTTTTAACAATAATGTGAATGAAAATGAAAATATTTATTTTCACATAGGCCTAAATAACAGGCTCTTATGAAAAGTCAAAACTCTACCGCCAGGTTCGGAAAGCAGGTTTGCACCGAGAAGAACTGGCAAGAAACTCGGCATTTGCTCTTTTCAAATATCTTTTTTCTCCCTACTTTTTTTGATCGACTTTGTATGATAGTTTTGTAAGTCTGGTTTAGCACTACAACTTACAAGTATCAGAAGTTTCATATCTCTGAACGTGGATTTTAGTCTGGGCCAGCAAATGTACGGGAGTTCGCCAGTAGGCGTTAATTTAACTAATATAATATTACGTTAATTTGGTTGTTTTTCTTTCTTCACTCCATATAACGGTAACTCTCTATAACGATAAAAAATGCTCGGTCCATTGTTTCGTTATAAAGACATAAAAGTTATAATATGAACAACTTTATTACTTAGCAACCAAAGTCCTCTGAAACGGCTCGACCGATTTTTATGAAATCTTGTGTATATGCGGTAGGTCTGAGCATACGCCCTTAATATTTTCATACCCATAACTTATATGGCAAAACAATGTTTGCCCGGTCAGTAACTTAGTAGGTATATCTTTTTGATTACAGATGGAAGTCAGTATTGAACCCGCAGAGTTTCAAGGCTGAAAATTCTAGATTCTTGTACTTTGAAAATTCTGAAGTTATAGCCAGAGAAACATTGCGCTATAAATACATTGAGTAGCGTAGGTATTTTATTTGAAATATGTAAATACTGTCTATAGTGGTAAGATAATTTTAAAATAAAATTCTGTTATTTTAATTAAGTTTTTTATTCAAATTATATTATTAATGTTATTCCTAAGATATCAATAAGCCAAGATATGGTCATTCGAAACAGACTTCGAATTTGAAGCTTAAAATAAACAGACATAACTAAAGTCTCTTAACTTTTTGACAGTCAAAGGGAAAAGATTTACAAAAATAATATAGGCGACCTTTATAAATCTATGGTTATTTTATAATTAAGAATTTCATACAACATTTGCATGCCTTAGAAAAATAGAAACATTGATACTAAAACTTGTAATTATCTGTAATTTACATATTTTTATTTGCCTAAAAACATTTACATATTTTTATTTGCCTAAAAACATATAAACTACAGATATTAAATAATTATTTTTATAATCATTATTTTAAGTACCTAAGTAAAATTTATTTAGTTAGAAATACCAAATAGTTGTGTTTGCACTTTGCTTAGGCATTGCAACTAGACTAACTATAAAATATAGTCAAGGGCAGAAAAATTTAAACTATTTCGGCCCTTTGAATAATTTATCCTGAAAAACCATTATGCTTTTAGTTTGGAGACTACTTCACTAAAATTACAAGTATGAGGTAACGGTTATTATACTCTTTCCAATCGTTTATTTTCTCTGTGACACATGAAACAGATATAGCAATAGCGAGGGACCAGAGAGAGAACACTTTACCTCTCTCTTTTTGACGAATGGAAAGAGTACCTATAGTGTTAGCTTGTCTTTGAAAAGTGACATGAGATATTGAAAAGTGTATTCTTTTATTCTAACTATAATATCTATAATTCACTATAGTTTTATATCAAATCAAAGGAAATAATTTTATAAAAAATCAAACAAGACAGCGGAAAAAATGGTTGCCCCGCTGTCTATACAAAAGTCGATTAATATTCAAATAATGTGGACACTAACGCAGAAATAATAATATTTTTATGACTAATACTGAGATTATTAATAATAGTTTAATGTTGTTTTATTGAATGATAACAGACACGTTAAATTCATAAACATCCCTCTATTTTTGCGTCGAAGGTTAACAAAAATAATAGTTCAGTTTCAATACTTTTTTGTCAAGCTGTCAATAAAAATACGATACGAAAATGATAGTTTTTAAACAGAGTGCTTACTTCTTATGTGGCTCTTTAATTTATCATTACGAGCAGATTTAAAGTCGCAAATGTTACAGTTATACGGGTTTTCACCAGTGTGAGTGCGTTCATGGGTTTTCATATTACTGCTTTGTACACACTTGTTATCACAAATCTTGCAATGATATGGTTTTTTACCAGTGTGAGTGCGTTCATGGGTTTTCATATTACTGCTTTGTACACACTTGTAATCACAAATCTTGCAATGATATGGTTTTTCACCAGTGTGAGTGCGTTCATGGCTTTTCATAGTACTGCTTTGTGTACATTTGTAATCACAAATCTTACAATGAAATGGTTTTTCACCAGTGTGAGTGCGTTCATGTCTTTTCATATTATCGCTGTCTGTACATTTGTAATCACAGAATTCACAGCTGAATGGTTTCTCACCAGTGTGAATTCGTTCATGTCTTTTAATAGAACTGCTTACTGCAGTTTTGTAGTCACAGAATTTACATCTAAATGGTTTTTCACCAGTGTGAGTTTTGCTATGTACTATCAAGCTTTGTTTTTCTCGTGTCATATAGCCACATTCATTACATTTAAAGACATTCTTGTCGAGTGTGTGTAAAATCAAATGCTTCTCCAAATTTGTTTTTGTTTGAGCTTTATAATCACAAATTTCACAAAGCAAATCGTTTTGGAGAAATATTTTGTTAACTTGTATGTTCTTTTTGGTGACATGTTTATTTCCGATATTCGATTCGGTGTATTTTGTGTGTTCCTGTTTTTTTATCGCAGGTTCAGTTATGTCTCCAGAATTGTTATTAACTTCAATATTTGAATTTGCATCAGTATTGGTTTCGCTTAATTTTATTGTCTGTTTAGTTTTGTTTTTTTCTATATTTCCGATATTCGATACGGCTTGTGTGTGTTTCTGTTTTTTAACCGCGGGTTCAGTCGTGTCTATGGCATTGTTATTAACTTCAACTTTTGAATTAACATCTATGTCAGTTTCGTTTGATGTTTTTGTCTTTTTAGTTTTATTTTTTTCTAAACTTTCAATATTCGATACGGTGTGTTGAAAGCGTTTCTGTTTTTGTATCGCGGGTTCAGTTATTTCTGTGGAATTGTTTTTGACTTCGATGTTTGAATTTACATCAACGTTCGGGTCATTTGAATTTTTTGTCTTTTTAATCGGGGGGACATACTTTTTTTTTGGTTTCTTGGCTTTGTTCTTGAGAGTTTTGTCTTGTTCTTGCTTCTCGTTTATTTGGTCAGTATTTTTCTCTTCCACTGCATTTTCCTTCGATAATAGATCTTTGCTTGCTGTCAAAGCTCGCGGTGTTCCTATACCCATCAATAGGCGTCTCCGTTCTGCCTCTTCTGAAATGAAATAAAACCATATATAAAACATAAGACTATTAGAACTATAACGAGAGTACGACGCATTGTACTCTCGTTATAGAGATGTCTGATATTGGTGCCAATTTCTGCAAATGTGCAAAATCTCTAAAATAAACTAATTTGACGCGTCAAAAAATGGTGCTATCCTTCTCCATGGGGATCTTTTTGAAATGATCAGTCAAATTAGTTTAGAGATTTTACACAACAGAATTGACACCAATCACCCTCTAAGACCCTACAGGGAGAAGTGAACACACAAACCTTCACAAAATTTATTGTAAAATAATTTTGATTAATGATACATCATAATAATAATAAAGTTTTGCTAAGTACTCCGTGAAGCGAGGGATATAGCAAGTGCACGCAATACGCACCTAGCACCTGTCGGTAGCGCTCCGGCGAGTTGTAGGCGCGCAAGTCGACGTGCAGCGAGTGAGCGAACTGCGCGCCGTAGAACACCATCAGCTCAGTGAAGCGAGGGATGATTTTGATCGTCCTATTGAATAAAGAAATGAGTTAGGTTAGAGGGTTGAAACCTGGTTCATAATTACGTATAGTATAATACGAAATCGTGTAAGTCCGCAGTGATACACGCACCTGTAGTACAGCTCGCCCCGGTACTGATAGGCGACCAGGTTCTGCTCGCACCAGTGTCGCGAGCAGTTCACGTAGCGCATCCAGTTTGAGTCGTTCGCGTCGCCGGTGTCTACGACGTGCGAGCACTTGTTGTCGCGGTCGTACAGCTGCAGTCGACAGCGCGTCCAGTTGTAGTGTACGTCCGCAGTGATACACGCACCTGTAGTACAGCTCGCCCCGGTACTGATAGGCGACCAGGTTCTGCTCGCACCAGTGTCGCGAGCAGTTCACGTAGCGCATCCAGTTTGAGTCGTTCGCGTCGCCGGCGTCTACGACGTGCGAGCACTTGTTGTCGCGGTCGTACAGCTGCAGTCGACAGCGCGTCCAGTTGTAGTGTACGTCCGCAGTGATACACGCACCTGTAGTACAGCTCGCCCCGGTACTGATAGGCGACCAGGTTCTGCTCGCACCAGTGTCGCGAGCAGTTCACGTAGCGCATCCAGTTTGAGTCGTTCGCGTCGCCGGCGTCTACGACGTGCGAGCACTTGTTGTCGCGGTCGTACAGCTGCAGTCGACAGCGCGTCCAGTTGTAGTGTACGTCCGCAGTGATACACGCACCTGTAGTACAGCTCGCCCCGGTACTGATAGGCGACCAGGTTCTGCTCGCACCAGTGTCGCGAGCAGTTCACGTAGCGCATCCAGTTTGAGTCGTTCGCGTCGCCGGCGTCTACGACGTGCGAGCACTTGTTGTCGCGGTCGTACAGCTGCAGTCGACAGCGCGTCCAGTTGTAGTGTACGTCCGCAGTGATACACGCACCTGTAGTACAGCTCGCCCCGGTACTGATAGGCGACCAGGTTCTGCTCGCACCAGTGTCGCGAGCAGTTCACGTAGCGCATCCAGTTTGAGTCGTTCGCGTCGCCGGCGTCTACGACGTGCGAGCACTTGTTGTCGCGGTCGTACAGCTGCAGTCGACAGCGCGTCCAGTTGTAGTGTACGTCCGCAGTGATACACGCACCTGTAGTACAGCTCGCCCCGGTACTGATAGGCGACCAGGTTCTGCTCGCACCAGTGTCGCGAGCAGTTCACGTAGCGCATCCAGTTTGAGTCGTTCGCGTCGCCGGCGTCTACGACGTGCGAGCACTTGTTGTCGCGGTCGTACAGCTGCAGTCGACAGCGCGTCCAGTTGTAGTGTACGTCCGCAGTGATACACGCACCTGTAGTACAGCTCGCCCCGGTACTGATAGGCGACCAGGTTCTGCTCGCACCAGTGTCGCGAGCAGTTCACGTAGCGCATCCAGTTCGAGTCGTTCGCGTCGCCGGCGTCTACGACGTGCGAGCACTTGTTGTCGCGGTCGTACAGCTGCAGTCGACAGCGCGTCCAGTTGTGGTGTACGTCCGCAGTGATACACGCACCTGTAGTACAGCTCGCCCCGGTACTGATAGGCGACCAGGTTCTGCTCGCACCAGTGTCGCGAGCAGTTCACGTAGCGCATCCAGTTTGAGTCGTTCGCCGCGCCGGCGTCTACGACGTGCGAGCACTTGTTGTCGCGGTCGTACAGCTGCAGTCGACAGCGCGTCCAGTTGTAGTGTACGTCCGCAGTGATACACGCACCTGTAGTACAGCTCGCCCCGGTACTGATAGGCGA
This sequence comes from Coenonympha arcania, assembly GCA_036785405.1. Taxonomy (NCBI): domain Eukaryota; kingdom Metazoa; phylum Arthropoda; class Insecta; order Lepidoptera; family Nymphalidae; genus Coenonympha; species Coenonympha arcania. The sequence continues at coordinate 7,253,313 of CM072081.1, forward strand.
CCAGGTTCTGCTCGCACCAGTGTCGCGAGCAGTTCACGTAGCGCATCCAGTTTGAGTCGTTCGCGTCGCCGGCGTCTACGACGTGCGAGCACTTGTTGTCGCGGTCGTACAGCTGCAGTCGACAGCGCGTCCAGTTGTAGTGTACGTCCGCAGTGATACACGCACCTGTAGTACAGCTCGCCCCGGTACTGATAGGCGACCAGGTTCTGCTCGCACCAGTGTCGCGAGCAGTTCACGTAGCGCATCCAGTTTGAGTCGTTCGCGTCGCCGGCGTCTACGACGTGCGAGCACTTGTTGTCGCGGTCGTACAGCTGCAGTCGACAGCGCGTCCAGTTGTAGTGTACGTCCGCAGTGATACACGCACCTGTAGTACAGCTCGCCCCGGTACTGATAGGCGACCAGGTTCTGCTCGCACCAGTGTCGCGAGCAGTTCACGTAGCGCATCCAGTTTGAGTCGTTCGCGTCGCCGGCGTCTACGACGTGCGAGCACTTGTTGTCGCGGTCGTACAGCTGCAGTCGACAGCGCGTCCAGTTGTAGTGTACGTCCGCAGTGATACACGCACCTGTAGTACAGCTCGCCCCGGTACTGATAGGCGACCAGGTTCTGCTCGCACCAGTGTCGCGAGCAGTTCACGTAGCGCATCCAGTTTGAGTCGTTCGCGTCGCCGGCGTCTACGACGTGCGAGCACTTGTTGTCGCGGTCGTACAGCTGCAGTCGACAGCGCGTCCAGTTGTAGTGTACGTCCGCAGTGATACACGCACCTGTAGTACAGCTCGCCCCGGTACTGATAGGCGACCAGGTTCTGCTCGCACCAGTGTCGCGAGCAGTTCACGTAGCGCATCCAGTTTGAGTCGTTCGCGTCGCCGGCGTCTACGACGTGCGAGCACTTGTTGTCGCGGTCGTACAGCTGCAGTCGACAGCGCGTCCAGTTGTAGTGTACGTCCGCAGTGATACACGCACCTGTAGTACAGCTCGCCCCGGTACTGATAGGCGACCAGGTTCTGCTCGCACCAGTGTCGCGAGCAGTTCACGTAGCGCATCCAGTTTGAGTCGTTCGCGTCGCCGGCGTCTACGACGTGCGAGCACTTGTTGTCGCGGTCGTACAGCTGCAGTCGACAGCGCGTCCAGTTGTAGTGTACGTCCGCAGTGATACACGCACCTGTAGTACAGCTCGCCCCGGTACTGATAGGCGACCAGGTTCTGCTCGCACCAGTGTCGCGAGCAGTTCACGTAGCGCATCCAGTTTGAGTCGTTCGCGTCGCCGGCGTCTACGACGTGCGAGCACTTGTTGTCGCGGTCGTACAGCTGCAGTCGACAGCGCGTCCAGTTGTAGTGTACGTCCGCAGTGATACACGCACCTGTAGTACAGCTCGCCCCGGTACTGATAGGCGACCAGGTTCTGCTCGCACCAGTGTCGCGAGCAGTTCACGTAGCGCATCCAGTTTGAGTCGTTCGCGTCGCCGGCGTCTACGACGTGCGAGCACTTGTTGTCGCGGTCGTACAGCTGCAGTCGACAGCGCGTCCAGTTGTAGTGTACGTCCGCAGTGATACACGCACCTGTAGTACAGCTCGCCCCGGTACTGATAGGCGACCAGGTTCTGCTCGCACCAGTGTCGCGAGCAGTTCACGTAGCGCATCCAGTTTGAGTCGTTCGCGTCGCCGGCGTCTACGACGTGCGAGCACTTGTTGTCGCGGTCGTACAGCTGCAGTCGACAGCGCGTCCAGTTGTAGTGTACGTCCGCAGTGATACACGCACCTGTAGTACAGCTCGCCCCGGTACTGATAGGCGACCAGGTTCTGCTCGCACCAGTGTCGCGAGCAGTTCACGTAGCGCATCCAGTTTGAGTCGTTCGCGTCGCCGGCGTCTACGACGTGCGAGCACTTGTTGTCGCGGTCGTACAGCTGCAGTCGACAGCGCGTCCAGTTGTAGTGTACGTCCGCAGTGATACACGCACCTGTAGTACAGCTCGCCCCGGTACTGATAGGCGACCAGCAGGGCTAGACAAAGTCGCAAGCGTTTGGCGTTAACGCTAGTCGACAAAATGTATGGAGAAACCACGTGACCATCACGTGACTGTAGAAAAACCAAGTGACAGAATAGAGGAAATCACGCTGTTTTTGAAATTCGACTACGACTATTTAGCGATCGCTCATACCCTGTAGATAACTTTTAGCGTACCTACTTCGTCATTGTACGCTACAAAATGGCGGAATTGTTGGGATTTTTAGTACTCTTTAGTTTTTGGTACAACAATTGAGATCACAACAAGACTCCATTTTGTTTTGCTTTTGTAGTGTGTGGTGTTTTAGACGAAGTTCACAACTTCGTTTAAAACATCGTGGCGTGTTTTTTTGGATTTTCGAGTGTTTATTTTGCTGATAGTTAATTAAACTAGTGTTAGTTATTTCAGTGTGGTCGCGGTTGCTAGAGTTAGAAGTCATAAGAACTTAAAGTTCTATCGTTAGAGAGTAGTATATTCCTTGCAGTGCTATAGTTAATTAATAGTTAATTAATTAATAATTTAGTTAATAGTTAATTATTGACATCGGCGCTCAGCAAATGACAGATACGTCACATGACAATTCCAATTGACAGCCGACAACAACGCTAACCATAGACTAGGTAGATTCGGTCACGTGGTTTTTCTACTAGCGACTACGCTTAACGCTTAGGTGACATTGTCTAGCCCTGCAGGTTCTGCTCGCACCAGTGTCGCGAGCAGTTCACGTAGCGCATCCAGTTTGAGTCGTTCGCGTCGCCGGCGTCTACGACGTGCGAGCACTTGTTGTCGCGGTCGTACAGCTGCAGTCGACAGCGCGTCCAGTTGTAGTGTACGTCCGCAGTGATACACGCACCTGTAGTACAGCTCGCCCCGGTACTGATAGGCGACCAGGTTCTGCTCGCACCAGTGTCGCGAGCAGTTCACGTAGCGCATCCAGTTTGAGTCGTTCGCGTCGCCGGCGTCTACGACGTGCGAGCACTTGTTGTCGCGGTCGTACAGCTGCAGTCGACAGCGCGTCCAGTTGTAGTGTACGTCCGCAGTGATACACGCACCTGTAGTACAGCTCGCCCCGGTACTGATAGGCGACCAGGTTCTGCTCGCACCAGTGTCGCGAGCAGTTCACGTAGCGCATCCAGTTTGAGTCGTTCGCGTCGCCGGCGTCTACGACGTGCGAGCACTTGTTGTCGCGGTCGTATATCTGCACCACACAACAATAGTATCAGGAGCACTAATATTTTAGTAGTATATTAAAGAAGTCGGTGTTGTATATAATGACATTTTTGAAAAGAGCAAGTGCCCTTGCCAGTGCTTTCTCTGTGCGAACCTGCTTACCTTACCCCGCGGTAGAGATTTAACTTTTTTGACTAGAGCTTGTCAATCAGACCTATGTGAAAAATATACCGACTGAATGTATGCTTTCAATATGTTGTAGGTATATGAAGTATTATGTTCATTTATCAGTTATACATACTTTTATGTATATTAATACTAATATATATACTTACATACTTTTATTTTATGTATATTAATACTAATATAGGTACATAAAAGTATGTAGATATATTTATCAGTTCTAGTGCCCATTTAACACAAGCTATCGCTGACTTTGGGACTAGATTGCGATGTGTGTAATGTCCTAAAAGTAATTAAACATTTTCATTTTCAAACGGACACACCTGCCAGCAGTAGTAGGAATTGATTTCGGTGGTCTTCTTCCCGCGGTAGGGCCCGAAGCGGACCCCACTCGGCAGCGTCAGCGTCGCGAACACTCCCACACCCGCGCCTGTTTAAGAGGATATATTGAAGTTATTTTTTGTCCTTCTCACTCTTACGAATACGTTGGTAAGTGCGACATGCAGCGTTGCGGAAAAATATAACAGAAAAACAACGTTTGATTTAATTACTGAAAGACTAAGCCAGTTAAGTATATCACAAATCTGTTCTGAGCGTTTATGGATATTATTATTACCTACATATTTAATCAAAAATTACAATTAGTCCATTGTTTTTTCCGATAAAAATTAGAAAAAAAAGATTTTGGAGCAACTTTTGAAAAGTTGTATATAATTAATACAATACCATTTTTGAAAAACGCTAGTGCCGAGTTTCTTGCTAGTTCTTCTTGGTGCAAATTTGCTTTCCTAAGTTGACGGTAGAGTTTTGACTTTTCACAAGAGAACTATTACTGTGTTAAAATAGTACATTTCAATATAAGTGCGGAAAGTTTGTCATTTCTTTACGAGTCCCGGTTTGTTGACCCAAGCCGAAGGCGAGGGTCAACTATAAGGACGAGTAAAAATGACAATTCCGCACGTGCATTGAACGACGTTTTTTAATACATTTGCGAAAAAAAAATATTGGTTTTACGTGTTTGCCTGCTCCGTGTTTGCATGCCGTGTTCGTGTTCATGCGCTCCTGGTACGCCCGCTCCGGTTCCGCGTAGGAAGAAAACACAAAAGCACTAAAGTGCGGAAAAGAATAACTTTGCGCACGCTGAACACACATCGAAATGTCAACTTTTTGAGCAAATGTATTAAAAATACAGTTTTCCTTTTTTTCTCGCTCAAAGCCCATAGAATATTATTCAATATAGATTGAGGTAAAGAGGAATCCGTAATGGAAGGTGGGGAATGGAAGGTAATCGAAGGAGTGTGGGGACCTGGTATGATGGAGGGGGCGAGGTGCAGGAACTCTCCGGGGATGGTGAGGGCAGCCCGCGGGACGATCGGCGGGTAGGGCGACTTCGCTGGCACCTGTCAAAATCACCACTCCAGGGCTTAAATAAGGTGTTGTCACATTATCTGCCACCGTTCCAGGAGGTGAATGTGCCATACATGTACACTTCAATAGTGAAGAAATCTCAGTCCCCGGGCTCAATATTTGTTTTAATTAAAAAATTACGTCGCAACCCAAGGTCAACGCTCTCACGCCGCGCACAAACAGCTGATTTCCGTTACGCGGCGATAACTGTACTAAACATGTACTCGAGTTTGACTGATGGACGTGTTAATGCAACATGATGCGATATGTTAATAACGTTTAATTAAAAAAAATTGAGCCCGGGGACTGAGATTTCTTCACTATTGAAGTGTATACGTATGGCACATTCGCCTCTTGGAACGGTGGCAGATAATTTGACAACACCTTATACAGTGTGAGTCTTCATAATGTGCACATATTGAAATGAGGGAAACTATGCTTAATTTTATCGACGGAAAATGTATTAAAAAAAATCTAAATTTTTTTTTTATATTTTTTTTGGAATTTTTAAAAATTGCGTTCCCTACTATGACCCTTGTGTAAACAAAACGGTGTAACTTTTAAACTAAATGATCTATCACGATGAATCAAACTTATAATGATTGGAAGTAATGGTCCGTCCTCAGGAAATGAAAATTGTGGAAAAAAATTACCCTCAATGGAAAATACACGTGTTTTTAATAATATTTCTGTTTTTTTTTTTCACTAATTTTTACAATAATCGTAAAATTTCTCAATAAAATGTCCCTATTGTGTGCCTTTTTTATTACTTTAAATTATTCCTCATCGTATTAGCTACCTAATGGTAAAAATTGCATGCTTATAACTCAATTCTAACATTTCTTATCAAGTGTTAAAGAAAGGCCTAGGACACGGCTACGCACTAATTTTATTGAGATTGTAGATATCACGTAGAACCCTCCTTAGGAAAACAATAACTTGCGCGTTTGGAGTGCTATTTTTGAACAGATAAAAAGAAATGTTAGGATTAAGTTACAAACACACAATTTTCACCATTAGGTAGCTAATACGATGAGGAATAATTTAAAGTAATAAAAAAGGCACACAATGGGGGCATTTTATTGAGAAATTTTACGATTATTGTAAAAATTAGTGAAAAAAAAAACAGAAATTTTATTTAAAACACGTGTATTTTCCATTGAGGGTAATTTTTTTCCACAATTTTCATTTCATAAGGACGGACCGTTACTTCCAATTATTAATAAGTTTGATTCATCGTGATAGGTCATTTAGTTTAAAAGTTACACCGTTTTGTTTACACAAGGGTCATAGTAGGGAACGCAATTTTTAAAAATTCCAAAAAAATATAAAAAAATTTTTTAGATTTTTTTAATACGTTTTCCGTCGATAAAATTAAGCATAGTTTCCCTCATTTCAATATGTGCACATTATGAAGACTCACACTGTATATCTACGTAACGCATCGGCTACATTTGGTGAAGTGAAATGTTCAAAAAGGTAATGGCATTTACGTACAATTTTATGCTCTATGTGCAATACATAGAGCGTACTTATAGTTAGAAGGTACTTATAGTTCAAAACGCAACATGGTCGACAATCGTTACAATTAAATTTACTTGTTTATGTTGAAGTACAATCAATTTTACACTCTAAACGTGACTACCGAATGGATGGCGGACGTAGCGGTAGCGAACCTGCCGCCATAACACAAGCTATCGCTTACTTTGGGGCTAGATTGCGCTGTGTGTAATGCCCTAATATATTTATTAAAAAAAAAACAAAAAATAAACAATAGAAGTAATGTTAATATTTTAGTGTTTTACATCACGGAGTGTGTAATGAGTTTACGAAAATAGCCAAATTTTTTTATATATTTTTATTTTACCATTAAAAATAACCTTTTTATCAAAAATCCTTTCTGGACATTTCTGGGTGTTCTTATTACCGACACATTAAAACAAAAAATACATTAACATCGATTGTAGTTTCCGATAAAAATAAGTTTATTAGAGATTTTGGTGTAACTTTTGAGAGCAACAACAATAACCTTTCAATAGCGAAAATTTCTTGAAATCAACAAAAAAGAGTGTCAACAAGTGCGGCCGTACTCGCCTTGGGCTCGCGCACCGCAGCACTCACCTTGTCGTCGGGCACGACGAGCAGGGGTCCGTGGATGGCGCAGTACTCGTACACGTAGTCCCGGCAGCGCACGCAAACTGCAACACCGCCACATCATCAACAACATGTAACAACACAAGTTGAATATCGAATGGAAGCAGGCGTTATTTTGCGGAAATCCATAATTAGCAGGACAGATTAATTTGTTTTGCTATAATCCGCTACTTGAAAAGATTCTGTATGGTACAATATGCAGGAACACATCGTAGACTCTACGATTTCGCATTGTGAAGTCAACATCTCCTGAGGATGTCCCGGTGTCGGGACGAAACGTGCGTCGAAGAAAGTGTTGAAAATTGTGTGTGGTGTGTCATGTGGGCAGTGTTCCTGCATATTGTACCATACAGAATCTTTTCAAGTAGCGGATTGTAGCAAAACAAATTATTCTGTCCTGCTAACACAAGTTAGTTATAAGTAGTGCCACACCGTGTGCGTAAGGTACAAAGGTCATTTGTGGGGTTGAGTGTACGCTTCTATAATATTATCCCGAAGTCTATTTTGGACTTACCTTTGCACAGGTTTAAAGACTGTCAAAAAACATTTAACTAATCATGGTTACTACACCATTGAAGAATTTCCTAACGACAAAGATTCTTGGAATGATAGAAATATGCTTCCATCTCCTCACGAGATATCGTAAAAATTATGTTATAATTTTTCATACTTCAGATCCAAAACATATTTCAGATCCAAAACATATTTCAGATCCAAAAGTCCTGAAAATGGCTTACTATGCTCTCTGCCATTCCATTTTGGCTTACGGTATCATCGTTTGGGGTGGTACTTTCAAAACTTAGAGCGCAGCGAGCGATACTTAAAGTCATGCATAATAAACCTAAACTATTCCCAACTACTGAGTTATACAGTATGACAAAAACTTTAACAGTTAGACAGACTTTTATTTTAAAAATTGTACTCAAATATCATAAAACTTTAAACTCTGACAAACTCAATGACATTCGAAACCAAAGACGTCAAGACAGAGTCTTAAGTTTAGAAAAGTTTTCCACGACACATGCACAAAGACAGCATTGTTATTTAGGCCCATTTTTGATGAATAAAATAAGTAAATTTATACCCCTTATTAAGTACAACATCTTTAAATGTAAAAAAGAAATAACTTATTTTCTGTTGAGTATGAATTATGAGGAAACCGAGGATCTAATAAACATGCAAAAATAGGAAGAATTTATGTATATATCACACACACAACACACACACACACACACACACACACACACACACACACACACACACACGTTTGATCTTTATTTTGTTTAACTGATAAACTAACCAAAATAATATTAAGTTTGTAAAATTACGAATTGTTTAAAATTTGTAATGTTTTTGGAGCAAAATTGAAATGTTTTAATGTAACGAATGGGAAGGCACTGGCCCCTAAAATACAGGCTTACCTAGTTTAGGGGTCAGAAGTCCATAGTATTTTGTAAACTGAGTTTTTTCAAATAAATGCTATTTAATTTAATTTAATTTAATACTTTATAAGAAATCTTATATTAATGACATTTTCGAAAAGAGCAAGTGCCGCGTTTCTTGCCAGTTCTTCTCGGTGCAAACCTGCTTTCCGAACCTGGCGGTAAAGTTTTGACTTTTCATAAGAACCTATTATTTAGGCCTATGTGAAAATAAATATTTTCATTTTCATTTTTAACCCGAATAAAAAAAAACATCCCACTGCTGGGCATAGTAACATTTTAATTGCTATAGTAGGTATATTTTAGTATACCTATATTTATATGTATATTTATATGTAGTAGTCATGCCAAATACAGGGTTACATAAAAAATACCAAATCGCTCTCGGCCTAATAGTTATTTACATTAACACTAACAACCTTTGTTCTACGACTTTTCAAAATTCAGTTTACATTTATTTCATTAAAAAAATGGTATTTCTGATAAGTGACATTATTAAACGGTTTCGCGCCGCTCCTCTTACCTGCACTATACATTTTTTTATGCCTGTACTTAACTTTGTAAATCTTCGTTGGATTTTAATATTTCTTTCAGTTTAATTTTTAAATGTTATCCTAGTTTATTTTCTAATATATAAAATTCTCGTGCCATTCATTGATACCAAACTCCTCAGAAACGGCTGGACCGATTGTTATGAAATTTTCAGGGTATGGCCACTAGGTCTGACAGTAGGTTGTTAGCTATTTTTTATGCCTAATGGCAAAACAACGTTCGCCTGGTCAGCTAGTAATAAAGTAAGTAATATTTTTTCCAAATTCAAAAGTAGTGTAATTTATTTTACCCAATTACCGAGTTAGCAATAACGTTACAATAGCAACAGTTGCTACTTGTATTTTGAAAAATCTTGACTGTTGATCTTGACTGTTGAATGTTATTTTTCAATGAAAAAAAACCTAAAAAAAAAAAATAACGTTACTTACAAACATATTCGTCCATGGCTGGCTCTTCGTGCTCCGCGTAGCTGACGCGCGGCATGTGACGCAGCCGCCGGCGCATTGTGGGGCCTACAACAAGCGCCAATCTCAGCAGACACTAGCCAGCTATGCAGGAAACACTTGCGCACAACATGAGCGCATACAACACATATACCCTGGACAGGGCGGACGGCGAAAAAATGTCGCCAGTTCATCGGTGCCAGAAATGCTTGCTTTGCCACCAACAGTAAGGCCACTCTGTAGTTCTCAGCAGCCCTACAGAATTTTGATGGCGCTACTGTTTGCTTGTATGAAAAAGGTTTACGTAAATCGTTCGGATGCCCATATCCTGATGTTTCTTATCGGTGGCACATACTGTTTTCTCGATACCTACAGACTACAGATATAGGGATAGAGTTTGAAACGAAATCTAGTAGGTAACATTTTTGTTTTTTACCTGCCCCGGGAATTGAACTCCGTATATATAATTTGCAGTCACTAGTCAAACACGCAATCATAGAATGGTTCATAGTAATCGTAACTTCCAAAAAGAAGTTTTATTATGAAGTTATAACTGTAAGGGTTTTGAAATCGTCCGCATTGAATATTTCGTCCTCATCCTCTTCGTCACCTATCCGTTATCCGAGTTGGGGTGCCCTAAGTCCCGAGCTCGCTTCGCTCAAATTTTCAGTAATAATTTTTTCTTAAAATTTTCGTCTAATTTAAGTGATAATACGAAAGTTAGAGACAGTATAAAAGGTTAGGTGATAAAACTTTGGTGAAAATGTGAATAGATTGTCCGGAAATTCAATTTCGAATAATTGCGGATCGATTCAAAGCCTCACCCGTTATGACAACTATACTTAGATAAGAAGTTATACTAAATTACTAAAATAGTCCTATACAATACTTACTTATGTACCTATATAAAAAAATCAAAAAACTTCGTAACAAAAGTGATTATGAATATACGAGCTAGAAGTTACGTATTTAGTTTCGTTTATTTGTATCTATTTTTTATGTTATTTGGCAGTTTAAATCACGATTAAACGAAATGATTACAAAATTCTTCCGTACGATAGAGTCATCAACATCTATGTGTGAACTTGCATTTAATTATGATTTCCACATTACACACGCAAAAACAATGAACAATACACAAAAATCTTACCTTATTGGTGATTTCTAAGTTTTTTTCTGAAAACTGCACTTACTTATTCACTTCTAAATTCTAATGAACTCGAAGAAAGACGATCGGCAAATGGCGGATTTCTCATTTTTGGCGCCAACACGAAAAAAAAGTTTTAACTTTTCCCGCCGAAACAATTAAAGTAAAATCACTATGATTGCCAACCTATATTATGAAAAATAGAATTAAAAGTTAGTGCTGTCCTCTTTTACATCATATATAGTGAAAAGGATAGCAATATATTCTTTTTAATTTCTCAATTGTCTTTGGTCCACCCAGAACATGCTTGCCAACTTAACATTATTAAATGAAAACTAATTAAAACCATAGATTATAATAGAAAAACAGACCTAGGACGAAGAATGATTTTTTTTTTAATTTATTTTACGGCCCTGGATACCAGTCCTTTAAGGCCTTTCTAAAAAATACAAAATTGCTTAAATCATAACTAAACATGCACGAAGAATGATTCTTCGTCTGAGCCACAGACAGTTCTCCATTCGTCCCTTTCGGGACAGGCAAAGATCGAAGACCATACAGCCTATTCATTCGTGATAAATTTTCTGTGATAGGTACATATTATAATAAAGGCATAGCCTGTTCAATCGTATATTTTTAACAATAATAAAAGATCATTAATATGATTCATCTGAATGACTTAATCTTAATTTTCTTCCTTTTTTCTCCCTTCTTTCTTAGGATTTCTCTTTCTCTAAATTGTATTTTTAAGACAAAGCCAATAATTGTACCTATATTTTTTAACATTAACCTAACCACAGACAAGCAGCACCACCACAGAACACTATGTAACAAATACACGGGGCATTTGTTATATAGTATTCTGTGACGTGGCGAACCTGTCAAGTGGCCAAAACTGGAACTAGAAAGCTATAAAAAAGCCATGATAAAAATGACACTATTACTTAGCGTAGCGTATTTCTTCATGGCACTAATAGCGCCGTAAAGTAAAAAAAAAAGAAAAAAAAATCTGCCCCCTTCAACTTCTTTGATTAACATATTGCATTTTTGCATCGTAAATCGTAATACTTTTCCTGGGAAATTGCATTTTTTTGGGATGGAGAGGGATAAAAATAAAAAGGAGTATTTTTTAAATACAATGTATTTATATTTTACTAAGAATTAAGTACATTAATCGGCAAAATTTTTATTTACAAATCAAATTCATCTTAGTCTAGGTCTGCGGCTTGATTAAAAGTACACCGTGCTTACTTTTCAGCTGTGAAATTCGATGGGCGCTGTTGATAAAATAGCCTGAAATGAAGACAAACATCAAATTTTAACACTGTCAGATCATATTATTAACATAGAGCATCCTTGCATATTTTTTGCCACAAAGGCTGCCAAGAAAAAGACCAGTTCGTGCTTTTAGGATCTTGGGAAAAAAATGGCGTAAAAATCCTTTCTGTCCTCAATGTCTGGCTCCCGGACGAGGGCCGCGGCTGCTTTAAATTCGCGTGTAGCACGTGGCTTCACACGTGTGGAAAGCGCAGTGTTGGCAGACCTCCGACCAGGTGGAGGTAAAATAATATTTTATAATAATATTATACTGTCCGGCGACTGTCGAGGGACACGAATGTCGCACGAGTCGACGCTCGCAGACCGTCGACTTGCGACATGTTGTGCGACCCGTGTGTCCCGAGCAACATCGCGCGGGACACGTGAATTTCGTGTCGAGCGACAGAGTCGCGCATCAAATGTCCCCTAGTGAAAATGTGGTTGTAAACGGCTGGTATCCAGGGCCGTAAAATAAATGAAAATAAAAAAAATAGAGAATATTGGAGAAATCTGCTGTATTGGTCTGTGACCCTTACTCTTTGCTCTACTCTATGGTCTGTGGTATGACTATGAAAGAATGAGAACCAGAGCCGTAGGCGTAAAGCCAGATTATTATAAAAAATTACTTATTTGTGAACATGTTTGCAAATCGCAATTTTCAGTTTTCTTCTTTTCTTGCATTTGCTTACAATTGTATAAAATTGTGAGCGCATGCTTTTGCATTGCAGTTCCAGCTTTTTCAGTGCCATAAGTCATAACCCTACTTCGCAGTATTTAATAATGGCTATGTTCAAGTTAACAAAACGAAAGCAACGTTCTTACTCTTAGAAGAGAGCTTACACATAGGAGTAATAGTGTTTCTAAGCTCTGCGTAGGTACATACTGCTTGACTCGCAGTACTAGGCAAACAAAACTACCTCATGTCGGACTCCGCTGCGGTCTGGCCGCAGCACTGGCTGCACGCGGACCCTCTTGAAGCAGCGACTGGCTCGCAGGAACTGTGCGCCGGGTCTGCTCCCTCGACAATGCTGGTAACTATTGCTTGACGTCATCTTATTCAGTTATCGAAACTTACTCGCCTGTGGGGTCGAGAGGTATTAGCTTATTATTATTAATTATTAATATTACATAAAAGGTAAACCGCTATAAACTCGACCCTCCGGATGGGCTGGAGGAAGCGGGGCGGGTGATGCGATTGGCTATAACGATACGGCAGCGCTGCCGGCGGACGGCGGCAGACTAGCTAATATGGTTGAGCAGCTCCCGCCCCGTGTCCCGCAAATCATCAGGATGGTCAAGTTTATAGCGTTTTAAAGTTGCAAAGACACATACGAAGTGGTTTGATTCCTAGTAGTTCCTGATTTGCACTGCCTCCTCCTCGATAGATAGTCTTTGTTTCTGAAGGTCGTGTTCCCACCGACACGACAGTCGCTCTCTACCTACGATTATTGCATTAAATGTGGTGATACCAGTCTGTTCAACAGGATCTGACGCCAAAATACTTTGAATAATAATTAAAATTTCTAACACTAGTGGTACACTTGCAGGTCTGCGTGATATGCCTGGACGCCGACAGCAGGATGAGTGTACTGAGTGAACTCAATTTAACAGAAGCATATGAGAACTTGATTGGAGATCCTGTAAGTTGTTCATTTGCGATGTTCTTCTACAGTTAAGTACTGAAATTACTGGCTAAGTGAGAGCTGGATTCACACATGCAAGATTTCATACCATTGTCTTCTAAAAAATATAAAATTCTTGTGCCAATTTTTGTTACCAAACTCCTCCAAATCGACATGACTGATTGTTATGTTCGGTAGATCATAAACATAACTCGTAAGGTATTTTTATATCCTTTATTGCAAAACAACGTTTGGCAGGAAAGATAGTTAAATTTTTATAATTTACATCTTAATATTATCATGGAAGCTACTTTAACATTTCTGTCAATTGTTTTTGACGAACCGGCTAACATTGCCATTGTTTCAGTTATATGACGGTGGCAATCTGAAACAAGCACTTTGTGTGCAGTGCGCTCAGACACTGAGGAAGTTTGCTCGGTTCAGGGACAAGAGCTTGAGAGCCCGCTCCCTGATGATGGAGTTACTTGAAAAACATGGATCGGTGAGTGCTTAAGTTCTTCTTGGTGCTAACTTGCTTTCTGAACTTGACGGTAGTTTTGACTAATAACAAGAGCTTGTAAATCAGGCCTATGTGAAAAATAAAGATTTTCATTTTCAGTCAGTCAGTCAGTATGGGTGTAGATAAAATCTTGTATGCAACTATTGATTGATAATTAGGTATTAAAACTCTTGTGTGATATTATTATTATCACTTTTGACTTTGCCTCATGCGACAGTTGCATAAATAACTATTACGTCAATCTATAAATTACTGACTGAAAGATTCAATAAAATTTTGTTTCAGATAACAACACAACATATAAAGATGCTGCAATGTGGACATGACCAGCTAAAGAATAATTTAGTGTCAACATCTCTTGGACCAGACCACTGTGACTTGTTAATACTAGAAGTAGACAGGCAGACAGATTTAGAGGAAGCTGTACACGAAGTAGAAATTAAAAATGAATGCAACGATGATGCAGACTCCGAATCAGCAGATGAAGTGATCAAAGAAGATGAAGATGACGCAGCCTGTGTCAGTTTAATGAGGGTCTTATAAAATACGAGAGTGCTGTCTTCATTTGCAGAGTTTGTTATGAGGAGTTCCACAGTGAGCATGCATATGATGCCCATCTGAGCATGCATATGCATGGTGATGTGCAGCCTTCTGCAGACTCCGCACACACTATGGGTGAGTTATCAGTTTTTTTCCTCTGAAGTTTAGTGAAGAGTTTAATAAGGATGTTATAAAGTATGAAAGCGCTGTGGTCAAGTGCATAGTTTGTTATGAAGAGTTTCATAGAGAGCATGCATTTGCATGGTTTTCTACATTAGTGCCGTTACCCCAAAATATTAATACATATAATATCAAAGATATATAACCGTGATAAGCAGTCATTACAGATTTTCAATGAATCAATGAAAACTAAATATTAAGCGGTAGGTTGCATGAGTTTTGTGTCCTTTCTATACCAAGTAAGTCCAACATATTACATATCTCTAATGCAACAGTGTCTCTAAGTAAAGTAATATTGTGTTTTAGTCACCGCATTGTCGGCGGGACTTGCGACAAGCACTGGCAACGACGAAGCCAACTCTACACCGAGCAGCGAGCGAGCGCTTGTGAGCGACGGCGACGCGTCGCACACGCGGGCCCTCGACAGCGACAGCACAGTGACGAGCATCAGGAGCTGTGTCGTCAAGTTGTATGACATCTTCAAATGTCCTCCAACCGCAGATACAAAAACCGAACCGTCGACGCGGACACTGAGAGACGTCAGTTCTTGTGACAGTCTGAATGCTCACACTGCGTGTGAAGACGCCCAGCATCGCGCAGCAAGCGTGGGTGAAGTGGCCGTCACACGCAGCGAGCCTGCTGCGTCAACAGCGCCAAGTGAGACTGAGTCGTGCGCGTCGGGGAACACTCCACGCGCACGTGCATTCACTTGCGATGTCTGCCAACGTGCCTTTACAACAAATGGACGTTTTGTTAAACACATGAGTTTCCACACTGGTGAAAAGCCGTATTCCTGTGAGCTATGCAGTTATAAATGTGTGCTTAGTAAAGATTTACTTAAACATATGCGGATCCACACAGGTGAAAAGCCTTATTCCTGTAATATGTGTAGTTATAATTGTAAGTGGAATAGTGATTTACTTAGACACATGCGGATCCACACTGGCGAAAAGCCGTTTTCTTGTAAGTTATGCAGTTATAAGTGTGCAATAAAGAATAGTTTAGTTTGTCATATGCGGACACACATAGGTGAAAAGCCATATTCCTGTAACATGTGTAGTTATAAATGTGCACAAAAGATTCATTTAGTTTATCATATGCGGACACACACGGGTGAAAAGCCTTATTCCTGTAACATGTGTAGTTATAAATGTGCACAAAAGATTCATTTAGTTTATCATATGCGGACACACACGGGTGAAAAGCCTTATTCCTGTAAGCTATGCAGTTATAAATCTGTGAAGAATAGTCATTTACTTAGACACATGCGGATCCATACAGGTGAAAAGCTTCTGCGTCAACAGCGCTAAGTGAGAGCGAGTCGTGCGCGTCGGGGAACACTCCACGCACCATGTAAGTACATTGATGATGATGGTTGATGATTGTCATTTGCTTCTACACATGCGGACCCACAGTGGTGAAAAGCCGTTTTCTTGCGAGTTATGTGACTTCAATTCAGCCCAGAAACGAAGTTTAGTGGATCACATGAGGGAGGGTCCACTGGTGAAAAGCGTTATTCCTGTTAGCTATGCAATTATAAATGTATATAAAATTCTCTCGCTTTTCTTTGTTACCAAACTCTTCCGAAACGGCTGGACCGATTGTTATGAAATTTTCAGTATATATTCTCTGGGTCTGGGAGCACGTTGTTATGTATTTTTATAAGTATCCCTAATGGCAAAACAACGTTTGCCGAGTCAGCTAGTAAATGTATAAAAAAGTTTAGTTTATCATATGAGAAGACACACAGGTGAAACACCTTATTCCTGTAAGATGTGTAGTTATAAATGTGTGAACAGTAGTGCTTTAGTAAGTCACATGCGGACCCACACTGGTGAAAAACCTTATTCGTGTAAGATATGCAGCTATAAATGAGTGCGGGATTGTGATTTAGTTGCACACATGCGGATCCACACTGGGGAAAAGCCGTTTTCTTGTGACTTATGTGGGTTCAAATCTGCCCTGAAAAAAATTGAGCTAAACATAAAATGGGGATATACACTGTCGCCACGACACGTGCTCCAGAGGGTTTCTTATCAATTGTCAACCAACGTCAAACAACTAATCATCATTTCATTCATTTTTCCCAATAAAATACATCAAATGTTTTTGTATATTTTTTCATACCATAAACCCATAAAATTGATGTTGTGGAAAGCGTTTGGAGGGAATATGTGAATTCCCTACTTTATGGCTGAGGCGATCGACACTTGCGAGGGCAAACACTGGGTCGTTTATAAAGATGGCCACCAAGCACTGTTAAGAAAACTCAGGATATGGGCATCCGAACGATTTATGTAACCCTTGTGTGGCGGACCCAAGCTCGCTCGGTACAATGCGACAAGGCTATCTTGGCGCGTGGCCAAAATTAGAACTAACGCCGTAACCTTGTGATACTGTTGATAGTTCACTCTGTCGACATACCTGTCTTTAAGTTGCAAGTATTTTGCGTTGTTTTGGTTGTATTTTGGCTTCTTATCAACTAAAATTGAGGAGATTTTATTCGCTGGCTGCTTATTTTTCTACAACTACGCCCTCCTGACAATGTCATTGAAGTGGCAAGAGAGCCTTGTAGGACCGTAAATTTCGGGATATGTCGTATTCCCGAGATTCGACAGTCTCGTCCCGACGCCAACGCAGCTTGGCCACGCACACGATACGCTTCGTCACGCACGTTGTTCTGAATTGAGACGGAACCTCCTCCTGCATATGGTTTTCAAAGTAGGTTAAAAGTGGGAGTGGAGTAACGATAATTCGCGCCCAGCTGTCTATTTGTCGAATTGATCAGAATATTATTATAGATGACATCTAAAAATTCCACATCGATCTGATACCCTGGAATATAATATTGTTCTGCAGCCCTACAGCTGTCAGACGAATGAAAAATCCACGCTACGTCGCGATCAATTGGGTATTTAACTAGGTACTCTTGAATTTGGTAAAAAATATTACTTTATTATAAACTAGGATAAAAGTAATGACGTACACTGAAAAACATATTAAAATCCAACGAAGATTTACAAAGTTACAGGCTTTTTAATTTTGGAGTGGGAGGGTCTTCTATCCCTTTCTCGCAAAACGAAAATTTGTATGCAGCTATTATGTATGGCACTCGTGAAGTGTGACGTCTCAATTTATTATCGCTATCTCTGTCCAATCAGAAATATTTATATGCAACTTTTTTTGTTATTTGATCGATTTCATTATTTTTTTCTGTGTTCATCATTATTTTTATCCTTTAATACAACAAAGTGATAAAAAAATTGTAGCCAAATACACCCGATTATGGCCTAACTATTTAGAAAACTTCCCAAGAATGAATAGGCTGCTTCGATCTTTGCCTGTCCCAAAAGGGACGAATGGAATATGGATTAAACAGAAAACTCTATGCCGCAAAAATCTAA
This sequence comes from Coenonympha arcania, assembly GCA_036785405.1. Classification (NCBI taxonomy): domain Eukaryota; kingdom Metazoa; phylum Arthropoda; class Insecta; order Lepidoptera; family Nymphalidae; genus Coenonympha; species Coenonympha arcania. The sequence goes on from CM072081.1 coordinate 7,271,398, forward strand.
GTTCCATGTAAAATTTAGTTCTCCGCCAGATCGTTAGTTTCTGTGATCACAGAACACTACTTACTCTATGCTAACACAGAATCATGGACCTAATAGGTCCATGCACAGAATATGATCTGTGATTTAGCATAGTAATTTGTTGTAGGCAAAGATATTGTACACTAACAAGATTGAGTACTAACCATTGTTGCTAAGCTAAATTGACACTTATTGCTACCATCTTAGAGGAGATATTATCTTACAAGCAGTAGCTAGCTGAAAGCGGTCCTGAGCGAGACGGATAGATTTAGTCGTCGTGTCCTTGTCCGACATCTTGCCATCTCAACGAAATATTAGGTTTGGTAGAAACAGTAGATTTTTTTATTTTTGTTTTTTATAATATACCAAAACGAAACATCTATAAACTCTAAAACTTATTTTAATAAGTTTCTACAGTTATTTTAATTATTATAGATGATAATTATTTCGTTGTATTAAAAAAAATATTATTATTGAGTTAAAGTAGTATATTTATGTCCTTGGGACTGGTATTACTAAAAGTAAGATGGCGGTTTGTTCCATAGATTGTAATGTTTGTTCACTGCTGTTCTGTAGGGTAACCATGAATTACGTAGATCAAAGATTTTTCTTGTAGTAGGACTTTAATTGCAGATGTGTAATAATAGTCTACTATTATAATAAAAATAAATCTCCCATGTTTATGTGTAAGCACATAGGTACCTACCTTAACTTCCGATCAACTGCACCAAATTGGATATTTAATTTTTTTATTGTTGTCAGGTGATATTGTGTAAAAAATATTATTCGAAATTCCCGGGCGAAGTGATAAATGAGTCAGCAGTCAATCAGTGGGTAAATCAGCACAAGCATCTAGATACATGTTATATTAATATATTAGGTCCTTACATATGAAATTGGCGTTTTGTCGTACTGGCCACTTTGATCTCAAATATCTCTTCTTTGGTTAGAAATTCCAATTTCAAATTTATACAGCTATTTACTCATGCTTTTGTGTTTTGAAAATCGTAATTCATTTGTTTTTTTCTCTTTTGTTTTTTTTTTTGCGCCACTCTGTTTACAAATTGGAAAACTTGAAATATCGCGTTATTTACGAGTACGAGTTCCATCGTGGCACCAGTGCTGCAGAAACGGCTCGAAGGATTAATGATGTGTACGGCGAGGGTGTCGCAAAAGAAAACATAGTGCGTTTTTGGTTCCAACGTTTTCGTTCTGGAAATTTCGACCTGCATAACAAGCCCCGTGGACGGCCGGAGACCAAAGTTGACAATGAAGAATTGAAGGTTATTGTGGAAGCGGATCCATCGCAAACCACGTCTGAGCTAGCTGCAGGCTGCGGTGTTAGTGATAAAACTGATTTAGTTCACTTGAAGCAAATTGGGAAGGTGAAAAAGCTTGAAAGGTGGGTACCTCATGAATTGAGTGCAGCAAACCGACAAACGCGCGTAGACTGCTGTGTTACATTACTCAATCGGCACAGTAATGAAGGGCTTTTAAATCGAATCATTACCTGTGATGAAAAATGGATCCTGTATGATAATCGGAAACGCTCATCGCAATAGTTGAACCCTGGCGAACCAGCCAAATCCTGCCCCAAACGAAAATTGACTCAAAAAAATTTACTTGTGAGCGTTTGGTGGACTAGCGCCGGCGTCGTTCACTACAGCTTTCTTAAATTTGGCCAGACGATTGCAGCGGATACCTATTGTCAGCAACTGCAATCCATGATGGAAAAGCTAGCTGCTAAACAACCGAGGCTGGTCAATCGTTCTAGGCCACTGCTGCTTCAGGACAACGCTAGACCACACACTGCACAACAGACGGCTACCAAATTAGAGGAGCTTCAATTGGAATGTCTAAGACATCCACCTTACTCCCCGGACCTTGCTCCAACAGATTACCATTTTTTTCGAAATTTGGATAACTTCTTGCAAGGGAAAAAATTTAACTCCGATGAGGCAGTCCAAAGCGCTTTCAAAGATTTTATTGATTCCCGTCCGAATGGCTTTTTTAGTAAAGGGATCAATGAACTACCTATAAGGTGGCAAAAGTGCATAGATAGCAATGGTTCATACTTTGATTAAATATATATATTATATTTAAAAAAAATCGACTTTATGTTCCTCCCATACAAAACGCCAATTTCATATGTAAGGACCTAATATACACAATCGTTTTTAAAAATAATTTGTCCTGTGAATTTTTTTTTCATCATGGTCACCTTAAATTAGAAAGGGACGCCCTACCTGTGGTGCCCTCTCACGCGGACCGTTTTTTTCATCATAGTGCTCAGTCTTGTTAAAGTATAACGTCTTTGGTTGTAGGTGGGGTTTTCTATGGTAATTTAGTTATTAGTACAGTGAAAGGCTCAGAAGGGCTGGAACTCAGAGCCGTAAAGCCAGTTATTAAAAAAAAACAGTAGAGTGAATACCTAACATTTGTGAACAGGAAAAATTGCAAAATTTTTCAGTTTTCTTGTTATTTGCTTACAACTGAAAAAAATTGTGAGCACATGCTTTTGCATTGCAGTTCCCGCTATTTCAGTGCCATAACCCTACTTCGCAGTATTTAACATTAGTTCACTTCAAGATAACAAAACGAAAGCAACGTTCTTACTCTTAGAAGAGAGCTTACAGAGTAATAGTGTTACTACGCTCTGCGTAGGTACATACTGCTTGACTCGGAGTCCTAGGCAAACAAGACTACCTCATGTCGGACTCCGCTGCGGTCTGGCCGCAGCACTGGCTGCACGCGGACCCTCGTGAAGCAGCGACTGGCTCGCAGGAACTGTGCGCCGGGTCTGCTCCCTCGACAATGCTGGTAACTGTTGCTTGACGTCATCTTATTCAGTTATCGAAACTTAGTCGCCTGTGGGGTCGAGAGGTATTAGCTTATTATTATTAATATTACTTAAAAGGTAAACCGCTATAAACTCGACCCTCGGGATGGTCTGGAGGAAGCGGGGCGGGTGATGCAATTGGCTATAACGATGTGACGCCAAAATACTTTGAATAATGACTAAAATTTCTAACACTAGTGGTACACTTGCAGGTCTGCGTGATATGCCTGGACACCGACAGCAGGATGAGTGTACTGAGTGAACTCAACTTGACGGAAGCATATGAGAATTTGATTGGAGATCCTGTAAGTTGTTCATTTGCAATGTTCTTCTACAGTTAAGTACTGAAATTACTGGCTAAGTGCGAGCTGGATTCACACATGTAAGGTTTCATACCAATTAGTACCATTGTCTTTTAAAATATATAAAATTCATGTTCCAATTTTTGTTACCAAACTCCTCCAAATCGGCTTGACCGATTGTTATGAAATTTTCTGTGTATGTTATAACTCGTAAGGTATTTTTATATCCTTTATTGCAAAACAACGTTTGGCAGGAAAGGTAGTTAAATTTTTATAATTTACTTCTTAATATTATTATGGAAGCTACTTTAACATTTCTGTCAATTGTTTTTGACAAACCTGTTGCCATTGTTTCAGTTATATGACAGTGGCAATCTGAAACAATCACTTTGCGTGCAGTGCTCTCAGACACTGAGGAAGTTTGCTCGGTTCAGGGACAAAAGCTTGAGAGCCCGCTCCCTGATGATGGAGTTACTTGAAAAACATGGATCGGTGAGTGCTTAAGTTCTTCTTGGTGCTAACTTGCTTTCTGAACTTGACGGAAGTTTTGACTAATTACAAGAGCTTGTAAATCAGGCCTATGTGAAAAATCAAGTCAGTATGGGTGTAGATAAAATCTTGTATGCAACTATTGATAATTACGTATTAAAACTCTCGTGTGATATTATTATTATCACTTTCGACTTTGCCTCATGCAACAGTTGCATAAATAACTATTACGTCAATCTATAAATTACTGACTGGAAGATCATATTCAATAAAATTTTGTTTCAGATAACAACACAACATATAAAGATGCTGCAATGTGGACACAACCAGCTAAAGAATAATTTAGTGTCAACATCTCTCGGACCTGACCACTACGACTTGTTAATACTAGAAGTAGACAGACAGACAGATTTAGAGGAAGTTGAACACGGAGTAGAAATTAAAAATGAATGCAATGACTTCGGATCAGGGGATGAAGTGATCAAAGAAGATGAAGTTGACGCAGCCTGTGTCAGTGAAGGGTTTAATGAGGGTCTTATAAAATACGAGAGTGCAGCCTTCATGTGCAGAGTTTGTTACCAGGAGTTACACAGTGAGCATGCATATAATGCCCACCTGAGCATGCATATGCATGGTGATGTGCAGCCTTCTGCAGACTCCGCGCACTCTATGGGTGAGTTATCAGTTATTTTCCTCCTTTAAGTTCAGTGAAGAGTTTGACGAAGGTGTTATAAAGTATGAAAGTGCTGTGTTCAGTTTGTTATGAAGAGTTCCATAGTGAGCATGCATATGGTGCACACTGTCGACAATGCCAGCATCGAAGTTGTTCAAGAATATAACTACCTAGGACAGGTAATACAGTTAGGTAGAAACAACTTCGACAAGGAAGCTGACAAAAGAATTCAGCTGGAATGGGCAGCATTTGGAAAACTGCGTCAAGTCTTCAACTCGCCGATACCCCAATGCCTAAAGACAAAAGTCTTCAACGCCTGCGTCTTGCCGGTCATGACATACGGAGCAGAAACGTGGACACTCACAGTAGGCCTTGTCCACAAGTTCAAAGTCGCTCAGCGTGCTATGGAGAGGGCTATGTTGGGTGTTTCTCTGAAGGATAGAATCCGCAACGAGGACATCCGTAGGAGAACCAAGGTTACCGACATAGCCCAACGGATTAGCAAGTTGAAGTGGCAGTGGGCGGGCCATATCTGTCGCAGAACCGACGGCCGTTGGGGCAGACGTGTTCTGGAGTGGAGACCGCGTACCGGTAAGCGCAGTGTAGGACGACCTCCTGCCCGCTGGACCGATGACCTAAAGAAGGTCGCTGGTAGCGGGTGGATGAGGAAGGCAGAGGACCGTGTGTGGTGGCGCGCTCTCGGAAAGGCCTATATCCAGCAGTGGATATCAATAGGCTGATTAAGTAATATGGTGCACATGTGAGCATGCATATGCATGATGTGCAGCATATACAGACTGCGCATACTATGGGTGAATTATCAGTTATTTTCCTCTTAAGTTAAGTGAAGAGTTTAATAAGGATGTTATAAAGTATGAAAGCGCTGTGGTCAAGTGCATAATTTGTTATGAAGAGTTCCATAGAGAGCAAGCAGTTTTCTACATTAGTGCCGTTACCCCAAAATATTAATCCATATCATAATATCAAAGATATATAACCGTGATAAGCAGTCATTACAGATTTTCAATCAATCAATGAATTTCAATCAATGAAATGAATCAATGAAAACTAAATATTAAGCGAAACGTTGTATGACTTTTGTGTCCTTTCCATACACAATTATGTTCAACATATTACATATCTCTAATGCAACAGTGTCTCTAAGTAAAGTAATATTGTGTTTTAGTCACCGCATTGTGGGCGGGACTTGCGACAAGCACTGGCAACGACGAAGCCAACTCTACACCGAGCAGCGAGCGAGCGCTTGTGAGCGACGGCGACGCGTCGCACACGCGGGCCCTCGACAGCGACAGCACAGTGACGAGCATCAGGAGCTGTGTCGTCAAGTTGTATGACATCTTCAAATGTCCTCCAACCGCAGATACAAAAACCGAACCGTCGACGCGGACACTGAGAGACGTCAGTTCTTGTGACAGTCTGAATGCTCACACTGCGTGTGAAGACGCCCAGCATCGCGCAGCAAGCGTGGGTGAAGTGGCCGTCACACGCAGCGAGCCTGCTGCGTCAACAGCGCCAAGTGAGACTGAGTCGTGCGCGTCGGGGAACACTCCACGCGCACGTGCATTCACTTGCGATGTCTGCCAACGTGCCTTTACAACAAAAAGAAATTTAGTTACACACATGAGATGCCACACTGATGAAAAGTCGTATTCCTGTAAGCAATGCAGTTATAAATGTATCAAGAATAGGGATTTACTTGCACATATGCGGATTCATACAGATGAAAAGTGTTATTCCTGTAAGCTATGCAGTTATCAATGTAAGATGAATAGTGATTTACTTAAACATATGCGGATCCACACTGGTGAAAAGCCGTTTTCTTGTAAGGTATGCAGTTATAAATGTGCAATAAAGAATAATTTAGTTTGTCATATACGGACACACACAGGTGAAAAGCCTTATTCCTGTAAGCTATGCAGTCATAAATGTACAGTAAAGAATAGTTTAGTTTGTCATATGCGGACACACACAGGTGAAAAGCCTTATTCCTGTAAGCTATGCAGTTATCAATGTAAGATGAATAGTGATTTACTTAAACATATGCGGATCCACACTGGTGAAAAGCCTTATTCCTGTAAGCTATGCAGTTATAAATCTGTGAGGAATAATAATTTACTTAGACATATGCGGATCCATACAAGTGAAAAGCCTGCTGCGTCAACGAAATTTAGTTACACACATGAGATGCCACACTGGTGAAAAGTCGTATTCCTGTAAGCAATGCAGTTATAAATGTGTGCATAGTAAAGATTTACTTAAACATATGCGGATCCACACTGGTGAAAAGCCGTTTTCTTGTGAGTTATGCAGTTATAAATGTGCAATGAAGAATAGTTTAGTTTGTCATATGCGGACACACACAGGTGAAAAGCCTTATTCCTGTAAGCTATGCAGTTATAAATGTACAGTAAAGAATAGTTTAGTTTGTCTTATGCGGACACACACAGGTGAAAAGCCTTATTCCTGTAAGCTATGCAGTTATAAATGTGCAAACAAGAGCAGTTTAGTTTATCATATGCGTATCCACACAGGTAAAAAGCCTTATTCCTGTAATATGTGTAGTTATAAATGTAAGTCCAATAGTGATTTACTTAGACACATGCGGATCCACACTGGTGAAAAGCCGTTTTCTTGTAAGTTATGCAGTTATAAGTGTGCAATAAAGAATAGTTTAGTTTGTCATATGCGGACACACACAGGTGAAAAGCCTTATTCCTGTAAGCTATGCAGTTCCAAATTTGTGCAGAATGGTGATTTAATTAAACACATGCGGACACACACAGGTGAAAAGCCTTATTCCTGTAACATGTGCAGTTATAAATGTGCACACAAGAGCAGTTTAGTTTATCATATGCGGATGCACACGGGTGAAAAGCCTCATTCCTGTAAGCTATGCAGTTATAAATCTGTGAGGAATAATAATTTACTTAGACATATGCGGATCCATACAAGTGAAAAGCCTGCTGCGTCAACGAAATTTAGTTACACACATGAGATGCCACACTGGTGAAAAGTCGTATTCCTGTAAGCAATGCAGTTATAAATGTGTGCATAGTAAAGATTTACTTAAACATATGCGGATCCACACTGGTGAAAAGCCGTTTTCTTGTGAGTTATGCAGTTATAAATGTGCAATGAAGAATAGTTTAGTTTGTCATATGCGGACACACACAGGTGAAAAGCCTTATTCCTGTAAGCTATGCAGTTATAAATGTACAGTAAAGAATAGTTTAGTTTGTCATATGCGGACACACACAGGTGAAAAGCCTTATTCCTGTAAGCTATACAGTTGTAAATGTGCAAACAAGAGCAGTTTAGTTCATCATATGCGTATCCACACAGGTGAAAAGCCTTATTCCTGTAATATGTGTAGTTATAAATGTAAGTCCAATAGTGATTTACTTAGACACATGCGGATCCACACTGGTGAAAAGCCGTTTTCTTGTAAGTTATGCAGTTATAAGTGTGCAATAAAGAATAGTTTAGTTTGTCATATGCGGACACACACAGGTGAAAAGCCTTATTCCTGTAAGCTATGCAGTTCCAAATTTGTGCAGAATGGTGATTTAATTAAACACATGCGGACACACACAGGTGAAAAGCCTTATTCCTGTAACATGTGCAGTTATAAATGTGCACACAAGAGCAGTTTAGTTTATCACATGCGGATGCACACGGGTGAAAAGCCTCATTCCTGTAAGCTATGCAGTTATAAATCTGTGAGGAATAATAATTTACTTAGACATATGCGGATCCATACAAGTGAAAAGCCTGCTGCGTCAACGAAATTTAGTTACACACATGAGATGCCACACTGGTGAAAAGTCGTATTCCTGTAAGCAATGCAGTTATAAATGTGTGCATAGTAAAGATTTACTTAAACATATGTGGATCCACACTGGTGAAAAGCCGTTTTCTTGTGAGTTATGCAGTTATAAATGTGCAATGAAGAATAGTTTAGTTTGTCATATGCGGACACACACAGGTGAAAAGCCTTATTCCTGTAAGCTATGCAGTTATCAATGTAAGATGAATAGTGATTTACTTAAACATATGCGGATCCACACTGGTGAAAAGCCTTATTCCTGTAAGCTATGCAGTTATAAATGTGTGTATAATAAACATTTACTTACGCATATGCGGATCCACACAGGTGAAAAACCTTTTTCTTGTAAGTTATGCAGTTATAAATGTACAGTAAAGAATAATTTAGTTTGTCATATGCGGACACACACAGGTGAAAAGCCATATTCCTGTTAGCTATGCAGTTCCAAATTTGTGCAGAATGGTGATTTAATTAAACACATGCGGACACACACAAGTGAAAAGCCTTATTCCTGTAACATGTGCAGTTATAAATGTGCACACAAGAGCAGTTTAGTTTATCACATGCGGATGCACACGGGTGAAAAGCCTTATTCCTGTAAGCTATGCAGTTATAAATCTGTGAGGAATAATAATTTACTTAGACATATGCGGATCCATACAAGTGAAAAGCCTGCTGCGTCAACAGCGCCAAGTAAGACTGAGTCGTGCGCGTCGGGGAACACTCCACGCGCACGTGCATTCACTTGCGATGTCTGCCAACGTGCGTTTACAACAAAAGGAAACTTAGTTCAACACATGCAGATCCACTCTGGTGAAAAAGCCTTATTCCTGTAAGCTTTGCAGTTCCAAATTTGTGCGGAATGGTGATTTAATTAAACACATGTGGACACACACAGGTGAAAAGCCTTATTCCTGTAACATGTGCAGTTATAAATGTGCACAAAAGAGCAGTTTAGTTTATCATATGCGGATGCACATGGGTGAAAAGCCTTGTTTCTGTAAGCTTTGTAGTTATAAATGTGTGAAGTATGATAATATACTTAGGCATATGCGGACACACACAGGTGAAAAGCCGTATTCCTGTGAGATGTGTTGTTATAAATGTGCACATAAGAGTAATTTAATTAATCATATTAGGACACACACAGGTGAAAAGCCTTTTTTCCTGTGAGATATGTAGTTTTAATTACTGTGTACAAAAGAGCAATTTGGACCTTATTCCTGTAATATGTGTAGCTTTAAATGTGTGAACAGGAGTGCTTTAGTAAGTCACATGCGGACTCACACTGGTGAAAAACCTTATTCGTGTAAGATATGCAGCTATAAATGTGTGCGGAATTGTGATTATTTGCACACATGTGGATCCACACTGGGGGAAATCCGTTTTCTTGTGACTTATGTGGGTTCAAATCTGCCCTGAAAATAAATTTAGTTATACAAAAAAAGCGGTTACACACTGGTGAAAAACCTTTTTCCTGTAAGATATAAATATTAAATGATGTAAGATACAATAAAATGTATTTTATAAATGTTTGCAAAATCGTGAATTATTTAGTTACACACATGCTGACCCACACTAGTGAAAAGCCCCTTTCTTGTGAGCTATGCGAGTACAAATGTGCACATCGTGGTAGCTTAGCGAGGCACATGAGGACGCACAGCCGCGCTGGTGGACAGCCCTCGTGTTCGTGAGCGCAACTCGCAAGCGTCGCCACGACACGTGCTACGGTCTCGTCACACGGTGGTTGTCTTGTGAGCTATGCGAGTACAAATGTGCACATCGTGGTAGCTTAGCGAGGCACATGAGGACGCACAGCCGCGCTGGTGGACAGCCCTCGTGTTCGTGAGCGCAACTCGCAAGCGTCGCCACGACACGTGCTACGGTCTCGTCACACGGTGGTTGTCTTGTGAGTTATGCGAGTACAAATGTGCACATCGTGGTAGCTTAGCGAGGCACATGAGGACGCACAGCCGCGCTGGTGGACAGCCCTCGTGTTCGTGAGCGCAACTCGCAAGCGTCGCCACGACACGTGCTACGGTCTCGTCACACGGTGGTTGTCTTGTGAGTTATGCGAGTACAAATGTGCACATCGTGGTAGCTTAGCGAGGCACATGAGGACGCACAGCCGCGCTGGTGGACAGCCCTCGTGTTCGTGAGCGCAACTCGCAAGCGTCGCCACGACACGTGCTACGGTCTCGTCACACGGTGGTTGTCTTGTGAGTTATGCGAGTACAAATGTGCACATCGTGGTAGCTTAGCGAGGCACATGAGGACGCACAGCCGCGCTGGTGGACAGCCCTCGTGTTCGTGAGCGCAACTCGCAAGCGTCGCCACGACACGTGCTACGGTCTCGTCACACGGTGGTTGTCTTGTGAGTTATGCGAGTACAAATGTGCACATCGTGGTAGCTTAGCGAGGCACATGAGGACGCACAGCCGCGCTGGTGGACAGCCCTCGTGTTCGTGAGCGCAACTCGCAAGCGTCGCCACGACACGTGCTACGGTCTCGTCACACGGTGGTTGTCTTGTGAGTTATGCGAGTACAAATGTGCACATCGTGGTAGCTTAGCGAGGCACATGAGGACGCACAGCCGCGCTGGTGGACAGCCCTCGTGTTCGTGAGCGCAACTCGCAAGCGTCGCCACGACACGTGCTACGGTTTCGTCACACGGTGGTTGTCTTGTGAGTTATGCGAGTACAAATGTGCACATCGTGGTAGCTTAGCGAGGCACATGAGGACGCACAGCCGCGCTGGTGGACAGCCCTCGTGTTCGTGAGCGCAACTCGCAAGCGTCTCCACGACACGTGCTACGGTCTCGTCACACGGTGGTTGTCTTGTGAGTTATGCGAGTACAAATGTGCACATCGTGGTAGCTTAGCGAGGCACATGAGGACGCACAGCCGCGCTGGTGGACAGCCCTCGTGTTCGTGAGCGCAACTCGCAAGCGTCGCCACGACACGTGCTACGGTCTCGTCACACGGTGGTTGTCTTGTGAGTTATGCGAGTACAAATGTGCACATCGTGGTAGCTTAGCGAGGCACATGAGGACGCACAGCCGCGCTGGTGGACAGCCCTCGTGTTCGTGAGCGCAACTCGCAAGCGTCGCCACGACACGTGCTACGGTCTCGTCACACGGTGGTTGTCTTGTGAGTTATGCGAGTACAAATGTGCACATCGTGGTAGCTTAGCGAGGCACATGAGGACGCACAGCCGCGCTGGTGGACAGCCCTCGTGTTCGTGAGCGCAACTCGCAAGCGTCGTCACGACACGTGCTACGGTTTCGTCACACGGTGGTTGTCTTGTGAGTTATGCGAGTACAAATGTGCACATCGTGGTAGCTTAGCGAGGCACATGAGGACGCACAGCCGCGCTGGTGGACAGCCCTCGTGTTCGTGAGCGCAACTCGCAAGCGTCTCCACGACACGTGCTACGGTCTCGTCACACGGTGGTTGTCTTGTGAGTTATGCGAGTACAAATGTGCACATCGTGGTAGCTTAGCGAGGCACATGAGGACGCACAGCCGCGCTGGTGGACAGCCCTCGTGTTCGTGAGCGCAACTCGCAAGCGTCGCCACGACACGTGCTACGGTCTCGTCACACGGTGGTTGTCTTGTGAGTTATGCGAGTACAAATGTGCACATCGTGGTAGCTTAGCGAGGCACATGAGGACGCACAGCCGCGCTGGTGGACAGCCCTCGTGTTCGTGAGCGCAACTCGCAAGCGTCGCCACGACACGTGCTCCAGATGGTTTCTTATCAATTGTCAACCAACGTCAAACAACTAATCATCATTTCATTCATTTTTCCCAATAAAATACATGAAATGTTTTTGTATATTTTTTCGTACCATAAACCCATAATATTGATGTGGAAAGCGTTTGGAGGGAATTCGTGAATTCCTTACTTAATGGCTGAGGCGATCGACACTTGCGAGGGCTCCTTCTGGGTCGTTTAAAAAGATGGCCACCAAGCACTGTTAAGAAAATTCAGGATATGGGCATCCGAACGATTTACGTAACCCTTGTATGACGGACCCAAGCTCGCTCGGTACAATGCGACGAGGCTATCTTGGCGCGTGGCCAAAATTAGAACTAACGCCGTTACCTTGTGATACTGTTGATAGTTCACTGTCGGCATACCTGTCTTTATGTTGCAAGTATTTTGCGTTGTTTTGGTTGTATTTTGGCTTCTTATCAACTAAAATTGAGGAGATTTTATTCGCTGGCTGCTTATTTTTCTACCACTACGCCCTCCTGACAATGTCATTGAAGTGGCAAGAGAGCCTTGTAGGACCGTAAATTTCGGGATATGTCGTATTCCCGAGATTCGACAGTCTCGTCCCGACGCACGCTCGCACACGATACGCTTTGTCACGCGCACGCCAATATCATGTTCTGCAGTTAGTTTAGTTTTATTTTATATACCTTTTTGACTTTTTAATATACGTAATAATAATAGAAATATCGTGTTTTGATTCACTATAGTGACATAATACCTCGTCTTTCTTACAAGCATCTGTTGAGCGAACTACAACGTGGCCTTACTGTTGGTGCCAACAGTAAGGCCACGTTGTAGTTCGTTCTGAATTGAGAAGGAACCTCCTACTTTTGTTTTTCAAAGTAGGTTAAAAGTGGGAGTGGAGTAACAAAAATTTGCGCCCAGCCTGTGGCCCAGCTGTCAATTTGTAGGATTGATCAGAATAGTATTAAAGATGACATCAAAAAATTCCTCATCGATCTGATACCTGGAAAATAATGTGCTGCGCCCTACAGCAGTCAGACGAATGAAAAATCTACGCTACGAGGGCGTCGCGATCAATTGGGTATTCAACTACTTTTGAATTTGGTAAAAAATATTACTTTTTATAAACTAGGATAAAAATAATGACGTACACGGAAAAAAATATTAACACATTTGCGAAAATACATAAATTTGGGGCCAAAAATAAAAATATTATAATAGTAGTTTAAGGTATTTAATTTACCATGAATGCCGACCACTCACGCACAAAAAAAAACAAAAAAGTGGACAAGAATTGTCTATGGTCAACTGATGCACTCTGTGACGGGTGTCAGAAAAGAATTAATATTTTAGAAAAAAATAAATCTGTAACTAATATCAATGGAACTATGTTGAAAAATTATATTTTTAGTTCAGATTTAACAATTTAAATAGTTACGTCCTTTAATTCAAGTATAGTGTTTACGCTATAAAATAGTCATTGAATACAAACATTTTGTACTACAAACTTTTTGATTAAAACCTCCATGCAGAAGGAAAACAAAAAGTACTAATGCGGAAAAGAAGTACTTTGCGTACCTACGCTAAACATACATGGAAAAGATTGCATCAGATTCTGTTTTGACGTTCCGAGGCGAAGCCTTAAAACACCGATTATTAATACTCACAAAATCTTAAACATGAAATCGCGTAGAAACTTACATCTTACAATTATGACTTATTGAATAATATTTAATAGACGACCACCATACCTATATGAGAAACTCATCTGGCGAAAGGACAAAACCACGACACGTCTGCAGCAGAAAAGAAAGATCGCAATACCACCCCATAAAAAAGCTGGGTTCAGGGGATGCTTCCGTTTCGCTGCGGCGAAAATTTGGAATGATCTGCCACCCCCTCTTCGGGAGTGGAAAAATAAATTGAAAACCCTGTATTTAAATCTGCAAATTGAGGAAGCTAGATAGGTATATCTACTAACTATTAGCATACTACTAAGTACTAACTATTAGATAGTATTAGCATTTTTTTTAAGTCAATGTACAAATTGTAAGCATCTAGCAATAAGAAGAGGCAATAAAGCTATTTATTATTTATTATTATTAAAAGTCCACTATTTAAGCAAATGTGTAAAAAGAAAAAAAAATATTTAAATCCAACGAAGATTTACAAAGTTACAGGCTTTTTAATTTTGGAGTGGGAGGGTCTTCTATCCCTTTCTCGCAAAATGAAAATTTGTATGCAGCTAATAAGAAACTCGTGAGGTGTGACGTCTCAATTTAATATAACTTTTATCTACGCTCATTGCTTAAAGTTCGAATTATAAAATCGAAATGTGTCAAATAATTACCTACTTTATTCACAGACTTCTATAATTATTAAAAAGTTATTCATAATAACATCGCTCTACTATGGAAATATTAGAGAAAGTTGTATAATATCCATAACGATACACGGCTCTGGACTCCTGTATTTGTATCTGGGGTTTTGAAGGAATTGATTACAGTACCGCTATCGGCAATACAACGGTTAACGGTTACAATTATTATCTGGGGTAGGTAATATTTTTTATGTAATATTTTTAAGTGAATCCACAGACAACATATAGTTGGTAGTCATTGCCGAGATTAAAGATGGGCCATGATTGACCATAGACAACAACACAATGTCTAACGTTCCGCGTAACGTTCCACCTGGGCCTGTGATTATGATTATGATTACGATTACGACTACGATTACGATTACGATTACGATAACGATTACGATTATGACGTTATCTCGTAAATCTATCGTCCGTAAACCGACTTTACAGACAACTAATTTTTTTTGTTACTTAGTCAAAACTTTGCGCGGAAAAATGTCTAGTAGTGAAACCTACTAAAGAAAATTTCACTCCACCTGACATCTTAGTAGTTGCAATGATTTACGACAAAAGTTAGCAAGATTTTATGATTTGGATTTATGATAATAATATGAGCGTAGATAAAGTAGTGTATGAAACTCTACATAATTAGGTATTAAAACACTCGTGTGATACTATTAAAAAACTCGCCTGCGGCTCGTTTTTTAAACTCACACTCGTATTTTAATACCCCCCATTATGTAACCGTTACATAAACTACTATTTTGTTATTTGATCGATTTCATTAATCTTTTCTGTGTTCATCATTATTTTTATCCTATACTAGCAAACCCGGCGAACTCCGTTTCGCCACCAGCAGATATGGCGCTGTATGTGAAAAAAGATTTTCCCGCTTTTCTGTTGAAATTTTTCCTGAATTTTCTTTGCTCTATACCTCACGGAGCCCGAGACCTTTCCACTGAATGCAAAACCGTGGAAATCGGTTCGTGCGTTCTGGAGTTATAGCGTCAGGATAGAAAACCCGACTTATAGTAGTTTTTCCTGAATTTTCTTTGCTATAAACCTCACGGAGCCGAGACCTTTCCAACGAATGCAAAACCGTGGAAATCGGTTCGTGCGTTCTGGAGTTATAGCGTCAGGAGGGAAAACCCGACTTATAGTAGTTTTTCCTGAATTTTCTTTGCTATAAACCTCACGGAGCCGAGACCTTTCCAACGAATGCAAAACCGTGGAAATCGGTTCGTGCGTTCTGGAGTTATAGCGTCAGGAGGGAAAACCCGACTTATAGTAGTTTTTCCTGAATTTTCTTTGCTATAAACCTCACGGAGCCGAGACCTTTCCAACGAATGCAAAACCGTGGAAATCGGTTCGTGCGTTCTGGAGTTATAGCGTCAGGAGGGAAAACCCGACTTATAGTAGTTTTTCCTGAATTTTCTTTGCTATAAACCTCACGGAGCCGAGACCTTTCCAACGAATGCAAAACCGTGGAAATCGGTTCGTGCGTTCTGGAGTTATAGCGTCAGGAGGGAAAACCCGACTAATTTTTAGATAGTAGATTACAACAAAGTTATTTTTATATAGATAAAAAAATTGGAGCCAAATAGAAAAAAAGAATTGTTGTTAAATAGAAAAAAAGAAAAGGGTTGTCTGTAAAGTCGGTTTACTGACGATAGTTGAACGTGACAACGTCACGATTGTGCTTCTTTGTCGCTCGTTCCGCGCTCTCGCTTGCACTTCAAGCCTTACATGGAACGCCTCAGAGCGAGGTAACGCCGCATGAGTCATGTTTTTTCGTGCGTACAGCCCGGCTCTATCGAATATTATTATAAGACGTTGTCACGTCAAAAATATTCCTTGTTCTGTGATCAATCTGAGATTTAGTTACTACCTGCTTTGTGATCTGTGTACCCTATATTCAATATACTCTATGGAGGCTCAGAAGGGCTGGAAGCCGTAAAGCCAGTTATAAAAAAAAAAAATATACTCTATGGTTACTACAGTTGTGAACATGTTTACAATTTTTTCAGTTTTCTTGTATTTGCTTACAACTGAAAAAAATTGTGAGCACATGCTTTTGCATTGCAGTTCCCGCTATTTCAGTACCATAACCCTACTTCGCAGTATTTAATATTAGTTCAGTTCAAGTTAAAACGAAAGCAACGTTCTTACTGTTAGAAGAGAGCTTGGGCATAGGAGTAATAGGTAGTGTTTCTACGCTTTGCGTACATACTGCTTGACTCGGAGTCCTAGGCAAACAAGACTACCTCATGTCGGACTCCGCTGCGGTCTGTCCGCAGCTCTGGCTGCACGCGGACCCTCGTGAAGCAGCGACTGGCTCGCAGGAACTGTGCGCCGGGTCTGCTCACTCCACAATGCTGGTAACTATTGCTTGACGTCATCTTATTCAGTTATCGAAACTTAGTCGCCTGTGGGGTCGAGAGGTATTAGCTTATTATTATTAATATTACTTAAAAGGTAAACCGCTATAAACTCGATCCTCCGGATGGTCTGGAGGAAGCGGGGCGGGTGATGCGATTGGCTATAACGATACGGCAGCGCTGTCGGCGGACGGCGGTAGACTAGCTAATAATTGGTTGACTTTGAGCAGCTCCCGCCCCGTGTCCCGCAAATCATCAGGATGGTCAAGTTTTTAGCGTTTTAAAGTTGCCAAGACGCGTACGAAGTGTTTTGATTCCTAGTTCCTGATTTGCACTGCCTCCTCGATAGATAGTCTTTGTTTCTGTAGGTCGTGTCCCCACCGACACGACAGTCGCCCTCTACCGACGATTATTACGTCAAATGTGGTGATATACTAGTCTGTTCAACAGGATGTGACGCCAAAATACTTTGAATAATAATTGAAATTTCTAACACTAGTGGTACACTTGCAGGTCTGCGTGATATGCCTGGACACCGACAGCAGGATGAGTGTACTGAGTGAACTCAACTTGACAGAAGCATATGAGAATTTGATTGGAGATCCTGTAAGTTGTTCATTTGCGATGTTCTTCTACAGTTAAGTACTGAAATTACTGGCTAAGTGCGAGCTGGATTCTCACATGTAAGGTTTCATACCAATTAGTACCATTGTCTTCTAAATTATATAAAATTCTTGTGCCAATTTATGTTACCAAACTCCTCCAAATCGGCTTGACCGATTGTTATGAAATTTTCTGTGTACGTTCGGTAGATCATAATTCATAACTCGTAAGGTATTTTTATATCCTTTATTGCAAAACAATGTTTGGCAGGAAAGATAGTTAAATTTCTATAATTTAGTTCTAAATAGTACTTCAACATTTCTGTCAATTGTTTTTGACAAACCTGTTAACATTGCCATTGTTTCAGTTATATGACGGTGGCAATCTGAAACAAGCACTTTGCGTGCAGTGCGCTCAGACACTGAGGAAGTTTGCTAGGTTCAGGGAGAAGAGCTTGAGAGCTCGCTCCCTGATGATGGAGTTACTTGGAAAACATGGATCAGTGAGTGCTTGAGTTCTTCACGGTGCAAACTTGCTTTCTGAACTTGACGGTAGTTTTGATTAATTACAAGAGCTTGTAAATCAGGCCTATGTGAAAAATAAAGGTTTTCATTTTCAGTCAGTCAGCCAGTATACATGTAGATAAAATCTTGTATGCAACTATTGATAACTAGGTATTAAAACCCTCCTGTGATATTATTATTATCACTTTTGACTTTGCCTCATGCAACAGTTGCATAAATAACTATTACGTCAATCTATAAATTACTGACTGGAAGATCATATTCAATAAAATTTTGTTTCAGATAACAACACAACATATAAAGATGCTGCAATGTGGACACGACCAGCTAAAGAATAATTTAGTGTCAACATGTCTTGGACCTGACCACTGCGACTTGTTAATACTAGAAGTAGACAGACAGACAGATTTAGAGGAAGCTGTACACAGAGTAGAAATTAAAAATGAATGCAATGATGATGCAGAATCCGAATCAGCAGATGAAGTGATCAAAGAAGATGAAGATGACGCAGGCTGTGTCAGTGAAGGGTTTAATGAGGGTCTTATAAAATACGAGAGTGCTGCCTTCATGTGCAGAGTTTGTTACGAGGAGTTACACAGTGAGCATGCATATAATGCCCACCTGAGCATGCATATGCATGGTGATGTGCAGCCTTCTGCAGACGCCGCACACACTATGGGTGAGTTATCAGTTATTTTCCTCTTAAGTTTAGTGAAGAGTTTAATAAGGATGTTATAAAATATGAAAGCGCTGTGGTCAAGTGCATAGTTTGTTATGAAGAGTTCCATAGAGAGCATGCATATGGTGCACACGTGAGCATGCATATGCATGGTTTTCTACATTAGTGCCGTTACCGCAAAATATTAATACATATTATAATATCAAAGATATATAACTGTGATAAGCAGTCATTACAGGTTTTCAATGAATCAATGAAAACTAAATATTAAGCGGTAGGTTGCATAACTTTGTCCTTTCTATACACAAGTATGTTCAACATATTACATATCTCTAATGCAACTGTGTCTCTAAGTAAAGTAATATTGTGTTTTAGTCACCGCATTGTCGGCGGGACTTGCGACAAGCACTGGCAACGACGAAGCCAACTCTACACCGAGCAGCGAGCGAGCGCTTGTGAGCGACGGCGACGCGTCGCACACGCGGGCCCTCGACAGCGACAGCACAGTGACGAGCATCAGGAGCTGTGTCGTCAAGTTGTATGACATCTTCAAATGTCCTCCAACCGCAGATACAAAAACCGAACCGTCGACGCGGACACTGAGAGACGTCAGTTCTTGTGACAGTCTGAATGCTCACACTGCGTGTGAAGACGCCCAGCATCGCGCAGCAAGCGTGGGTGAAGTGGCCGTCACACGCAGCGAGCCTGCTGCGTCAACAGCGCCAAGTGAGACTGAGTCGTGCGCGTCGGGGAACACTCCACGCGCACGTGCATTCACTTGCGATGTCTGCCAACGTGCGTTTACAACAAAAAGAAATTTAGTTACACACATGAGATGCCACACTGATGAAAAGTCGTATTCCTGTAAGCAATGCAGTTATAAATGTATCAAGAATAGGGATTTACTTGCACATATGCGGATTCATACAGATGAAAAGTGTTATTCCTGTAAGTTATGCAGTTATATATGTTTGCGAAATTATGACTTACTTAGACATATGCGTATCCACACAGGAGAAAAGCCTTATTCCTGTAACATGTGCAGTTACAAATGTGCAAACAAGAGCAGCTTAATTTATCATATGTGGACACACACAGGTGAAAAGCCTTATTCCTGTAAGCTATGCAGTTATAAATGTACAGTAAAGAATAGTTTAGTTTGTCATATGCGGACACACACAGGTGAAAAGTCTTATTCCTGTAAGCTATGCAGTTATCAATGTAAGATGAATAGTGATTTACTTAAACATATGCGGATCCACACTGGTGAAAAGCCGTTTTCTTGTAAGGTATGCAGTTATAAATGTGCAATAAAGAATAATTTAGTTCGTCATATACGGACACACACAGGTGAAAAGCCTTATTCCTGTAAGCTATGCAGTTATAAATGTACAGTAAAGAATAGTTTAGTTTGTCATATGCGGACACACACAGGTGAAAAGCCTTATTCCTGTAAGCTATGCAGTTATAAATGTGCAAACAAGAGCAGTTTAGTTTATCATATGCGGACACATACGGGTGAAAAGCCTTATTCCTGTAAGCTATGCAGTTATAAATCTGTGAGGAAACATAATTGTTACATCGGGACACACAAGTGAAAAGGCCGGCTGCTCAGTTCACACTGGTTTATTCACAATTACACACACACATGCATGGATCGCCTTACACCTACATAGGTACAAATACATCATTCCTCCCCCTAGATAGGTAATATCTCTGAGTAGGTGTAAGCAACCAAATATTGGGACATCGGGAGCATTCTATATGTCGAAGAACTCCAGGTCGCTATCATCGGACACGGTGCGATGACGCGCCCCTCTTCTCACTGTCACTCGACAAGGTGTATCCGGCGATGGTATCGCGTCTGCTGTGGAAGTCGACAAGTCGGGCGTTTCCGACGTTTCCGACGTATCCGCTACTGTAAACGGCTCGTCATCTCTTCCTCCCCCTGTCGATGTGCTGGCCTGATGCTGTTCCGCAGTCGAAGCAGGCGTCGATGGCGGTGAGGATTGAGGCGATGGCTCAGACTCGGAGGTGATATTGGATGACGATTTTGGGTCTAGATCATCATCCCAGAAATCAAGGTCGTCTTTCCTTGTCCCCTTGTCCACAATAATTTGGTTTTTAAGCTTTTTAACAATAAGTGATGTCTCGCCATCTTTAACTAAATAAATGACTTTTCCAATTTTTTAAAAATTATTCCCTTGCACCAAGTAAACTTATTACTATTACAAAATTTCTTATATAAAATAGGTTGACCAGGGGAAAATCGCGTTCTTAACTTACGACCGTACACTAACTCTGCGGGCGAGGAGCCCGTGGTGGAATGTAGGGAATTCCTATAATCGAAAAGATATTTTAACAATTTAAGTTTACATTCTTTGATATTGCGACTGGACATGAGACTCGACTTTATGCCTTTCTTGACGATTTTGACATAGCTTTCTGCCTGACCGTTACTGGCCGGATGATAAGCGGGCGATGTCAAGTGAGTGACACCATTCCGTTCACAGAATCTGACAAATTCCTGTGAGATAAACGATGAGAACTGAGAAGTTATCGCTTACAATGAACTTCATCAGCCCGAAGCGCGACATCCAT
The DNA here is from genome assembly GCA_036785405.1 of Coenonympha arcania. Lineage (NCBI taxonomy): Eukaryota > Metazoa > Arthropoda > Insecta > Lepidoptera > Nymphalidae > Coenonympha > Coenonympha arcania. Next base: position 7,292,455 of record CM072081.1, read on the forward strand.
TCGTGAAGCCTGTCGATGACCGCCGCCGACGTAGTCGCGTGAGCCATGTCGAATACCTCCACCCATTTAGTGTACGCGTCCACTATAACTAAATAAGTACGGCCGTTGATCGGTCCGAGGAAATCCAGATGAATCCGTTCGAAAGGCTGAGATGGGTATTTCCACGGTGAGATTGGAGAGATGCAAAAGCCACCGGTCTCTCAATGCCGTCCCTATAGATTTGGGATAAAATACTACCCAATCCTGTTGGTGAGGCATCAACGGTCAGAATAAGTGTTGCGTTGGGGTTAAAATGCGCTAAAACCCGATCTGATGCTAAATGTTTTTTTATTGAATTAAAAGCTTCGCTATGTGTAACATCCCACTTCCATTTAGCACCCTTTTTTAATAGATCGTAAAGTGGACTTAATATTGTAGATGCACCGGGTACGAAATTACGGTAGTAGTTTACAAGACCTAAAAAAGATTGTAGCTGACTAACATTGCTAGGCGCGGGGGCTTCGACTATAGCTTTAACCTTTTCTGGTGATTTTTTTAATCCATCTTTGTTAATGATATAGCCTAAATAACTAACTTCGTGCTTAAAAAATTCACATTTCCCTTTTTGCAATGTTAACCCGGCATCCTGTAATCGTTGAAGTACCGCATGTAAACGTTCTGTATGCTCCAAATCAGACGAGCCGGTTATTAAGACATCGTCTAATAAACAAAGTACCCCGTTCATTCCCGACAACACACCTTCCATTGCGCGTTGAAAAATAGCCGGCGCACAAGCTAGCCCGAACACGAGCCTCTTGTACCTATACATACCGCGATGTGTGTTGATACAGGTTACTTTTTGCGACTCATCATCTAATACGAATTGGTTGTACGCCATCGAAAGATCTAACTTGGTAAATGTCTTTCCCCCGTGCAGCTTGGAAAATAATTCGCTAACGGTCGGTAATGGGTATTTGTCAATTACCAGCTGTTTATTTATACTAACTGAATAGTCGGCACACAACCTGACTGAACCATCGCGTTTGAGAATGGGAACGATGGGTGACGCATATTCGGAGTGTTCCACGGGGGTTAGGACGCCTATGTCGACTAGCCTGTCTATTTCCCTATCGACCTTATCGCGCAAAGCAAACGCGAGGGGTCTAGGTTTAAAGAATATCGGTTTTGAATCTTCTTTTAAAGTCAAAGCCACCTTATATTTATTAAAGCATCCTAACTTGTCCGAAAACAATTCCGGATACCGTAACTGAAGCTGTTCTATAATATCAGTATTTTGTATAGTAGTATTTTGACAGTAGTTGACCGATTTAAGTTCTAACTTAACACTAGAAAGACGGAAAAATCAACTTATCAAGAAAGACGGCGAGCGGTCATGTGACCCCTTGCTTTGTAAATAATTTTAAATGATAAAATGTCCCAAAAAACATCTTCTAAGCAAACCAAATATTAAAACTACAATTTGACTCATTTTAATTATGTTTGTATGCACTCCAACTCATACCTTTACTCACAAATATGACAAGTTAAAGTTTTTTTGGTTTGAATGATTGCACTGTCTGCACAAAGGTTTTTTAGATAGGTATGTCGAAATCTTTGTTTGATTTGTTGTTGCTACCATTAGGGAAGCACTGGCTCCTTTCTTGATGTCGTCCGTCCACCTGGCACTGACAGTAGACGACTCCATTAGCGTCTGTACTGGTGCCGCCGACGAATCATCTTTGCTTTTCTTCCTTCCTTCTACGTATGTCTTTTTGTGACTTCTTGATATAAAACCGATGCATTTATAACAGCCAAGTCTAATATTATATTATAAAAACGCGTCAAGGGCGAGTCGGACCCAAGCACAAAGGGTTACGTACCAGTATCTACCTAAACGGCAAAAAATTACGTTTGTTGTATGGAAACCCCCTTCAAGTATTTATTTTATTCTGTTTTTGGTATTTGTTATGATAGCAGCAATAGAACTACATCATCTGTGAAAATTTCAACTGTCTAACTATCATGGTTCAAGAGATACAGCCTGGTGACGGATGGCCAGATGGCCGGCGGAGTCCTAGTAATAGCGTTCCGTTTTTTGGGTCCCTTTGGGTACGAAACCCTAAAGACTTGCAATGACCATCTTTGGGATGCCGTTTTAACTTTATATTTTGGCCCATTGGTCAACAAAATCAACCCAACATTGAAGAGACTCTAGCATTTGACTATCAGTAAGTCGAGGCATAGTATCAAATCTGAATAACACTGATAATTTGATAAAAGATGCCTAAACAAGAAACAAAGTACAATATAATATTATTATGGTGTTCATTACATCTCACAATAAATTTAATTTATTAGTACAACTAATAAAAATATTATGATTCGTCCGCTTTGGATATAGGTTTACTCTAACAAATGCCGCATGGGTCAAATGACTGCTGCCGTCTTTGTAGGTAGATGTATGATTTATTTATGATGTGATGATCACTTAACAATGTAAACATTTTTAAACATAAATTTGAACTATTTTAATAAAAGTCACGAGAGGATATGTCAAAATAACCAATAGTTTTCGAGTTATGGAACTCTGTATTCCAAAAACGGTCATATGACCCCCGCCCGTCTTTCTAGTGTTAAACAGCGAAATAAAATCTTTGCCCAGTAATGGCGGGCCGCCGCCGCGTATGACGTACACGTCCAGGGTATGCGAGCGACCGTCGAACGACACCGACTCGCGGATCCTACCCACACACAAAACTTTATCACCTGTGTAACTCACGAGTTTCTTATTGCTTTTTAACAATGGAATGTCTTTAAAATATCGTAAGTAGGTACTTTCGGATATTACGGTTACCGCGGATCCGCTATCGATTTCAAACCTTAGCGGTTTCCCGCGTATTTTTACCGATTCCACCATGGGCTCGCCACGCAACGAACGAATGTTAAACAACTCACCATCATCATCAGCATCGTCGTCCTCGTCTTTATCGTTCGCATTTACATAACTTAGGGTGCAAATTTTTTGAAAATGGCCGCGCTTTTTGCACTTCCGACAAAACCGATTTTTATTTTTACAATATCGAGATTCGTGATTATTAAGCCCGCACACGTCACACCGGAATTTTACCGCACTATTATTTTCACTTTTTTTTGACACTGCGCGTTTTTCTTCCCGAATTTTGAACATCGTTTCGGTGGCGGCTCCGTCCACGCCGGCTGACACGCCGCCGCTCGCGCTGCCCGCGGTACCGCCGGCTCCCGCGCGCGCGCATCGGATGCTTTCCGCCAGCTCCACCGCCTTGCCGAGGGTCAGCTCGGTGACGTCCTTGGCGTACAGCTTTTCTTTCTCGACGCACTGACGCATTCCGATGACGAACCGATCTCGTAACGCCTCCTCGACGTTGCTGAAGTTACAATGCGCCGTCAAACCACGTAACCTCGCGGCCCAATCCGAGTGCGACTCCGACGGAAGCTGCGTTGCCGCGTAAAATTTGTGCCGCTCCCCGATGCCTAAGCGCTTTGGGGTGAAGTGGGCATCTAAAATACCCAGGATATCCTGGTACGGGACCTCCTCCAGCGCCTTCGGTAGCGCTAGGTCTAAGGCGAGCTGGTACGATCCCTCGGTGAGTGCATATCGTTCGCGATGAACCACTGCAGCAATCGACCTTTATATGTTTTCCACGAGTGGACATTGTGGTCGAACGTAGATAAAATTCCGAATTTTTCCACTGACATTTTTTTTTTTAAAACGGGTAGGCAATCGTCGCCACTGTTACATCGGGACACACAAGTGAAAAGGCCGGCTGCTCAGTTCACACTGGTTTATTCACAATTACACACACACATGCATGGATCGCCTTACACCTACATAGGTACAAATACATCAATAATTTAATTCGTCATATGCGAAAACACACTGGCGAGGTTTAAAATTTTATTTCTGTAAGCTATATGCAGTGTAAAGGAGAACAGAGCAGTGATATAGTTAAACACAACTGTCATGTGGATCCACAAACCTGAAAAGCCATATTCCTGTAAGGAAAGCAGTTATAAGAGTGCGCGTGATTGTTATTAACTTATACATAATAATTATGCGGACCCACAATTTTTTTTTATACTGGATAGGCTAGCGCTTGACTGTGATCACACCTGATGGAAAGTGATGATACAGTCTAAGCTGGAACACGCTTGCCTAGAAGATGACTATTCACTCTTGATTTGAAGGCACCCGGGTTGTAAGTGACAATGGTGAAAAGCTCTTTTTTGCGTTTTATGTGAGTACAAGTACGTATGCACAGAAACGAAGTTTAGTGGATCACATGGGGCTTCGCACTGGTGAAAAGGCTTTTTCCTGTGAGATATGCAGTTATAAATGTATAAAATAAGAAGGGATTATAGGATGTTGAAGTGGCAACTCACTACTCTGTTGCGAGTTTGTGACCCATCACTCAAGGAGTCACGCTGTCAACAGAGACACTATAGTCTTTGATGCACCTTAATACCTATTTATCTAATAAAATATGATAATGCAAGCAAAATGTGTGGTTTAATTTGCAATCTGCGTAAAGAAGAACATGTTTGGAATGTGAGTAACTGTGCTGTCTATGGCGTACAGGATATACCTACCCAAAGTAAGTAATTGTCTCTTGAATGTAGACAGGATGCTGAGGCATGTTGTGTCTTCATTAGATTCTACATTGCAAACTAGTTAGCATGGACATCGTTGCTACAGGTATGTTTGATTAAGTATAGTAAGTACTACACAAATCGGTAGTCATAGAATGAAGATTAATTGGGTAAGGCTTTGAATCAGTCGACATCGAGCTTTGAGGGTTTTACAGAGAACGAGTGAGCGCTAAAGAGTCTTAACCTCAAGCTATCACAAGGCTGAGGGCCTTAAACTCGTTCACAGAAGTTTATTGTTACAAATAACTTAGAATACAAGGGCGAGCAAAGCGTGTTCGGGACTTGAGGGCACCCCGACTCGGATAACGGATATGTGACGAAGAGTGGTTATTTTCTTCTATGACCACCCAGAAACCGTCCGTCGACCGTGCTTTTAAGAGGGTTAATATCACGTTTTAAGAAATATTCAAAGCTACCGATTTCAAAACCATATAATGCCTCATTAAACTCAATATAATGCCCAGTCATTTGCCTTGTGCCTTGTGATTTGTGAACGTAACTTCACCAGCAAGGCCAACACCAACAGGCATATAATACTGGTGAGTGAACGTAGGCTATAAATAAACACATCTCATTCTCAGAGCTCATTTGTGTAAGCTTTAGTATTATTTAACACGTAACAAACACAGTTGTGGTCTTTTTCTATCGCATAACTTTATCTCATTCGACGTACTAAGGTTGCCTCGCCATCGGGCGCGGCGGCCATCTGAATTAGTTTTAGTACGTCGAGACGGCTACCTGTAGTTTCTTCGATCACGTGATAGGTGGACCTGCGGTGCTAGAAAAAGTAACAGTCTTGTAGCGTTCACGACAGTAAATAAAAATGTATGGACAAACCACGTGACTAATGAAAACAAATGAAGACAGAATCTACTTTATGCTTAGCGTTGTTCACTGTCGGCTGTCTTATTGTCATGTAAAGTACGCTAAAGTTATCTACAAGGTCTGCGAGAACGCCAGGGAGCGTTCAAATTGTCGTAGTCGATTTTCAAAAAAAGCGTGTTTTCCTCTATACGGTCACGTGGTTTTTCTAGAGTCACTTGTTTTGTCCATACATTGTTATCTACTGTCGTGAACGCAGGCTAGGCGTATGCTGAGACGCAGGCGACGCAGGTCCACGCAGGGCAGAGCAGAGCAGATTTTGTAAAGCATGGAACGTCATTGAACTACGTACGCTGCGGCGCAGGCACATGCGACGCAGACATGTCTTTCCTGCTCTGCGTTCCGTTGTAGGTAGTGCCAGCACAGAATTCTGCGCGACGCGTGCACGTCGAGACGTGTTCATTAACAATATTTTATAATTTTGTTGCAATGACAGAACATTTAATTGAATTAGTTCGATGTGAACCTTGTTTGTATAATACAAATCATCCAGACTATTCAAAAAAGACATTGAAAGCCCATGAGTATTTTATAGATAAGGTAAATGTACCATATTACGGTATGTTAAGGCATTTTCAACTTTGAGGATGATTTTCGGAAAAAGTACAAATGTGCTAGAACTGAAAACTGTTTTATTTTGTAGACGAGTATTATCAGATTAATGTGGAATATTATTTTGCGCCGTAACCTTTAAATTATATAAATAATCGTTATTTTACGGAACCTCGTGTTTGTCTCTAATTCCGTGCTAAAATTTGCCTCATGACATAATTCCGGTAGTCTTTGTCCATAATTCCGTGATATTTTTATTTTATTTTTATAACGCATTACAAGTGACTTAACTGCAATCTCACCTATTGGTAAGTGTGGTTATTTTTTTAATTTTAATTTAACTATTTATTTTTAAAGTGCATACATATATAATTAAATATTCTGTGAATATTTTAAGCGTCTACCTGTTGCCCTTGTAAATATCAAGCGAATCAAACAAAAAAAACAGGTTTGTTGTATGGGAGCCCCCGTTAAATATTTTATCTTATTTTCATTTAGCTATTTTATTTATTTTCATTTAGATAAGAGAAAATATTTATTTTATAATTTTTTTTTTGCATTTGTTGTTATAGCGGCAACAGAAATACATCATCTGTGAAAAATTCAAGTGTCTAACGATCATGGTACAGCCTGGTGACAGACAAACAGACGGACGGATGGTCAGACGGATGGACGGACGGACGGCCAGACGGACGGACGGACGGACGGACACCGAGGTCATATAGGGTCCCGTTTTTACCCTTTGGGTACGGAACCCTAAGAAGATATTGCATGGCTGCCTCCCTAACTTAGTTTTATTAATTCTTAGTCAAAGATAAGTAAAAAAAACGTTTCATTTTCTCTCCGAATGCTATATTTCGGGTATACCAGAATAAGGGACATGAGTAGAAAATACGTGTACCTTATTACGGTACTCAAAAAAATGGTTTCTATTTCATATTTTTAATAAAAAAATTAAGTAAACTGCAAGCTAATATAGTTTTAATATAATATAAATATATATAATGTCTAATATATAATTCACTAAAATAATATTCATGGAATTATGTTGACGTACTTAGTCTATTAATTCGAAAGTATGGCGTAAAGTGTAATCATTTCAGACTCGATTATAGAAGTTAACATATATAAACTCACATACCGCAATTAGGTCACAGTAATGTGCAGTTATTACTCAACTTATTTACATTAAATGTACATATGACTTTAACCCAAGAAAGAAAAAAAAGAGGAAAACATTTCGAAGGGATTTTTCTTTATTGCGTGATACGCACGCAATTAGGTTCACCGACTTAGAATTGTGAACATAATTACGGTAGTGAGAAAAGTGACAAATTCTTTAAAAATATACTTTATAACACCTTGAATTTACTATAAAACATACCATTGATAACTGCTAATCGATAATTTCATAAATTTCGATAACTCTAACTTACCAGTATCACATCACGTCCTTATGAAAATACCACTGTTGCCTTACGCTCACCAACAACAGCGTGTATAGGCACCGTAGTAAAATAGCGACTGACGCATTCAGAAGCTCGGTATGTGGTTTAGAACTATTGTTTATATGAGAAAATTAGGTTTTTTTGGTCGTACACAAAATATAGTTTATGTAGAATTCTATAAAATTACGATTTTACTTATAGTTTTCTTATTTTTCGACTGAAACCAAAATGTCACGGCATAATGTACTATACCGGCATAGTGTACACTTACCTTAATCACTTCCCCAAATACTTTTTCTACGCTTTGACAAACTGTAAAGTAGCAATAACTCGTTAATTTCATAATCAGACTCTGATTCTGAACTCATTTTGTTCGTCAAACGTCTATTCCTTGTAGTTTGTACCTACTAGCTAGGAATCTAGGATGCGAATGTCAGTTGCGTTGCGTCGCAGCATGCGGAGGGGGCACATGTCTGCCTCAACTGCCCTGTCCTGCACTGTGCTGTACTGTGTTATGCTATGTCGCCTGCGTCTCAACATACGCCTAGCCTAAACGACTGTTACTAATTGTCTAGCCGCGCTGCGGGGCTAGACAAAGTCACAAGCGTTTGGCGTTAACGCTAGTCGACAAAAATGTATGGACAAAACAAATGACTGTAGAAAAACCACGGCAATAATTAACTAAACACGCTGTGTTTGATACTGTCGGCTGTCAATTGTCAAGCGAAGTACGCTAAAGTTATCTACAAGGTTCGCGAGAACGCCAGCGAGCGTTAGTTAATTATTCAAGTTAGCGTAGTTAATTATTCAAACACAGCGTGTTTAGTTCATTATTATCGTGGTTTTCCTACAGTCATTTGTTTTGTCCATACATTTTTATCTACTGTCGTGAACGCTAAACGACTGTTACTTTGTGTAGCCCCGCTGGCCTTCTGTTACGAGATCTGTTTGACAGACCCACCGAGAGTCGCGCCCCTTCAAGTGCCCCGCGTGCGAGAAGACGTTCGTGAACGGCTCGTCGCGGCGCTCCCACGAGCTGCACGCGCACCTCAAGCAGCCGTGGCCCAAGAAGAACCGCGGCGTGCGGCAGAGGGCCAGCCGCGCGCGACACGACAAGGAGCCCGTGTACACCGTGTGGCCCAAGGTGGGACTTCCTCTTTTTTTTTTTAAATTGAAGATAGGCTTGCGCTTGACGACAATCATGCCTGATGGAAAGCAATGATGAGGTCTAGGATGGAGCGCGCTTGCCTAGAAAATGCCTATTCACTCTTCTCTTGAAGGCACCCAGATTGTACTTGGCTGGAAACACGGAAGCTGGAAGGGCGTTCCACACCTTAGCGGTTCGTATCAGAAACGTGGAGGAAAAACGTTTCGTGCGAGTTTGTTGGACGTCAACCACATAAGGATGCCACCGCTCTCGGCGTCTTGCAGTCCTATGGTAGAAAGGTGAAGGAGGTACAAGGTTATGTAGACGAAAGGTTATGTTCCTCTCAAAGTTCCTTGATTTATTGTTCACTTCACAACGCTATTTCACTTTATAATCTTACTTCATTCCGATTTTGCGAAAATTGACCTAGCTCTAACAAAATAACCCTGAGACTATTCAGATTCTGGAATGATTTATGTTGGAGTGATATTTTTCATAGATTTTTTGTGAAAATATCATAATTTTTAGAAGTAGGGAATCAAAAATAAAAAACCGTTCAAATGGCAATATTTTTTAAAATATGCCAACAAAAAGTGTATAAATACTACCATAAGTTGATTCTTATCTTATCTCACTATTATTTTACACTCAATTACCTTTAATGTTTATCATTATATTCCTCATCATCATCATAATCAACCCATCACGGGCCCACTACTAGACGTGTCTTTCAGAATGAGAATGGATTTTTCTGGTATTTTTTTCAGATAATCTGCAGTAAAACTTGCACTTGGAAACAATGAGATACCTATATCTAAACCTAACCTCACTTTTAACAATAATCTGTATATCTTTTTTCTCTCTACTTTTTTTGATCGACTTTGTATGATAGTTTTCTAAGTCTGGTTTAGTACTACAAGTATCAGAAGTTTCATATCTCTGAACGTGGATTTGTCTGGGCCAGCAAATGTACGGGAGTTCGCCAGTAGGCATTAATTTAAGTAATATAATATTAGGTACGTTAATTTGGTTGTTTTTCTTTCTTCACTCCATTTAACGGTAACTCTCTATAACGATAAAAAATGCTCGGTCCCTTGTTTCGTTATAAAGACATAAAAGTTATAATATGAACAACTTTAATTACTTAAGTATGTAACCAGTCCTTTGAAACGGCTCGACCGATTTTTATGAAATCTTGTGTATATGGGGTAGGTCTGAGCATACGCCCTTAATATTTTCATACCCATAACTTATATGGCAAAACAATGTTTGTCCGGTCAGTAACTTAGTATATCTTTTTGATTGCAGATGGAAGTCAGTATTGAACCCGCAGAGTTTCAAGGCTGAAAATTCTAGATTCTTGGACTTTGAAAATTCTGAAGTTATAGCCAGAGAAAAATTGCGCTATAAATACATTGAGTAGCGTAGGTATTTTATTTGAAATATGTAAATACTGTCTATAGTGGTAAGATAATTTTAAAATAAAATTCTGTTATTTTACTAAAGTTTTTTATTCAAATTATATTATTAATGTTATTCATAAGATATCAATAAGCCAAGATATGGTAATTCGAAACAGACTTCGAATTTGAAGCTTAAAATAACAGACATAACTATAGTCTCTTAACTCTTTGACAGTCAAAGAGATTTTGATTTACAAAAATATAGGTTATTTTCGGAGCGCAAGCGACGACGTTTATAAATCTATGGTATTTTATAATTAAGTTTCATATATCATTTGCATGCCTTAGAAAAATAGAAACATTGATACTAAAATTTGTAATATTATCTGTAATTTACATATTTTTATTTGCCTAAAAACATGAACTACAGATAGTATTACATTTATTATTATTACATTTATTATTATATTTAAAATTTATTTAGAAATACCAAATAGTTGTGTTTGCTTACGCATTGCAATTAGACTAACTATAAAACATAGTTAAGAGCAGAAAAATTTAAACGGTTTTGGCTTTCAATAATTTATCCTGAAAAACCATTATGCTTCAAGTTTGGAGACTACTTCACTAAAACTAAAAGTGACGTCATATATTGAGAAGTCCTTTTATACTGACTATAATATCTATAATTCACTATAGTTTAATCTCAAATTAAAGGAAATAATTTTATAAAAAATCAAACAAGACAGCGGAAAAAATGATCGCCCCGCTGTCTATACAAAAGTCGATTGAAATTCAAATAATTTGGACACTAACGCAGAAATAATAATATTTTTATGACTAATACTGAGATTATTAATAATAGTTTAATATTGTTTTATTGAATGATCAGAACAGACACGTTAAATTCATAAACATCCCTCTATTTTTGCGTTGAAGGTTAACAAAAATAATAGTTCAGTTTCAGTACTTTTTTGTCAAGCTGTCAATAAAAATACGATACGAAAATGATAGTTTTTAAACACAGTGCTTAGTTTTTATGTGGCTCTTTAAGTTATCATTACGAGCACATTTAAAGTCGCAAATATTACAGTGATACGGTTTTTCACCAGTGTGAGTGTGTTCATGTCTTTTCATATGACTGCTTGTTACACACTTGTAATCACAAATCTTACAATTAAATGGTTTCTCACCAGTGTGAGTGCGTTCATGGCTTTTCATAGCACTGCTTTGTACACACTTGTAATCACAAATCTTACAATTAAATGGTTTCTCAGCCGTGTGAGTTCGTTCATGGCTTTTCATATTATTTCGTTGTGTACTTTTGAAATCACAAAATTTACAGCTAAATGGTTTTTCACCAGTGTGAGTTTTGCTATGTGCTATCAAGTTGAGCTTTTTTTGTGTCATATAGCCACATTCATTACATTTAAAGACATTCTTGTCGAGTGTGTGTAAAATCAAATGCTTCTCCAATAATGTTTTTGTGTGACATTTATAATCACAAATTTCACAAAGCAGATCGTTTTGGAGAACTATTTTGTTAACTTGTATGTTCTGTTTGGTGACATGTTTATTTCCGATATTCGATTCGGTGTATTTTGTGTGTTCCTGTTTTTTTATCGCAGGTGCAGTTATGTCTTCAGAATTGTTATTAACTTCAATATTTGTATTTGCATCAGTATTGGTTTCGTTTGATTTTTTTATCTTTTTAGTTTTGTTTTTTTCTAAATTTCCGATATTCGATACGGTTCGTTGTGTGTGTTTCTGTTTTTTAACCGCGGGTTCAGTTGTGTCTATAGTACTGTTATTAACTTCATTTATGTCGGTTTCGTTTGATGTTTTTGTCTTTTTAGTTTTATTTTTTTCTAAACTTCCAATATTCGATACGGTGTGTTGAGAGCGTTTCTGTTTTTTTATTGCGGGTTCAGTTATGTCTTTGGAATAGTTTTTGTCTTCGATGTTTGAATTTACATCAACGTTGGGGTCATTTGAATTTTTTGTCTTTTTAATCGGGGGGACATACTTTTTTTTTGGTGTCTTGGCTTTGTTTATGAGAATTTTGTCTTGTTCTTTCTTCTCGTTTATTTGGTCAGTATTTTTCTCTTCCACTGCATTTTCCTTCGATTTTAGATCTTTGCTTGCTGTCAAAGCTCGCGGTGTTCCTATACCCATCAATAGGCGTCTCCGTTCTGCCTCTTCTGAAATGAAATAAAACCATATATAAAACATAAGATTATTAGAACTATAACGAGAGTACAATGACGCATTGTACTCTCGATAAAGAGATGTCTGATATTGGTGCCAATTTCTGCAAATGTGCAAAATCTCTAAAATAAACTAATTTGACGCGTCAAAAAATGGTGCTATCCTTCTCCATGGGGATCTTTTTGAAATGATCAGTCAAATTAGTTTAGAGATTTTACACAACAGAATTGACAACAATGCCCCTTTAGACCCTACAGGGAGAGGTGAACACACAAACCTTTACAAAATTTATTGTAAAATAATTTTGATTAATGATACATCATAATAATGATAAAGTTTTGCTAAGTACTCAGTGAAGCGAGGAATATAGCAAGTGCACGCAATACGCACCCAGCACCTGTCGGTAGAGCTCCGGCGAGTTGTAGGCGCGCAAGTCGATGTGCAGCGAGTGAGCGAACTGCGCGCCGTAGAACACCATCAGCTCAGTGAAGCGAGGGATGATTTTGATCGTCCTATTGAATAAAGGAATGAGTTAGATTAGTGGGTTGAAACCTGGTTCATAATTCATATAGTATAACTAGTAGGGTGCGTGGGGGCGCGGGCCACATGTGGCCCGCGGGCTGTCTTTCCCCCTTTTCGCCTTCCAAAATTTAGTCCTTCAACATTCGCCATTCATTTTTCTATGGAAAAATAAATTTCCGCCATTTTGAATTTTTTTTCAATCCATCAAATAGACCTTCGGGTCCTGATCATTTCTTGTCAAGAAACCGTTCTTCCATCTTTTATACTCTTCGAGATATCGACGAAATTCGTATGGCGGCCATTTTGAATCCGCCATTTTGAAAAATTTTTCAGCTCACTGCCAATTGGATGACGTTTCGAGTGACATTTGGTCGAGCACCCCCCACCTATCTGCAATACCCTTGGCTGTGCTCTTCATCCGTCTCCGAATCCTCAATCATCAGCTCTCTCCATATTTTTGTTCTTAATGATTTTTTCCCTTCTATACGAAATGGTCATTGAAAAAAAAATTTTTCATACAAAATTGTTCAGGAGAGGTGATCAATGAGTCAGTGAGTGAATCAGCACAAAGAGCTATATATATATTAATACGTTCACGTAGCGCATCCAGTTTGAGTCGTTCGCGTCGCCGGCGTCTACGACGTGCGAGCACTTGTTGTCGCGGTCGTACAGCTGCAGTCGACAGCGCGTCCAGTTGTAGTGTACGTCCGCAGTGATACACGCACCTGTAGTACAGCTCGCCCCGGTACTGATAGGCGACCAGGTTCTGCTCGCACCAGTGTCGCGAGCAGTTCACGTAGCGCATCCAGTTTGAGTCGTTCGCGTCGCCGGCGTCTACGACGTGCGAGCACTTGTTGTCGCGGTCGTACAGCTGCAGTCGACAGCGCGTCCAGTTGTAGTGTACGTCCGCAGTGATACACGCACCTGTAGTACAGCTCGCCCCGGTACTGATAGGCGACCAGGTTCTGCTCGCACCAGTGTCGCGAGCAGTTCACGTAGCGCATCCAGTTTGAGTCGTTCGCGTCGCCGGCGTCTACGACGTGCGAGCACTTGTTGTCGCGGTCGTACAGCTGCAGTCGACAGCGCGTCCAGTTGTAGTGTACGTCCGCAGTGATACACGCACCTGTAGTACAGCTCGCCCCGGTACTGATAGGCGACCAGGTTCTGCTCGCACCAGTGTCGCGAGCAGTTCACGTAGCGCATCCAGTTTGAGTCGTTCGCGTCGCCGGCGTCTACGACGTGCGAGCACTTGTTGTCGCGGTCGTACAGCTGCAGTCGACAGCGCGTCCAGTTGTAGTGTACGTCCGCAGTGATACACGCACCTGTAGTACAGCTCGCCCCGGTACTGATAGGCGACCAGGTTCTGCTCGCACCAGTGTCGCGAGCAGTTCACGTAGCGCATCCAGTTTGAGTCGTTCGCGTCGCCGGCGTCTACGACGTGCGAGCACTTGTTGTCGCGGTCGTACAGCTGCAGTCGACAGCGCGTCCAGTTGTAGTGTACGTCCGCAGTGATACACGCACCTGTAGTACAGCTCGCCCCGGTACTGATAGGCGACCAGGTTCTGCTCGCACCAGTGTCGCGAGCAGTTCACGTAGCGCATCCAGTTTGAGTCGTTCGCGTCGCCGGCGTCTACGACGTGCGAGCACTTGTTGTCGCGGTCGTACAGCTGCAGTCGACAGCGCGTCCAGTTGTAGTGTACGTCCGCAGTGATACACGCACCTGTAGTACAGCTCGCCCCGGTACTGATAGGCGACCAGGTTCTGCTCGCACCAGTGTCGCGAGCAGTTCACGTAGCGCATCCAGTTTGAGTCGTTCGCGTCGCCGGCGTCTACGACGTGCGAGCACTTGTTGTCGCGGTCGTACAGCTGCAGTCGACAGCGCGTCCAGTTGTAGTGTACGTCCGCAGTGATACACGCACCTGTAGTACAGCTCGCCCCGGTACTGATAGGCGACCAGGTTCTGCTCGCACCAGTGTCGCGAGCAGTTCACGTAGCGCATCCAGTTTGAGTCGTTCGCGTCGCCGGCGTCTACGACGTGCGAGCACTTGTTGTCGCGGTCGTACAGCTGCAGTCGACAGCGCGTCCAGTTGTAGTGTACGTCCGCAGTGATACACGCACCTGTAGTACAGCTCGCCCCGGTACTGATAGGCGACCAGGTTCTGCTCGCACCAGTGTCGCGAGCAGTTCACGTAGCGCATCCAGTTTGAGTCGTTCGCGTCGCCGGCGTCTACGACGTGCGAGCACTTGTTGTCGCGGTCGTACAGCTGCAGTCGACAGCGCGTCCAGTTGTAGTGTACGTCCGCAGTGATACACGCACCTGTAGTACAGCTCGCCCCGGTACTGATAGGCGACCAGGTTCTGCTCGCACCAGTGTCGCGAGCAGTTCACGTAGCGCATCCAGTTTGAGTCGTTCGCGTCGCCGGCGTCTACGACGTGCGAGCACTTGTTGTCGCGGTCGTACAGCTGCAGTCGACAGCGCGTCCAGTTGTAGTGTACGTCCGCAGTGATACACGCACCTGTAGTACAGCTCGCCCCGGTACTGATAGGCGACCAGGTTCTGCTCGCACCAGTGTCGCGAGCAGTTCACGTAGCGCATCCAGTTTGAGTCGTTCGCGTCGCCGGCGTCTACGACGTGCGAGCACTTGTTGTCGCGGTCGTACAGCTGCAGTCGACAGCGCGTCCAGTTGTAGTGTACGTCCGCAGTGATACACGCACCTGTAGTACAGCTCGCCCCGGTACTGATAGGCGACCAGGTTCTGCTCGCACCAGTGTCGCGAGCAGTTCACGTAGCGCATCCAGTTTGAGTCGTTCGCGTCGCCGGCGTCTACGACGTGCGAGCACTTGTTGTCGCGGTCGTACAGCTGCAGTCGACAGCGCGTCCAGTTGTAGTGTACGTCCGCAGTGATACACGCACCTGTAGTACAGCTCGCCCCGGTACTGATAGGCGACCAGGTTCTGCTCGCACCAGTGTCGCGAGCAGTTCACGTAGCGCATCCAGTTTGAGTCGTTCGCGTCGCCGGCGTCTACGACGTGCGAGCACTTGTTGTCGCGGTCGTACAGCTGCAGTCGACAGCGCGTCCAGTTGTAGTGTACGTCCGCAGTGATACACGCACCTGTAGTACAGCTCGCCCCGGTACTGATAGGCGACCAGGTTCTGCTCGCACCAGTGTCGCGAGCAGTTCACGTAGCGCATCCAGTTTGAGTCGTTCGCGTCGCCGGCGTCTATGACGTGCGAGCACTTGTTGTCGCGGTCGTACAGCTGCAGTCGACAGCGCGTCCAGTTGTAGTGTACGTCCGCAGTGATACACGCACCTGTAGTACAGCTCGCCCCGGTACTGATAGGCGACCAGGTTCTGCTCGCACCAGTGTCGCGAGCAGTTCACGTAGCGCATCCAGTTTGAGTCGTTCGCGTCGCCGGCGTCTACGACGTGCGAGCACTTGTTGTCGCGGTCGTACAGCTGCAGTCGACAGCGCGTCCAGTTGTAGTGTACGTCCGCAGTGATACACGCACCTGTAGTACAGCTCGCCCCGGTACTGATAGGCGACCAGGTTCTGCTCGCACCAGTGTCGCGAGCAGTTCACGTAGCGCATCCAGTTTGAGTCGTTCGCGTCGCCGGCGTCTACGACGTGCGAGCACTTGTTGTCGCGGTCGTACAGCTGCAGTCGACAGCGCGTCCAGTTGTAGTGTACGTCCGCAGTGATACACGCACCTGTAGTACAGCTCGCCCCGGTACTGATAGGCGACCAGGTTCTGCTCGCACCAGTGTCGCGAGCAGTTCACGTAGCGCATCCAGTTTGAGTCGTTCGCGTCGCCGGCGTCTACGACGTGCGAGCACTTGTTGTCGCGGTCGTACAGCTGCAGTCGACAGCGCGTCCAGTTGTAGTGTACGTCCGCAGTGATACACGCACCTGTAGTACAGCTCGCCCCGGTACTGATAGGCGACCAGGTTCTGCTCGCACCAGTGTCGCGAGCAGTTCACGTAGCGCATCCAGTTTGAGTCGTTCGCGTCGCCGGCGTCTACGACGTGCGAGCACTTGTTGTCGCGGTCGTACAGCTGCAGTCGACAGCGCGTCCAGTTGTAGTGTACGTCCGCAGTGATACACGCACCTGTAGTACAGCTCGCCCCGGTACTGATAGGCGACCAGGTTCTGCTCGCACCAGTGTCGCGAGCAGTTCACGTAGCGCATCCAGTTTGAGTCGTTCGCGTCGCCGGCGTCTACGACGTGCGAGCACTTGTTGTCGCGGTCGTATATCTGCACCACACAACAATAGTATCAGGAGCACTAATATTTTAGTAGTATATTAAAGAAGTCAGTGTAGTATATACTTAATGACATTTTTAAAAAGAGCAAGTGCCAAGCTTCTTGCCAGTGCATTCTCTGTGCGAACCTGCTTACCTAACCCCGCGGTAGTTTTAACTTTTTTTCACTAGAGCTCGTGACTCATGCCTATGTGAAAAATATACCGACTGAATGTATGCTTTCAATATGTTGCAGGTATATGAAGTATTATGTTAATTTATCAGTTATGTACATAGTACCCACTAACACAAGCTATCGCTGACTTTGGGGCTACATTGCGATGTGTGTAATGTCCTAAAAGGAATTAAACATTTTCATTTTCAAACGGACACACCTGCCAGCAGTAGTAGGAATTGATTTCGGTGGTCTTCTTCCCGCGGTAGGGCCCGAAGCGGACCCCACTCGGCAGCGTCAGCGTCGCGAACACTCCCACACCCGCGCCTGTTTAAGATCATATACTCAATTTAAGAGGATAATATACCTACTGTAGTTATTTTTGTCCTTCTCACTCTTACGAATACCTTGTTGTGTGCGACAGGCAGCGTTGCGGAAAAATGACGTTTTACCTAATTATTAAAAAAAAACTAAGCCAGTTATATGCCGAGTTTCTTGCCAGTTCTTCTTGGTGCAAATTTGCTTTCCTAAGTTGACGGTAGAGTTTTGACTTTTCACAAGAGAACTATTAAGTACTGTGTTAAAAATAAAGTTTTCCTTTTTTCTCGCTCAAAACCCATAGAATATTATATTCAATATAGATTGCGGTAAAGAGGAATCCGTAATGGAAGGTGGGGAATGAAGGTAATCGAAGGAGGGTGGGGAACCTGGTATGATGGAGGGGGCGAGGTGCAGGAACTCCCCGGGGATGGTGAGGGCAGCCCGCGGGACGATCGGCGGGTAGGGCGACTTCGCTGGCACCTGTCAAAATCACCACTCCAGGGCTTAAATAAGGTGTTGTCACATTATCTGCCACCGTTCCAGGAGGTGAATGTGCCATACGTATACACTTCAATAGAGAAGAAATCTCAGTCCCCAGGCTCAATATATATTTTTTTTAATTAAAAAATTACGTCGCAACCCAAGGTCAACGCTCTCACGCCGCGCCCAAACAGCTGATTCCGTTACGCGGCGATAACTGTACTAAACATGTACTCGAGTTTGACTGATGGACGTGTTTATGCAACATGATGCGATATGTTAATAACGTTTAATTAAAAAAAATTGAGCCCGGGGACTGAGATTTCTTCACTATTGAAGTATATACGTATGGCACATCCACCTCCTGGAACGGTGGCAGATAATTTGACAACACCTTATACCTATATCATATAGGTACACGGTAACGCATCGGCTACATTTCGTGAAGTGAATTAATGTTTAAAAAGGTGATGGCATTTACGTACAATTTTATGCTCTATTTGCTATACATAGAGCTTAAACTTGAATGCACTTAGTTCAAAACGCAACATGGTCGACAATCTTTAAAATTAAATTTACTTGTTTATGCTGAAGTACAATCAATTTTACACTAAACTTGACTACCGAATGGATGACGTAGCGGTAGCGAGCCTGCCGCCATAACACAAGCTATCGCTTACTTTGGGGCTAGATTGCGCTGTGTTTAATGTCCTAATATATTTATTAAAAAAAAAAACAATAGATGTAATGTTAATATTTTAGTGTTTTACATCACAGAGTGTCTGATGCCGTTACGAGAATAGCAAATTTTTTTTTTTATTTTACCATTAAAAATAACCTTTTTAACAGAAATCCTTTCTGAACATTTCTGGGTATTTTTATTACCGACACATTAAAACAAAAAATACATTTACATCGATTGTAGTTTCCGATAAAAATAAGTTTATTAGAGATTATGGAGTAACTTTTAAGAGCAACAACAATAACCTTTCAACAGGGAAAATTTCTTGAAATCAAAAAACAAGAGTGTCTACAAGTGCGGCCGTACTCGCCTTGGGCTCGCGCACCGCAGCACTCACCTTGTCGTCGGGCACGACGAGCAGGGGTCCGTGGATGGCGCAGTACTCGTACACGTAGTCCCGGCAGCGCACGCAAACTGCAACACCGCCACATCATCAACAACATGTAACAACACAAGTTGAATATTGAATGGAAGCAGGCGTTATTTTGCGGAAATCCATAATTAGCAGGACGAATTAATTTGTTTTGCTATAATCCGCTACTTGAAAAGATTCTGTATGGTACAATCTGCAGGAACACATCGTAGACTCTACGATTTCGCATTGTGAAGTCAACATCTCCTGAGGATGTCCCGGGGTCGGGACGAAACGTGCGTCGAAGAAAGTGTTGAAAATTGTGTGTGGTTTCATGTGGGCAGTGTTCCTGCATATTGTACCATACAGAATCTTTTCAAGTAGCGGATTATAGCAAAACAAATTATTCTGTCCTGCTACAAGTTGGTTACCTACAAGTAGTGCCACACCGTTTGCGTAAGGTACAGAGGTTGTTTGTGGGGTACACTTCTACAATAATATTATCCCGAAGTCTGTTTTGGACTTACCTTTGCACAGGTTTAAAGACACTGTCAAAAAACATTTAATTAATCATGGTTACTACACCATTGAAGAATTTCCTAACGACAAAGATTCTTGGAATGATAGAAATATGCTTCCATCTCCTCACGAGATATCTTAAAAATATGTTATAATTTTTCATACTTTCTAGGGAATCTTGTATTATAACAATGACATTTTCGAAAAGAGCAAGTGCCGAGTTTCTTGCCACTTCTTCTCGGTGCAAACCTGCTTTCCGAACCTGGCGGTAGAGTTTTGGCTTTTCATAAGAGCCTATTTTAGGCCTATGTGAAAATAAATATTTTCATTTTCATTTTTAACCCGAATACAAAAAAAACATTTCACTGCTGGGCATAGTTACATTTAGTGTAGTAAGTATATAATTATATGTAGTAGTCATCATATGCCATATACAGGGTTATATAAAAAATACCACATCGCTCTCGGCCTGTACTTGTTTACATTAACACTAACAACTTTTGTTCTACGACTTTTCAAAATTCAGTTTTAATTTTATTTCATACAAAAAAATGGTATTTCTGATAAGTGACATTATTTAAACGGTTTCGCGCCGCTCCTCTTCCCTGCACTATAAATTTTTTTATGCCTGTACTTAACTTTGTAAATCTTCGTTGGATTTTAATATTTCTTTCAGTTTTTATGTGATCTCCACAGCACAGGGGATCCTAGTGTGGAGATCACAGGCTTCAATTTGTGTGCTTATTTTGTACCTTTGTAAAAATAATTAAAAAAAAAGTTTACTTTTTGAATGTTATACTAGTTTATTTTCTAATATATAAAATTCTCGTGCCATTCATTGTTACCAAACTCGTCCGAAACGGCTGGACCGATTGTTATGAAATTTTCAGTGTATGGCCACTAGGTCTGACAGTAGGTTGTTAGCTATTTTTTATGCCTAATGGCAAAACAACGTTCGCCTAGTCAGCTAGTTATAAAGTAAGTAATATTTTTTTCCAAATCAGGGTGTCCACTCTAAATCGTCAAAACATTTCCCTGACTTTTCCCTGACTTTCCCTGACCATTTCTAAAATTTTCCCTGACCTTTTTAGCTGTAATTTTTCAAAGTAAAAATGTTTCTCTTGCGAATGATTGTAAGAGACAAAAATTAAGTCTTCACAAACACTCAGAGATTTATGTTATTGGCTATGTTTAGTACTGATGACTGATAAGATAATATTATTTTTATTTATTCTATACATTTTTAGACTTTTACATTAATTTTAAAGATCAATCATCAAAAAGTCCTGGTTTTCCCTGACTTTTCCAGGTAGAGAAGTCATTTCCCTGACTTTCTCTGACCTTCCAGGTCCGAGGACACCCTGCAAATTCAAAAGTAGTGTAATTTATTTTACCCAATTACCGAGTAAGCAATAACGTTACAATAGCAACAGTTGCTACTTGTATTTTGAAAATTCTTGACATCAATATTGTGTTAACATAATGTTATTTTTCAATGAAAAAAAAAAATAACGTTACTTACAAACATATTCGTCCATGGCTGGCTCTTCGTGCTCCGCGTAGCTGACGCGCGGCATGTGACGCAGCCGCCGACGCATTGTGGGCCTACAACAAGCGCCAACCTCAGCAGACACTAGCCAGCTATGCAGGAAACACTTGCGCACAACATGAGCGCATACAACACATATACCCTGGACAGGGCGGACGGCGAAAAAATGTCGCCAGTTCATCGGTGCCAGAAATGCTTGCTTTGCCACCAACAGTAAGGCCACTCTGTAGTTCGCTCAGCAGCCCTACAGAATTTTGATGGCGCTACTGTTTGCTTGTATGAAAAAGGTTTACGTAAATCGTTCGGATGCCCATATCCTGTTGTTTCTTATCGGTGGCACATACTGTTTTCTCGGTACCTATACAGACTACAGATATAGGGATAGAGGGATAGTAAAACATCGTTTGAAAAGAAATCTAGTAACATTTTTGTTTTTTACCTGCCCCGGGGAATTGAACTCGGTATATTTTAATCTGCGGTCACTAGTTAAACACACAATCATAGAATGGTTCATAGTAATCGTAACTTCCACAAAGAAGTTATATTAAGAAGTTATAACAACTATACTTATTTAAGAAGTTATACTAAATTACTAAAATAGTCCTATACAATAGGTACATAAAAAATCAAAAAACTTCGTAACAAAAGTGGTTATGAAGATACGAGCTAGAAGTTACGTACTTAGTTTCGTTTATTTGTATCTATTTTTTAAGTTATTTGGCAGTTTAAATCACGATTAAACAAAATGATTACAAAATTCTTCCGTACGATAGAGTCATCAACATCTATGTGTGAACTTGCATTTAATTATGATTTCCACATTACACACGCAAAAACAATGAACAATACACAAAAATCTTACCTTATTGGTGGTTTCTAAGTTTCTTTCTGAAAACTGCACTTACTTATTCACTTCTAAATTCTAATGAACTCGAGGAAAGACGATCGGCAAATGGCGAATTTCTCATTTTTGGCGCCAACACGAAAAAAAAGTTTTAGCTTTTCCCGCCGAAACAAATAAAGTAAAATCACGATGATTGCCAACCTATATTATGAAAAATAGAATTAAAAGTTAGTGCTGTCCTCTTTTACATCATACATAGTGAAAAGGATAGCAATATATTCTTTTTAATTTCATTAATTGTCTTTGGTCCACCCAGAACATGCTTGCCAACTTAACATTATTTTATGAAAACTAATTAAAACCATAGATTATAATAAAAAAACAGACCTCGGACGAAGAATGTTTTTTTTATTATTTATTTTACGGCCCTGGATACCGGTCTTTTAAGGCCTTTCTAAAAAAATACAAAATTGCTTTAAATCTAATTAGGTACCTAAACATGCACGAAGAATGATTCTTCGTCTGAGCCACAGACAGTAATTCTGTACTGTTAATCCATTCGTCCCTTTCGGGACAGGCAAAGATCGAAGACCATTTTATTCGTGTTAAATTTTCTGTGATAGGTAGGTATAATACCTATTATATTCTAACATAGAGTATACATATTGAATATGTTATATTAAAGGCATAGCCTGTTCAATCGTATATTTTTAACAATAATAAATGATCATTAATATGATTCATCTGAATGACTTAATCTTAATTTTCTTTCTTTTTTCTCCCTTCTTTCTTAGGATTTCTCTTTTTCTAAATTGTATTTAACCTTAACCTAAACACTGACAAGCAGCACCACCACTTAACACTATGACAAAAAGGTACACGGGGCATTTGTTAGTTATGTACCTATGTAGTGTTCTGTGGATTAGACCATAGAGATATGATGTTTTTTTTTTGGTGAAGCGTCACTCGCATAATCTATGGTTTGGTGTCACAAACTTTACCTGTCAAGTGGCCAAAACTGGAACTAAAGCAATGATAGAAATGACACTATTACTTAGCGTAGCGTATTTCGTCATTTCACTAATAGCGCCGTAAAGTTATATAAAAAAAACTGCCCCCTTCAACTTCTTTGATTAACATATTGCATTTTTGCATCGTAAATCGTAATACTTGTATACCTGGGAAATTGCAATTTTTTTGGGATGGAGAGGGTTAAAATAAAAAAGTAGTCGGTATTTTTTAATATTTTACTAAGAATTAAGTACATTAATCGGTATAATTTTTATTTACAAATCAAATTCATCTTAGTCTAGGTCTGCGGCTTGATTAAAAGTACACAGTGCTAACTTTTCAGCTGTGAAATTCGATGGGCGCTGTTGATAAATCAGCCTGAAATGAAGACAAACATCAAATTTTAACACCGACAGATCATATTACATAGAGCATCTTTGCATATTTTTTGCCACAGGGGCTGCCAAGAAAAAAACCAGTTTGTGCTTTTAGGATCTTGGGGAAAAAATGGCGTAAAAAATCCTTTCTGTCCTCAATGTCTGGCTCCCGGGCGAGCAGAAAGCGCAGTGTTGGCAGACCTCCGACCACAGATGGACTGACGACATTAAAAGAGTCGCGGGAAGACGCTGGTTACAAGTGGCGCAGGACCGTGCGGGCTGGAAATCATCGCAGGAGGCCTATGTCCAGCAGTGGACGTCTGTTGGCTGAAACGAACGAACGAACGTGGCTTCTCCTCTCTCTCTCTCCTTGGGCCATATGGTGCCACACACGCCGTCCTTCATGTGGCGAGCGTGGCTGGCTCTCCGGCGCGGGACACAGGTTCTCCCGGGCCACGTGGCGTCATCGCAACGTTTGTATGAAGCTCCTAGACTCTCACCTTGGGCCATATGGTGCCACACACGGCCTCTTTCGGGTGGCGAGCGTGGCTGGCTCTCCGGCGCGGGACATAGGTTTTCCCGGGCCACGTGGCGTCATCGCAACGTTTGTATGAAGCTCCTAGACTCTCACCTTGGGCCATATGGTGCCACACACGGCCTCTTTCGGGTGGCGAGCGTGGCTGGCTCTCCGGCGCGGGACATAGGTTTTCCCGGGCCACGTGGCGTCATCGCAACGTTTGTATGAAGCTCCTAGACTCTCACCTTGGGCCATATGGTGCCACACACGGCCTCTTTCGGGTGGCGAGCGTGGCTGGCTCTCCGGCGCGGGACACAGGTTCTCCCGGGCCACGTGGCGTCATCGCAACGTTTGTATGAAGCTCCTAGACTCTCACTGTTTACGCGAGAGTAGCTGGCGCGAGCTCCGAGCCTATTGTGTTGTATTGAATCGTGTTCTCTCTCTCTAACCCGCGGAAGCCCTCATCCGCGCGTCTCGCTCACGCTTTGGTTACGGCGAGTTTTTTGTATCGAATCGTGCGCTCCCGCTCCAACTCGCGGAAACGCCAATCTTCCTATCCCGCTCGCGCATCGGTCGCCGAGATTTTTTATGCCTGCAATGACGCGGCGACTTCGGTGCGCTCCAGTATTAAGCACGATACGAGTCAGCTAGCAACAGCCTTGCGTGCGGCTGGGTTTTTTGCGGCGCCCCTTTTGCCCCGGCGGTTTGTACCCCAAGAAACGTACTTCTTGGACCGCGTCAATTCTTGTAGACAGTTTTATGTGGGGGCGCGACCTTTTGTGCGTATTCGTGAACTCATCTTGTGGAGCGAGTCTGCTGTCGACCGACAAACTTAACGGTCCCCCGCGCGTGGCTGAAGTAATTTGATCACTTGTCGTCTTTGAAACGCGTAGTCGCGAGACGTAAATTACTACGTTTGAGTAGCCACGTTTATATTTGCGCGGGTGTTTAGTTATCGAATAACTGCGCAACGGGACGCCCGTTTTTGAGGCGCCTGAGTCGTTTTCGTGCCGCGGTTTGTTTTCCCCGGACCTGATTGTTTGGGGACCGCCTCGACTTGCGCTGTGATATCGCTGGGTTTTTTGGACATTGCACGCGTGTTTGTGACATTGAGTAGTGGTTGTCCCGGCCTTTTTTGGGAGTTCGCTACGCTCGCCGGAGCCACCTAGTAACACGCGTGTCCAGCCGCGAGGCTCAGATAGTGCATTGTTGCGAATTATTGAAATACTTTCTGAGCGGCGAGAAAGTTCGCGGTAGTTAAATAATTGTGGACCGCGCTGATATTAACCGTTGACCTTGTGGTGTGTCGTGAATCACGTACTTTATTTATTCGCTTGAGTGTTTGTTGGAGTTTGAAGCCAGCCTGAACGCTTGACATATCTTGACCGTCGCGTTCATTGTTGCGTGTTGTGATCCACTGTGCTGCTGCATTGAGCACTCCACTCATAGGAGGCGAACGAACGATTGGAGCTGTGTTCGTGTTTGACGTGTCTGGGAGCTGATTGGTGCAGAGGCCCTACGGTTGCAAGCCCCACACACACACCTACACACACATTTACACTTTCACGCCACATACTGTCCCACATCCACTACAGGGGGCGTCGCATCGAGTATCGTCGCATGCATCAACCAGGTTAGTGGCCTTCTATTTTTCTTGTCTATGTGATTCTATTGTCGAAGGCTGTCGCTGCCCGAGTTGACGATTGCCGTAGTAGTCTAGTAAAAGTCGCTGATTACTATTTCCACTGATCGACTAGTGAGACTCGATTACTATCCGACTCGGATTGGATGCCGTCATCCGACCCGAGACTGATCGTACACTAGTGATCCCGCGTAGTCTCACTAGTCGGTCCCCCCTCGACCTGTCCGGGCTCGTTCCTCTATGGGCCCGGGAACTGAGCTCTCGTCTGGACAGGCAAGGGGCCGTAACACTCACCTTGGGCCATATGGTGCCATACACGGCCTCTTTCGGGTGGCGAGCGTGGCTGGCTCTCCGGCGCGGGACACAGGTTGTCCCGGGCCACATGGCGTCTTTTATGAAGCTCCTAGACTCTCACCTTGGGCCATATGGTGCCACACACGGCCTCTTTCGTGTGGCGAGCGTGGCTGGCTCTCCGGCGCGGGACACAGGTTGTCCCGGGCCACATGGCGTCTTTTATGAAGCTCCTAGACTCTCACCTTGGGCCATATGGTGCCACACACGGCCTCTTTCGTGTGTCGCGCGCGGCTGGCCCTCTGCCGCGGGCCGCCGCGGGTCTTCTTGGGCCACGGCTGCTTGAGATGCGCGTGCAGAACGTGGCTCCGTCGCGACGACGCGTTCACGTACGTCTTATCGCACGCGTGGCATTTGTACGGCTTTAGATCCCTGTGCGTCTGAAAACGACAATAGTACATTTCAATATAAGTGCGGAAAGTTTGTCATTTCTTTACGAGTCCCGGTTTGTTGACCCAAGCCGAAGGCGAGGGTCAACTATAAGGAAGAGTAAAAATGACAATTCCGCACGTGCATTGAACGACGTTTTTTAAATACATTTGCGAAAAAAATATCGGTTTTTGCCTGCTCCGTGTTTGCATGCCGTGTTCGTGTTCATGCGCTCCTGGTGCGCCCGCTCCGGTGCCGCGTAGGAGGAAAACACAAAAGCACTAGTGCGGAAAAGAATAACTTTGCGCACGCTAAACACACATGGAAATGTCAACTTTTTGAGCAAATGTATTAAAATAGTACATTTCAATATACGAGTAAAGAAATGACAAAGTTAAGCCTTGAACATCGTCGTAAGGTTGCCTGTCTGTCGGTATTCTATAGAATATATTTCGGAGAGTGTGCTCAGGAACTTTTTAATTTGGTTCCCCCGTCACCTTTCTACCATAGAACGGCAAGGCATCGTAAAGGCTTCCACCCATACATAGTCGACGTACCAAAGACGCGTACGAAGCGGTTTGGTTCCTCGTTCCTGATACGCACTGCAAAGGCCTGGAATACACTCCCAGGCAGTGTCTTTCCTGCCACTTACAACCCGGGTGCCTTCAAATCAAGAGTGAATAGGCATCTTCTAGGCAAGCGCGTTCCACCTTAGACTGTATCATCACTTTCCATCAGGTGTGATCACAATCAAGCGCTAGCCTATATAGTATAAAAAAAAATAAAAAAAAAGAGTCCCGGTTTGTTGACCCAAGCCGAAGGCGAGGGTCAACTATAAGAACGAGTAAAAATGACAATTCCGCACGTGAAAAAAAATATTGGTTTTACGTGTTTGCCTGCTCCGTGTTTGCATGCCGTGTTCGTGTTCATGCGCTCCTGGTGCGCCCGCTCCGGTGCCGCGTAGGAGGAAAACACAAAAGCACTAGTGCGGAAAAGAATAACTTTGCGCACGCTAAACACACATGGAAATGTCAACTTTTTGAGCAAATGTATTAAAATAGTACATTTCAATATACGAGTAAAGAAATGACAAAGTTAAGCCTTGAACATCGTCGTAAGGTTGCCTGTCTGTCGGTATTCTATAGAATATATTTCGGAGAGTGTGCTCAGGAACTTTTTAATTTGGTTCCCCCGTCACCTTTCTACCATAGAACGGCAAGGCATCGTAAAGGCTTCCACCCATACATAGTCGACGTACCAAAGACGCGTACGAAGCGGTTTGGTTCCTCGTTCCTGATACGCACTGCAAAGGCCTGGAATACACTCCCAGGCAGTGTCTTTCCTGCCACTTACAACCCGGGTGCCTTCAAATCAAGAGTGAATAGGCATCTTCTAGGCAAGCGCGTTCCACCTTAGACTGTATCATCACTTTCCATCAGGTGTGATCACAATCAAGCGCTAGCCTATATAGTATAAAAAAAAATAAAAAAAAAGAGTCCCGGTTTGTTGACCCAAGCCGAAGGCGAGGGTCAACTATAAGAACGAGTAAAAATGACAATTCCGCACGTGAAAAAAAATATTGGTTTTACGTGTTTGCCTGCTCCGTGTTTGCATGCCGTGTTCGTGTTCATGCGCTCCTGGTGCGCCCGCTCCGGTGCCGCGTAGGAGGAAAACACAAAAGCACTAGTGCGGAATTTTTAGTTATTCTACTTTGCGCACGCTAAACACACATGGAAATGTCAACTTTTTGAGTAAATGTATTAAAAATGACTTTTAATGTTAGGTGCGGTACAGTCTCCTGATTTTGCAAAAAATACTTATAGCAGCGACGAGCCAACATCTATGCGCTGATTGGTCAATGCTTGCGTCAGTTGTGCAGCCAAGGCGACAATTGGCTGCTGATGACTGCGTCGCTATGGTTACCGTCGATGGGTGGGCCGATGTACAATTTAATATTTTCGAGAATCACACCACAGCTTGTCTGTGTCGTCAGTAGTATTGCCCCATAATAATATTCGTGTTGGTAAAATGTAACAAAACTAGAGGGCGTCAGCGACTTCGCCCGCGTGACCTGTTATTATCTTGTTTGCAAGCGTCGCACTGTGAGAGAGGGAGAAGAAAGACGGTCTATTCACTCACCCATATATGCCTGTTGGTGTTGGCCTTGTTCGTGAACTGTTTGCCGCATATCGGGCACGCGTACGTCGCCTGCGTCTCGCTGTGTGTCTTCATGTGCGTTATGAGGTTGCCTTTGAGAGAGAACGTCCTCTTGCAAGCGTCGCACTGTGACAGAGGGAGAAGAAAGACGGTCTATTCACTCACCCATATATGCCTGTTGGTGTTGGCCTTGTTCGTGAACTGCTTGCCGCATATCGGGCACGCGTACGTCGCCTGCGTCTCGCTGTGTGTCTTCATGTGCGTTATGAGGTTGCCTTTGAGAGAGAACGTCCTCTTGCAAGCGTCGCACTGTGAGAGAGGGAGAAGAAAGACGGTCTATTCACTCACCCATATATGCCTGTTGGTGTTGGCCTTGTTCGTGAACTGCTTGCCGCATATCGGGCACGCGTACGTCGCCTGCGTCTCGCTGTGTGTCTTCATGTGCGTTATGAGGTTGCCTTTGAGAGAGAACGTCCTCTTGCAAGCGTCGCACTGTGAGAGAGGGAGAAGAAAGACGGTCTATTCACTCACCCATATATGCCTGTTGGTGTTGGCCTTGTTCGTGAACTGTTTGCCGCATATCGGGCACGCGTACGTCGCCTGCGTCTCGCTGTGTGTCTTCATGTGCGTTATGAGGTTGCCTTTGAGAGAGAACGTCCTCTTGCAAGCGTCGCACTGTGAGAGAGGGAGAAGAAAGACGGTCTATTCACTCACCCATATATGCCTGTTGGTGTTGGCCTTGTTCGTGAACTGCTTGCCGCATATCGGGCACGCGTACGTCGCCTGCGTCTCGCTGTGTGTCTTCATGTGCGTTATGAGGTTGCCTTTGAGAGAGAACGTCCTCTTGCAAGCGTCGCACTGTGAGAGAGGGAGAAGAAAGACGGTCTATTCACTCACCCATATATGCCTGTTGGTGTTGGCCTTGTTCGTGAACTGCTTGCCGCATATCGGGCACGCGTACGTCGCCTGCGTCTCGCTGTGTGTCTTCATGTGCGTTATGAGGTTGCCTTTGAGAGAGAACGTCCTCTTGCAAGTGTCGCACTGGAACTGCTTCTTGTTTAAATGCACTAACAGCATGTGGTCTCTTAGGAGGCAATGATGCTGGAAAATAAAAAAGAATCCTATTTTAATACCAGCTTTCGACGACCTCCCTGGCGCAGTGGCGGCGCGCTCGGATTCGAGTGGGAGGTCGCGGGTTCGATTCCCGCCACGGGCCACTTTGGAATTTTATAATTTCTAAATTGGCTCAGGTCTGGTCTGGTGGGAGGCTTCGGCCCTGGCTAGTTACCACCCTACCAGCAAAGACGCACCGCCAAGCGATTTAACGTTCCGGTGCGATGCTGTGTAGAAACCGTTGGGGTAAATTTGCTTACCCTTCCAAGTTAGTACGATAACATCTTAGACTGCATCATCACTTACCATCAGCTGAGATCGCAGTCAAGTACTAACTTGTACGGAATAAAAAAAAAGCTGAACTGGCAAACGTCGCTTTGCCAATATGGATATAAAAATAGCTAACGACCGACTGAACATACACAGAAAATGTCATAACAATCGGTTGAACCGTTTCGAAGGAATTTGGTATCGAAAATTGGCACGAGAATTGTACCTTCTTTTTTTATTGAACAGATTTGGCTGGCAACGATGATGTGACATAGTCCCGCCTGCGGCTCGGGCTCACCTTGAAGCCTCTCCCGCACTGCTCGCACAGGAACCGCCGCTGCGAGCTCGGCGGGTGCTGGCTCCGGCTCTCGTCCGGGTGGAACCTCGAGAAATGTGACCGGTACATCTTGTGACATAGTCCCGCCTGCGGCTCGGGCTCACCTTGAAGCCTCTCCCGCACTGCTCGCACAGGAACCGCCGCTGCGAGCTCGGCGGGTGCTGGCTCCGGCTCTCGTCCGGGTGGAACCTCGAGAAATGTGACCGGTACATCTTGTGACATAGTCCCGCCTGCGGCTCGGGCTCACCTTGAAGCCTCTCCCGCACTGCTCGCACAGGAACCGCCGCTGCGAGCTCGGCGGGTGCTGGCTCCGGCTCTCGTCCGGGTGGAACCTCGAGAAATGTGACCGGTACATCTTGTGACATAGTCCCGCCTGCGGCTCGGGCTCACCTTGAAGCCTCTCCCGCACTGCTCGCACAGGAACCGCCGCTGCGAGCTCGGCGGGTGCTGGCTCCGGCTCTCGTCCGGGTGGAACCTCGAGAAATGTGACCGGTACATCTTGTGACATAGTCCCGCCTGCGGCTCGGGCTCACCTTGAAGCCTCTCCCGCACTGCTCGCACAGGAACCGCCGCTGCGAGCTCGGCGGGTGCTGGCTCCGGCTCTCGTCCGGGTGGAACCTCGAGAAATGTGACCGGTACATCTTGTGACATAGTCCCGCCTGCGGCTCGGGCTCACCTTGAAGCCTCTCCCGCACTGCTCGCACAGGAACCGCCGCTGCGAGCTCGGCGGGTGCTGGCTCCGGCTCTCGTCCGGGTGGAACCTCGAGAAATGTGACCGGTACATCTTGTGACATAGTCCCGCCTGCGGCTCGGGCTCACCTTGAAGCCTCTCCCGCACTGCTCGCACAGGAACCGCCGCTGCGAGCTCGGCGGGTGCTGGCTCCGGCTCTCGTCCGGGTGGAACCTCGAGAAATGTGACCGGTACATCTTGTGACATAGTCCCGCCTGCGGCTCGGGCTCACCTTGAAGCCTCTCCCGCACTGCTCGCACAGGAACCGCCGCTGCGAGCTCGGCGGGTGCTGGCTCCGGCTCTCGTCCGGGTGGAACCTCGAGAAATGTGACCGGTACATCTTGTGACATAGTCCCGCCTGCGGCTCGGGCTCACCTTGAAGCCTCTCCCGCACTGCTCGCACAGGAACCGCCGCTGCGAGCTCGGCGGGTGCTGGCTCCGGCTCTCGTCCGGGTGGAACCTCGAGAAATGTGACCGGTACATCTTGTGACATAGTCCCGCCTGCGGCTCGGGCTCACCTTGAAGCCTCTCCCGCACTGCTCGCACAGGAACCGCCGCTGCGAGCTCGGCGGGTGCTGGCTCCGGCTCTCGTCCGGGTGGAACCTCGAGAAATGTGACCGGTACATCTTGTGACATAGTCCCGCCTGCGGCTCGGGCTCACCTTGAAGCCTCTCCCGCACTGCTCGCACAGGAACCGCCGCTGCGAGCTCGGCGGGTGCTGGCTCCGGCTCTCGTCCGGGTGGAACCTCGAGAAATGTGACCGGTACATCTTGTGACATAGTCCCGCCTGCGGCTCGGGCTCACCTTGAAGCCTCTCCCGCACTGCTCGCACAGGAACCGCCGCTGCGAGCTCGGCGGGTGCTGGCTCCGGCTCTCGTCCGGGTGGAACCTCGAGAAATGTGACCGGTACATCTTGTGACATAGTCCCGCCTGCGGCTCGGGCTCACCTTGAAGCCTCTCCCGCACTGCTCGCACAGGAACCGCCGCTGCGAGCTCGGCGGGTGCTGGCTCCGGCTCTCGTCCGGGTGGAACCTCGAGAAATGTGACCGGTACATCTTGTGACATAGTCCCGCCTGCGGCTCGGGCTCACCTTGAAGCCTCTCCCGCACTGCTCGCACAGGAACCGCCGCTGCGAGCTCGGCGGGTGCTGGCTCCGGCTCTCGTCCGGGTGGAACCTCGAGAAATGTGACCGGTACATCTTGTAACTCTGTAGTTGCATCCCGCACTGAAAAAATTAGATAATTTGAATTGACTTCTGCCCCGAACAGGGTGGACCGCACGAATAAATGTTGCCAGTTTACTGGTGCCAAAAATGCATGTTTTGCCACCAACAGCACAGAACACTAAATAGTACCAGAAAGTCCACTCCGCACGATTATTTAAAGAAATAGCGACTCTAGCGCTGACACAAAAAGTGAAATTCAGTTCGAAATAGCGCCTGGCCCCGCCCTCAAAATCGACACGCAACAAACGCAATGTTGTGCTCTCTTTCTATCGCCCAACTTTATCTCTTACGACGTACTAGGGCTGCCGTAGTCAGACGGCGCGTAAAATAGACCGTACAGAACTAGCACGTGCAACTCGGCCCGCGAGCGGCAACCATCTGAAATATTGAGGTCCGGACCCCTACTTGTAGCCGGGACGGTCACGTGATAAGTGAGACTGGCCTGCCAACAGTAAGGTCACGCTGTAGTTCGCGCAGCAGAGAGCGCCCCATCTACAAAACTAGTTTTAATCTGTCAAGTGGCGTATAAGATGGCGTCACCTAAGGTAGTAACTCGGTACTTGAACATTTGACAACAAGTCTTGGCGCTCATCATGGGCCGCATGTCACGCAAGGCTACTATAGGGACGAGCAGAAATGACTATTCCGCACGTGCATCGAACGACGTTTTATAATACACTAGCTGATGCCCGCGACTTCGTCCACGTGGGGTAAAAACTATTCTATCTTTTAAGTTGGACCAAATGACAGATATTCACGAAGTTTGAACTAAATCGGTTCAGTAGTTTAGGAGTCCATCGCGGACAAACAACACGTGACACGTGATTTATATATATTATAAAGATTTGCGAAAAAATATTTATACAAAATCGCGCGTTACCTTAGATCCATAAATGGATTCAATAGAGTATTCTTACCGCTTCACGAAAAACAAACGAAAATGTGCATCACTCCTAATGAACTAAGAATAAATATTACAATAATATATTGATATGAATAATAAAATAAAAAGCAAAAAAGAAAGGTTTTGCATGGAATTTGAATAATAAGTAATAACAGAGAATCGTAGACAAAAAAGTATGTCCATTATTGCACAGATTAAATATGCACAGATTAAATATGTCCATATAACAACTGCATTTATGCAGTCGCACATTTGCAAAAAAAAACGAAAGGAAATCATTGAAATAAATTTATATTAAATATAATTTATGTATTTATAGTAGTTACACTGTAAAATAATTACATTATTGTCATTTAATACAATAATTTTGTAGCGAAAACTTTCTACTTGAAAACCTCTTTCATGGATTTTGATCCACATGCACGGGAAAAACAAAAAGCACTAGTTCGGAAAAGAATAACTTTGCGCACGCTAAACATACATGGAAATGTCAACTTTTTGAGCAAATGTATTGAAATAGTACATTTCAATATAAGTGCGGAAAGTTTGTCATTTCTTTACGAGTCCCGGTTTGTTGACCCAAGCCGAAGGCGAGGGTCAACTATAAGGACGAGTAAAAATGACAATTCCGCACGTGCATTGAACGACGTTTTTTAATACATTTGCGAAAAATAAATATTGGTTTTACGTGTTTGCCTGCTCCGTGTTTGCATGCCGTGTTCGTGTTCATGCGATCCTGGTGCGCCCGCTCCGGTGCCGCGTAGGAGGAAAACACAAAAGCACTAGTGCGGAAAAGAATAACTTTGCGCACGCTAAACACACATGGAAATGTCAACTTTTTGAGCAAATGTATTAAAAAAAAAAGGAAACACATACCTGTTCGCAGTCTATCATCCTCGGCTCCGCCTTGGGCCTCTGCCGCTTCACGATGTGTAGCTGCCTGTACCGAGGCGAGTTGCGCTTTTTGCCTCTGCAACAGTCAAATTAAACTTGTAGTCACCATGCCGACTAGATGGACTGTAGACATTAACTGTCTTATTAATAAACATAGACTAGAGCGAGATTAACTTTAATCCAAGTTTTAAACCTGTATCAACTAAATTCAGTATTAATAAACACGCAGTAGGAAGGGACTAAACTAATCCGAATCTACTCTCGGACTAAAAGTTAATACTCCGAGCCACATGGTTTAACGAGTGACTAAGCATAGCGAATGTTTATTTTGACGTGTTTATCTATTTTGTTGTGGTACAAAAATTAATAGCATTGTTAAAACGAAGTTAATACTTAGCTACTCTGAGATTAACTAGTCCAAGTGTAACTTCGGATTGAGCTCGGAATAAGCATTTTTTTATTAATAAGACAGTAAAAGAGTCGCGGGAAGGCGCTGGATACAAATGGCACAGGACCGTGCGGGCTGGAAAGCATTGCAGGAGGCCTTTGTCCAGCAGTGGACGTCTGTTGGCTGAAACGAACGAACGAACACCATGCCTGCCAATAGATGGCGCTACTAGTATGTACTCTCGCGCTTACCTTTACCACAGAACACTAAATAGTACAAGTACAGAAGGCTTACTCCGCACGATGATTTTAAGAAATAGCGACTCTAGGACTGACACAAAAAAGTGCAATTCAGTTCGCAATAGCGCCTGGCCCCGCCCTCAAAATCGACACGCAACAAACGCAATGTTGTGGTCTCTTTCTATCGCCTAACTTTATCTCTTACGACGTACTAGGGCTGCCGTAGTCAGAAGGCGCGTAAAACAGACCGTACATAACTAGCGCGTACAACTCGGCCCGCGAGCGGCAACCATCTGAAATATTGAGGTCCGGACCCCTACTTGTAGTCGGGACGGTCACGTGATAAGTGAGACTGGCCTGACATTACGCATGTTACCTTACATAAGACCTTACTCTGTTATGATTTCCGATATCAGGAGTACAGATAAGTTTATGAAAGATCGATTCGATATAGGTGTTAAATGAGTATGAAGTGTAATGATTAAGGAGCTTACTCATAGTTAGCATGTTTGGGCGACACCTCCAGGTGCTGCGTGTACGCGGCCTGCGACGCGAAGCGGATGTCGCACGGCGCGCACAGCGGACCCGACGCGCTCTGAAACACAGCGACACCCGCGTTACACTGACTGACTGACTGAGTGGGGTGTGAGACCCGCAGGAAGAGCGTAGGTGCTCACCTGCGCGTCGTCGAAGCGGTGTTTGAGGTTCATGTGCATGTTGAGACCCCTCTCGTTGATGAAGGAGAACCCGCACAACGTGCACACCGCGTCAGTGGGGTGTGAGACCCGCAGGAAGAGTGTAGGTGCTCACCTGCGCGTCGTCGAAGCGGTGTTTGAGGTTCATGTGCATGTTGAGACCCCTCTCGTTGATGAAGGAGAACCCGCACAACGTGCACACCGCGTCAGTGGGGTGTGAGACCCGCAGGAAGAGCGTAGGTGCTCACCTGCGCGTCGTCGAAGCGGTGTTTGAGGTTCATGTGCATGTTGAGACCCCTCTCGTTGATGAAGGAGAACCCGCACAACGTGCACACCGCGTCAGTGGGGTGTGAGACCCGCAGGAAGAGTGTAGGTGCTCACCTGCGCGTCGTCGAAGCGGTGTTTGAGGTTCATGTGCATGTTGAGACCCCTCTCGTTGATGAAGGAGAACCCGCACAACGTGCACACCGCGTCAGTGGGGTGTGAGACCCGCAGGAAGAGCGTAGGTGCTCACCTGCGCGTCGTCGAAGCGGTGTTTGAGGTTCATGTGCATGTTGAGACCCCTCTCGTTGATGAAGGAGAACCCGCACAACGTGCACACCGCGTCAGTGGGGTGTGAGACCCGCAGGAAGAGTGTAGGTGCTCACCTGCGCGTCGTCGAAGCGGTGTTTGAGGTTCATGTGCATGTTGAGACCCCTCTCGTTGATGAAGGAGAACCCGCACAACGTGCACACCGCGTCAGTGGGGTGTGAGACCCGCAGGAAGAGCGTAGGTGCTCACCTGCGCGTCGTCGAAGCGGTGTTTGAGGTTCATGTGCATGTTGAGACCCCTCTCGTTGATGAAGGAGAACCCGCACAACGTGCACACCGCGTCAGTGGGGTGTGAGACCCGCAGGAAGAGTGTAGGTGCTCACCTGCGCGTCGTCGAAGCGGTGTTTGAGGTTCATGTGCATGTTGAGACCCCTCTCGTTGATGAAGGAGAACCCGCACAACGTGCACACCGCGTCAGTGGGGTGTGAGACCCGCAGGAAGAGCGTAGGTGCTCACCTGCGCGTCGTCGAAGCGGTGTTTGAGGTTCATGTGCATGTTGAGACCCCTCTCGTTGATGAAGGAGAACCCGCACAACGTGCACACCGCGTCAGTGGGGTGTGAGACCCGCAGGAAGAGTGTAGGTGCTCACCTGCGCGTCGTCGAAGCGGTGTTTGAGGTTCATGTGCATGTTGAGACCCCTCTCGTTGATGAAGGAGAACCCGCACAACGTGCACACCGCGTCAGTGGGGTGTGAGACCCGCAGGAAGAGTGTAGGTGCTCACCTGCGCGTCGTCGAAGCGGTGTTTGAGGTTCATGTGCATGTTGAGACCCCTCTCGTTGATGAAGGAGAACCCGCACAACGTGCACACCGCGTCAGTGGGGTGTGAGACCCGCAGGAAGAGCGTAGGTGCTCACCTGCGCGTCGTCGAAGCGGTGTTTGAGGTTCATGTGCATGTTGAGACCCCTCTCGTTGATGAAGGAGAACCCACACAACGTGCACACCGCGTCAGTGGGGTGTGAGACCCGCAGGAAGAGTGTAGGTGCTCACCTGCGCGTCGTCGAAGCGGTGTTTGAGGTTCATGTGCATGTTGAGACCCCTCTCGTTGATGAAGGAGAACCCGCACAACGTGCACACCGCGTCAGTGGGGTGTGAGACCCGCAGGAAGAGCGTAGGTGCTCACCTGCGCGTCGTCGAAGCGGTGTTTGAGGTTCATGTGCATGTTGAGACCCCTCTCGTTGATGAAGGAGAACCCGCACAACGTGCACACCGCGTCAGTGGGGTGTGAGACCCGCAGGAAGAGTGTAGGTGCTCACCTGCGCGTCGTCGAAGCGGTGTTTGAGGTTCATGTGCATGTTGAGACCCCTCTCGTTGATGAAGGAAAACCCGCACAACGTGCACACCGCGTCAGTGGGGTGTGAGACCCGCAGGAAGAGCGTAGGTGCTCACCTGCGCGTCGTCGAAGCGGTGTTTGAGGTTCATGTGCATGTTGAGACCCCTCTCGTTGATGAAGGAGAACCCGCACAACGTGCACACCGCGTCAGTGGGGTGTGAGACCCGCAGGAAGAGTGTAGGTGCTCACCTGCGCGTCGTCGAAGCTGTGTTTGAGGTTCATGTGCATGTTGAGACCCCTCTCGTTGATGAAGGAGAACCCGCACAACGTGCACACCGCGTCAGTGGGGTGTGAGACCCGCAGGAAGAGTGTAGGTGCTCACCTGCGCGTCGTCGAAGCGGTGTTTGAGGTTCATGTGCATGTTGAGACCCCTCTCGTTGATGAAGGAGAACCCGCACAACGTGCACACCGCGTCAGTGGGCTGTGAGACCCGCAGGAAGAGTGTAGGTGCTCACCTGCGCGTCGTCGAAGCGGTGTTTGAGGTTCATGTGCATGTTGAGACCCCTCTCGTTGATGAAGGAGAACCCGCACAACGTGCACACCGCGTCAGTGGGGTGTGAGACCCGCAGGAAGAGTGTAGGTGCTCACCTGCGCGTCGTCGAAGCGGTGTTTGAGGTTCATGTGCATGTTGAGACCCCTCTCGTTGATGAAGGAGAACCCGCACAACGTGCACACCGCGTCAGTGGGGTGTGAGACCCGCAGGAAGAGTGTAGGTGCTCACCTGCGCGTCGTCGAAGCGGTGTTTGAGGTTCATGTGCATGTTGAGACCCCTCTCGTTGATGAAGGAGAACCCGCACAACGTGCACACCGCGTCAGTGGGGTGTGAGACCCGCAGGAAGAGTGTAGGTGCTCACCTGCGCGTCGTCGAAGCGGTGTTTGAGGTTCATGTGCATGTTGAGACCCCTCTCGTTGATGAAGGAGAACCCGCACAACGTGCACACCGCGTCAGTGGGGTGTGAGACCCGCAGGAAGAGCGTAGGTGCTCACCTGCGCGTCGTCGAAGCGGTGTTTGAGGTTCATGTGCATGTTGAGACCCCTCTCGTTGATGAAGGAGAACCCGCACAACGTGCACACCGCGTCAGTGGGGTGTGAGACCCGCAGGAAGAGTGTAGGTGCTCACCTGCGCGTCGTCGAAGCGGTGTTTGAGGTTCATGTGCATGTTGAGACCCCTCTCGTTGATGAAGGAAAACCCGCACAACGTGCACACCGCGTCAGTGGGGTGTGAGACCCGCAGGAAGAGCGTAGGTGCTCACCTGCGCGTCGTCGAAGCGGTGTTTGAGGTTCATGTGCATGTTGAGACCCCTCTCGTTGATGAAGGAGAACCCGCACAACGTGCACACCGCGTCAGTGGGGTGTGAGACCCGCAGGAAGAGTGTAGGTGCTCACCTGCGCGTCGTCGAAGCGGTGTTTGAGGTTCATGTGCATGTTGAGACCCCTCTCGTTGATGAAGGAGAACCCGCACAACGTGCACACCGCGTCAGTGGGGTGTGAGACCCGCAGGAAGAGTGTAGGTGCTCACCTGCGCGTCGTCGAAGCGGTGTTTGAGGTTCATGTGCATGTTGAGACCCCTCTCGTTGATGAAGGAGAACCCGCACAACGTGCACACCGCGTCAGTGGGGTGTGAGACCCGCAGGAAGAGTGTAGGTGCTCACCTGCGCGTCGTCGAAGCGGTGTTTGAGGTTCATGTGCATGTTGAGACCCCTCTCGTTGATGAAGGAGAACCCGCACAACGTGCACACCGCGTCAGTGGGGTGTGAGACCCGCAGGAAGAGTGTAGGTGCTCACCTGCGCGTCGTCGAAGCGGTGTTTGAGGTTCATGTGCATGTTGAGACCCCTCTCGTTGATGAAGGAGAACCCGCACAACGTGCACACCGCGTCAGTGGGGTGTGAGACCCGCAGGAAGAGTGTAGGTGCTCACCTGCGCGTCGTCGAAGCGGTGTTTGAGGTTCATGTGCATGTTGAGACCCCTCTCGTTGATGAAGGAGAACCCGCACAACGTGCACACCGCGCCAGTGGGGTGTGAGACCCGCAGGAAGAGTGTAGGTGCTCACCTGCGCGTCGTCGAAGCGGTGTTTGAGGTTCATGTGCATGTTGAGACCCCTCTCGTTGATGAAGGAGAACCCGCACAACGTGCACACCGCGTCAGTGGGGTGTGAGACCCGCAGGAAGAGTGTAGGTGCTCACCTGCGCGTCGTCGAAGCTGTGTTTGAGGTTCATGTGCATGTTGAGACCCCTCTCGTTGATGAAGGAGAACCCGCACAACGTGCACACCGCGTCAGTGGGGTGTGAGACCCGCAGGAAGAGTGTAGGTGCTCACCTGCGCGTCGTCGAAGCGGTGTTTGAGGTTCATGTGCATGTTGAGACCCCTCTCGTTGATGAAGGAGAACCCGCACAACGTGCACACCGCGTCAGTGGGGTGTGAGACCCGCAGGAAGAGTGTAGGTGCTCACCTGCGCGTCGTCGAAGCGGTGTTTGAGGTTCATGTGCATGTTGAGACCCCTCTCGTTGATGAAGGAGAACCCGCACAACGTGCACACCGCGTCAGTGGGGTGTGAGACCCGCAGGAAGAGTGTAGGTGCTCACCTGCGCGTCGTCGAAGCGGTGTTTGAGGTTCATGTGCACGTTGAGACCCCTCTCGTTGATGAAGGAGAACCCGCACAACGTGCACACCGCGTCAGTGGGGTGTGAGACCCGCAGGAAGAGTGTAGGTGCTCACCTGCGCGTCGTCGAAGCGGTGTTTGAGGTTCATGTGCATGTTGAGACCCCTCTCGTTGATGAAGGAGAACCCGCACAACGTGCACACCGCGTCAGTGGGGTGTGAGACCCGCAGGAAGAGTGTAGGTGCTCACCTGCGCGTCGTCGAAGCGGTGTTTGAGGTTCATGTGCATGTTGAGACCCCTCTCGTTGATGAAGGAGAACCCGCACAACGTGCACACCGCGTCAGTGGGGTGTGAGACCCGCAGGAAGAGTGTAGGTGCTCACCTGCGCGTCGTCGAAGCGGTGTTTGAGGTTCATGTGCATGTTGAGACCCCTCTCGTTGATGAAGGAGAACCCGCACAACGTGCACACCACGTCCGTTGGATGCCATATACGCAGATGGGAGAAATACGATGTTTTCTTGCTAAAACACACAGGCCAACACTTTCATCATATTTTTATTTAGCCTAGCTTTAGTAAAATAACATTTTCGACTACATGGACACTTAACAGCTAAGCAATACAAATTATATAAAACAAGCAAAGAACATGAGTAAAGCATCTTGGGAAATCATAAAAAGCCAGACAAATAACTCAAAGGATAATACGGAAATTGATACCATAGAGACAGAGGAAGCAGTACATACAAAACCAGAAGATATTGTAGAGGCATTTAACAATCACTATATAAATATCGGTAATAATATTGCTAATAATGAAAATACCTATACTAATAAAGAGACTGACAATAATATAGATAACAATAAGCACTCAATTTTTCTGACACCTGTTAATTATTATGACGTATATAAAACTATAATTAATTTGAAAAAAACCAGGTGTACAGGTTATGACAACATTTCTACTGACATTTTAAAATGTTGTGCTAAATCTTTGGCTGTTCCTCTGGCTCATATTATAAACCTATCGTTTACGCAAGGCATATTCCCAACGTCTTTAAAACTCTCGATTGTGAAGCCATTATATAAAAAGGGGAACAAAAAAGACCTAAATAATTACAGACCCATCACGTTGATCCCGGTTCTATCTAAAATCTTTGAGCGCATTATGTTCGACAAATTATATAACTTTCTAACAATTTTTAATGTATTGAAACAGCAACAATATGGATTTAAGAAAAATAGCTCAACTACATTAGCTTGTTTCAACTTAATAAAAATAATTATGGAAAATTTAGACAATAAAATTCCAATGGCTGCTATATTTTTAGACTTAACTAAAGCGTTTGACTACGTATGCCATAATACGCTGCTAAATAAACTTTATAGGTATGGCATTCGCGGTACGGCATACAATTGGATAAAATCCTATTTAAGCTCCCGGCAACAATGCGTACAAATAGAAAAACTCGTAGGACGCTCTAAGAAAATATTTCAATCCTCATATAAAACTAATAATAAAGGGGTTCCTCAAGGATCTATACTAGGTCCATTATTATTTTTAATCTATATAAATAAT
The DNA here is from genome assembly GCA_036785405.1 of Coenonympha arcania. Classification (NCBI taxonomy): domain Eukaryota; kingdom Metazoa; phylum Arthropoda; class Insecta; order Lepidoptera; family Nymphalidae; genus Coenonympha; species Coenonympha arcania. The sequence goes on from CM072081.1 coordinate 7,333,821, forward strand.
CTGCCAGATATAACTAGTCACAAATGTATTTTGTTTGCGGACGATATTACCCTCATAGTGGAAGGAAATAATAATATGAGTAATGACCAAGAATTTGAGCAAGAGATAAACGATACTCTAGATCTAACAATAAGCTGGCTTAAGAGAAATAACTTACATATTAATATATCTAAGACAAAACTAATGCAATTTGCAACAAATAAAAGCAAGACCAAAAAAATTGTAGTGAAACATGACCTTGAAATGATAGAAGAAGTAGACTCAGTAAAATTTTTAGGTGTAATTTTTGACAAACACTGTAACTGGAAGGAACACATAGATTATCTGTGCATAAAACTAGAAAAATTTGTATATGTACTAGGGAAGCTACCAAAAATAGCCTCGTTTAAAGCCGCAATCTCAGCTTATCATGGATATATCTCTTCCAACTTAAGATATGGCATTATAATTTGGGGAAATGCATCGGATTCAATTAGAGCTTTCCGAGCACAAAAAAAGTGTATAAGGTCACTTTATAATGTTGACTACCTACAGACGTGTAAACCATTATTTAAAAAGGCTAACATCCTACCACTGCCCTGCTTATATATCTATGAAATAAGCTGCTTTGTATATAAACATTTTAAATTATTAAAATCTATTCCAAGTTTTCCCTGCAGAAGCAAGCGGTATAATAATAACCTAAGCTACCCAATGCGGAAACTGAAGTTAAATAGTGCCAATTGTTACTGTATGGCAATTAAAATATATAACAATTTACCTATTGGCATTAAAGAATTAAATTTCATCTTATTTAAGAAAAAACTTTATACCTGGCTAATAAATAAGTGCTATTACTCGCTGAATGAATATTTTAATGATACAACAAATTGACATGCTGCATACTAACTTATTGATATAGGTACTACTAACTTATTGATATATTATAATATAATTAGTTTATTGTAATTTGGTAGTCATTTGAAATAATACCTTTCGCAGTTTATATAAATATTTTGAAATGTAACTAAAACTTTAATTTTATAATGACATATTAAAATAACGATAATAATGTAGCAACTTTGACTGAGTATTTGCACACTGTCATTGACAGTAGATTGTGTTGGCGTATTTATTTTACTTTCTCACCTTGTTATTTACCCACAATTTGGCAAATAAAGGATATTTATTTATTTATTTATTTTATTTAATATCAGGTGACAATTTAAATAGCAGTCCAGTACTGATTTGTGGGTAAAAAAGTGGTTATAAAAGCACTGACCTGTACTCTTCATTGCAGTGAGGGCATTTAAACTTAGTGCCTTTGTGCCATTGCCCATGACTCACCGCTGACTCCCTGCAAGCAAGAAATAAGACGAATTAAAATGTTCTGCCCACAAAATTCAATTGAATTTCACGGACATTGAGGCTAAAGAGTCATCGATATCACTGCGAGTTTAATGGGGTTTTCTTAATAAAAATGGTGGTACTCCATCTATATGAACCTGCCCATCGGAACATTTAGAATAGAATAGAATAGAAAATTCTTTATTTCATGAAGGCCTAGCATACAGAGGTTCTTATGACAAGTCATTTCATTTCACACTGTCTCTATAACAGTGATAAATATTTCACGACTTAAAACTACGGGAAAATTTCATTAAGAACAAAAATATGGAGAAAGCTGATGATTGAGAATTTCGGAGCACAGCTGAAGAGCACAGCCAGGGTATTGCAGATAGGTGGGGGGTGCTCGACCAAATGTCATTTGAAACGTCATCCAATTGGCTGAAAAAATTTTCAAAATGGCCGCCAAACGAATTTCGTCCTTATCTCGGAAAGTATGAAAGATGAAAGAATGGTTTCTTGACAAGAGGTGATCATGACCCGAAGGCCTATTCGATGGAAAGAAAAAAATTATATTTTCATAATTAGCAGGACAGATTAATTTGTTTTGCTGTAATCCGCTACTTGAAAAGATTCTGTATGGTACAATATGCAGGAATACTGCCCACATGAAACACCACACAATTTTCCAACACTTTCTTCGACGCACGTTTCGTCCCGAACCGGGACATCCTCAGGAGATGTTGACTTCACAATGCGAAATCGTAGAGACTCTACGATTTCCACACAACAAATTAATCTGTCCTGCTAATTATGGATTTCCGCAAAATAACGCCTGCTTCCATTCAATATATTTTCATAGAAAATGTATGGGGAATTTTGATGGGGTCTTTAGATAGCCCGCGAGCCACATGTGGCCCGCGCCCTACTTGTATATATATACTTAATAAATACTAATGTTATATGTTGTACTTTGCCTACGGGCCCTTGCCATTTTGATATTACATACGTCCATCTTTTGTCTTTGTATCGAGCTATATGTCCCGCCCATTTCCACTTTTGTTGAAGAGCATACTGAAGAGCATCTGTTATGTTTGTTTTCTTTCGAATATCTATGTTTCTTATTTTCTGAATTCTTCTCAGCTTCAGTATACTCCTGTCCATGGCATGTTGGCAGGACAGGATTTTGTTTTTCACTTTTTCGGTAAATATCCATGTTTGACTTGCGTAAGTTAGGCTAGGGAGAATACAGGAATCCATTATTATCTTTTTCAATTTTACTTACTTATGGTGAGTGACGTACAAACACTCAGTGCAAGAGTATAGGGTCCGGTGGTTCTTATTCAAGTGGTTTCGCAGCTGAGTTTGGTTTTTGACGCGGATTCCGCAAACTGTACACTCGACCAGACCGAATTTCTAAAAGAATAAACCAGAAAAAATACATATAAAAAAATACCAAAGCGCTCTCGACCGTTTACATTAAAATTGTTTTACGACTTTTCAAAATTCTCAGGCTCAGGTGGAACGTTACGCGGAATGTTACTATTTTTCATGTGTGTTGCTGGTGTTCATCAATTTATTAAACGTTATCACGTCAAAAAAAAAGTGGTCCAAATCGTACTCCATAGAGCCATATAGATTGGACAGTGGTGTGAGACAAGGGAGGGTCCTGTCTACGAAACTTCTACATCAATTCATTGATAAAGCACCCAAGCAGGGCTTGTTTACCATATTGATGGACTTGGCACGGCAAAACAACAACTCAGCTAGTAAAGTAATAAAAAAATTTAGTTTAATTTTGTTGATCACTGTCTCTACATTCATTAGGTATGAATATCACTTACATCTGTATGCCTCTTCATATGTGTTTCGTAAGTGAGCACACTACAAAACACTTTATAACACTTCATACATTTGTATGGAGAATTTTTGAAACTCTCCGTGTCCTTTCTCTTCAAAATTTCAGCTAATTGTTCTTCATGACTCAATATGGTTATTTTGAATAGCTTCAACGGCTCATCGTTTTCTGGTCGGCCTCGTTTTCTGGACTCTTGTTCAAGTCTACCTTGATTTTTCGTAGCTTTGTTTTCATTTTCTTTACTATTTCTTGCGTTTCTTTTCTTAAAATTTGAAGAAATTTTAGGTTTTGTTACATCATTTTTGTTTTTTGATTTACAAACTTGTTCTCCAGAAAGTTTAGATTTTGCACTTGTATTTTGAACCTTAATATTTTTACTGTTCCCAACTTCTTCATCACTATTACTAATATCACTGTCTCTTAAAAAGTCCCAATCACTGTCTGTTTCATTTGACAACTCTTTGCCATGTTCTTCATTCAGAAGTTCCTCGTTTTCTCCATCCGATTTAATACTGTCATTAAATTTGTAATCAATTAGAAAATCATCGTCACTGTCATCCTTGATATCATTAAAAGCTTCTTTCTTAGGTTCAAAGACAATTTCTACTTCAGATTTTTGATTTTCGTTGCCAGTTGTTTTGTTCTCTACACATTTTTCTTCAATTTTGACCTCCTCTTCTACATGTATCAAGAACAAATCACAATGGTCTGGCTGAAATGTTCTCTTGGTTATGTTGGATGTAAGTTGATTTGCGGTACGGTTTATTGTTTTTACATCTTGTGTCGTTAACTGAAACAAGTTTCTTTATATCAATATGTAGAATATTGCATGATTGTACATTTCGAATTCTTAAAGCAAACATTTACAGAAAACTAATACACTAATAATTTACAGAAAACTATTTTTTTTCATTAAGTTATTTCTTGTAGTATGTCAGTGAGTGAGTTAGTGAGTAATAGTGAGTGAGTCAATGAGTAATAGTGAGTGAGTCAGTGAGTGAGTCAGTGAGTAGCAGTGAGTCAGTGAGTATCAGTGAGCGAGTCAGTGAGTAGCAGTGAGTCAGTGAATAGGAGTCAGTAGTAGTGAGTGAGTCAGTGAGTGAGTCAGTGTGTTAGTGAGGTTGTTAAACATGTACTCTGTACACTCACCTCAGGATGGTTCTTGACTAACTCAGCTAACAAGTGGTAGCTTCTAAGAGCCTTATCCCGGAGCCCACTGCTGGTGCTCAGCCTCTGAGCACACTCACTGCAAAACTGTGGTGCAAAGTTCCATTCAATTTGGAGCTGCAATAAATATCCCGCCATGGAGATATTATGTATTCAATAATTTATAGGAATAGTGTGTAAAACAACATAAAATGGCAGCAATGGTTTCTAAGGAGATCATAATAATTCATATGGATACGGCTTCTGGACTAGGAAAGCAAATGTCTACAAAATTCTATCCCCCCTGCCACACACTGCCCGAGAGGCATAGCAAGTAGCGTAGGAAGTAGGCAGAGACGTCGTGTGGCAGCGATACTCGCCCTAACTACGCCTCGCGCTACGTCCTCGCGCATAGCTCGCGCGTAGCAAGGGCGAATGACCTAGTGCGGAGCGTCGCTATTAATCGCGCGAGTAGAGTAGTGTGTGGCCACAGAGGGCAACTACGCGGCAGAGCGAGGACGTGCTACGCGGCAGCGCGAGGAGTGTGTGGCGGAGGCTTATGACTTACAGAAATTCCTGTCAAATGTTCAAACTTTGTGTCCAAATTGTGTCTGTTCATCGGATACAGCTTACTGTCTGTGTCTAGACATATCATGCAGAACTGGAATAGAAAAAAAATCTAACTTTTATTAGTGGTAGGACTCTTTAGCTTTTACGCGACAACACTGCAAAACTTAGACAACACGCTCCCTAGTCCCTACTAGTTTAATTTAAATAGATTACCTGAGCTGAAGATTTCACACCGCTCCTTTTTCTCTTTTGTGCCCTTATACGATTACTGAACTCCATGTTTGATGGAGAGTCTTGGTAATTTACAAACTATTTAATTGACGTGCATTTTCTATCCATTGGCGAAACGGGCGATCAAAGTTTATAAAATGGAGTTTTGTGCTTTTAATTAGGAGGCATTGATAGATGTTTCTTGGATTCTCTACAATTCAACAATATTAATGTGAACATTCAATACCTACTCAGTTCAAAATTTATTATCATTTTATTATTTTTAATTTTTACAGTTTCCATTATATTTTTATTTCAAACATGAATCAATCAAACACAAAACAAGGTCACAAACCACAGACCACAAACACAGGTCACAAACCTAGACTCTCTGGACTCTGCTGGGTGGTCTGTGGTGGTCTGTGCTAGACACAAACACAGACCACATAGCTAGAACACAAACATACTATATCACAGCGTATATAAAAAGTACTCTGTGTCACGACTCTGCCAACAAAGAGTATGTCCAGTGATCTATCTTTAACTAATCTATGGAATATACCTACTAGAATATCCCTTCTAATCATTGCTATAGTGTTTTATGTCTATGGTATGCAATATGATTTAATGAAAATAGTAGGCTCAGAAGGGCTGGAACCCAGAGCCGTGAAGCCAGTTATTAAAAAAAAAATTGAAAATAGGTATATCTCATAGATCGTAATATAAAGTATCTACGGTCTAAGACCAAGAATATCTACGGTAGGTAGGCCGACTAATATAATAGTGATCTGTGTAGGTAGGTAGGTAGGTAGGTACTGTAGTAGCAAGAAACCAGAGTATAATCCTTGCAAGAAACAAGAAGAATTAAGTTCCGAGCTTGAAAGAATATTCGAAATATTTAAAAATCGAAATGAGGTGTTGCGTGCCGTTTTGTGTAAATAATTCAGAAATAATGCCCGACCCGCAAAATGTTACTTTTCATAGGTATGTTTCGTTTGGAAGCCTCGCTGGAAGGAGCAATTTAATTCCTGATCAGCCCTATTTATTTAAGTTTCTATACTGTTGAACCGAACACCTGTCCAGAGTTAGTTGTAGCTACATGGTAGCATAGACCGTCTACCTATCACCGATGTACTTGTACTTGAAGAATCTAGAAATTGAAGTAATTTCTTTTTTTTTTTTTTTTAATCTGATAAAGAAGTTTCTTACAGGTTGCCCACTGAAGCCTTCCGGCACGCGGCCTGGCTCGAAGCTCTGGGCATCCAAAAGGAAAATGAGTCCCACAAAGTTCTGTTCGTTTGCTCTCTGCATTTCAAAGAATCAGACTTCTACACCACCAAAGGAGGGCAACGAGCGGTTCAGAGGAGTGGGGTACCAAAAACTGAACAGGTATCAATCCACCAATAACAATATCTTGTTCTTGTTTTTCCTGGGACTTTTCTGCGATTGGCGATAATTCGCCCGCTGCGCGTGAAGTCGTTGATGCGGGTCCTCGCCGGATCACTCCAGCCAGCCGAACTCACTCCAGAATCCGAAGAGACCTCCCAGGTCGCACAGGATATCTTGGAGCGTTGCTGAGGATCCCAAGTAGATCTCGCGTTGGTCCGACACTTCAGTGCATCTTAGTAGCACGTGTGCCGGTGTTTCGTCCTCCTCCATGCAGGCTCTGCACAGAGGGCTGTGCGTGATTCCTAGGGTGGAAAAATGTTTGTTTAGTGAGCAATGCCCTGTAATCATGCCTACGACTAGTCTTAGTTTGTCTTTACTAAGCCGTAGAAGTTTATCTGTTAGCTGTTTATCTAAGTGTGTTAAAGCTGTTCTTGCTTGTCTACAGTCTTAAAACACCTTAGTAAAAACACCTTATGTATATATATATCAGGACATTACACACACATCACAATCAATCTAGCCCTGAAGCAAGCGTTAGCTTGTGTTATGGGTACTAGATAACTAATAAATATACATACATACTAATTTATATAAATATAATATACTGAAAAACACCCAAACACAGGAAAACATTCATGCTCATCACACAAACATTTACCAGTAGTGGGAATCGAAAATTGTTTGTTCATTTCAGCCGACAGACGTCCACTGCCGGACAGAGGCCTCCTGCTATGATTTCCAACTGATACGGTTCTGCACTACTTGTATCCAGCAACTTTCTGCTATCCTCTTTATGTTGTCCTTCCATCTGGTTGGAAGTCTGCCAACACAGCTTCCAACTTCTGTTGGTTCTATGAGCTATGTGCCCCGCAAATTGCCATTTCAGCTTTGCAATACATTGACCTATGTCGATGACTCTGGTTAGTCTACAGATCTCCCCATTTCTGATTTGATCTGGAGATACTCCGAGCATATCTCTCTCCGTCGCCCACTGAGTGACTCTGAGCCTTCTTATGAGGCCAATAGTAAACGACCAGGGGCCGTACCACTATCTCTTTATTATTTATTATAGCTTTATTTTCCACATAACAAAAAATATATAACAGAGTTAATTAAATGAAATATTTGTTTTATTTTTACTTGTTATGAAGCCCCTTCTTGGGTAAAAGCCTCCTCCATCCTTTTCCACCTTTCTCTGTTCTTGGCCAAATGCATCCAACTTGTTCCTGCTATTTTTATTATATCATCGGCCCATCTTTTCTTCTGTCTTCCCACACTTCTTTTGCCTTTTGGGCCCAACCATTTAGTAGTTCGGTAAGTCCATCTCTCATCCTTATATCTGGACAAATGTCCTGCCCAATTCCACTTCTGTTTCAAACTAAAATGAAGGGCGTCAGTTAGTTTAGTTTTCATGCGGATGACTGAGTTCCTTGTTTTTTGTATTTTTCGTAGTTTAAGTATACTACGTTCCATTGCATGTTGACATGATGCAATTTTGTTCTTTACTTTTTCAGTAAAGACCCAAGTCTGGCTAGCGTAGGTTAGGCTCGGGAGAACACAAGAATCCATTATAGTCTTTTTTATACTGGGGCTATAATTCCCTATCTCTTATAGCAGTATTATTGTAATATTGTTTTAAAATCTTCATACTGACATTGTATGAAAATGTTTTTTTTTATACTTTATAGGCTAGCGCTTGACTGTGATCACACCTGATGGAAAGTGATGATACAGTCTAAGGTGGAACGCGCTTGCCTAGAAGATGCCTATTCACTCTTGATTTGAAGGCACCTGGGTTGTAAGTGGCAGGAAAGACACTGCCTGGGAGGGTATTCCAGCTGCTATGCTGCTGCTGCTAATACTGCTATAAGAGATGGTGGTACGGCCCCTGGTCTCAGATCCGTATGTCATCACAGGAAGAGTCCTACCACTGGTAAATTAAACTTGTGTTTTCAGGTGTGCATTATATGCCTGGACACTGACAGAAAACTTTACTCCCTGACCTATTTCAATTTGGATGGAGCTTATGAGAAGATAACTGGGATTTCTGTAAGTTTCAGTTGTAATAATCAAATATAATCCTTTTAATACATTTTCTCAAATAGTAGACTGTTTAGCGTGCAGAAAGTTTTTCTTTTTCCCACTAGCAGGCCAGGCTCACTTGTCACGTCATCGAGACGACTACAGGTAGGCGTCAAGATGCCAATATTTCAGACGGCTGCCGCGCGCCGGCCAAGTTGCACGCGCTGGTTCCGTAGGGTCTATTTTACGCGCGGCGTGCGCTGTCTGTTCAGCCACGGAATACGGCAGCCCTAGTACGTCGTAAGAAACAAAGTTACGCGATAGAAAGACGCCACAACGTTGCGTTTGTTGTGTGTTGTTTGCTGTCGAAGCCAGGAGCTAATGCGAACTGAATTGCACTTTTTTTGTCAGCACTAGAGTCGCTATTTCTTTAAATCAACGTGCGAAGTGAACCTTCTCTACCTACTATTGTGAATTCTGTGCCACTAGCACTTTATTGGGTTCCATACCAAAATAGTAAAAATCGAACCCTTGTAGTGATTAAAAAGGAGGGGACTTTAAAAATATGCCCTATTCTATTGGTAATAAAACTCATTCGTAACAATATTTTAAACTAGCTGACCCGGCAAACGTTGTTTTGCCATATAAATTTTTTCTCTCGAACAGAATAAATAGTATCCTTTGTATATATTATCCTCCTGGCTCTAAGCTACCTCCTCACCAATTTTCAGCCATATCGGTAAAGCCGTTCTTGAGATATCAATAGTGTAACTAACACGACTTTCTTTTATATATATATAATAGATTAAACTATAGCATTAATATATATTTCAGCTGAAAACATTCAAGATCATCCTATCACCGAAAGTTTGCTCGGAATGTGGCCAACGATTGATCAACTTCAACAAGTTCAGAGATAAGAGCTTGCGAGCAAACAAACTGTTGCTCGACCTGAGCAGGAGAGATGATCTGGTGAGACAGTGAGTTATTCGTTTTGTAGGGTTCACACCAAAATGGTAGAAATAGAACCCTTATTGTGAGACTTTTTTTGTCAGTCCGTCCGTCTGCCACATGTCTGTTATTTCAGTAATTATTAAAAGTATTGACCTGGGAATGGTTAAAGGTAATAGTGGCGTTACGTCATTGCAATCATAATAAAAAATTAAAATTTCAAAATAAGATAAAAATATTGAGGGTAATCGTATAAAAGGGTGTTACTTGTGTCTTCTAAAACAGATTTTTATTAATTTTTATGCCTGATAGTTTTTTATTTAATGCGCAAACTGTCAGAGAAAATCAATACTGTTCTCTGCCTTATATCCGAAGTTACATCGAAAAATCTGAAATAATTGTGATTAGCAGATATTAATGTATATTTAACAGGAAAAATAAAATTAACTCTCTAACTAGTATAGATTTTTTTAAATTAACAATAAACCTTTAAAAAACAATGTTAGGATTGTAGTTTGTTACCAAAAGTACTACATATAAGTTCTATAAAATTTATTTGAATTTTTAAACCTCTGCACTTGTTTCAGCTAAGGATACAGAACATAAAATCAATAAACAGAAAGAAACATAAACTAAAATCAAATCTAACAAAAATTATATTCAAACCAAACTGTTATGACTTCACTTTGGTATGGAATGAAGACAATAACGTTAAATTAGAGAAAAGAGATAGAATGAACGTTAAAACGGAGAACAGAGAAAATAAGGACAAAAATATTAAGATAGAGAATATAGTCTATGGTTCGGCTGAAGTGAAAAATGAGCTGTCAAAAGTGACAGTTGTTGTGGCGCCAAAAGAGGAAGGTTCAAATGACATTCCCAGTGATGAAGAGTTCTTACATGATGACATAGACAATGATAACTTTTTAAATGGCGAGATTGGAAAGGTTTGAATGTTTTTCTTGAAGCCTTTCAAACTTAAGCACAAGGGGACAGATTAATTTGTTTTGTCATAATCCTCTACTGGAAAAGATTCTGTATGGTACTACCTGAGGGTACTACAATATGCAGGAACACCGCCCACATGAAACACCACACAATAGTTCCATTACTTTCTTCAACGCTGTGTTTCGTCAAGACACTGTGACATCCTAATTAGATGTTGACTTCACAATGTGAAATCGTAGAGTAAAACTCTACGTCGAAGAAAGTGTTGGAAGAATTGTGCGTGGTGTTTCGGTGTTTCTGCATTTTACCATACAATATTCATTTTCTAGGTAAGCCAATGTCACCTAACCTCATCATTGCTTTCCATCAGGCATGATTCTCGTCAAGCGTAAGCCCATATACATAAAAATAATACACAATCTTTTCATGTAACGGATTATAGCAAAACAAATTATTCTATATCTGTCCTGCTAATTATTATTGATTTTGGCAAAATAACGCCTGCTTTCATTCAATATTGGGAGCAAAGGATTCTAAAATAGAATCCAGTCCATTCAATATTGGAAGCAAAGGATTCTAAAATAGAATCCAGTCCATTCAATATTGGAAGCAAAGGATTCAAAATTATAATCTAGTATGGATTTCAACATTTGATGCCCATTGCGGAGATAGTGACTATAAAACATATTTTCAGCACTAACTGCTTTATTTTATTCGTTGTCTATTCACTTTTTTCAGGTCATAAAGAATGCCAGAGTCACCGCAGACCCTACAAACATAAATGACGTTTACAAAACAGTCAAACTTTTCAAACAGGGCGTAGAAATCGACGTGGAATTTTCCAGGGAGGACGTCACAAACTTCAACACGGATATCCCAGTCAGAAATGACAGTCAGAATGTCAATAATGACATTTACCCGCTAAATGATGACATAGACCTCGACTTCATGGATGACAATGACATGGGCTTAGATTACACGGGTGACAATGGAAGTGACATTGAGTTTGTTGCCCAAGCCCCTGTCGAGGCGTGTAAGAAATCTGTCAAGAGGAGAAAGAAAAGTGTCAACAAAAATGTCATGGAAGCAAAAGTAGTCAAAACCAGGAAACGGAAGAAACCACTTCAGGGTCGGTATCTGAAGAGAAAGACGCCAACTGGTGACATGGAGTTGTTTAAAGTGACGGTTTTGACGTATGAGGAACAGGTGAGCAGATTTAGCAGCTTTTGATGTTAAGTGATACGTATGCCCATGTCAGATGCAGTTTTTTTTATATTGAAGATAGGCTTGTGCTTGACGACAATCATGCCAGATGGAAAGCAATGATGAGGTCTAGGTTGGAGCGCGCTTGCCTAGAAAATGCCTCTTCTTCTCTTCATTTCTTTCACTTTCTTCTCAAATCACTCTTGAAGGCACCCATATTGTATTTGGCTAAAAACACGGAGGCTGAAAGTGCGTTCCACGCCGTAGCGGTTCGTATCAGAAACGTGGAAGAAAAACGTTTCGTGCGAGTTTGTTGGACGTCAACGACATAAGGATGCCACCGCTCTCGGCGTCTTGCGGTCCTATGGTAGAAAGGTGAAGAAGGCACAAGGTTATGCAGTTCCTGAGCATTCCGTATAATAATTTTGTTTTGCAATATCATACGACATACTGCACGTCTGCGCTTTTCATCCTGAGACATAAGTCGTTAGGTCTAATTTTGCCCACTAATCACGTCATAGTCTACTTCAAATCGAAACACATGACTGCTTCACTGTATAATAAGTAACAGACATCGCGGTGGTGTCTACCCGGAGAAAAGTCTGCAACTGAAAAACATTCATGCTCATCACACAAACATTATCTAAATATGGGAATCGAACCCACGTAATCCGACGTAGAGGGAAAGTCACTACCTTCTACCCTCTATTGAGTAAAATATAATAATTACATAATTACAGGTGGCAGACATTCAGTGCAAGAAAGACACCCCACTGTACAAAAACTCAACGTACAAATGCACGTACTGCTTCAAAGGATACCAGTACGAGGATGCGTACGAGTCGCACATGGAGCAGCACACGGACGTGAGTTAATATAATTACAGGTGGCATACATTCAGTGCGAGAGAGACAGCTGTACAAAAACTCAACGTACAAATGCACGTACTGCTTCAAAGGATACCAGTACGAGGACGCGTACGAGTCGCACATGGAGCAGCACACGGACGTGAGTTAATATAATTACAGGTGGCAGACATTCAATGCGAGAGAGACAACTGTACAAAAACTCAACGTACAAATGCACGTACTGCTTCAAAGGATACCAGTACGAGGACGCGTACGAGTCGCACATGGAGCAGCACACGGACGTGAGTTAATATAATTACAGGTGGCAGACATTCAGTGCGAGAGAGACAACTGTACAAAAACTCAACGTACAAATGCACGTACTGCTTCAAAGGATACCAGTACGAGGACGCGTACGAGTTGCACATGGAGCAGCACACGGACGTGAGTTAATATAATTACAGGTGGCAGACATTCAATGCGAGAGAGATACCCCCTGTATATAAACTCAACGTACTGCTTCAAACAATACAATTACAGGTCAAACAAAACAATACAATTACCAAAAAAAAAAAAATTACGTGAGTTAAAGAATATAATTACAGGTGGCAGATATTGAGCGCGCTTGTTATGGTAATGCCAAGCGCATTCCACCTTAGACTGTATCATTACTTTCCATCAGGTGTGATCACAATCAAGGGCTAGCCTGTACAGGGTAATAAAGGGCCATATAAAAAACTAGTAGGGCACGTGGGTGCAACCCCTACCGGTTGCCTTTCAACCTTTCAACCTAGTCTCTTCAATATTCGCCATACATTTTGTATGAAAAAAATAAATTCCGCCATTTTGAATTTTTTTTTATACATCGAATAGACCTTTGGGTCTTGATCACCTCTTGCCAAGAAACCGTTCTTCCATCTTTTATACTTTCCGAGATATCGGCGAAATTCATATGGCGGCCATTTTGAATCCGCCATTTTGAAATTTTTTTTCAGCTCACTGCCAATTGGATGACGTTTCGAATGACATTTGGTCGAGCACCCCCCACCTATCTTCAATACCCTTGCCTGTGCTCTTCATCAGTCTTCGAAATCCTTAATCATCAGCTCTCTCCATATTTTTGTTCTTAATGAATTTTTCCGTCTATATGACAGTATACGTCAAAAATTTTTTTTCATACAAAATTGTTCAGGAGAGGTGATCAATGAGTCAGTCAGTGAATCAGCACAAGCAGCTATTATATAGTTGTTTACATTAAAAGTAACAACTTTTGTTGTACGACATTTGAGAAATATCAAATATTCAATATTTAACAGAGATACTCAAATTGTTACTACCATGTAATGTAACATCGGCAACTCGCAACGGCGGCCCGCGATTTGCGGCACCTAACCGCGGCGATTTGCGTTTGTGTGGCACCTTTATGTGTCTCATTAGCACCGCGTATTTCTTAACTGCTCGTAATGGTTTGGCAACTGGGACAGTAGATTGTGGTGATTGTTTCGCTGATCACATGTTCACACACATTCACACACACACAACACAGGTTTCACAGTGTCACTTTACAGAAATAAATTTTTTTTTGAATGAAATAAATTAATATTGAATTTTGAAAAGTCGTTGAATAAAAGTTGTTAGTTTTAATGTAAACAACCACAGACCGACAGCGATTTGGTATTTTTTATATGACCCTGTGTACTAGTTAAAAAATGGCAGTCACCAATCAGTCAGTCAGTCAGCGTTGTTTATTTGTTCCAGAAATACGGCGTGTTCGAGTGCGCGATCTGCGGCATCCACACCAAGAGTCGACAGAAGCTGTTGCATCATCTCAACATGACCCACATCGTTAGATACACGTGCACCAAATGCCCGTTCTTCACGAGGCATAGGTTAGTAATCACTATTTTGTATCCGTTCTTCATGAGACATAGGTTAGTAATCACTATTTTGTATCCGTTCTTCCCGAGACATAGGTGAGTGATAACTATTTTGTATCCGTTCTTCATGAGACATAGGTTAGTAATCACTATTTTGTATCCGTTCTTCCCGAGATATAGGTGAGTAATCACTATTTTGTATCCCTTCTTCCCGAGACATAGGTGAGTAATCACTATTTTGTATCCGTTCTTCCCGAGACATAGGTTAGTAATAACTATTTTGTATCTGTTCTTCATGAGACATAGGTTAGTAATCACTATTTTGTATCCGTTCTTCATGAGACATAGGTTAGTAATCACTATTTTGTATCCGTTCTTCATGAGACATAGGTTAGTAATCACTATTTTGTATCTGTTCTTCCCAAGACATAGGTGAGTAATCACTATTTTGTATCCATTCTTCCCGAGACATAGGTGAGTAATCACTATTTTGTATCCGTTCTTCCCGAGACATAGGTTAGTAATAACTATTTTGTATCCGTTCTTCATGAGACATAGGTAAGTAATCACTATTTTGTATCCGTTCTTCACGAGACATAGGTCAGTAATCACTATTTTGTATCCGTTCTTCACGAGACAGGTCAGTAATCACTATTTTGTATCCGTTCTTCACGAGACATAGGTGAGTAATCACTATTTTGTATCCATTCTTCACGAGGCATAGGTTAGTAATCACAATTTTGTATCCGTTTTTCACGAGGCATAGGTTAGTAATCACTATTTTGTATCCGTTTTTCACGAGGCATAGGTTAGTAATCACTATTTTGTATCCGTTCTTCACGAGGCATAGGTTAGTAATCACTATTTTGTATCCGTTTTTCCCGAGACATAGGTTAGTAATCACTATTTTGTATCCATTCTTCACGAGACATAGGTTAGTAATCACTATTTTGTATCCGTTCTTCACGAGACATAGGTTAGTAATAACTTTTTTGTATCCGTTCTTCACGAGACATAGGTTAGTAATAACTATTTTGTATCCGTTCTTCACGAGGCATAGGTTAGTAATCACTATTTTGTATCCGTTCTTCACGAGACATAGGTTAGTAATAACTATTTTGTATCCGTTCTTCACGAGCCTATAGCTATATATTATATAGTAAAAAAAATAATCCTGTATTGGTTTTAGGAACACGGCCAAGTCGCACGCGCGCTGGCACAACGGAATCAAGTCCAAATGCAAATACTGTGACGCGGAGTTCAGGTGAGTCTTGCGAGGGTCTTCAAATTATTTCTACGAGAGAACGGATAAGTGTCAGGTTCTTTGTTTACAGTAAAATGACGTCACTGCTGTCTCACCTGCGCAAGAAGCACCCGTCCGACCAGGTGTGCACCCTGTGCGGGTACTCCTTCATCGGCGAGAGGGGGCTCGCGTTGCACGTGCAGAAGAAACACCAGTTTGACGACCTGCAGGTGAGCGTGCGGCGGTCGCGGTCACAGCGCAGTGACGTCACTGCTGTCTCACCTGCGCAAGAAGCACCCGTCCGACCAGGTGTGCACCCTGTGCGGGTACTCCTTCATCGGCGAGAGGGGGCTCGCGTTGCACGTGCAGAAGAAACACCAGTTTGACGACCTGCAGGTGAGCGTGCGGCGGTCGCGGTCACAGCGCAGTGACGTCACTGCTGTCTCACCTGCGCAAGAAGCACCCGTCCGACCAGGTGTGCACCCTGTGCGGGTACTCCTTCATCGGCGAGAGGGGGCTCGCGTTGCACGTGCAGAAGAAACACCAGTTTGACGACCTGCAGGTGAGCGTGCGGCGGTCGCGGTCACAGCGCAGTGACGTCACTGCTGTCTCACCTGCGCAAGAAGCACCCGTCCGACCAGGTGTGCACCCTGTGCGGGTACTCCTTCATCGGCGAGAGGGGGCTCGCGTTGCACGTGCAGAAGAAACACCAGTTTGACGACCTGCAGGTGAGCGTGCGGCGGTCGCGGTCACAGCGCAGTGACGTCACTGCTGTCTCACCTGCGCAAGAAGCACCCGTCCGACCAGGTGTGCACCCTGTGCGGGTACTCCTTCATCGGCGAGAGGGGGCTCGCGTTGCACGTGCAGAAGAAACACCAGTTTGACGACCTGCAGGTGAGCGTGCGGCGGTCGCGGTCACAGCGCAGTGACGTCACTGCTGTCTCACCTGCGCAAGAAGCACCCGTCCGACCAGGTGTGCACCCTGTGCGGGTACTCCTTCATCGGTGAGAGGGGGCTCGCGTTGCACGTGCAGAAGAAACACCAGTTTGACGACCTGCAGGTGAGCGTGCGGCGGTCGCGGTCACAGCGCAGTGACGTCACTGCTGTCTCACCTGCGCAAGAAGCACCCGTCCGACCAGGTGTGCACCCTGTGCGGGTACTCCTTCATCGGCGAGAGGGGGCTCGCGTTGCACGTGCAGAAGAAACACCAGTTTGACGACCTGCAGGTGAGCGTGCGGCGGTCGCGGTCACAGCGCAGTGACGTCACTGCTGTCTCACCTGCGCAAGAACTAATAAAAATAATACTAAATTTTGAAAAGTCGAATGATATGTACATGAAGTGATTATCTAATTTATTGAGGGTACTAACACATTCCCAGGTAGAGCCCGCGGGCCCCACGTGCGCAGCGTGCGGAATACGCTTCGCGAACGACGCTGCGTACGAGCAGCACGTGCGCGTCTCGCCCAAACACGCCGCGCCCGAGTAAGTTGCACCACAAAAATAAAAAATAAAAATAATTCAAAGACAACCAGTCTTTAAAGTCGGTTTACGGACGATAGATTTACGTGATAACGTCAAAATCATAATATATCGTAATCGTAATCGTAATCGTAATAATAATCGTTATCGTTATCGTAATCGTAATCGTGATCATAATCAGTCATAATCATTATTTTATCGTTTAATCGTAATCGTAACCGTAATCATAATCATAGTCATTATCATAATCATTATTTTATGTAATTTTTATCGTGCCTCTCTATCGCTTGTTGCGCGCTCTCGCTTGCACGCACAGGCTCAGGTGGAACGTTACGCGGAACGGTACACGGAACGGTACATTTTTTCATGAGTGCTGCTGGTGTTCAACAATTTATTAAACGTTATCACGTCAAAAAAATTGTCTGTACTATAGATAAACTGTTTGTTGCAGTGCCCTTGAGCCCAACGAGCCGCGGTGGCACAAACCCAAAGGTCCGCCGCGACGCAAGGGCGACCAGATGGTCACGTGCGAGCAGGTGGGCCCATAACCTATACAAATCACACTTATCAAATTTAAATACACCTTCACGCCGCAACTTTCATGTTTCAGTGCGGCATGACTCTGACCTTTTATATTTCAGTGCGGTATGACTCTGACCTTTCATGTTTCAGTGCGGCATGACTCTGACCTTTCATATTTCAGTGCGGTATGACTCTGACCTTTCATGTTTCAGTGCGGCATGACTCTGACCTTTCATATTTCAGTGCCGTATGAGTTATGACTCTGACCTTTCATGTTTCAGAGTGGCATGACTCTGACCTTTCATATTTCAGTGTGGTATGACTTTTACCTTTCATATTTCAGTGCGGCATGACTCTGACTTTTCATGTTTCAGTGCGGCATGACTGACCTTTAATGTTGCAGTGCGGCATGACTCTGACCTTTCATGTTTCACTGCGGCATGACTATGTCTGCTTAGGCATATAATTGGGGCAAATAAAACACACTAATTTTCGCCGTTAGTTTGGTTTAATGTGCACTCGTACATGGTTGACGAGTGACTGTCATAAAAATATCATTATGTAATGCTATAGAACGCGCCTGTTTGGTTTTAATAGCAATTAACAACATCTACAAATTTGGTGTTGTGAAGGCGTAGGCCGGAACACTGACCTTTAATGTTTCAGTGCGGCATGACTCTGACTTTTCATGTTTCAGTGCGGCATGACTCTGACTTTTCATGTTTCAGTGCGGCATGACTGACCTTTTATATTTCAGTGTGGTATGACTCTGACCTTTTATATTTCAGTGTGGTATGACTCTGATCTTTCATATTTCAGTGCGGCATGACTCTGAAAGGGTTCAAGTACTACACGTACCACTTCAAGAGACACCACCGCGACAAGATACGCACGCAGTTCGCCAACGCGCACGAGCGGTGTCTGTGCGAGCTCTGCGGACGGGTTCTGCAGGTGAGGCTTTAGAGATCCGCACCAATGTCGTAATAAGTTTTCTTTTAAAATAATAAATTATTATTTATTATTATAGTAGTGATGAAGATGATAATTTTGTCCCCAGCACTCGAGCGCCCTCAAAAGCCACATGCTCGTCCACACGGGCACGAAGGACGTGCAGTGTTCCGTGTGCGACAAGCGCTTCTACCACCGGCGGCAGCTGACCATGCACATGGACACCCACAACGAGGCCAAGCGCACCTTCGACTGCCCCGTGTGCGCGCGCAGCTTCACCAGCAAGTCCAACAAGAACAGGCACTTGTGGGTGAGTGCGGAACACACTGGGTGACGGGTGACCGGTGTCACATGCTCGTCCACACGGGCGAGAAGGACGTGCAGTGTTCCGTGTGCGACAAGCGCTTCTACCACCGGCGGCAGCTGACCATGCACATGGACACCCACAACGAGGCCAAGCGCACCTTCGACTGCCCCGTGTGCGCGCGCAGCTTCACCAGCAAGTCCAACAAGAACAGGCACTTGTGGGTGAGTGCGGAACACACTGGGTGACGGGTGACCGGTGTCACATGCTCGTCCACACGGGCGAGAAGGACGTGCAGTGTTCCGTGTGCGACAAGCGCTTCTACCACCGGCGGCAGCTGACCATGCACATGGACACCCACAACGAGGCCAAGCGCACCTTCGACTGCCCCGTGTGCGCGCGCAGCTTCACCAGCAAGTCCAACAAGAACAGGCACTTGTGGGTGAGTGCGGAACACACTGGGTGACGGGTGACCGGTGTCACATGCTCGTCCACACGGGCGAGAAGGACGTGCAGTGTTCCGTGTGCGACAAGCGCTTCTACCACCGGCGGCAGCTGACCATGCACATGGACACCCACAACGAGGCCAAGCGCACCTTCGACTGCCCCGTGTGCGCGCGCAGCTTCACCAGCAAGTCCAACAAGAACAGGCACTTGTGGGTGAGTGCGGAACACACTGGGTGACGGGTGACCGGTGTCACATGCTCATCCACACGGGCGAGAAGGACGTGCAGTGTTCCGTGTGCGACAAGCGCTTCTACCACCGGCGGCAGCTGACCATGCACATGGACACCCACAACGAGGCCAAGCGCACCTTCGACTGCCCCGTGTGCGCGCGCAGCTTCACCAGCAAGTCCAACAAGAACAGGCACTTGTGGGTGAGTGCGGAACACACTGGGTGACGGGTGACCGGTGTCACATGCTCGTCCACACGGGCGAGAAGGACGTGCAGTGTTCCGTGTGCGACAAGCGCTTCTACCACCGGCGGCAGCTGACCATGCACATGGACACCCACAACGAGGCCAAGCGCACCTTCGACTGCCCCGTGTGCGCGCGCAGCTTCACCAGCAAGTCCAACAAGAACAGGCACTTGTGGGTGAGTGCGGAACACACTGGGTGACGGGTGACCGGTGTCACATGCTCGTCCACACGGGCGAGAAGGACGTGCAGTGTTCCGTGTGCGACAAGCGCTTCTACCACCGGCGGCAGCTGACCATGCACATGGACACCCACAACGAGGCCAAGCGCACCTTCGACTGCCCCGTGTGCGCGCGCAGCTTCACCAGCAAGTCCAACAAGAACAGGCACTTGTGGGTGAGTGCGGAACACACTGGGTGACGGGTGACCGGTGTCACATGCTCGTCCACACGGGCGAGAAGGACGTGCAGTGTTCCGTGTGCGACAAGCGCTTCTACCACCGGCGGCAGCTGACCATGCACATGGACACCCACAACGAGGCCAAGCGCACCTTCGACTGCCCCGTGTGCGCGCGCAGCTTCACCAGCAAGTCCAACAAGAACAGGCACTTGTGGGTGAGTGCGGAACACACTGGGTGACGGGTGACCGGTGTCACATGCTCGTCCACACGGGCGAGAAGGACGTGCAGTGTTCCGTGTGCGACAAGCGCTTCTACCACCGGCGGCAGCTGACCATGCACATGGACACCCACAACGAGGCCAAGCGCACCTTCGACTGCCCCGTGTGCGCGCGCAGCTTCACCAGCAAGTCCAACAAGAACAGGCACTTGTGGGTGAGTGCGGAACACACTGGGTGACGGGTGACCGGTGTCACATGCTCGTCCACACGGGCGAGAAGGACGTGCAGTGTTCCGTGTGCGACAAGCGCTTCTACCACCGGCGGCAGCTGACCATGCACAAACAAACTTTGTTCCAACCGAGTATTTCACGACACACACATAGTTTTTACCCCGTTACAATTTTTTTTTTTTTTACAGACCCACACTCAAGTCTCGCGTCCATTCAAATGCCACGCGTGCCCGAAGACCTTCGTGTACCCGTCCGAGAGGAAGATCCACGTGAACCACGCGCACGCCAACCAGCCCTACCCCAAGAAGAGCAAGACGAGGGTGCGGAGCAGCCGCCCCCGCCACACCCGGGAGGCTGCGTACCAGATGAGATCGCACGACGGGATCCATATGAACCCCATGGAGATGTGTGCGGACGCGTCTTATGGCAGCGAGGCTAGTGCCGTGCTCAATGAGTGAGGCCGAAGACAAAATGACGACGACTTCGACAACGATTGACGACAAATTGAAGACTTGTGGGTGACTGTGACACACACTGTCGGTGAGTGCGAAACACACTGTCGGTGAGTGCGACACACACTGTCGGTGTGTGCGACACGCACTGTCGGTGAGTGCGACACGCACTGTCGGTGAGTGCGACACGCACTGTCGGTGAGTGCGACACGCACTGTCGATGAGTGCGACACGCAATTGCCACCACTACCCACAACACTCATTTATAACAATTATGAAAATGTTATTGCATGTAATTTGTAAATATGTATTTACAGCAAACTAAATAAAGCATTTTACTTAATTATTATTGGTGATTTTATTACAAATAATTCTAGGGTAAACTTTTCTATTTTTTAGGGTCAGTCAAGGCACCCAGATCTTAACTTTAACCACCGATAAAAAACTGAAGGATATGGACAACGATTTACGTAAACCTTTTTCATACAAGCAAACAGTAGCGCATCTGTCAAAATTTCATAGTTGGCTACTGAGCGAACTACGTGATGTCCTTACTGCTGGCGTAAAAACAACCATTTTTGCACGCCCGTTTTCACAGGGACTTTACGCAATATAGACTTATTATTTGATTTGTGGATTCCGCCATATCAAGGCGTTAGTTGGAATTTGACAGATGGTGCAACTTTTTATTTGTATAAAGAAACTTTGGAACAGTTGTTTTTTTTAACTTCCAAATTGGCTCAGTGGTCTTGGAAGGCTTGCTGCTTGCTGCCATGGCTTGTTACCACCCTACCAGCAGAGACGCGCCGCCAAGCGATTTGTAGAAACAAAGCATCGCGTCAAAAGACCGTCAAACGGCAAACCATAATGAGTATAGTCTGTCAAAAAAAGTCATGAAATAAAAGGGAGTTGTAAAAATAAATTATTAAAAAGTCAGAGAGTAAAGTAGGTACATTTTTAATGAATAGTCAAGTAATCAAAATGAAATTAATCACTCTTTTTAATATTCTGTATTTACATACTTTTTAATTATTGTTTCCGTGAATAAATTTCATGACTTTTTGACGTGACAACGTCTTATAAATCGATAGAGCCGGCTGCACGCACAAAAAAACATGACTCATCCGGCGTTACCTCGCTCTGAGGCGTTCCATGTAAGGCTTGAAGTGCAAGCGAGAGTTGTCACGTTCAACTATCGTCAGTAAACCGACTTTACAGACAACCAATTTTTTGACGGACTATAACTTACCCCTTCCAAATTACGATAACAACTTCGGCTACTTTGATGATTACTTACCATCAGGTGCACAGAACACATATACTCTCTAACGAGAGATCAGGTGAGAGGTATATACTCATCAGTGCCTGTACGGCATACTTGCGGTATTGATACGTGATAAGATCTTAGATAAAAAAATGAAACCACTATTAAAATTTGATAATACATAATATAATATTGCTATTTACAATATTCTTTAATTCAAGCGCAATATAAAACACAAAAAATGTTTAATACACATAATTTTTATACATCATCAGGATCAAGGAACTTCATTTACATGTACACTTACATTTACAATTATTAATAATTTATACAATTATTATATTAATATTCATCTGTGGGTATAGATATTCAATCCACGATGGCGCGCCCCACTCTGTCACAGTCAAACTCCACACGAATCGAATGAAACAAAAGCGATTTTGACAGAGTGGGGCACGTCGTCGTGGATTGAAATATCTATACGGGGGCTATTCACGTAACCCGTCGGCACAGAACACTTAATAGTACCAGAAGGTTCACTCCGCACGATCATTTAAAGAAATAGCGACTCTAGCGCTGACACAAAAAGTGCAATTCAGTTCGCAATAGCGCCTGGCCCCGCCCTCAAAATCGACACGCAACAAACGCAATGTTATGGTCTCTTTCTATCGCCTAACTTTATCTCTTACGGTGTACTAGGGCTGCCGTAGTGGTGGCTGAACAGACGGCGCGTAAAATAGACCGTACAGAACTAGCGCGTGCAACTCGGCCCGCGAGCGGCAACCATCTGAAATATTGAGGTCCGGACCCCTACTTGTAGCCGGGACGGTCACGTGATAAGTGAGACTGGCCTGGCGTCGGCTACATTTCGTTAAGTGAAATATTTAAAAAGGTGATGTTCAAAAGTTAAGATATTATTCAAAACAGAATTGGTACCATAATCTTATTAACAGTTAATTTTAAAAGCGAATTCGTGGTAAATATATTAAAATAATAATACAATTACATTATCTTGATTTGCATTGTGTAGGAAAATTTCATTCACATTCAATAAATATAATATTCTGCTTAAAATAATCTACTTACTCACAAATCACAATACAAACATACCTACTTAAAAATAAACAGACTGATTTTATAAGAGAAACATTTGTAACCAGGGGGCTATTCACGTATCGTTTTCACACACTGAGTGATGTGATTCAAGAAATAAAATAAAAAATTAACACTGAAAAATTAACTTTACAGCTATTGGTTTAGAGTATAAAATTGAATGTATTTCAACTAGAGTTGCCACGAATAGTGATTTAGCCGAATACCGAATGTTCGGCAACGCTATCGGCCGAAGCGCCGAATATTCGGCCGCCGAACATTCGGCACTAAGTACATGCTTGTCGATGATGATGAATCTAGTAGTAGCTACTGAATGAAAATCATAAGACATTTGAAATACACGACAGTTTCTGGAACTGCTCTGAGGAAGTCGCTACTGATAATGTGCGAAATAGTAATAATGAGGAGAACATGGAAAAGAATACTGTAGCAAATGAGATAGATTTTTATTTGAAAACTATACTCGCCTAGATAGGAAAGCTGATCCTTACAAAGTTACAAGTGGTGGTCAGCAAATGAAAAGCAATAGGTACCCAAACCTTTCAAAATTTGCTAAAGTTTATTTTTCTTCTCCCGGGAGTAGCGTGTATAGTGAGAGGTTGTTTGCTGAAGCTGGTATCATTTACGATGAAAAGCGTAATCGTTTGCTACCATCAAATGCGGAAAAGCTTGTTTTTATCCACCACAACTTACCGCTGATTATAAAATACTGTATTACTGATTATAAATATTTGATAATAAATACAAATCTTGAGTAATATGATGTGTCTTTTTTGTCCACGATTAATGGTATTCTATTCGGCCGAATACCGAATACCAAAAAAAGTGGCCGAATAGGCCGAATACCGAATAGTAGCCGAATATTCGTGGCATCTCTAATTTCAACATAGGAAATATTATCTTTCAACCTTATCGCAAAAAGTAAATTTAATTTCACGATTGTCGTCCATGTTCAGTTTCACTACATTCAATTTTACTTAATTATTAATTTTTCAGTGTTGGCAAAAATGTTTTGATTTCAGTATCGTCTGCTTAAATAGGTACGTAAATTCCATGACCTTTTTAAACATTTCACTTCACGAAATATAGCTGACGTGACGCGTTATGTGAATAGCCCCCCTGCATGAATTTCTGTCCCCATATTAGTTTTTTCTAATTTTTATAAAGCTTTAGCGATTGTAGATAAAGAATAGTAATCATTATTCATACTATTCATCATAATAAACTAGACTAACTAAATTAGTGACACAAGCCCTTGGGAGTGATACTGAATTCTAAGACGCTTGCCTGCTAATTTAATATGCACGCTCCTAAATTAAACCTAGATGAAAAATTTTCCATCATGAAACTAAAATGGCAATGGTTAGGGGACATAGCTTGCACGGCCCATAGACGCTGGGGTCCCAAAGTGCTGGAACGGCAACCCCACACCGGGAAATGTAGGGTTGGTAATCGCAGGTGGACTAGTATTAAATGTCATTGGACCATTCGACCCTAACAAAGGAGGATTATGAGAAACAGATGCGTCTAAAGTACCTACACTAACATCATTTGAGGGTGTCACTTGCGGTTTTTCTTCATGCGACCTCATATGAGTTTTAAGATACCGAGCGTTCGCACTTTTAAAGTCACAATGCACACACGCGTAGGGCTTCTCACCAGTGTGAGTCCGCATGTGGGTTTTGAGACACCTTGGCGTTGAACTTTTATAGTCACAAAGCTCACAGCTGTACGGCTTTTCATCTGTGTGTGTCATCATGTGTATTTTTAGGTTACTGATCGTCGAACTTTTATAGTCACACTGTTTGCAGCAGTAGGGTTTCTCGCCTGTGTGCCTTCGCATGTGTGTTTTCAGGTTACTGGGTGTCGAGCTCTTATAGTCACAATGCTCGCAGCAGAACGGTTTCTCTCCTGTATGAGTCATCCTGTGGATACGTAGGTTGTTTGCCGTTGAACTTTTAAACTCACAGCGGTCGCATGAATAAGGTTTCTCGCCGGTGTGAATACGTAAGTGTGTCCTGAGATAGCTGGCAGTGGGACTTTTATAGTCGCAAAACTGGCAACAGTAAGGTTTTTCGCCTGTATGACTCCTCCTATGTGCTTTTAAGTTACTGGCTGTCGAGCTTTTATAGTCGCAGTACTCACAGCTGTAAGGTTTTTCACCGGTGTGGGTCATTGTGTGAATTCTCAGATTGTTAGCCGAGGAACTCTTATGATCGCAATGTTCGCACTCATAATGTCTTTTAGAACTGCGAGTCTCCATCCTTACCTTCCGTTTTTTCTTTTTCCTCTTCTGGTGATGAGCTAAATGCGTTTTTAAGCTGCTTCTCAGTTTAAACTCACTCTGGCAAAGATCGCAAGAATACAACTTAGGTCCTCCGAATCTATTGCTGAGTGGCACTGACATTTCTTCATCATCACTGGATGCTGATGCACTTTGTGGCTCGTCTTTAATTTCCTGTGCTGTAGGGTTGTTATAATCGTAGTAATCTGGTTCAATCGTAATCATCACGGGACGATGCTCCGATTTGTTGGTAGAGCTGTGTTCGTGAGATGTTGGCAATGTGTCTTCTGCCAATGGATCTGTTTCCATTTTCAATAGTTGAAGTTACACAGGTCTACTACTTTTAAATGGTTTTGCTTAATTTGACGTCAATTGTAGAAAGTCTTAATTCCATATTTGTTCCTGAAACAAAGATTAAAATATGAACAAGCTTCAACATATTCTTGTGTAGGTTTTAACTATTTTTTTGCCTGCAATAGGGTTCACTTGGACTCTAGCAAAAAAGACCAAATAAACCTTTTTCTGGACCAAATAAAAATGGGACTGGATAGGCCATACTTCATGTCAAACATCAGGTGCCCCAAGATTCAAAAATTAAATAAATAAATAAATATACATATATCACGACATTACACACATCGCAGTCTAGCCGCAGAGTAAGCGCCAGCTTGTGTTACTAAATAACTCATAAATATACATACATACTAATAAACATAAATATTATAACACCCAGTAACTGGAAAACATTCATGCTCATCACACAAACATTTACCAGTAGTGGGAATTGAACCCACAACCTCCGACACAGACAACACCGTTCGGTTGTCAAATTAAAAAAGATTTATAGACATATAGATTACATTAATTAATATTATAATAAAGGCAATTGTTTATAAGTGTGAATGTTTGTTACTCCTTCACGTCGCAATTACAGAACCATTTTGTCTGAAATTTGGAATGGAGATAGATTATACCCTGGACTAACACATAAGCTACTTTTTATTCCGCAAAAAATCATATATCCCGCGGGATTTAAACCACAAAATTCACCGAGCGAAGCTGCGGGCGTCCACTAGTATTTTTAAGTAAATATTTTTTGGCAGCAATGAAATTGAATACAGTACCCCGTAAAGTGCGGATAAACATCCTAGACACTTGAAAAACGACTACTACGAGATAGATAATTGCTAGTTTTGCTGTTACAAAAGCGTCATCATGCACAGATACGGTAGGTATACAAGCAAGTCCGTCCTTACCTGCGAATATCTCCTAGGAGTGTACTTCACTGATGACTTGCTAGTAATTCATGCACAATACAAAACACCCTGCGTTGTAATGAATGTAAATCGAGCCCTTATACCTAGGTTAGCAAAAGCTAAATGCTAATTCATTTTGTAAACTCTCGTCATTAAAAACCCAAACCCAAAGCGATAATTTAAAAAAAAAAAACAAAGAATGCCACAGATTACTATGTATCACTATTGATGGAAGAGACTAGAGATAATGGTCTGTGACAGCAGCCGTGTTATTAGTCTTTAACAGAAACTAAGGAAGCTGTATGATGGCTGTATGGCCTGGGTCTGGAGTAAACCACTTTAGTATTGTACTATATTGGTTACTGACTGAGGTTACATACTGATTACTCTAAATATATCACCTCAATAATATCTCATAGGCTATATCACTGTATTTAATTAAATATGGGGCCCTCATATAAATAATTTATCGAACAGGCTTAGTTCTGCTGCGTACGCGGTTAAAAAAATTAGGCAGCTCACAGACGTCCAGACTGCTCGACTGGTATATTTTAGTTACTTTCACAGCATTATGTCCTATGGTCTCTTGCTATGGGGTAATGCTGCTAACATTGATACCATTTTCGTGCTGCAGAAGAAGGCTGTTCGTGCCATTTACAAAATGGGACCAAGGGAATCTTTAAGAGAAAAATTCAAAGAATTTAATATAATGACGGTGCATGCACAGTATATATTTGATAATTTGATATATGTGCATAAAAATATTAATAATTTTGTTAAAAAAAGCGATCTCCATGCAATTAATCTTAGAAGTAAAAACAAATTAGTAGTGAATAAAACAAGACTAGAGAAAATAAATAAATCATTTAAAGGCAACGGGATACGCTTTTACAACAAACTTCCTAGTGAAATATTAAATTTATCCCTCAAAAAGTTCAAAGTCGCTGTAAAACGAAAGCTTGTTAATAAAGCTTACTATAGTGTTAAGGATTATTTAAATGAATCGAATCCTTGGGAGTGACCTGCTTTAATTTTAATTATACTAGCTCAACTAGTTTTAAGAGCATTGTGAAGTGGTGATAACCGAAAAAAAAACCCGGCTGAGTTTGTTGTGGGCTTCTTCTCAGTGCAGGGCGCGTTTGAACCCTCGTAAACTTAGTTTTAAGTCGTCTTGTAGTTATCACCATACATAATTTGTAAAATATATCATATTGACGTTTTACAAGTGCCTTGTAAGTTAGGCCTATGTGAAATAAATATATTTTGAGTTTGAGTGTAGAAGATATAAAACACCGTTTATGAATATAAATTGTTTTATTCTACTTATTTATGTTACAAAGGAAACGGAGGGAAAAATGACAATGCAATTTTACAATGAGTAACGACATAGACTATGCATAGACAAGTGTCAGTGACAAGGAGTATAGAAAATTAACACAGATAATAATAAACATTACAGCTTGCGTTCAATAATCAAATTATACTAACACTCTCCCCAGAATGCAAGCCCATTTTTAAACAACAAAACAAATGTTTATTTAACGTTACCCCTTTAGTCAAAATATCAGCGACCATCTGATTGCTAGAACAAAATTCAAATTTAATTAACAATTTAGTAACATAGTCTTTAAGAAAATGAAAACGAATATCTATATGCCTAGTTCGCGGTTTGTAGCTATCATTAAGCGAAAGTTTGATCGCGCTCTGGTTGTCACTGCAGATCTGGAGTGCGCCTTCCTCATCTTCTCCAAGCTCCCCTAGCAGCTGACGAAGCCAAAGCGCCTCCTGCGCCGCCGCCGCCATGGCCATGTACTCGGCCTCGGCTGTGGATAGCGCCACCGTTTGTTGCCTGCGGGAGCACCAAGATATGCCTCCACCCTGCAAAATAAAAATGTAACCTGTGCAGGATTTTCTATCCTGCATATCGTTTGCCCAGTCCGCGTCGCAGAATCCAATCAATTTAGATCCATCTTTGGTATACATTAGTTTATAATCTTTAGTACCTTGCAGGTATCTCATCACCCTCTTGATAGACATCCAATGCTCCATCTGCGGATTTTTATTAAATCTGCTGAGTGTGTTGACAGCATATGATATGTCCGGTCTAGTAGCTTGTGCTAGGTATAGGAGACAACCAACTGCCTGAAGATATGGAAAAGTTTCATTGGTTACCTCTGTGCATGAGCTCAACTTCTTACCAGGCTCAATGGGTGTTTTAACAGGTTTGCACTCTAACATGCCAAACTTACTAAGAACTTCTTTTATATATTTTTGTTGATCTATCATTAATTTTCCTGAAGTTCTATCTCTTGTAATATTTAATCCAATACATTGTTTGATTTCACCTAGATCCTTCATGGAAAATTTAGTTTTTAATTTTTCTTTAATCTGATTCTTTATCTCATTATCAGCTGAGAATAGAATTAGGTCATCAACCCAAACTGCAATAAATATCATCATACTAATATTATAGTAGATGCAGGGGTCCACTTTAGACTGTTGAAAACCAATATCTTGTAGAGCTCCATTCAACTTCTTGTTCCAGAGTCGACTTGCCTGTTTAAGGCCATATATAGATTTATGTAGCTTACACACTTGCCATCCCTGTTCATACATTGGAGGTTGTTGCATGTAGATCTCTGCATCAATGTCTCCTTGCAAAAACGCAGAGACAGCATCCATCTGATCAATGTCTAAATTGTGTTTGACTGCCAATGCGAGCAACAATCTCACGGATGTGTAGCGTACAACTGGGGAGTAAATTTCCTCATAGTCAATCCCTTTTCTTTGTTTAAAACCCTTGATGACTAATCTCGCTTTATAGCGTACAACTTCACCATCCTGATTTGTCTTGGATTTGTATACCCACTTGCAAGGTATGATCTTCTTGTGCGGAGGAGGCTCTACCAGAGTCCACGTTTGATTTTTACATAATGCCCTATATTCCTCGTCCATAGCATCCTGCCATTTACTAGCTTGCTCTGTGGATAGGGCTTCTTCTACAGACTGTGGGTCGCTTAGATTGCTATAGCAAAAATAACTAGTGGGGCTATCTTGATTACCTTCATTGATTACTCTGGCTTTACGTGGTCTCAGGTTCACGTTTCTGTAATCTCCTGACGATAACCTTCTGGAAGGCACGTAGGTTTCATCAAGATCTCCTTCATCAGTATTACATTCACTGGATGACTCTGCATCAACTGTGGTCACTGAGTCCCTGTGTTCTGACAGTTCAATCTGTGTCGAAGCGTTTTCGGAGTGAACAGAGATTTTGGGTGTACTGTTGTGATGACTGCTGCAGGCTGGCTGATCTGGAATTTCACATGTCACAATTTTATAATCATGTGAGTTATCTTTTTCTAAGAAAGTAACATCCCTACTCTTTATCATTTTTCGAGTTTTAGGGTTCCATAATCGATATCCTTTGGTGTCATCACAATACCCGAGAAAAATCATTTTCACTGACTTAGGGTCCCACTTAGATCGCTTCTCTTTAGGAACTTGCACCATTGCCTCGGAACCAAATATCCTCATATGAGAAATATTAGGTTTTCTGCTTGACCACATTTCATAAGGAGTCTTCCCACTGAGTGCCTGTGTAGGCGACCTATTTATGATATAGGCTGCGGTTGCTACAGCTTCTGCCCAAAACTGTTTTCCTAATTTTGCATCAAAAATCATACATCGTGCACGCTCAACTAAGGTTCTATTCATACGCTCGGAGAGACCATTCTGTTGCGGGGTGTACGGTGTACTGGTTTGGTGAACAATACCAGAATCTGTAAGATATTTCTCAAATTCTCTGTTACAGAATTCCAGACCGTTGTCCGTCCGAAAGCATTTAATTTTCCTATTTAATTCATTTTCTACTTTATTTTTAAAATCTTTGAATACATTCAGGACATTCAGTTTGTCTTTCAT
Source organism: Coenonympha arcania (assembly GCA_036785405.1). Classification (NCBI taxonomy): domain Eukaryota; kingdom Metazoa; phylum Arthropoda; class Insecta; order Lepidoptera; family Nymphalidae; genus Coenonympha; species Coenonympha arcania. Next base: position 7,364,722 of record CM072081.1, read on the forward strand.
AAAATATACATAAACCTTCCTGGTATAATCATCAACAAAATTAATGAAATATTTCATACCTGAGATTGATAAACTCTCCATTGGTCCGCAGACATCAGAATGGATGAGTTGTAGGGGTTGCTTTGCTCGGGAACCCACATTATTGAATGGCAGTCTGGATTGTTTACCTTCACTGCATGTTGTACAGACAATGTTGCTTTTACTTGAGCTAGATGGCAGCGTTACTCCCTCGCTGCAACTCGGTAGCTTATTCACATCGCTGAAATTAAGATGTCCCATGCGACGATGCCACAGGACTGACTCATCTGTAATTCCAGCACATATCAAATTAGCAGGTACATCTGTATTTGAGTTCAACCGGTACAGGTTATTTACTAATGTTGCCGAACAGACGAAGATGCCATCCTTGTTATAAATGTTGCAGCCCTTGTTATGAAATATGACTTTACACCCACTTTTGCTTATAGCACTGACTGAGAGCAAGTTAACAGCAATATCAGGTATGTATAGAACATTTTTCACCTGTATTTTCTTGTTTTCACCTACATTTATGTTTACTTTACCAGCACTCTTAACGGCAAGTGGTGATTTGTTTGCCACAGTGACGTGTGACACTGGTGGCTCTGTGACATCATACAACCAGTCGCTCCTGTGGGTCATATTTAGGGCAGCTCCACTGTCCAAATACCAACTGCTGTCCATAGGATGGTCATCACTTGTAAAAGCTGAAAAAGCTGCAATAAAGCTAGTGTTATTATTATTTTTGTTTCCATTGTTTGGTTTTGCCTGTTCTTTGTCTGTCTTCTTATATCTGCAAAAACGTCCCAGGTGTCCATAGCGATTACAATTAAAACAGCGCGGGCCCTTCGATTTCGGCCTCGATGTCTGTGACTCAGACTTCTTCTTACCCATATAAAAAGCAGAGGGCTCAGGATTTTTTACTTCTTGGATCAGCTTTGTTTTAATTGAATCTGCGCTTATGTCTATTCCAGAACTTTCCAATGCCATTATCATAGGTTTGTACGAGTCTGGGAGACCTGCAAGCATTAATGTACCAATCCACTCGTCCTCAATTTTAAAATTGATACTTCGGAGCTTGTGCGCAGTACTCATAATTTTATTGACGTATTCTTCGATGTTTCCACAGCTGTCCAGAGTCGTCGTCACTAAATCTTTGAGTAATCCAACTTTACGTGTTAAGCCGTTGTCGTCGAACGCCTTCTCCAGATTTTTCCACACTTCTCGGGCGGTCTTGGCATCCTGCACGTGGACGTAATTAACGGGATCCAATAGAAGGATAATCTTGGCTCGCGCTTTGATGTCTTTAGAAACATTCAGGGGTTTTGTTTCATCCAGCTCAACACAGTCCCAAAGGTCTTCATGCTTCAAATACGTTTGTACACCGAACTTCCATGTGGCGTAGTTTGAACGGCCGGTTAATTTTTCCAAATTAAACGTATGCGCACTTGTGGTTGCCATATTTTGATTTTCCCTTATTCCTTCTCGCAACCACGCTCTGCTACCATGTAGAAGATATAAAACACCGTTTATGAATATAAATTGTTTTATTCTACTTATTTATGTTACAAAGGAAACGGAGGGAAAAATGACAATGCAATTTTACAATGAGTAACGACATAGACTATGCATAGACAAGTGTCAGTGACAAGGAGTATAGAAAATTAACACAGATAATAATAAACATTACAGCTTGCGTTCAATAATCAAATTATACTAACATTGAGTTTGTATGATTATAATTATTATTTTAAAGCAATCTGTGTTTCCCTATCGTAGTTCCCTAGTAATCTGTGGCAATCTGTGGGTATGATTGTCCATGATGATTGTTTGTTATTACTTCTGAGGTTATTACTTGTCTATGGTTCAGCACAGAAAATCAACACCAAAGAATAGGCTGTATCATGGCTGTATGGTCTTCGATCTTTGCCTGTCCCGAAAAGGACAAATGATTAAAACAGAACAGAAGTGTCTATGGTTCATGGGGTTCTCCAGGTGTGGTCTGTGGTTCATAGTTACCTGTCAAAATAATTACAATCCACGCTAGTGTTAGAGTAATCTGTGTTCTGCTGTGTGGTCTGTGCTTAGAAAGGCTGGAACCCAGAGCCGTAAAGCCAGTTATTAAAAAAAAATATATCTGTGATCTGCTCAGGTGATCTGTAGAGGATCTGTATTCTGTGCTTCTGTCATTGAGATCATAATTCAGTCATTGGCTGAAAGTCGTTTTCTATAGTGTTTTATCAGTTTTATGTCTATGGTCGTTTTTTTTGGTCTTTCCATGGTCTTTCTCTAAAAGTAAATAAATTATAATCTGAATTCCACAATTTACGATATTGCTTCGTAAACTGCAACTAGCTTAATTTGGTGTAAATTGTGCTTAGTGAATAGCATTTTATAGCAGTAAAATGAGGTGCTTTGTACCTTCGTGTAACAACATATTTAGTAAATCTCAAAATATTACGTTTCACAGGTGTGTACTTATTAAGTTTTTTAGACAAAAATCTTACTTACAGCCCCATTAACAATAACTTTTCAATATAAATGTGTAAAGTATGTTAAGCCTATTAAATCATATCTTTCAAAAGAATTTTTAGCTTAACCCGTCCATGGCATTTAAAAATTCTGTTGGAGCTTCCATTACACTGCAGTGTCTTGAAATTAAAATAAACACTGATCCTGTTTTAGTCTCTGGTACTTAGTAGGTGAAAGATTGCTGGTAGCGGGTGGATGAGAAAGATAGAAGGCCGTCAGTGGTGGCATGCTCTCGAAAAAGCCTAAATCTACGTCTATGGATGTCTGTAAGCTGATTAAAAAAATTATAGTTTAAAAATGTTCCCAGGTTTCCACTAGACACGTTTTGTCGCATCGCCTGGCTGTCAGCACTAGGCTTAGAAGACAGTGAAGTCCCTAACTCCGCATTGATCTGTTCCGTACACTTCAACGATGCCTATTTCTACAATAAGAATGGTGCCAGGGCGCTGGAGAGGTGCGCACTGCCTTATGTGCAGGTAAGAAATCATACGTTCTGCCGCATCTCCTGGCTCTAACTCCGCATTGATCTGTTCCGTACACTTCAACAATGCCTATTTCTACAATAAGAATGGTGCCAGGGCGCTGGAGAGGTGCGCACTGCCTTATGTGCAGGTAAGAAATCATACGTTCTGCCGCATCTCCTGGCTCTAACTCCGCATTGATCTGTTCCGTACACTTCAACGATGCCTATTTCTACAATAAGAATGGTGCCAGGGCGCTGGAGAGGTGCGCGTTGCCTTATGTACAGGTAAGAAATCATACTCGTTCCGCCGCATCTCCTGGCTGTCAGCACTACGCTTGGAAGACAGTCAAGTTGCTATTCCGCAGTGGTCTATTGCTTACACTTCAAAGATGCTAATGTCTATGTTGGCAAGATGGGCTTCAGAACACTGGAGAGCTATGCACAGTATTTCTGTCCATCATACATGATTGTATTCAAACGCAAGGCTATTTTTAATAATAACCAAAAAGTGTTCAAGTGTGGAAAGTTCCTTATAAAAGAAGAACCTGTCCAAATCTGAACTGAACTAAATTCAAAAATGCTTACTTCTGTTTTCCCTTCAATGTCATTTTTTTAACCTTTAAGTGTTAATTAAACTAAACCAATCCATGTCAAAAAATGTATGAAATTTTGACATTTCTCGCGATTAAATTAGTTTAAGTAGCACTTATGTTTTTAAATTTATTTCGTGCAACTCGGGTTAGTCTCTCTGTTAACAAAAACATCATACAATATACAACACAACAAATATACAACAACGTATTGATTAGTTACACGTTAAAGTTGCAGCATGCGTGTACACTGTAAATAAAGTCATGTCAGTACATCCAGTTTTGACTGTATTTTCGTATATAGTCAATTTTTGTCAAATGAATAGTTTGCAAAGCGTGGTATGTCAAATGACATGGCTATCCTTTTTCAGGTGTGCTTGGCGTGTCTGGATACACACAGCAAACTGTATCCACTCAGTGAACATAATTTGGAGGAGGCGTACCACACCATCACAGGGTTGACTGTGAGTTGTATATATTTTTAAAGCTCTTTGACTTAGTTTTTTGTCAAATGTCAGGAAGAAACTTACTGACCGGTGACTGACATATCAAGGTGCAGCCCACAAATGTTTTGTCTAGATACCCCAAAGAGGAATTACCAAAGGTGGTATAAATTTTTTCTCGTGTACCAAAACCCAAACATTGTAGGAAAATAAAATAGAGTTTTTTAAGAACCATTGGCAAAATTCATTAAAATTTACTTTCTTTTCAATGCACATTTCCTATCATACAGGTTTTATCGCAATTTTACCCCGGCCACAGAACACTAAATAGTACCAGCTTACTCCACACGATAATTTAAAGAAATAGCGACTCTAGCGCTGACACAAAAAGTGCAATTCAGTTCGCAATAGCGCCTGGCCCCGCCCTCAAAATCGACACGCAACAAACGCAATGTTGTGGTCTCTTTCTATCGCCTAACTTCATCTCTTACGACGTACTAGGGCTGCCGAAGTCAGACGGCGCGTAAAATAGACCGCACAGAACTAGCGCGTGCAACTCGGCCCGCGAGCGGCAACCATCTGAAATATTGAGGTCCGGACCCCTACTTGTAGCCGGGACGGTCACGTGATAAGTGGACGGTCACGTGATAAGTGAGACTGGCCTGTCCCGGCGAAGTTTTCCTGGAGACTTTTTTGACTTGCTTGTTTTGTGTTGCAGTTGCAATCGGTAACTAACTTGAAACCGGCGTTGTGTGCTGTGTGCGCGCGGCGGCTCCTTAACTGCGCCCGTTTCAGACAGACGAGTGTCAGGGCGCAGGCGCTGCTGTGGGAGGCCGTAACGAGCAATAAGGTGAGATTATTATTAAGGGGATTTATTGAATTTATTTTTGTCTTTCTCACTCTCACGGAGATTTGGTAGGTGCGACATGCAGCGTCGCGGAAGAATATAGCAGAAAAACGACGTTTTACCTAATTACTCAAAAACTAAGCCAGTTATCAAAAATCTGTTCTAAGCGTTTTAGGATATTATTATTACCGATACATTAAAGCAACAATTACAATTACATCCATTGTAGATTCCGATAAAACATAGAAAAACTGAGATTTTGGAGCAACTTTTGGGAGAACTTTCTATCGAGAAAATTTTATCCAATCGTGTTTCTGCTTCTAAGCGATTTTAAATTAAAGACCCAAAATACATGACGTGTAAATATGAAAGTAATTGTCTTTATAGTTTTTGCATAAAACTTCATTCAAAATCACCTAAATACGGCTTGTAGGCCGTTAAAGAGCGTTCATGCGAAACGGCGTGCCTCGCGTTTCTTACTATACTAAATTGGTATTCGTTAGCGCTGACGCAATTTTGCGCCGATGATGGTATTACAAAAAAATTTATAGTAATATAAATATACATCTTATTAAAATAGTAAATAACCAGTGACATTGAATATAAATTGAATTAAATTACTTTTTCAGAAATAACAAATAATTTATCGAAAAATGCTAAAAATGACACTTTTCGGTTTATGGTTTTTGAATGAAAATCTAGGAAAATCGTGTTTTTTTTGAGACACTTTTTAGTAAATGTTATTAATTTTCTAAATATGTTATTGTTATAAGTTTGTGTTATGAAACATGGCAAATATCTTGCATCAAAATAGAGCTTCCACTGCTAAGTGACTAATTAGCCTTTACCTTAACCTTTTTAATATGTGTATAAATTTCTCATTAGAAAGTTAAAACTTTCTAATGAGAAATTTATACACATATTTTCAAATATTTTTGAGACAAAAACTAGATTATGAAATGCCAAATAATATGATGACAATTATCTAATCAATAATTGAACACATGACACTCTTATGTTACGTCGAAAATTGACAATTTTGACTCAAGCATAATTCCAACGCATGAGCGCTCTTAACCGGCTTCAAAAACTGCTGCTAGTGCACAGTAAAGTAAAATTGGCGGTACTTAGGGAAGAGTATGAAAACATCAAAGAAGAGTATAGAACGAAATAAAAATTTACGCAAACTAATAAACTACAAAAAATATAATTTACCTAGAACTAATAATATCCACGGTAGTAGAAACTTTAAATACACATCACCTAAAATTTTAAATAATCTGTCTCATTCTCTTCTAAATAAAATCCACCAGAATCGGATGGAGCAGCTATGAAAATAAAATAAAATAAAAATAGCCTTTTTTTTAGTGCTGTTTTGCTTTGTTTTGTAGTAGTAATTACTACAATTTAATAATTATATTATATCTCTAAGCACTAAGTGCCTCTCGGCAAAGGCCTCCTCTAACACCAAATCCATATGGATTTGGTGTTAGAGGTTGGTTTGGTGTTTGGTGTTTTTCCCTAGCACGAATTCCTCTATGTTAAGTTTTTCTCCCACTTTAGCATTAAAATCTCCCATCATCACTATATGTTTGTTTTGCTGCTCCTTTAGGATTTCGGATAGATCATTGTAGAAGTTATTAATTTCACTTGGGTCTGACTGTTCACTTTCTGTATACTCTACTACTATTTGTATAATCATTAGCAGCAATTAACTTTCTTTTTATTATTTCAGTTAACCGTGTCTCATATAGAAACAATCAGGCAGTCTGAGAACCTGCAATCCAATCTAGTCACCAAATCTTTCCAACCAAATCACTGTGACCTCAACATCGTATGCGACAAAGAGGTACCCATAGACACAGAGTTGGAAGAGGAAGAAAAGAAGACCATAGTGAAAGTAGAAAACCACGACACAGCAATTTTCAAATCCAATATACAATTCGAAAACGAAGACGATGATGAAATTATTGATAGTTTCTCACTCGCAAAGGATATTGTCAAAAATGATGATTTCGACATTTTTGATGACAACGATGATTTTTCGAATGATAATTGTGAATTTCTGAATGACGTCAACAAAGCTGAAACAGTTGCCGATGGTAATGACACAAAAAATGATGACATTGACATTGTGAGTGAAAATGATAGCGATATAGAGCTAATACATTTTGAGAAAGCCAAAAACAAAAAGCTGAATGACAAACCCGAAAAGGATTTACTGAAAAATACTAATAAAGTGAATTCCACGACGGCAAAAGTTAAAAAAAGGAGTGTGGTTAAAAAAAACGTTGTAGCAAAACCTAAAAACACTAAGAAGAGAGAAGCTAATACTAAAAGTAAATCCGAGACTAAAATCAAGTCTGGACGGTCAAGAGAGCAGGCCTATCTTAGTATATTTGAATCAACTAAGCTTTCATATGAGGAGCAAGTGCAAGAAATTGTCCGTAGAAAGGAATCTGCTAACTACAAAAATTCCAGTTTTCAATGCGATTTGTGCTATAAAGGATTTTTGTGCGAGAACACCTTTGCGAGGCATATGGAAAAACATACCAAGGTATTCATTTGCTATTATTATTTCATTTAGTATCTACCATTTGAGACAATACGGTATATATTTTATTATGTTTTTTTGGTTAGTTTTTTTTTTTACTTTAAACAAGTTATAGTACTTGACTGCGATATCGCCTGATGGTAAGTGATGATGCAGTGAGATTTCAATGTACATTCAGTGTACTAAATATCGGGAATTTGTCAATAAAACAAAAAATACAAATTATTCATCTAAATTTATTTTATCGCCTTGAAAGTAGGCCCCATCGCTTGCAATACAACATCTCCAACGCTTCACCCAGTCTTCCATACATTTTTCATAGGCTATTTGCGCTATGGCCTTTAGCTCATTCAGCGAATTTTCTTTTATGGCTTCTATCGACTCAAAACGTTTTCCTCGAAGTGGTAATTTTAACTTGGGAAATAAAAAAAAGTCAGACGGAGCCATATCAGGTGAATACGGTGCTTGGTCGAGAACTTTTGTTGAATTTTTCGCTAAAAACTCTTTCACTATAATGGCTGTGTGTGATGGTGCATTATCATGGTGCAGCATCCATGAGTTGTGTTGCCACAAATCTGGACGTTTTCGGCGGATACTCTCACGCAAACGCTTCATGACGTCTAAATAATATTCTTTATTCACTGTTTCTCCCTCTGGAAGGAATTCGGAGTGAACCACACCACGGTAGTCAAAAAAAACTGTCAGCATCGCCTTGATTTTAGAGCGACTTTGCCGCGGTTTTTTTGGTTTCGGCTCGTTTTCGAGACGACATTCTGAAGACTGTTGGCTTGTTTGCATGTCGTAGTCATAAACCCATGTCTCGTCGCCAGTTATTATACATTTCATAAAGGTCGGATCCGTAGAAGCTCGGGAAACCATGTCTTCAGCGACATGCTTTCGCTGCGCTTTTTGAACAAAATTGAGCTCTTTTGGAACTAGTCGAGCGGCGACGCGTTTCATGCCTAAAATGTCAATGAGAATGTTGTGGACGGACTTAAAAGATATGTTCACCTCACTAGCCAACTCTCTCAGACTCATACGTCGATTTTCGAGCTCTAGCTTCTTGATTCTGTCGATGTTTTCTTTGGTCGTAGCGGTTGAAGGTCTACCAGAACGAGGCAAGTCTACTACTAATTCTCGGCCTTCTTTAAAAGCTTTATACCATTCATAAGTCCTTGTTTTCGATATACACGATTCGCCGTAGGTATTTCGCAACATTTTTAGTGATTCGCCACATGAAATATCATTCGAAACACAAAATTTAAGGCACACTCTTTGTTCAACAATATTTTCCATTGTAAAAATCGCCGAGAACTCAAAACTATGACCAACAAAAAGTGTAGTTTAAAACAAATTAAATGACAGATCCCGCTCAAACTTTGCGCGCTAAATCAGTACAATGCTACCAACATGCAGTAAAAAAATTAGAACGACCTCTTTTACACGGGTCTTTTTATTGACATATTCCCGATACTTTTTACACAGAGTAGTATGTCATTTTTCTAACCTAGTTTAGAAATAACTGCCTGGCGCAGTGGCAACGCGCTCGGAGGTCGCGAGTTCGATTCCCGCCGCGGGCCACTTTGGAATTTTATAATTTCTAAATTGGCTCAGGTCTGGTCTGGTGGGAGGCTTTAGCCGTGGCTAGTTACCACCCTACCAGCAAAGACGCACCGCCAAGTGATTAAGCGTTCCGGTGCGACACTTGTAGAAACCGTTGGGGTAAATTTACTTACCCTTCCAAGTTAGTACGATAACATCTTAGGCTGCATCATCACTTACCATCAGGTGAGATCGCAGTCAAGTACTAACTTGTATAGAGTAAAAAAAAAAGACGTGTGGGAGACTGCCGCCGTAAAGCTATTTATTGCATAGCTGTTTTTATCAACTTATGCAATTGTAATTATACAACCAATGCCGCCTAGAGACGAGTTGCTGAACTAAAGAGACAAGCGTGATATTTCAAAAAGTCATTAAAAGTTCTGCTATTTATCGATAGATGGCAAAACTAAAGAGTGTTAGGTTATTTTCGTTACGGAATTTCTGGATTCGGTCTCCACGCTCAAGGCCCGCGATAGAAGCTATGCAATAGCTTAAAATATCGTCGTCGTCGTCGTTTCAGCCGATGGACGTCCACTGCTGGACATAGGCCTCCTGAAATGACCGCCAAACACCACGATCTTGCGCCGCCTACAGCCAGCGACTCCCCGCGACCCTCTTAATGTCGTCCGTCCACCTGGTGGGGGGTCGACCGACACTGCGCTTCCCGGTGCGTGGCCGCCATTCCAGCACCTTGGGTCCCCAACGTCCATCGGTCCTGCGAGCTATGTGCCCCGCCCATTGCCACTTCAGCTTTGCCACACGTTGAGCTATGTCGGTCACTTTGGTTCTTTTGCGGATCTCCTCATTTCTGATTCGATCGCGCAAAGATACTCCGAGCATAGCTCTCTCCATCGCTCACTGAGTGACCCTGAGCCGTCTTATGCTTAAAATGAAAAAATGAAAATGAAAATGAAAAATCTTTATTTTCACATAGGCCCAATTAATAGGCTCTTATGAAAAGTCAAAACTCTACCGCCAGGTTCGGAAAGCAGGTTTGCATCAAGAAGAACTGGCAAGAAACTCGGCATTTGCTCTTTTCAAAAAAATGTAATTATATACAATTTCTTATATAATATCAAAAATTATTGTTAAGATATCTCGTGAGGAGATGGAAATATATCCCTATCATTCCAAGAATTCTTGTCATTGAAAAATGCTTCAATAGTATAGTAACCCCGATTTATTAGATGTTTTTTGACAGTGACTTTAAACCTGTGTAAAGGTAAGTCCAAAACAGACTTCGGGATCATATTGTAGAAGCGTACACTCAACCCCACAAAGGACTTCTGTACTTTACGTAAACGGTGTGGTACTACAACTAACTTGTGTCCGCCATTTCTAATTGGACGGTTACTTACATCTATACGTTGCTTATAATTATTAATGTTTTGACGAACAAACTTAAAATATATATTCTTAGCTACAAATATATCTCGTCATAATTTCCAGACGTACGGCGACATAGAGTGCGAGGTGTGCAAGCAGCACGTGAAGAGCAAAGGCTTGTTGTTGAAGCACATCAAAGCGATACACAGCATCAGATACAACTGCACTATGTGTCAGTTTGTCACCATGAGCTCGTGAGTATGTTATACCCATTGATCATTACTAAGGATAGGCCTGTTCGAACATTTTGCCAAAGCCTTTTTCATACAAGGAAATTTAGCGCCATCTATCAAACATCCTGCGAAATACTTGTTTTTTTTTATGTAATATTTCTTGATGTTACTTACCGATGATACGTTATCCCATGCTTCTTTTAAAATTTCTTGGTGTAATTTTTGCAGTCTTTTATCGCACAATTAGGCATTTTTATCTTTTAAAGTTAAATTTTCCACTATTCTCTCGCTACTAAGCTCGCTACTTACTAAAATAGCGGGAACCGTCTCCATGGAAACGTGCGTGCGGAGCGTCGTGAGCTGAGGCGGGGACCGCGGCATAGATAATAGTGCGCGTACAATGGGGACATTTCCCCATTGAACTGTCATCCCCATTGAACAGATCTCGTCATTTTGACATCTCCGAAACTGAGGGGAGAGGGGATGTCTACTAATTTTTTGACTACATATATAAATTATCTATCTACAATTATTGACATTCTGAATTACTAGTTTCTTGACTTTATGAATTATTTATATTTACAATAATTAATTATTGACATTCTGAATTATAATTGAAAATATTATGAAAAATGATAATTACCAAAATGATAATATCATATCAAACTACTGACATTATGTACTTATTTTTTTTTATATTCATACGCCATAAGGCAGAATGTACAAGGAAATTATTTGTTTTTGTGACCACCTAATGTACCTACATTCTTATGAATAAATGACATTTATTTATTTATGTCGAAATGGCGACATCTAATTGGTAACTCAAACACAGCTCCGCCTTGGTGAAAACCGGACCTTAGATTTCGGCCAATCGCGGAAAAGTTCCAGGAACAGAAGAATAGTACATTTCAATATAAGTGCGGAAAGTTTGTCATTTCTTTACGAGTCCCGGTTTGTTGGACTCTATAAGGACGAGTAAAAATGACAATTCCGCACGTGCATTGAACGATGTTTTTTAATACATTTGCGAAAAAAAATTATTGGTTTTCCGTGTTTGCCTGCTCCGTGTTTGCATGCCGTGTTCGTGTTCATGCGCTCCTGGTGCGCCCGCTCCGGTGCCGCGTAGGAGGAAAACACAAAAGCACTAGTGCGGAAAATAATAACTTTGCGCACGCTAAACATACATGGAAATGTCAACTTTTTGAGCAAATGTATTAAAAATTACTTTCTTCATGTTCTGTAATTATCTATTTCAGGGAGTCGGCGCGGATGCACCACAAGTGGCACAACGGCATCAAATACAAATGCTCGCACTGCGAAGATGAGTTCCTGTAAGTACTTATTTAAGTTACGTCATATTGACGTTTTGCAAGGCCTATCACACTATCACACTAATATTATAAAGACGAAAGTTTGTGTGTAAGTGTGTATGTTTGTTACTCCTTCACGCCGCAACTACTGAACCGATTTGGCTGAAATTTGGAATATATATAGCTTATAACCCGGATTCAAACATAGGCTACTTTTTATCCCAGGAAAATCCATAGTTCCCATGGGATATTTAAAAACCCTAATTTCAACAGTAATCTATAGCTACAGCTATAAGTAGATTACTTTGACAAGCTTTCCTGAAAGTAGGTGTAAAGGTCATTGAAAAGGAAATTCAATTTTTTCTCGTGATTAGTTAAAAATCGGGCGGAGCCGCGGGCAAAAGCTAGTGTTTCATAAAGATATTTTAAGTTTGAGTTTGGCAGTAGAGAATGTTGAAAATTCCCAAGCTGTATAAACTCAAAACATCTTTATTTCACACTAGCGGACTCCCGCGGCTAATTCGAGTTTTCACAATACCCGCGGGAACCATGGATTTGGGGATGAAAAGTAGCCTATGTTTTAATCTATCTACATTCCAAATTTCAATTGAATCGGTTCAGTAGTTACACGCACGCACACACGCACACACACACACACACACGCACACACGCACGCACGCACACACACGCACGCACACACACACACATACACAAACTTTCGCCTTTATGATATAAGTAGTGGGCCTAACTTGTACAAACGTGAATATGCTATTTGTCATAATATAATATACGCGGATAACTGATAACTAAAAGTCGACTAAAGCTAAGTTTCTTAGCTAAAACTCAGCCGGGTTTTGTATTCTGTTATCACCATTTCACTATTGATAACTAATTGAGCTAGAATAATTACAGCTCTTCATTCACTCCCATGTGTTTGATTAAGTTTCCGTGTTACAGCCATTTTGAAGTTATTGAAAGATACCAACAACATTTAATGCTAATAGCTAACGCGTTACCAGAACAGCTCCCTGGGCAACCCTATATGCCGGAATATACCCTTTGGTAGTAGAGAAACACTATAGTAGTGTCAGGCCAGTCTCACTTATCACGTGACCGTCCCGGCTACAAGTACGGGTCCGGACTACGATATTTCAGATGGTTGCCGCTCGCGGGCCGAGTTGCACGCGCTAGTTCTGTACGGTTTATTTTACGCGCCGTCTGACTACGGCAGCCCTAGTACGTCGTAAGAGATAAAGTTAGGCGATAGAAAGAGACCACAACATTGCGTTTGTTGCGTGTCTATTTTGAGGGCGGGGCCAGGCGCTGTTGCGAACTGAATTGCACTTTTTGTGTCAGCGCTAGAGTCGCTATTTCTGAAAATTTTCGTGCGGAGTGAACCTTCTGGTACTATTTAGTGTTCTGTGCAATAGTTTTGTATGTTTTCAGGAAGTACACGACTTATATCACTCACCTGCGCGTGAAACACCCGACGGACTGCATCTGCAACCAGTGCGGGTACTCCTACCTCAACCAGAAGGGGCTCGACTCTCATATGAACCGGATACACAGATTTGACAGAGTTGAGGTAACTGTAACATTTTTTTTTTACTGTACAAGTTAGTACTTGACTGCGATCTCACCTGATGGTAAGTGATGATGCAGCCTAAGATGTAATCATACTAACTTGGAAGGGTAAGTAAATTTACCCCAACGGTTTCTACAAGCATCGCACCGGAACGCTAAATCGCTTGGCGGTGCGTCCTTCCTGGTAGAGTGGTAACTAGCCACGGCCAAAGCCTCCCACCAGACCAGACTCTACTTTTTGAATAGAAAGAAAACTGCATGTAATGATTTTCGAAAATTCGCTTGCCACGCCCGGGAATTGAACCGTTTAATCGGTTTAATTTCAATTTCATGGTTTTTCTTTTATTTAATTTATCAAGTTTCTTAAAGATATTTCATTCATAAGTTTTATTGTAACGATCGATTCAATAAAAGTACAGGTTGTAATTTTTGCAGATTTTAGTCCGTTCGATTCCCTGGTGTGGCAAGTGAATTTACGAAAATCTTTGAACACAGTTTTCTTTCTATTCAAAAATAAAGGAATGTTTTCTTTGAGTGAAATTTTCTATCTACAGTATTAAGAGTACTTTCCCTTCCGGTGGCATTACAAAATTCCACCCTGTATATGATGATATGGATGTTTGATAATAATAGGCCTGGAATACCCTCTCAGGCAGCGTCTTTCCTGCCACTTACAACCTGGGTGCCTTCAAATCAAGAGTGAATTGGCATCTTCTAGGCAAGCGCGTTCCACCTTACACTGTATCAGTGGCGAAGAGTCAATATAACACGATTCCTATCGGCTTCCCTTTAAGAATTGGCATATAGCGTAGCGCACTACTAGTGACATAAATGTAGGCCAAAGGTTCGAGACACTCATGCTAAATTATTTTTTTGTTAGTTTTAAGCATACCAGCTAATACAATGGTATAACAAGCCGCAAAACATCGGCTTTCGCAGATAGCTTTTTGCTTAGTATTTATCTCTTTCATTTGTATAGCTCTGACTCGCGTTACGGGTGACCAACAAGGAGCCACCAATTTAATCTGGCCCAGTAGCGAATACGAATTTGCAACTCTGACAGGTCAGACGAATTTGGCGTATTAAGCCGATAGAAATCGAGTTCCTTTATTATACCTCCAAATTAAAAAGTGTATTATTTGTACTGTTTTAACAGATACATAGTACTATTTTGTATTTTGAAGGATCATAGTTGTTTTTTGCAAATTGCATTTGTTTTTGTGAAGCGTCCATGTGTGTTTGATTTTTAAAGTTTTGTGTGGTGTTTTATTTTGATATACCTATTGAATTGGGGCTAGTGATTAATAACTTATAATGTAACTGTAAGTTCACGATAATTTAGTTTCAGTTTGGTAAGTCAACAACAGAAATGGCATTAATTCACATAGATTGTTGTCTAACAGATTTCTTGTTACGAAACGATAGTAACTTTTCTAAATTGAGTTTTGAAAACAAAAAACATGTAATTCAATTAGGCCGCGCTGTTCCAGATATGACTATAGATTATAAGAGGCGGGACGGATTTGTTAAACATTTCCATAAATCTCTTTATGATAAATATTCCTGGATGACTGGCAGTTGTAAACTGAATAAAATGTTTTGTTTTCCATGTATGTTATTTTCGGATTCGAATTCAGTTTGGAGTCGTACTGGTTTCACAGATATTAATAATTTAGTAAATTCTGCAAAAAAACACGTACAGACGGAAAAACACATTCGCAGTTGTTTGTTAATGCATGATTTTGGGAACTCAAGGATCGAGCTTTTTCTTTCAAATTCATACGAAGCGCATAATAGGAAAGTGGACCACAATCGCGAATTGATGAAACGTTTCATCGATACTGTCATTCTATTAGGAAAACAGGAATTACCATTTCGTGGTCATAATGAAAGATCGGGATCGGATAACCGCGGAAATTACATCGAAACTTTATTGTATTTACGTAAATATGACACTGTTATGGACACACATTTAGAGATGTGTTCTACGTCTACAAATCCCATATTTTCAGGTCTTTCGAGTGAGATTCAAAATGACCTAATTCATTGTATTGCTTCAGTTATTAGGGACCAGATCAAATCAGAAATCGGGAGTGCAAAGTTTGTCTCTGCTATGATTGATGAAACACCAGACGTCAGTCACAGAGAACAGTTAACTGTTATATTACGTTATTTATCGCAGTGTGGGGTGGAAGAGCGATTTTTGGGTTTTTTTGACGTCAGCGGTAGCCGGGGTGCCGATGTTTTGGCAACAATGTTAGTAAATATTCTCCAAGAATATAACTGTAAAGATAAATTAGTGGGTCAATCTTACGACGGGGCTGCAGTCATGTCTGGCGAGCAAGGGGGAGTACAAGCAAAAATTCGAAATGAGTGCCCCATGGCAATTTTTATTCCATGTTATGCACATATATTAAATCTAGTATTGAGCCGCTCATTAGAATGTATCACAGAATTAAAAGTTTTCTTTGGTCACATTAATAGTCTTGTCCGCTTTTTTAATAAATCATCAAAACGCTCTAACCTCCTAAAAGAAATAGCTAACCGTCGCTTGCCGGGAGTTGCGGAAACACGATGGCACTATCACTCGCGAATTATTAATGTCATTTTCAATTGTAGGACTGATATAATTCAAACATTAAACTCCATCTTAGACTCGCCAGAGTCTTGGGACAGAGAATCTGTCTCGATGGCCGACTGCCTTGTTCATAAACTGGAGGACATGCAATTTTGTTTCCTATTGCATGTTTTCTCTGAAATTTTTGAAAAAACTGAAATCCTCTTTTCCTTGTTACAAAGCAAACAAGTTGACATAGAAGTTGCTAAACGCGAAGTAGAATCTTTCGAAAGTTGGATTTCTCAACAATTTATAGAAAAATTCGAATCCATCTACGATAGTATTCACCAGATCTGTGAACCACCTCGAAGACGTTCCAGACTGAACTCTGACATAGACCTAAAAACTAATTACAAGCGCCTTTTTATGGAAATTATTAACAACGTTAAATCACAAATTAATCACAGATACAGATCATTCTCTCAACTATCTTTCCTTGATTTACTAAATAAAACCAAATACGCGCAGTACAGCCAGTCGTTTCCCGATGACAAAATATCATCTTTGTTGACCTTATTCCCGAGAATTTTCGATTTCACGGCACTAAAAAATGAACTTAAAGTCTTATACACATCACGACATCTTATACGCGTCACTAAATAAACACGATACTTATGAACTATACTTGCATTTAAAAAATACGTCATTGTGTGATGCATTTCCACAAGTGCTTACTTTAAGTAGTATGTTTTTGACTCTCCCTATAACTGTAGCATCCGCAGAACGATCATTTTCCGCTCTAAAACGTATTCAAACGTACGTTAGAAATACCCAAAAAGAAGAAAGATTATCGGATTTAGCCATTATGTCAATAGAAAAGAATTTGTTGATAAAAATCAAAAGTCAAAGTAATTTTTATGACAACATTTTAGCTCATTTCGTAAAAAAGAACAGGCGTATTGCTTTAGAATACAAATAATAAGTCCTCTCCTGCCCTCTTGTTTTCTATGTAACACATTTTTTTTTATCTGTGTTCTCTTCGCATTATCTTTTAATTTGACTGAAACTAAAATGGTTATGGTTTTGAATTTGGTTTGGGTTCAGGGTGTATTTATAATAAAGCAAGCAAGCATGGATGTGTCTCACAAATACATAAAAAGGCTTTTTTCAAAGCCACAAAATATTCCAAAATACGAGTGCTTTCTTTCATAGGTATATTAAGAAGGTGGGTCTTTAATAGGCGGGGAACAGCTGATATTCTTTTAGGTAAGTACGTTTCCGGGTTCCCTTTTTCAGATTTTCACCCTTCGCCACTGCACTGTATCATCACTTTCCATCAGGTGTGATCACAGTCAAGTGCTAGTCTATATAAGGTGTTGTCAAATTATCTGCCATCGTTCCAGTAGGTGAATATGCCATACGTATACACTTCAATAGTGAAGAAATCTCAGTCCCCAGGCTCAATATTTTTTTTTAATTTTTAATTGAAAATTACGTCGCAACCCAAGGTCAACGCTCTCACGCCGCGCCCAAACAGCTGATTTCCGTTATGAGGCGATAACTGTACTAAACATGTGTTCAAGTTTGACTGATGGACGTGTTTATGCAACATGATGCGAAATGTTAATAATGTTTAATTAAAAAAAAATTGAGCCCGGGGACTGAGATTTCTTCACTATTGAAGTGTATACGTATGGCACATTCACCTTCTGGAACGGTGGCAGATAATTTGACACCACCTTATATAGTCTAAAAAAAAAACATTTTGATTCTGATATCGGATGCAGAACCCCAGCGGTCCGTGGTGCGAGGAGTGCGGCGTGCGCTTCGCGAACGACAACGCGTACCACCAGCACCTGAAGGTGGCGCCCAAACACTACGTGCCCGGGTGAGTGACAACAACACACCAATGGGGATGTTAGAAAATGTTCTTGAATGCGCCACAGACAATTATAGACGACACACAGTCGCACCACAGACAACACACCAATTGCACAGAACACTAACAGAAGGTTCACTCCGCACGAAAATTTAAAGAAATAGCGACTCTAGCGCTGACACAAAAAGTGCAATTCAGTTCGCAATAGCGCCTGGCCCCGCCCTCAAAATCGACACGCAACAAACGCACTGTTGTGGTCTCTTTCTATCGCCTAACTTCATCTCTTACGACGTGCTAGGGCTGCCGTAGTCAGACGGCGCGTAAAATAGACCGTACAGAACTAGCGCGTACAACTCGGCCCGCGAGCGGCAACCATCAGAAATATTGAGGTCCGTACCCCTACTTGTAGCCGGGACGGTCACGTGATAAGTGAGACTGGCCTGCCAATGGGGATGTTGGAAAATGTACTTAAATGCGCCACAGACAATTACAGACGACACACAGACTCAACACAGTCGCACCACAGACAACACAAGCTTAACACACACATGACAGACAATAATTGGGTATTTGACCCCAATTTTTTTAATAAGTCATAACCTAGGATAAAAATGATGACGTTTAGGGTCAGTTAGGGTAAGAGGAACACAGGGGAAAGAGGAACGTAGTAAAGCTATAGTTAATAAGTTATATGTTAGTGTTCCTCTTTCCCCTGTGTTCCTCTTACCCTAACTGACCCTACTGAAAAAACAAGAATAGCTTTAAGAAGAGGCAATTAAGTTTTTTTTTATTGGTAAACTTCGGAGGTATAGGGGGAATGGTATTTTTTTCGACAGTACGACCAATAAATCAAAAACTGTCGGTTTTAGAATACACAAGTCCAGTCAAAATTGTTATCTCATTTTCAAATTTTGACGATCCGGTTTTAACCCATTTTTACTTTTTTATGATTTCAATGACGGCGGGCCATCATTATTTACAAGTATTCCAAATTTAATGTTGATATCTTTAATAGTTATTGAAATAAATGGCCGTGACAGACAGACAGACGGACAACAAAGTGATCTTATGAGGGTTCCGTAAGTTCTTTTGAAGTACGGAACCCTAAAAAGCAGATATTTTGTATTTAAATTATTGTTTTTGTCATAAAACACTCTCCCTTCAGCTGTGTGTTTGTCTAAACAGAACTAAACCGCGCAACGTGGCGGTCCCGGCGCGGGTTTACAAGAAGAGGTCGCCGCTGGCGTATGTCTCTTGCGAGCAGGTATGTCCTTTAATTTTATGACGACCGAATGGCGAAGTGGTAGCGAACCTGCCGTCTGCGCCGGAGGTCGTGGGTTCGTTTCCCACTACTGGTGAATGTTTGTGTGATGAGCATGAATGTTTTCCAGTGTCTGGGTGTTTTTCAATATATTATATTTATCAAATCAAATCAAATTTTTTTTATTTCAGTAACCTTAGATTTAAATTACAAAAATAATAAGATGGAGGGACACTAAAATTGCCCGTGTTAGAAAGTCCCGCTCTTCCGTTACAAAAAAGTAACAGTACAAAAAACAGTAAACAGACATATTTAGATGTGTGTTTGCGTGTTTATGTTTATGTATGTGTGTGTGTGTGTGTGTGCGCGTGTGTGTGTGTGTGTGTGTGTGTGTGCGTGCGTGTGTGTGTGTGCGCGTGTGTGTGTGTGCTTGTTCGCGCGCGCGTGTGTGTGTGTGTTCATTAATATATATAATAGCTGCTTGTATTAATATATATAGTTGACATTAAATTATTCGTTTCAACAGAGACCCCACCTCTTCATAATTCAATGATAATAAATATGGTATGTAAATATATTAGTTTAAATGTATATTTATCAGTCATCTAGCACCCATTACACAAGCTTACTTTGGGGCTAGATTGCGATGTGTAAAATGTCCCGTATTTATTTATTTATTTTAATTTCTTCTCGATGACTAGAAAGAAAGAAAACTTTTATTTCACAAACGGCAACGTTTTGTTACGTGTGGCAAAATATGCCACACGTAACAAAACATACAACTTAGGTACTAAAACGATGCCTGAAGATTCCCCCACTCGGGCAACAAAAACCAATAATTGCCCAAGTGACGGAAGCACCAGACACCGCCTGTCACATGTGGCACAACCCGGAACAAGGCCCCAACTCAGCATGGTGCTGTGTGCCCCATATAAGCATGGGAGCACACAGCGCTGATTTTCAGTCGGAGCCTTGGACTGGGTGACGCCACGAACTAAAAAACCACAACTGCCGATACTCTTTGTATGTAGAGTGTGGACAGTAAAAAAGAGATTTAACTAGATTGCGTGAATTTAAGGAGATTTTCGAAAAAAAAAACTTCATTTCAATGCTCTCTGTTTATATGTCTTATCGTTACAACTAAAATCTTTTGTTCTATGAACGATACGAAAATAATTTAACTAACGTTGATTCTAATTGATTGATTGATTGATTGATGAAATGTATCTTTTTCAGTGTGGCATAAAACTTAAAGACTACACGATGTACATGTACCACTTTAAGAGGGAACACCCGGGGGAGTACCAGACCCAGCACGCGCCAAGACCCAGGGAATGCCTTTGTGAACAATGCGGTAGAAGCTTCCAGGTAAGACACAATAGATTTAACTCTGTAAGGTATCCGGCTCGAAGGACCAAAACGTACATATATTATTTTGAGAGATAAAAAATGACCAAGCACGTGCAAAGACCCAGGGAGAGTATGTGCGATCAATGCGGTAGAAGCTTCCAGGTAAGACTCACAATAGATTTAACTCTGTAAGGTATCCGGCTCGAAGGACCAAAACATGCATGTATTATTTTGAGAAATTACAAATGACAGGGAATGCCTGTGTGAACAGTGTGCATGAAAGCTTCATTTCAGGTGAAACTTCATGGGTTCCACTCGCGTAAATAAAAACAAATAGAAATGTATTTTGGACTTGAGACAAATAAATATGCATGTACTTTGTACTTGAAGGCTTAGTTTCTTCGAGAGATAAACTGGTTAATTTTATCCTGGGGTCAAATAGAAAATTGTTAAGATCCGGCTCGAAGGACCAAAATATACCCCACAGTATGTGACCCAGAGTAACACGTGACCAGGTTTGTTTTTACTCGCAGACCCCGTTCCACCTGAAAATTCACATGGCGAAGCACACCGGAGAGAAGCGGTACCAGTGCGAGGTGTGCGACAAACGCTTCTGCACCAAGCGCTACTACGACATACACAAGCAGACGCACAGCGCCACGCGCCGCACGTACGCGTGCCCCGTGTGTGGCAAGACCTTTACCAGCAAGTCCAGCTGCAATAGACACGTGTGGGTGAGTGCCGACATCAGCCACACTTAATTACTCCACGCCAGAACTCCACCATGCCATACTTTAGTACGCCACATCAAGCATTACATATTTAACCACGCCACAAGTGATCACGCCATCCCATACTTAACACACGCTACATCGACATACACAAGCAGACGCACAGCGCCACGCGCCGCACGTACGCGTGCCCCGTGTGTGGCAAGACCTTTACCAGCAAGTCCAGCTGCAATAGACAGGTGTGGGTGAGTGCCGACATCAGCCACACTTAATTACTCCACGCCAGAACTCCACCATGCCATACTTTAGTACGCCACATCAAGCATTACATATTTAACCACGCCACAAGTGATCACGCCATCCCATACTTAACACACGCTACATCGACATACACAAGCAGACGCACAGCGCCACGCGCCGCACGTACGCGTGCCCCGTGTGTGGCAAGACCTTTACCAGCAAGTCCAGCTGCAATAGACACGTGTGGGTGAGTGCCGACATCACGCCACACTTTATTACGCCACGCCACAACCGCACCTTGCCATACTTAAGTACGCCACATCAAGCATCACATATTTAACCACGCCACTAGTGATCACGCCATCCCACACTTATTACACACGCTACATCGACATACACAAGCAGACGCACAGCGCCACGCGCCGTACGTACGCGTGCCCCGTGTGTGGCAAGACCTTTACAACCAAGTCCAGCTGCAATAGACACGTGTGGGTGAGTGCCGACATCACGCCACGCCACAAGCGCACCATGCCATACTAAAGTACACCACATCAAGCATCACATATTTAACCACGCCACAAGTGATCACGCCATCCCACACGTAACACACACGCTACATCGACATACACAAACAGACGCACAGCGACACGCGCCGCACGTACGCGCGCCCCGTGTGTGGCAAGACCTTTACCAGCAAGTCCAGCTGCAATAGACACGATGCCATACTTAAGTACGCCACATCAAGCATCTCATATTTAACCACGCCACAAGTAATTACGCCATCCCACATTAAGGTAGTTCGGTACACCCAGCCGAGACAGTTTCAATTTAATTTAATTTTTCGAAAGTATGACTTAGACAATGAGCTTTGCGGTTATAATTATTTATGCATCTAAATATTTCTCATAAGTAGTAGTGGTATTCAATAGATGGCGTAACCAGTCCCATAGCACACGCTGACGAAGAATTCTACGAGCGTTCTATAAATACAACTTCTGTCGTCACACGCTTGGATCACAAGCGGTCCCCAGGCATAACACCTGCCTGAAGGGAAATTTCCCTATTGCCACCAACACCGACAAACTTTTTTCAAAAATCCTCATTTGTACAAATCCGAGATACTTTAGATTTTTTTTTGATAGGCTTGCGCTTGACGACAATCATGCCTGATGGAAAGCAATGATGAGGTCTAGGTTGTAGCGCGCTTGCCTAGAAAATGCCCATACACTCTTCTCTTTCAAATAAAATTTAAATTTTCATTTTTACTCACTGATACACGTTTCTTTGCAGATAAATAAAATTTAAATTTTCATTTTTACTCACTGGTACACGTCTCTTTGCAGATACACAAAGAAAAGTCCTTCAAATGCGACATCTGCGATAAAGCCTTCAGCAACTCTTGTGAGAGGAACAGCCACGTGGCGCACGTGCACATGAAGGTACCCTGGCCGAAGCGCAACCGAAGCGCCAGCGGCAAGGCGCGGCGCGCGAAGAGCGACTACGACGGTGACGCCATATAATGACAGTGACACAAGTGACAAGTGGAAAATTTCATACACGTGGCAGAAAACGCATTAACGCAGTAAGACGGTGACGCCATATAAGTGACAGTGACACAAGTGGCAAGTGGAAAGTTTCATACACGTGGCAGAAAACGCATTAACGCAGTAAGACGGTGACGCCATATAAGTGACAGTGACACAAGTGACAAGTGGAAAATTTCATACACGTGGCAGAAAACGCATTGACGCAGTAAGACGGTGACGCCATATAAGTGACAGTGACACAAGTGACAAGTGGAAAGTTTCATACACGTGGCAGAAAACGCATTAACGCAGTAAGACGGTGACGCCATATAAGTGACAGTGACACAAGTGACAAGTGGAAAATTTCATACACGTGGCAGAAAACGCATTAACGCAGTAAGACGGTGACGCCATATAAGTGACAGTGACACAAGTGACAAGTGGAAAATTTCATACACGTGGCAGAAAACGGATTAACGCAGTAAGACGGTGACGCCATATAAGTGACAGTGACACAAGTGACAAGTGGAAAATTTCATACATGTGGCAGAAAACCAAGGAACTATTAGAAGAAATCACCAATATTAGTTGTGAAAGTAAAGCTCCCTCTAAAAAAAGAAAAAGCTTATCCCTAATAAAAAACAAATATAATAAAATGCCAAAAATATTGAACACCGATTTGCTGCAGCCAAATGAACAAAGTTCATATACCCAGTACCCACCGATGAGGTAATTGCGAACTTATAAAAAGAAGCTGCAAACTGTACTCGGAAAGAGACCCTAGACTATTAAGAACATATTCTCGTGGGTCACCTGAAATTAAAAACTCAAATTTAAATATTGAAAATGCAGAAATTAAGGGGATTTATTGAATTTATTTTAGTCTTTCTCACTCTCACGGAGATTTGGTAAGTGCGACATGCAGCGTCGCGGAAGAATATAGCAGAAAAACGACGTTTTACCTAATTACTCAAAAACTAAGCCAGTTATCAAAAATCTGTTCCAAGCGTTTTAGGATATTATTATTACCGATACATTAAAACAAAAATTACAATTACATCCATTGTAGTTTCCGATAAAACATAGAAAAACTGAGATTTTGGAGCAACTTTTGGGAGAACTTTCTATCGAGAAAATTTTATCCAATCGTGTTTCTGCTTCTAAGCGAAGACCCAAAATACATCCATCAACATCGCAACCCCGGCATGACAGATCGGCGGAACATAGACGTGTGGTGTCAAGTTTTGACGATTGGGGCCAGAGAAATGACATCGCTAAACCGAGACCGGCAGGTAAAAACACAGACTTATTTAGGGATTGATAGTGAAGGATTGCGTGATTGTTCGCTGCACGCTGGGTCATATAAAAGGTTGCCTGTCTGTCGGTATTCTATAGAATATATTTCGGAGAGTGTGCTCAGGAACTTTTTAATTTGGTTCCCCCGTCACCTTTCTACCATAGAACGGCAAGGCATCGTAAAGGCTTCCACCCATACATAGTCGACGTACCAAAGACGCGTACGAAGCGGTTTGATTCCTCGTTCCTGATACGCACTGCAAAGGCCTGGAATACACTCCCAGGCAGTGTCTTTCCTGTCACTTACAACCCGGGTGCCTTCAAATCAAGAGTGAATAGGCATCTTCCAGGCAAGCGCGTTCCACCTTAGACTGTATCATCACTTTCCATCAGGTGTGATCACAGTCAAGCGCTAGCCTATATAGTATAAAAAAAAGGGGGAACACAACGTCTGTTGCGCTCTCGGTATATAGCACTCACGGGCTTTGCAGCAGGACCCATATACCGTATTGTAAATTGACACTTGCAGTGATAATCACTGTTGTCTATGGTTCCTGATGCTTTATTAAATTAAATGAAAAGAAAAATTTCATACATGTGGCTGAAAATGCATTAATGGATGTCCAGTAGAGTAGAGCAGACATGATGCAGGAAGAGCGGTTAGATTAGATGACAAGTGTTAAATTTAATAATGGGACAGAGCATGCGTAAGAGCGAGGCCCCATTAGTGCGTTGCGTCGCGTCGTCGCAACGGAACAGCGCATTGTATGCCACACCTGCGTTGCGACGACGCACGATATCGCAGCGCAAGAGCGTCGCAGCAACACTGGCTGCGTCTCAGTTCAGCCTTCGCAATGGATAGATACAAACGTGTTCTTTTGTTGCTTCTATTACGCCACCGCCGAAATAAACGTAGAAGCCATAGAAGATTCTGGATATCTCCCTTGATAGCACTTACACAGCGGAGCTCCGACAACGCAGCGCATCACCCTTCCTCCCGCTTCGTCTCTCGTCCGTCGATCCGTCGAATTGTCGCGTGCGACGACGCTACGGTCTAATGGGTCATGTAAAATAGTACATTTCAATATAAGTGCGGAAAGTTTGTCATTTCTTTACGAGTCCCAGTTTGTTGACCCAAGCCGAAGGCGAGGGTCAACTATAAGGACGAGTAAAAATGACAATTCCGCACGTGCATTGAACGACGTTTTTTAATATATTTGCGAAAAAAATATTGGTTTTTGCCTGCTCCGTGTCTGCATGCCGTGTTCGTGTTCATGCGCTCCTGGTACGCCCGCTCCGGTGTCGCGTAGGAGGAAAACACAAAAGCATAGGAGGAAAACACAAAAGCACTAGTGCGGAAAAGAATAACTTTGCGCACGCTAAACATACATGGAAATGTCAACTTTTTGAGCAAATGTATTAAAAAATATATGGCAACCGACGCAGCGACGACGCAACGCAGCGCAACGCACTAATGGGGCCTCGCTCTTAGGAGTTACTCAGTGCCTGAAGACTAAAGACTTCGAACAGTGCGTGTTGCCAGTGATGACTTACGGATACGAGACATGGTCGCTCACAGTGGGTCTCATGCGAAGGCTCAGGATCACTCAGCGAGCGATAGAGAGAGTTACGCTCGGAGTATCAGAAATGAAAAAGTCTGAAGAAAAACTGGATTACAGTTATCAAAAATCGGCTTCTCAGCGTTTTAGGATATTGTTATTACAGACACATTAAAACAAAAATTAAAATACATCCATTGTAGTTTCCGATAAAGAACAGGAAAACTGAGATTTTGGAGCGACTTTTTGGAGAACTTTCTATCGAGAAAATTGTATCCAATCGTGTTTCTGCTTCTCAGCGATTTTAGATTAAGGACCCAAAATACATGACGTTCAAATTGGAAAGTAATTGTCTTTATAGTTTTTACGAAAAACTGCATTCAAAATCACTTAAGTACGGCTTGTACGCCGTTAACAAAATTGCTGATAAGCAGAGCTCCCCTGTTGTTACAAATGTGCTTGGGCAGTGGTGGTCACTTCATATTAGGTGACCCGATTTGTTTGAAGAAAATCTATCATAAAATGCATTTATGTATTATGGTGACGATTTGTATTGTAAGTAGTAACAATGCTCGATACTTTTAAGGTACAATGTAAATAAAAATCTTACATTATTAAGATAAAATTTATTAACACATAGAGCATAGCGTACTATACAAAAAAATGTTGATAATATTACGTTCTTAATTAAATAAATTTTTTAACTTACTGGCTGTTTGTTATAAATTTTCTATAGTAGTAATGTACCTCCAAGGGGTAAGTAAATTTACCGCAACGGCTTCTACAAGCATCGCACCGGAACGCTAAATCGCTTGGCGGTGCATCTTTGCTGGTAGGGTGGTAACTAGCCACGGCCAAAGCCTCCCACCAGACCAGACCTGAGCCAATTTAGAAATCATAAAATTCCAAAGTGGCCCGCGGCGGGAATCGAACCCGCGACCTCCCACTCGGAGCGCGCCGCCTCGGCGCCAGGGAGGTCGTCAGACATAAATAAAACACTGCAATTTTCGCTACATCTTTTATTTACGAGTTAGGGAAAATTTCCCACTGACCACAGTTTTGGGCACATCACTTGAGTATTCGACGACCGAATGGTGTAGTGGTAGCGAACCTGCCGTCTGCGCCGGAGGTCGTGGGTTCGATTCCCACGACTGGTAAATGTTTGTGTGATGAGCATTGTTAGAACCTACTGTGGATAGGTTGAAATAAAGCAGAGAGATGTGATAATGACTTGCTTTAATGCTTGAACTACAAACATTACAATGGCGGTTACACTGAGTAACACTGGCAACGGTTTACGGTACATTAATCTGGTAGCGAGGCGGAATGCAGAAAAAAGGAACGATTTTAATTTGACGGGCTTTTTATAGCCAGCTGATTTCTAACAAGCATGAATATTTTCCAGTGTGTGAGTGTTTTTCAACCTTCGGTCATTGTTATTTTCACTGCTTAAAATAAAACACTGCACTTTTCACTACATCTTTTATTTACGAGTTAGGCAAAATTTCCCATTGACCACAGAATTGGGCACATCACTTGAGTATTTAGTTTCACTCGAGTCTATAGTCTGCATATTCAGATTTGGGGGCCTGCACACGGGGTCCAGAAGGCCTCTCTCTCTTGGGCCACGGCACCTTGTGGTGTACGTGAAGCATGTGGTTCTTCATCGCCGCTGACGTTGTGAAAGTTTTCCCGCATTCGCTGCAGTAATGTAGCTTCCTCGCGTTCGGGTCGAGATGGGTCTGTGAGAAAAAGGGAGCCGATAAGTTATTTTTATTAATACTGTTTACGCCAGGGTAGCTGGCGCGCGCGCCGAGTCTTTTGTTTGCATTGAATCGTGCGCTCCCTCGCTAACCCGCAGAGGCGCTTATCTGCGTGTCCCGCTCACGCCTCGGTTACGAGAGTTTTTTGTGCCTGCAATGACGCGGCGATTACGGGGCGCGCACAGTACGAATCGGAGTCAGCTAGCAACAGCCGTGCGTGCGGCTGGGTTTTTTGCGGCGCCCTTTTGCCCCGGCGGTTTGTACCCCAAGAAACGTGCGTTTTGGGACCGCGTCAATTCTTATAGACAGTTTTTTGTGGGGGCGCGACCTTTTGTGCGTATTCGTGAACTCATCTTGTGGAGCTAGTCTGCTGTCGACCGACAACCTTAGCGGTTCCCCGCGCGTGGCTGACGTAATTTTGATCACGTGTCGTCTTTGAAACGCGTAGTCGCGAGATGTAAATTACTACGTTTGAGTAGCCACGTTTATATTTGCGCGGCCAGCCTGAACGTTCGACATATTTTGACCGTCGCGTTCATTGTTGCGGGTTGCGACCCACTGTGCTGCTGCATTGAGCACTCCACTCATAGGAGGCGAACGAACGATTGGAGCTGTGTTCGTGTTTGACGTGTCTGGGAGCTGATTGGTGCAGAGGACCTACGGTTGCAAGCCCCACACACACACCTACACACCCCTTTACACTTTCACGTCACATACTGTCCCACATCCACTACAGGGGGCGTCGCATCGAGTATCGTCGCATGCATCAACCAGGTTAGTGGCCTTCTATTTTCCTTGTCTATGTCGAAGGCTGTCGCTGCCCGAGTTGACGATTGCCGTAGTAGTGCTAGTAAAAGCCGCCTGTTATTTCCACTGATCGGCTAGTGAGACTCGGATATTACTATCCGACTCGGATTGGATACCGTCATCCGTACTGATCACTGTAGTCTCACTAGTCGGTCCCCCCTCGACCTGTCCGGGCTCGTTCCTCTATGGGCCCGGGAACTCAGCCCTCGTCTGGACAGGCAAGGGGCCGTAACATTTGGTAGCAGAGCGTGGTTTCGCGCCTTTTGGTTAAGCGGCTTTTACACGTTCGGCGCGTCGATATCGATATTTGTTGCGCGTATTTAATTCGTCGCGTATCTCTGTCGGTCACACGTTTGTAGGCGCGGTACGCCACGTGTCGGACCGATACGCCGCGTTAACGGCCACAGATTATTGTACCGCTACACCACGCGTTTTTGTAGCAACGCCGCGTTTATTTACCGCGTGCCGCGCGTTTGTTAACCGCGACCTTGATTAGCGTTCTGCACGTGTTGGTGTTTGCATCTGTGCTTGTTCTACTTCCTTGTTGTTTTATTTTTTGGTTTCGTGCTTCCTTGTAATTATTCTCGCGCAGTCTCGCCATGCCTTCGCATAGGCCTCCGGTGCGCCGTATGCAGGATGAGCTGCGGTGGGCAGCTAGCGCGCATGCGCTTATTACTCGTCCAGACAGGACGGCTAGCTTGCTCCACCGCCTTGAGCAGCTCCCAGCCAGACGGGCCCATTTTGAAGAGGCCTATTCGGAATTCCTTGCTACAGTGGAGGACGACGAGGCGCGAGAATCGGCCCAGAAGGACTACGAGCAGTTCTTCGAGTTCACCGACGATGTGCTCGAGGCTGGGGCCAAAATGAATCGTGAGGCTCGACAGAGCATTCTGTGCGAGTCGCCTCGCCCGCAGCCGCAGCCCGCCCTATTGGGTCGGCTGCCTACTTTGGACCTTCCACACTTTGGTGGGCGGCTTCAAGACTGGATGGGGTTCATCTCCATCTTCGACAGTCTAGTCCATACCCGCCGCGACCTATCCCCAGGCCAAAAAATGGCCTATTTGCGGACCTCCCTTCAAGGGGAGGCACTTGGGGTAGTCTGCCATTTGAAGTTGTCTGACGCCAGCTACTCCACGGCCAGAGAACTCCTCGAGAGGCGCTACGCCAATGTGCGCCGCCTTGCTGACGCGCACATGATGGAGTTAATATCCCTCCCGGTTTTGAAAGACCTAGCACGTCTCCGGGAGGTGATCATTGACCCAGTCGTGGTTGCTTGCAACGCCCTTCGACAACTTGACTTACCGGTGGATCAGTGGTCCTTCTGGCTTCTTCACCTGGTTCTGTCCCGCCTGCCTCTCGATCTGCGGATCCGATTTGAAGAGAGGTACGGCGGGGACGGGGCTAATTATATACCCCCGTTCAGTGACCTCTTAAAGTTCCTTGAGGAACAGAACCGCCAGGTGGAGAATGCCGTGGCCTCGGGAACACCGGCAAAGGAGCCGGCGCGACCGACGCCACCTTCTAAACCCACGACTTCCACCAGGGGTTCCAAGCAGCCAGAATTAGCGCAGGAGACTGGACGCCGCCCAATTCTAAACTTTAGTGGTCTTGCTGCGACCGAGGTGACCCCCTGTCACTATTGCCGTGCTTCCACGCACTCGACGACCTACTGCCCTAAATTCTTGGAGAGACCGCCCAAGTCCCGTAGGGCCATCGCTAGGGAGCGCCGTTGGTGCTACTCTTGCTTAGGTCGGCACTTACAACGAAATTGCCAGCACCAACGGCCTTGTCCCCATTGTCAGGGCAACCACCTTCCTATTCTTTGCCTCGACCGCAATGGCGTCGGTAGGCAGGAGGTGGTTGAGCGGACACCCGGCAGGAGTGGAGTCTCCTCACCGGTCACAGGCCCAGCCGATAGAAGGCGTGGTGACACTGTTAGTGCGGCCCCTGGTTTTGATAGGGCTTCACCCCCCCCTCGGGCGGGGGTGCAGCCCTCCAGGGGCGGGGGCGTTCCGCCCTCTGTCAACCCTGAGGGAGGTTTTGCCGTCGCTCAGCCTGATCCAAGGAGGTACTCCCCTCCTCTGGCTGAATACCCCAGGCTGCAGCGACACCTTCCTCGATGGCCTGGACACCCCCTTCCGCACTACGCCGCCCCGCGGCTGTCGTACATGGCCAGACCCCCTCAGACCGGGAGAGACGCTTGGGTGTACCCTGGGGGAACCCCACCTCTTGGTGTGGTCGAAGTTCCCCAAGAAGGCCCTTACGAGCGCCCAAGGCTAGAGGAGTTGCCCGAAAGGGGCAACTTCCGTTGACTTGCTGCTGCCTTGGCTCCCACCACCGCCACCTCACCTGACAATTTGAACGACCATAAGCCGGTCTGCCAGACTGTACTTTTACCAACGGCTTTGGTCAGGGTGTTTAACCCGAAGGGTGAGTGGCTAATGGTACGCGCGCTGCTAGATCTCGGATCACAGCGCTGGATTGCGTCGTCGTGATGGGTGAGCGCTTCAGGGCAAGTCTCATTGCACCTTGTCCTAGCTAAGTGCAAGGTTGCATCTATCAGGTCTCGTCTAACAATCTCTAAGTTGAACTTGTGGAGCCAACTATTGACCCGGTTACTAAACCACGTCCACGCTTCTTGGAAGTCTCTGGTAAACATGGTGGACGTTTTTGCGTGGTCGGACAGTGAGATTGTCCTGTGTTGGCTCCGGACTTCGGTCCATAATCTTGGCATTTTTAAATACTCATGCGGGTTGCAATACCCTCTCAGCCATTTGCAGCGTGAGTTTGGATTTGGCAGGCCGACGAACCATTCGAAGCGTGATCTTCAACTGTATTGCTTGCTATCGTTTGGAGGCATCCATTGCATAGCTTGTGCTGAGTGACCTGCCTGCGGACCGCGTAAAGGCTGCTCGACCTTTCGCTGGTGTTGGAACCAATTTGCCGGTCCTTTCTTAGTGAAGAGCTCTAACCTTAAGAATGCGCGGTCTTTTGAGGCCTACTTGTGCGTCCTTGGTTGCCTTGCAACCAAGGCAGTCCACTTGGGACTTGTCAGTGCCCTCAGCACGGAGGCGTTCGTGGCCACTCTGGGCCGCCTCGTGAGCCGTCGCGGCCTACCCGATTTGGTTCGGACAGACTGCTGGACTAATTATAAGGGAACCAATCGTTATTTGAAGGAGGTCGTCGACTTACTTGTTGAGAGCAAGCACTGTGTAGGCACCGCCATGTCTAGAATGGGAGATCTTGTTATGCTTAAAGAATCTAATCTACTCCCACTATTTTGCGTCGTGGACGCATTGTTAAACTGTTATTTGGATGGCGTTCCGCGGGTGGCCGAGGTATTTGTAGGGGACTCAGTATTGCAACGTGCCGTGGCCACGTTGTCCCAACGGCCTATTGATTAGCGAATCTACATTCTTAGATTCGGAGCGGGGGATTGTTTACGCCAGGGTAGCTGGCGCGCGCGCCGAGTCTTTTGTTTGCATTGAATCGTGCGCTCCCTCGCTAACCCGCAGAGGCGCTTATCTGCGTGTCCCGCTCACGCCTCGGTTACGAGAGTTTTTTGTGCCTGCAATGACGCGGCGATTACGGGGCGCGCACAGTACGAATCGGAGTCAGCTAGCAACAGCCGTGCGTGCGGCTGGGTTTTTTGCGGCGCCCTTTTGCC
Organism: Coenonympha arcania; assembly: GCA_036785405.1. Classification (NCBI taxonomy): domain Eukaryota; kingdom Metazoa; phylum Arthropoda; class Insecta; order Lepidoptera; family Nymphalidae; genus Coenonympha; species Coenonympha arcania. The sequence goes on from CM072081.1 coordinate 7,396,863, forward strand.
CCGGCGGTTTGTACCCCAAGAAACGTGCGTTTTGGGACCGCGTCAATTCTTATAGACAGTTTTTTGTGGGGGCGCGACCTTTTGTGCGTATTCGTGAACTCATCTTGTGGAGCTAGTCTGCTGTCGACCGACAACCTTAGCGGTTCCCCGCGCGTGGCTGACGTAATTTTGATCACGTGTCGTCTTTGAAACGCGTAGTCGCGAGATGTAAATTACTACGTTTGAGTAGCCACGTTTATATTTGCGCGGCCAGCCTGAACGTTCGACATATTTTGACCGTCGCGTTCATTGTTGCGGGTTGCGACCCACTGTGCTGCTGCATTGAGCACTCCACTCATAGGAGGCGAACGAACGATTGGAGCTGTGTTCGTGTTTGACGTGTCTGGGAGCTGATTGGTGCAGAGGACCTACGGTTGCAAGCCCCACACACACACCTACACACCCCTTTACACTTTCACGTCACATACTGTCCCACATCCACTACAGGGGGCGTCGCATCGAGTATCGTCGCATGCATCAACCAGGTTAGTGGCCTTCTATTTTCCTTGTCTATGTCGAAGGCTGTCGCTGCCCGAGTTGACGATTGCCGTAGTAGTGCTAGTAAAAGCCGCCTGTTATTTCCACTGATCGGCTAGTGAGACTCGGATATTACTATCCGACTCGGATTGGATACCGTCATCCGTACTGATCACTGTAGTCTCACTAGTCGGTCCCCCCTCGACCTGTCCGGGCTCGTTCCTCTATGGGCCCGGGAACTCAGCCCTCGTCTGGACAGGCAAGGGGCCGTAACAAATACATTTGCTCAAAAAGTTCACATTTCCATGTGTGTTTGGCGTGCGCAAAGTTATTCTTTTCCGCACTAGTACTTTTTGTTTTCCTTCTGTACGGAGGTTTTAATCAAAAAGTTTGTAGTACAAAATGTTTGTATTAAATGACTATTTTATAGCGTAAACACTATTAATACTTGAATTAAAGGACGTAACTTTTTAAATTGGTAAATCTGAAATAAAAATATAATTTTTCAGCAAAGTTTCATTGTTATTTGTTTCAGAGTTACTTTTTTGTAAATTATTAGGACTTTCTTATCTTCCGGATTCTAACTCCAGGTCACAGAGTGCATCAGTTGACCATAGACAATTCTTGTCCACTTTTTTGTTTATTTTTTTTGTGCGTGAGTGGTCTGTATTCATGGTAAATTGGCCTGGGCCCCAACTTTATGTATTTTCGCAAATGTGTTAAAAAATGTCGTTCAATGCACGTGCGGAGTTGTCATTTTCACTCGTCTCTATTGTGGACACGCGCCTACGGCTTGTGTCAACAAACCGAGACTCGTAAAGAAACGACATACTTTCCGCACTTATATTGAAATGTACTATTTTTAATACATTTGCTCAAAAAGTTGACATTTCCCTGTGCGTTTAGCGTGCGCAAAGTTATTCTTTTACGCACTAGAGCTTTTTGTTTCGAAATGACAAACTTTCCGCACTTATATCGAAATGTACTATTGCCTGAAATATTTCAGGCCTTAAACGCGCCTAAACTTACCTACATGTGCCGCTTGAGGATTAATTTGGCCAGCGTGGTCGGCAACCCAGTGTGACGACTGACGTGCGTGTTGATAGAGTGGCTGTGTGTGTTGGCAGGGTGGCCGTGTGTGTTGGCAGGGTGGCCGTGTGTGTTGACAGATTGGCCGTGTGTGTTGACAGAGTGGCCGTGTTGCACTGACCTGCGTGTGCCTGGTCAGGTTGCCCTTGTCCTTGGTCTCGTAGGCGCAGTGCGCGCACTGGTAGCTGGGCGCGGTGGCGCTGTGCCGCTCCACGTGCACCTTGAAACTGGCGCTGTGACGGAACCTCTTGCCGCAGACGGAGTCCGTGTGTGTTGACAGCGTGGCCGTGTTGCACTGACCTGCGTGTGCCTGGTCAGGTTGCCCTTGTCCTTGGTCTCGTAGGCGCAGTGCGCGCACTGGTAGCTGGGCGCGGTGGCGCTGTGCCGCTCCACGTGCACCTTGAAACTGGCGCTGTGACGGAACCTCTTGCCGCAGACGGAGTCCGTGTGTGTTGACAGAGTGGCCGTGTTGCACTGACCTGCGTGTGCCTGGTCAGGTTGCCCTTGTCCTTGGTCTCGTAGGCGCAGTGCGCGCACTGGTAGCTGGGCGCGGTGGCGCTGTGCCGCTCCACGTGCACCTTGAAACTGGCGCTGTGACGGAACCTCTTGCCGCAGACGGAGTCCGTGTGTGTTGACAGCGTGGCCGTGTTGCACTGACCTGCGTGTGCCTGGTCAGGTTGCCCTTGTCCTTGGTCTCGTAGGCGCAGTGCGCGCACTGGTAGCTGGGCGCGGTGGCGCTGTGCCGCTCCACGTGCACCTTGAAACTGGCGCTGTGACGGAACCTCTTGCCGCAGACGCTGCACTCAAGCGGCTTTTCCCCGCTGTGTGTCAACAAGTGTTCCTTGAAGATGTGCTTGCTCTGTAAACATAATACCCTGTCACAGAACACTCTAAATAGTACCAGAAGGTTCACTTCGCACGAAAATTTTAAGAAATAACGACTCTAGCGCTGACACAAAAAGTGCAATTCAGTTCGCAATAGCGCCTGGCCCCGCCCTCAAAATCGACACGCACCAAACGCAATGTTGTGGTCGCTTTCTATCGCCTAACTTTATCTCTTACGACGTAGTAGGGCTGCCGTAGTCAGACGGCGCGTAAAATAGACCGTACAGAACTAGCGCGTGCAACTCAGCCCGCGAGCGGCAACCATCTGAAATATTGAGGTCCGAAACTCTACTTGTAGCCGGGACGGTCACGTGATAAGTGAGACTGGCCTGACCCTGTTAATATTAATTGTAGTTCTTGGTGCGGTTGTGTGTCGTCATCAAGTGGAACGGGCAGCTGCGCCCTCTGTCGCTGTTGTTGTTGTTGATACGATCAGACGACCGAATGGCGTAGCGGTAGAGAACCTGCCGTCTGCGTCAGAGGTCGTGGGTTCGATTCCCACTACTGGTAAATGTTCGTGTGATGAGCACAAATGTTTTCCAGTGTCTTGGTGTTTTTCAATATTATCTATCTATACTTATAATAAATCTGTAACAGGTCAAATTCTGTACATTAAAGATATTTTGAAAATTTTTTTTCGAGGGCACTTTAAAATCGGTTCTGAACCCAAAACTGTACTTTTTTTCATTTTTGTCTGTCTGTCTGTCTGTCTGTCTGTCTTTCTGTATCACGGCCGCGCATCACGCCGAAACTACTGAATGAATTCCAATGAAACTTGGTATGACTTGAGTTCATACTACGAGGAAGGACATAGGATACTTTTTATCCCGAAATTCAGCATGGTTCCCTTAGGAGAGGGGATAAAAGTTAAAATGTATACTGAGTTGTAAATCATTAACGCGTAGTTCGATTTCATTCATTCTTTTTTTGTTAGAAAGGGGATACATTAAAGATTGTTCTGTAAATATTTCAAAGTCATCGGTTTTGTAGTTCAGAAAAAATAGGCATAATAACCCTCAGTATTTGTCCAAATAGCTTGAAACACGGAATATGCAGAAAACTTTGATATAAACAAAATAAACAGAATCAAACGAATCGCACATAAAATGAAAGAGCGTAAAAAAATACTCGATCTGAGTCGACGACTTATATGTGGAGAATTATGATTATCGAGTATTTTCAAAATAAAAATAAAATTAATAAATTGATTTAATGGCGTTGCTAAGTAAACATTTCATTGCTGTCAAATTTTTTCACGTTTTTTTTTTTAATAAATATTATACGTCAGATTTTTCCATAGATTTACTGTAGTGTAAGGTCCGACCTCTTTGGTCTATTTAATTTATTAGCCCAAAGTTTATTTGATATGCAAATAACATAAGATGCGATCAGTCCGATTGTAGGTTTCGGAGAAAATCGAACATTACGTCGATGTATTTGTTCAAGAAAGGGTTAACGCTGAAACAGATTAATAAAGTAGAATCTCTCCATCGTATACAATCGTTAAAAAATGGTCAGAATAATTGACGCACTGAAGATCAGAGAAGCTAAACATATGGCATTGCTTCAATGCCATATGTTTAGCTTCTCTGATCTTCAGTGCGTCAATTCTTCTGACCATTTTTTAACGATTGTAGACGATGGAGAGATTCTACTTTATTAATTTGTTTCATTGATACTGGGGGCCGTTGAGATAGCTGAAATCATAGGTATATCATATCAAAAAACTCGAAATATTATTATATATAATTGTCACAATGAATTGGTTCTTCGCAGAAAGCTTAATAAGTGAGACATAATTAATAAGGCAAAACAACGTTTGCCGGGTCAGCTAGTCTATATATATAAAAGAGAGTTACCACTCACTCACTGACTAATCACGATATCTCAGGAAGTATAAAGCCTACAAACTTGAAATTTGAAAGGTAGGTTCTTTGTAATGGGTAGGTGTCAGCTAAGAAACGATTTTGAGAAACTACCCCTCTAAGGGGGTGAAATAGGGGTTGGAAGTTTATATGAAAGTCCCGTGTTTTTGAAGTTAGAGACGTGAAAATCGTCATTTAGGTTATCAGCTTCAGATATTAAAAATTTGAAGTCGTTTTGGAAAATTCCCCTTTAAGGGTGGTAAAATAGGGGATGAAAGTTTTTATGTGAAAATTTTAATATTGTTACTGTTGACTTGAAATTTGGAAAGTAGGTTTTTTCTAATGGGTAGTTGTCAGCTAAGAAACGATTTTGAGAAACTACCCCTCTAAGGGGGTGAAATAGGGGTTGGGAGTTTGTATGAAAGTCCCGTGTTTTTGAAGTTTAAAGAGTCGTGAAACTCGGCATTAGCACTGAACCTATTTTGGGAGCGGCGTATTTAAAGTACGAAAGTTTATATGTGCACATTAGGTACACTATAATATAATAAAGGTGAAAGTTTGTATATATGTGTGTGTTTGTCTGTTACTCCTTCACGCTGCAACTACGAATCCGATTTAGCTGAAATTTGGAATGGAGATGGATTATTACCTGGATTAACACATTATGGTACTTTTTATCCCGGAAAAAGCGATGGTTCCCGCAGAAGTAGTGAAAAACCTAAATTCACGCGAGCGGAGCCGCGGGCAACAGCTAGTGTATGTATATTAGTATGTGTGTACATTTATCAGTTATCTAGTACCCATAACACAAGCTATCGCTTACTTTGGGGCTAGATTGCGATGTGTCAAATGTCTCGTATATTTTAATATATATATAAAGATAAATTAAAGATAAATTGCTGCTCGTGTACTGTCATATACAAGGGAAAAATTCATTAAGAACAAAAATATGGAGAGAGCTGATGATTGAGGATTTCGGAGACAGACAAGTGAAGAGCACAGCCAGGGTATTGCAGATAGGTGCTCGACCAAATGTCATTCGAAACGTCATCCAATTGCCAGTGAGGTGAAAAAAAATTTCAAAATGGCGGACTCAAAATGGCCGCCAAACGAATTTCGCTGATATCTCGGTAAGTATAACAGATGGAAGCACGGTTTCTTGACAAGAGGTAATCAAGGTGCGAAGGTCTATGCGATGGATAGAAAAAAAAATCAAAATGGCGGTATTTGTTTTTTTTCCATGGAAAATATATGGGGAATTTTGAAGGGGGTTTTTATGGGCGGGAAGACAGCACGCGCCCTACTAGTTACTATATATATAGCTGCTTGTGCTGATTCACTGACTCACTGATTGATCACCTCTCCTGAACAATTTTGTATGAAAAATTTTTTTTCAATAACCATTTCGTATAGAAGGGAAAAATTCATTCGGAGGAAAGATACGGAGAGAGCTGATGAGTGAGGATTCGGAGACGGGTGAAGAGCACAGCCAAGGGTATCGAAGATAGGTGGGGGGTGCTCGAAAAAATGTCATTCGAAACGTCATCCAATTGGCAGTAAGCTGAAACAAATTTCAAAATGGCGGATTCAAAATGGCCGCCAAACGAATTTCGCCGTTATCTCGGAAAGTATAAAAGATGGAAGAACGGTTCCTTGACAAGAGGTAATCAAGGTGCGAAGGTCTATGCGATGGATAGAAAAAAAATTCAATAAGGCGGTATTTGTTTTTTTTCCATAGAAAATATATGGGGAATTTTGAAGGGGGTTTTTATGGGCGGGAAGACAGCACGCGTCCTACTAGTTTATTATATTTATACTCACATTGCATACTTTCCCGCACTGGTCGCACATGAGCACGGCGCGGGAGAACTTGGTGCGGTTGTGCTGCGGGTGACTCGCCATCAAGTGGAACCGGTAGCTGCGTCCGCTGTCGCTGTGGTTGTAGTTACTACTCACATTGCACACTTTCCCGCACTGGTCGCACATGAGCACGGCGCGGGAGAACTTGGTGCGGTTGTGCTGCGGGTGACTCGCCATCAAGTGGAACCGGTAGCTGCGTCCGCTGTCGCTGTGGTTGTTGTTACTACTCACATTGCACACTTTCCCGCACTGGTCGCACATGAGCACGGCGCGGGAGAACTTGGTGCGGTTGTGCTGCGGGTGACTCGCCATCAAGTGGAACCGGTAGCTGCGTCCGCTGTCGCTGTGGTTGTTGTTACTACTCACATTGCACACTTTCCCGCACTGGTCGCACATGAGCACGGCGCGGGAGAACTTGGTGCGGTTGTGCTGCGGGTGACTCGCCATCAAGTGGAACCGGTAGCTGCGTCCGCTGTCGCTGTGGTTGTTGTTACTACTCACATTGCACACTTTCCCGCACTGGTCGCACATGAGCACGGCGCGGGAGAACTTGGTGCGGTTGTGCTGCGGGTGACTCGCCATCAAGTGGAACCGGTAGCTGCGTCCGCTGTCGCTGTGGTTGTTGTTACTACTCACATTGCACACTTTCCCGCACTGGTCGCACATGAGCACGGCGCGGGAGAACTTGGTGCGGTTGTGCTGCGGGTGACTCGCCATCAAGTGGAACCGGTAGCTGCGTCCGCTGTCGCTGTGGTTGTTGTTACTACTCACATTGCACACTTTCCCGCACTGGTCGCACATGAGCACGGCGCGGGAGAACTTGGTGCGGTTGTGCTGCGGGTGACTCGCCATCAAGTGGAACCGGTAGCTGCGTCCGCTGTCCAGCTCGAGACCGCACTGCAACAGTTATTATTACTGCTCACATTGGACATTAGCTGGCTTCTATAGTAGTGTTATTATCTCGCCGCAGACTCGGTCATAAATCATTCGAGTGTTTCGCTTTTGTTGTTCTGCAGTAATGCACAACTCAACAAAGAACAACAAAAGCAAAACCCTCGAATGAAATGACCGAGTCTGCAGCGAGATAATAACACTACTATAGTCATATTGACAAGTAAATATGTCATGGGAATTTAACGGTAGGTAATGGTATACGCAACATTTGCACTGTACAATTGCACCAAAGTATTATATCAGATTCGGTGCTGGATGGTATACGCAACATTTGCACTGTACAATTGCCCCAAAGTATTATATTAGATTCGGTGCTGGATGGTATACGCAATTTTTGCACTGTACAATTGCTCCAAAGTATTATACCAGATTCGGTGCTGGATGGTATACGCAACATTTCCACTGTACACTTGCCCCAAAATATTATACCATATTCGGTACTGGATAGTATACGCGACATTTGCACTGTACAATTGCCCCAAAGTATTATACCAGATTCGGTACTGGATGGTATACGCAACATTTTCACTGTAAAATTGCCCCAAAGTATTATACCAGATTCGGTACTGGATAGTACACGCAACATTTCCACTGTACACGCAACATTTCCACTGTACGATTGCCCCAAAGTATTATACCAGATTCGGTGCTGGATGGTATACGCAACATTTGCACTGTACTATTGCCCCAAAGTATTATACTAGATTCGGTACTGGATGGTATACGCAACATTTGCACTGTACAATTGCTCCAAAGTATTATACCAGATTCGGTACTGGATGGTATACGCAACATTTGCACTGTACAATTGCCACAAAGTATTACACCAGATACTAGCTTCACAAGTGCACTTACCACTTCGCACTCGATCTCTTTCGCTGAATCCTCGTTTCTTTCTTTCTTGCGGATCTTCTTTCTGCCAGCCTCGTTCGCCTGGATTAGCCTGCACAGAACAGCTATACTAAACTATTACGCACGTATTTTGTTGGTGATAAGGACTCTTTTTGTGCAATAAGTCTGTGTAGGTACCGCCGCAGTGTCGGTTATTAATATATATATACTCTGACTCATTGATTGATCACCTTTCCTGAACAATTTTGTATGAAAAAATATATATAAAAGAGAAAAATTCATTCGGAGGAAAATACGAAGAGAACTGATGATTGAGGATTTCGGAGACGGGTAAAGAGCACGGCCGGCACGGTATCTAAGCTAGGTGGGGGGTGCTCGACCAAAATTTAAACGTCATCCAATTGGCAGTGAGCTGAAAAAAATTCAAAATGGCGGATTCAAAATGGCCGCCTTTCGAATTTCGTCGATATCTCGGAAAGTAGAAAAGATGGAAGAGTGGTTTCTTGACAAGATGTGATCAGGACTCAAAGTTCTACACGATGAATAGAAAAAAATCCAATGTGGCGGAAATTATTTTTCTATGGAACAAAATGTATGGTGAATGTTGAGACTAAAGTTGTAAGGCAAATAGGGGGAAGACAGCCTCCACGCACCCTACTAGTTCTATTCTATTCTTGCTGTGTAAAGGTTTCAAGGGCACTGTACGTCGACGTGATAACTGGTCCGTACTCCGTACCGTACGTAAACCGTAAAAAACACAGTCTTACCCGGGCCCCGCGTGTTTGGGCGACACGCTCACGTGCGTCTCGTACGCGGCGCGGTTCCCGAAGCGGACGCCGCACTCCTCGCAGCGGGGACCGGACAGCTTCTGAGAACATAATACAGTTCATAATTTGCTGAGTAAATGGCAGCGGAGCCACTTGCGTCCAAGTTAATGGCAGCGGAGCCACTTGTGTCCAAGTAAATGGCAGAGGAGCCACTTGCGTCCATAAATCTGGTGAGTTGATGGCAGCGGAGCCACTTGTGTCCAAGTTAATGGCAGCGGAGCCACTTGTGTCCAAGTAAATGGCAGCGGAGCCACTTGCGTCCAGGAATCTGGTGAATAAATGGCAGCGGGGCCACTTGAGTCCAAGTTAATGGCAACGGAGCCTTTTGTGTCCAGGAATCTGGTGAGTAAATGGCAGCGGAAACACTTGTGCCCAAGAATCTGGTGGGTATATGGCAGCGAAGCCACTTGTGTCCATGTAAATGGCAGCGAAGCCACTTGTTTCCATTTAAATGGCAGCGGAGCCACTTGTGTCCAAGTAAATGGTAGCGGAGCCACTTGCGTCCAGGAATCTGGTGAATAAATGGCAGCGGGGCCACTTGAATCCAAGTAACTGGCAGCGGAGCCACTTGTGTCCATGTAAATGGCAGCGGAGCCACTTGTGTCCAAGTAAATGGCAGCATAGTTACTTGTGTCCAAGTAAATGGCAGCGGAGCCACTTGTGTCCATGTAAATGGCAGCGTAGCCACTTACGTCTAGGAAATTCGTAAGTAAATGGCGGCAGAGCAAGTTGCGTCCAGGAATTTTGTGATCATGTGACACGGAACCACTAGCGTCCAGTACTAAGCAGTGTTGTAGCACCGACCTGCTTGTCGTCGCAGTAGTGCTTCTTGCTGGTGTGGAACATGAGCCCCTTCTCGCTGACGAAGGAGAACCCGCACAGCGCGCACACGTGCTCCGAGGAGGGGTGCTTTATGCGCATGTGCGACAGCCTGGACGTATATTTCCTGCAATCAAAACAGCGAGCATAGATTTATAAAAGGTCGTCGCTTACGCTCTGACTCGATAGAGCCCTACCTAATAACAACGGGGGGAGCCATTCACGTAACGTTTTCGCACACTGAGTGAAGTGAATCAAGAAATAAAATATATATTTTTTTATTTTTTGATTCACTTAACACAGAAGAATTAACTTTAGAGTGGTTTAACTAATTTGGTTTAGAGTGTAAAATTGAATGTATTTCAAATTTTCAACGTAGGAAATACAAAGGAACCTTACCCCGCTGAGTAAATTTAATTTCACGATATTCGACCCTGTTCCGTTTTGAACTAAATTAAATTTTACGCTCTACGTCAACAGCCGTGAAATTATTTTTCAGTGTTCGCAATAAAATGTTTTGATTCCAATATCTTCCGCTTATACACGTTTCACTTCACGAAATGTAGGTAACACGTTACGTGAATTCTACACCTACCTGATCGGAAATATTCAAATTATTGTAACTATTTTGTTACTTGTACACTACAGGCTTCTATTTTCTTAAATATTTAAATTATTAACTTTTTGATAAGAACAAAATACCATATTCATTGGTTAGGTGGTGATTACTTACTCAAACTCTTTGTCGCAGTGTGGACATTTATACTTTATGCCGTTGTGCCACTGCGTGTGACGGATCGCGCTGCCCCTAAAAAAAGTATTAAGTGAATAAAAAATCATTTCATCAAAACGATCATCAATCAAATGGTCAATAGTGACATAGCAGCACGTGAAGCAAGTGAACTTGTAGCGGTGGTTGTTGTACCACGTGGTCATGATAGTGGTGATAGTGAAAATGATGGAGGTAGTGATGGCCTTGGTGGTGGTGATGATGGTGGTGATAACAAAGATAATGGTGGTAATGGTAGTCGTGATGGTGGTAATGACGGTGGTGATAACGGAGATGATGATGGTATAATGGTGGTCATAATCATCATGGTGGTGATAGTGTAGATTATGGTGGTAGTGATGGTCATATTGGTGGTGATAGTGAAAATGATGGTCGTAGTGGTGGTCATGATGGTGGTGATAGTGTAGATGATGGAGGTAGTGATGGCCTTGGTGGTGGTGATGATGGTGGTGATAACAAAGATAATGGTGGTAGTGGTAGTCGTGATGGTGGTAATGATGGTGGTGCTAACGGAGATGATGACGGTATAATGGTGGTCATGAATCATGATGGTGGTGATGACGGTGGAGATAATAAAGATGATGGAAGTAGGTAGTTGTAGTGGTGGCCGCGATGGTAGTGATAATGAAGATGGTGATCGTGGTGGTCGTAATGGTGGTGATGATGGTAGTGATAATGAAGATGATAGTGGTAGTGGTGATGTCTTACTTGTCGGTGGTGACGAAGGGACACGCGGAGCAAGTGTACCGGTAGCGGTGGTTGTTGTCCACGTGACTGGTGAGCCTCCCGCGACGCTTCACGTGGATCTGGCAGACGGGGCACGTGAGCACACCGAATTTCTGGAAAAAACAATTTTTTTTTATTCTATACAAGTTAGTACTTGACTGCGATCTCACCTGATGGTAAGTGATGATGCAGTCTAAGATCTTATCGTACTAACTTGGCATGGTAAGTTAATTTACCCCAACGGTTTCTACACAGCATCGCACCGGAACGCTAAATCACTTGGCAATGCGTCTTTGCTGGTAGGGTGGTAACTAGCCACGGCCGAAGTCTCCCACCAGACCAGACCTGGGCCAATTTAGAAATTATAAAATCCCAAAGTGGCCCGTGGCGGGAATCGAACCCGCGACCTCCCACTCGAATCCGAGCGCGCCGCCACTGCACCAGGGAGGTCGTCAAAAAATAGTACATAACTGCAGCGGCCAGCAAAAGAGGCATTGATGGCTGAAAGTGTTAACATGGGCCGAGGCAAACTTTTCACTTATGAAATAAAATTGCTTACATCGCTCATTTTGGTCCTTCGAGCCGGATATGAACTATGAAATTCGACAGATATGAAAACTAAAATCCGCCACTCACAAAACTCAGACACAGGTGTCGGTTACAGTAACATTGAGTGAGTTCACTGGTTTTTCAACATCTCAAAAATGCCCAATGCGCCTAAGGGACTTTTCACTTATAAAATAAACGATCACTTTATATATTAAGTATTTGCAATGTTACACAAATTTTAATTTTATAATGACATAATTAGATACTATTAGAATACTGAGTATTTGCACACTGTCAATGACAGTCGATTGTGTTGGCGTAATTGCTTAGTTTCATCTTGTTGTGTACCCACAATTTGGCAAATAAAGGATTATTATTATTATTATTATTACTACATCGCTCATTTTGGTCCTTCGAGCCGGATATGAACCATGAAATCCGACACTCCAATCAGCCACTCAAAAAACACCGGCATCGGTTACACGGTAACAGTGTCGTGTATTCAATGGTATTTTCCCATCTCAAAAACGCCCAATGCACCTAGGGAACTTTTCACTTATAAAATAAACGATCACTTACATCGCTCATTTTAGTCCTTCGAGCCGGATACGAGCCATGAAATCCATAAAAAAAAGAAGAAAATGATTACGTACCTCTGTATGTCTGTCCATATGTGAGTTATACAGCTCCATATCGCTGAAAGCTTTGTAGCAAGTGGTGCATTTGTACCGAGCGCGTTGGTAGCTGTCACTCTGCTGTCTCACCATCCAATCAGCGATCTGCTCCTCCAGGCTGCGTTCTGTTACTTCGAACGCTTTTAACTCTTCATACTCTACGAGAGCTGAAAGAAGAGAAGAAAAGGTGATATGGTATTAGGTTTACACACAATTCAAATCCAAAATATTCTATGATTAAAAATGTATTTTTTGAGGGCCATTGGCACTAGGAATTATTTTTTTGCAATCCGGAGTGTTACTTTCTATACAAAACTAGCTGACCCAGCAAACGTTGTTTTGCCATTAGAGATATAAAAATTATCTGACGACCTACACCACAGACCTACCGAACACACACAGAAAATTTCATAACAATCGGTCGAGCCGCTTCGGAGGAGATTGATAACAAAAATTGGCACGAGAATTTGATATATATTAGATTAGCTGACCTGGCAAACGTTGTTTTGCCATATAAATTATTTCACACAGTATAGGGTACAGGGTATGAGAAATAGTTTACGACCTCAGACCTACCAAAGGTAGACAAAAAATCCATGAAAATCGGTCTAGCCGTTTCGGAGGTGTTTGGGAAGATCGCTTATGAAAAGGAATTTAAAAAAATACTCAGTCGGGTTGGATTTAATTGGTTCGATCTAAAAGAAAAAAAAAATTGTGAATGGACCTACTCCATAACCACAAATTAACAAAACTAAAAATAAACTACCAACTAATAAGTATATTAAAAATCGGACACAAACCAAGAGTGTGTGGAATGTAAATTTATTTGAAAAAAAAAAATACCTTTTTGCTTTTTTTCTTTCTTCGGTCGTCGTTTTCGTTTCACTCCTTTCGCAACGACATTTCCTTCGCTATCTGTCTTCTTAACGTAAACCCTTTTAGATTTAACAGCTGAGGTCCTATCTTTGATTGCATTTTTCAGTTTAACACCACCTTTTGGTTTATCGAGTCCAGTGTTTCTTCTAACTTTTTTATTGTTATAAACTCTCTCATATTGTTTAACGGTTCTAGTTATTTTCTTAAGTGAAACCAAGTTCACTCTTTCGGACTTTACTCTTTTAAGTATACGATTATTTATGTTTTCATTTTTGTAATAATTATGATTTCCTTTAGAGATTAAATTGTTTAGAAATTTCACGTGTATGTATTTCTTTGAATCTTTGGTATCATTGTCTATATCAACATCTATTTCTATATCATCGTCTAAGCATTGCACTTCATTGTCTCTGCCATTGCTTTTGTCATTGTCTTTGACATCAGTTTTATCATTCTCCTGTATTATTTCAGTTTCATTTGTATCATCATCAAAGTCATAGTCGTAATCTCCTAAGCATTTGAGTTCAGAGATAATCTCTTTTTTTTCTATTTCACAATTAAGTATTCGCTCCTTGTTTTTAACGTTAATATTTGTATTCGTTTTGTCTATAGCTCGAGCATCGCTCTCGTTCGATGGTAGCTCAATATCAATAACGTCTACACTGTTACTAGAGTCGTTAGTGTCATTTTGGACAAAATCAAACTCACATTTAATGTCGCTTACACTAACGTCTTCAAATTCTAACCGTATAGAATCCTCTTTTTCACTTTTGAATGTCTGTAAAGAGATGTTTTCGAGAGGTTTATTAATACTGTACTGTTCGAGAGGTTTATTAATACTGTTAATTAATACTGTTACTTAATGTTGTACAGTTTTTAACAACAACAGCGGGGCTAGACAAAGTAACAGTAGTTTAGCGTTCACGACAGTAGATAAAAAAAAATTGGTTGCCTGTAAAGTCGGTTTACTGACGATAGTTGAACGTGACACGTCTTCTTTGTCGCTCGTTCCGCGCTCGCGAGGTAACGCCGGTAACGCCGCATGAGCGAGGTAACGCCGGATGAGTCATGTTTTTTCGTGCGTGCAACTGGCTCTCTCGATTTATAAGACGTTGTCACGTCAAAAATTGGTTGCCTGTAAAGTCGGTTTACTGACGATAGTTGAACGTGACACGTCTTCTTTGTCGCTCGTTCCGCGCTCGCGAGGTAACGCCGGTAACGCCGCATGAGCGAGGTAACGCCGGATGAGTCATGTTTTTTCGTGCGTGCAACTGGCTCTATCGATTTATAAGACGTTGTCACGTCAAAAATGTATGGACAAACTACGTGACGAATGGAAACAAATGAAAGCAGAATCTACTTTATGCTTAGCGTTGTTCACTGTCGGCTGTCAATTGTCTTGCGAAGTACGCTAAAGTTATCTACAAGGTCTGCGAGAACGCCAGGGAGCGTTCAAATTGTCGGAGTCGATTTTCAAAAAAGCGTGTTTTCCTCTATACGGTCGCGTGGTTTTTCTACAGTCTCTTGTTTTGTCCATACATTTTTATCTACTGCCGTTAACGCGTAACGACTGTTACTTTGTCTAGACCCGCTGTACTGTTGTTAATTTAAAATTTCAACAAAAAACTGCCTTCAGCTGTAATCAATTATTCATGAAATTAAACTGCTTAATTTACTGGAACTTTGGTTTATTTAAAGAAAAACTTATTTTACAACGAGGAATACATTGTGAACTATCAAAAAAAGCGCGGTAAAAAGGAAATTGACACATGTTTGACATTTGACAGATTCCATTGATTATCAACAATTTTATCCACAGACAATAATTTCTATTTCAATACCCCCACTAAATTATTGCCTCTACTATTGCTTATACAAACAAAAGTTAAAAAAATTACTTTACAAATGCCAATCCTATCTCTTAGGTATTTAAACCTATCCCTTGACAATCCTTTTGTAAACAAATCAGCAAGTTGTTCCTTTGTACATACATAATTTAAATCTATTTCCTGTTCCTGAAACTTCTCTTTCACAAATTTATACTTAATATCTATATGTTTACAGCGTTTATGGAAATCTACATTTTTAATAACAGAAATTGCACTTTGATTATCAATATTTAAACAGACAGATTCCTGATTAAATATATCTAAATCTAATAACAGTCTTTTTATCCACAACGCTTCTTTTGTAGCAGCACATGCAGCCATAAATTCAGCCTCTGTGGTAGATAGGGCAATACTTTGCTGTCGCTGACTCGCCCAGGTGATTGCTGCACCATTTTTAATGAAGACATACCCAGTCGTGGATTTCCTGGTTTCAGTGTCTTTTGCATAATCAGCATCACTGTAGCCCTCAACAATGTTTTTAGTTGCTGCTGAATAACAGAGACCATAGTCTTGAGTTTCCTTTAGATATTTAAGTATCTTCTTGACAGCATTCCAGTGAGTATTGTCAAAGTTATCCAAATACCGACTCACTAAGCTGACAGCATACATAATATCAGGTCTACTCACTATAGCCAAATGCATGAGAGACCCTACTGCTTCTCTGTATGGTATTCTGCGGTCAGGTTCTGACTTGCTCTTCTCCAGCGTAGTATAAGGATCGACGGGAATGCTACTGCTATTTGCGTTGCTCATGTTGAATTTAAATAGCAGCTTTTCAATATACTTTTGTTGATGAATAAATATATGATCATCATACCTTTCTATTTGTAAACCTACAAAATTCACTGGTTTGCAGGTTTTTATTTGAAAATTTTGTTTAAGATCCTGTATTATCTTTTCTAAAATAGATTCATCCTTTGAAATAACTAATCCATCATCAACATACAGTAATAAGTACACTTTAGTGTTATTAAATTGACCTGTATAAACACATTTATCAGAGTGACTATTTTCTAAGCCAAATTTCTTTAATACAGAGTCAAATTTCTGGTTCCAACATCGTGGCGCCTGTTTCAAACCATATAGGGATCTATTTAATTTACAAACAAAGTTTTCTGGTGCTTCTAGTCCTTCTGGAGGTGTCATATAAATATTCTCTGATATATCTCCATAGAGAAATGCAGTTTTCACATCAAATTGTACCATCTTTAGATTTTGTTGACATACTTCAGAAAGTAATATTCTAACTGAATCATATCTCACAGTTGGTGAAAATGTCTCATTGTAATCAATTTGATAACTTTGTGAACAGCCCTTAGCACATAGCCTAGACTTAAAAAGAGGACCCGATGGCTCGTCTTTAATACGGAAGACCCACTTACAGCCAATTATCTTCTTTCCTGGTGGTTTCTCCACTAACTGCCAAGTCTGGTTTTGTTCATGTGCTTTCAATTCTTCTCGAATCGACTGTTTCCATTTCTCTTTATCTGCCGAGGAGATTGCTTCATGATAGGTTTGCGGCAGGGCCAGATGTTCCAGATCTCTACCTTGACAAAGGTATGTATTAGTATTTTGTTTTATATTATTTTTATTTCTAGGTCTTAAGGTAATATTTTTATAACTTAATGATGAATCAACTTCTTTTTTAGGAATATACACAGACCCTTCATCGTCGGAATAAAAGGATTCATCAGTTGAGGTAGCCGTAGCATCTAACTCTTTAGGAGTTTGGTGACTCTCTGTCTGTGAGCTGGTAGTTACTGCCTGCTCATTGCTACTTTCCGTCAAGGGTACCATCACATAACTTCTTTTTATCGAATTTTCAAGAAAAACAACATCTCTACTGATTACTATTTTCTTAGTTTTAGGATCAATCAGTCTATATCCTTTTGTAGTATCACAGTATCCAATAAAAATCATTTTACTTGCCTTAGGATCCAGTTTCTGATGTTTCTGCTTGGGTGTGTGAACCATAGCTTCACAACCAAAAATTTTGATATGACTTAAATTAGGCTTCTTCCCGGACCATAGCTCCTCAGGCGTTGCATACGACAGTGCACGTGTGGGACATCTATTTGTTATGTAGGCTGCTGTAGCTACTGCCTCAGCCCAATACTGCTTCTGTAAGTTAGAATTGATTAGCATACAGCGAGCTCTCTCCATTAATGTGCGATTCATACGCTCAGCCAACCCGTTCTGTTGTGGAGTATATGGATTAGAAGTTTGATGAATAATTCCTGCATTTTTCAAATAAACTGAGAACTCATTGCTCAAATATTCTTTTGCATTATCTGTGCGGATGCATTTTATTTTTAAATTAAGTTGATTCTCTACCAGTGCTTTAAATTCTTTAAATTTAATAAATACATCTGACTTATTAGTTAAAAAATAAACATATACTTTCCTGGTATAATCATCCGTGAAAGTGAGGAAATAGCGAGCTCCGCCTAGTGATTTCATCTCCAGCGGCCCACAGACGTCAGAATGTATTAATTCCAGGGGTTGTTTTGCTCTGGAACCCTCAGTGGGAAACGGCAGCCGAGACTGTTTTCCCTTCTGGCAGCATTCACAGATAATACTGTCTTTATTTTTAAAAGCCTTCACACCTTCAGCGCAGTCTGTTAGTTTATTTAAATCTCCAAAATTTAAATGTGCCATTCTTTGATGCCATAGGTAACGATCAGACTCATTAGACTTACAGATGTATGCTGGAACACTGTGTGTATTCAGCCGGTACATGTTCTGAATGAGTTTAGCTGCTGCAACTTCAGTATTCTCTTTGTTGAATATTGTACAGCCGCCTTCGTTAAATTGAACAGAGCATCCATTACTAATCATCTGACTAACAGAAAGCAGGTTCGTTGCTAACTCGGGGACAAATAAGACGTTTTTAACCTGTATTGTTTGTACATTTCCCATTTTGTCGACAACATTCAAGTTAACTTTTCCAGAACTTTTCACTTCAAGCATTTTATCATTAGCAATTCTGATACTTGAGATTGGAGGTGCTGTTATGTCATAGAGCCAGTCATCTCTCATAGTTAAATGTGATGATGCTCCAGAATCGATATACCACCCACCATCGTTGCTTGTGCTTGCAGAAAATACAGCTACATAGCCAGACTCTTTATTCTGACTGTGTTCCTTCTTCTTTAAATTGCAAAATTTACTTATGTGCCCATAGCGGTTACAGGAGAAACAACGCGGACCTCTTTGGCTTTTATTATTCTTCTGAGGCTGTTTAGACTTCAAGTTTCTGTTCACATACAAAGCTGTAGACTCGGAGCTCTTAACTTCTTGTAATAGCTTAGTCTTCACGGAGTCAGCTGTTACAGGCACACCGGAACTTTCCATAGCCATAATCATTGGCTTGTACATTTCAGGTAAACCGGCCAAGAGTAAAGTACCTAGCCATTCATCGTTTACTTCAAATGAAATATTTCTCAGTTTGTGTGCTGCTGACATAACTTTATTCACGTATTCCTCGATATTTTGACAACCCTCTAACGTCGTAGTGATCAGCTCTTTCAATAACCCAACTCGGCGTGATAATCCCTTGTCGTCAAAGGCCTTAGCGAGATTCAACCATACTTCTTTAGCAGTTTTGGCTTCTTGTATGTGCACATAGTTAATGGGATCTACTAGTAATATAATTTTCGACTTAGCTTTGATGTCAAGTTTCGGGTTCACGGGGTCATCGTCCTCACGCTCAATGCAACTCCACAAGTCTTCATGTTGAAGATATGTTTGTACTGCAAATCTCCAAGTGCTGTAGTTGTCACGTCCACTGAGTTTTTCTATAAGCGTCATTGCGTTATTTGAAGACATTTTTCGTAACTTTTAATGTTCAAACCGGAGCAGAGTCCAAAGTTCACCGACACGATCTCGCGTTTGTTATAGCAGTTTTCTTCAGATATCTTTACTTATTTCAATCAGATTTGTGGTCTGGGCCATAACCTCATGAAATTAAACTGCTTAATTTACTGGAACTTTGGTTTATTTAAAGAAAAACTTATTTTACAACGAGGAATACATTGTGAACTATCAAAAAAAGCGCGGTAAAAAGGAAATTGACACATGTTTGACATTTGACAGATTCCATTGATTATCAACAATTTTATCCACAGACAATAATTTCTATTTCAATAATTATCAAACTACCCTCGTATACCCTTTGTAATGAAAAAGAATCATCGAAATCGGCTGGCGTGATACTGAGTTATGCATTGATTTTACATGCACATAATGCTTAATGCAAATTTAAGACATAATATGGCTCATGGATGCCACATCAGAACTGGACTAAATAAAATTGAAGTCCCTTTTTTATTTGAAAGAGCTTTCAAATAAAACAAAAAGAGTCATCAAAATCGGTTCACTCAGTCGAAAGTTCGAAGGTAATAAACATAAAATAAATGTGTAGTCAAATTGAGAACTTCTTCCTTTTCCGAAGTCGGTTGAAAATTGGATTGAATATGGATTATATTCGTCTGTGAGAAATGAGACGTAGAGGAACCAGAGTCACCGACATAGCTCATGTATCGCAAAGCTAAAGTGGCAATGCGCGGGGCACATAGCTCGTAGAACCGACGGACGTTGGGGACCCAAAGTGCTGGAATGGCGGCCCCGCACGGGAAAGCGCAGTGGTGGCACACCTCCGACCAGATGGACTGACGACATGGACAGACGTCGCGGGTAGGCTCTGGAGCGTGCGGGCTGGAAATTATTGCAGGAAGCCTTTGTCCAGCAGTGGACGTCCGTCGGCTGAAACAAATGAACCCTACAGTGTTTTTAGATGTATATCATCATCATCATCATCATCTCAGCCTGCGGACGTCCACTGTTGAACATAGGCCTTCCCAAGCGCGCGCCACCACACCCTGTCCTCCGCCTTCCTCATCCAGCCGCTTTCCGCCACCCGCTTTATATCATCAGTCCAACGATCTGGGGGTTGTCCTACACTACGCTTACTCGTACGCGGTCTCCACTCGAGGACTTTCCGGCTCCAACGGCCATCGCCCCTGCGACAAGCACGACCTGCCATTAGATATAATATATACATTATTTTTATTCACAAAGGCAACCAAACCTTGTTAATACTCCTAGTATTCTCTGTCACATAAAGGTCACAATGGTCGGGCTCAAACGTCTTCTTCCCGACGCTGGACGTCAGCCGACAGCGCGCGCGGTCCACCGACGACAGCGTCTGCAGCGACAACTGGAAATATATTATTGTTAGAAGGCATTTAGGTTTGCACGTGTAGGACACAATAGGGAAATTTCCCTCCAGGCAGGTGTTATGCCTGGGGACCGCTTGTGATCCGAGCGTGTGACGTCAGAAGCTGTATTTATAGAACGCTCGTCGAAAACTCCGTCAGCGTGTGCTAAGAGTTGCAGAGGCTTCTAGGAAGACGGCAGAGAGCTTCTTATGTTAAAGGCGTATACGGTCGTTTTAAGCGATATTTACGACCTTTATGACCTGCGGTTTAAGTACTATAAAGACAATTACTTCGACAACCGAATGGCGTAGTGGTAGCGAACCTGCTATCTGCGCTGGAGGTCGTGGGTTCGATTCCCACTACTGGTAAATGTTTGTGTGATGAGCATGAATGTTTTCCAGTGTCTGGGTGTTTTTCTTTATATTGTATGTATATTTATCAGTTATCTAGTACCCATAACACAAGCTATTGATTACTTTGGGGCTAGATTGCGATGTGTAAAATGTCTTGTATATATTTATTATTATTTATTTTAAATTTATAATTCATGTATTTCGGGTCTTTAATCGAAATTCGCTGCTAAGCAGAAACACGATCATCCAACCGTTTTTCTCGTGTGAAATTTTCTCAATAGAAAGTTCTCCCAAAAGTCTTTTTTTATGTCGTCCTCCCACCATAGTCTCCATTTTTCCTAATTTTTATCAGAACTACAATGGATGTAATTTGTAATTTTTGTTTAAATGTGTCGGTAACAAGAGTATTCAAAAGCACTCAGAACGGGTTTTTGATAAGCTAGATTAGCTTTTTAGTAATTAAGTAAAGCGTCGTATTTTTGTAATATTTATGTCATACAAGCTTTTACTGTCACAGCTAATAAACTTTTCCATCAAGATATGACACTGTTGTAAGTAACAGAAAAAGTTTGACATGCATAGTGAAAGTGATTCCATAAAACCATATTTCCTGTTTCAGTCAGAATGACTCACCACTGCATTGTTCTGAACCAGCTCCGACAACAGCTGGAAGGCTCTCAGACTCTTGTCTCTGAACTTGCAGCAGTTCACCAGTCGCTGAGCGCACTCGCTGCAGAACATCGGCGAGAAATTCAGTTCACCTTCCAGCTGAAATAGAATATAATAAATAAAATTAAAAAAATAAGAATGCCTTTTATTTTTCCAACACAAATTAATATGGTAAACTTATGATCTAATAAAAATAATGTATTGATATTAATAATAGTAGTGAAATTTGCATGTGACTAGTTTATCAAGATATCATATGTGTTCACATAAATATTATAACTTTTCAGATTATTTTAATCCTCAGAAAACCTCTAGCGGGTCAAGGCCTCCCCCAGAGACTGTCTTTCGCTATCATTATCCAATTGATTCCTGCTACTTTTTTTATGTCGTCCTCCCACCGACTATAGGGCCTTCCCCTAGCCCGTATGCCTCTTGGTCCTGGCCATTTGGTCAATCTTATGGTCTATCGGTCATCAGTTAGTCGGACGACATGTCCGGCCCATTTCCATTTCAATTTAATTGTGTATGTCAGGGTGTAGGTTAGTTTTGTCTGTTTTCTAATGCAGGAGTGGCAAATCTTATGAATTTTTTCAATATTTGTAATACTGTGCTCCATAATCAAAATAGAATATAGCTGAATATTAATGTAATATAATACAATAAGACAACGATATTTAAACCTAAGGCAGTAAATTAATCAATAAAATTCAACTTACAGAAATTCCAGTAAAAGTTTTAAATTTTGAATCCAATTCACACGTACTTGCAGCATACAGTTTTCTGTGGACGTCCAAACATATCATGCAGAACTGAAAAATTGTAAAAGAGGGAAGTTCACTTTTGTAATTCATACTTAATATTATATATGTGAAACTCAAAGTCAAAATATCTTTATCTCACATAGGCCTAACATACAGGCTCTTGTTAAATGTCAATATGATATTTGTTACTTTGTTGAACAATTAGCCCTAAATAATTTTTTTAACTGTGAAAATTTCAAGTGTGACAGACAGCCGGACGGACCGCAAAGTCTTTATAAAAGAATCCCGTTTTAGCCTTTGGGTAAGGAACCCTTACAACTAGTAAAAATTAGAGTAATATTCCCTTCAATGTGTATTTACAAATTATTTGATAGGCCTCCTCGCATATTGAGAGGGGTTTGGCGAAAAGCCTACAGTAGATACAATTAAGTTACAGTACTTAACTAATAAATTTCTAATTTCAATTAAAACTATTTAGTCAATACACATACAGAAAAAAAAAATACAAAGGCTACTAGAAATCTTACCTGAGCTGAGGGCTGTTTGGGATCATTTGTTTCCATTTTTTAAAATAATTAGTTAAACACATTACACAAAATAGCTGCTATGTACAAGTAATAAGCGCAGAATTAATATATTCGAGTTCTGCCCGTTCTTTTAAGCTTCTATGAAATCACAAATTACAATAAAATCAACTAAAAATTATATCCAAACTATCAGCTGTGGTGTGTCTCCCTATAGTGTTATATGTCTATGGTGGTGTGGTGATAAATTTCAAACACATATACCAAATACCAATAGTGTCTATGACTACTCCTGGGTATAGTACGATTCACGAAAGATGACCACAAATGGCGGGCCTATTTTAGGTCTCTTTGGACTTATCTAACTAATATTATGGTCTTATTTATTTTAACTAATATATATGGTCTTATTTAACTAATATCAAAATATTATTTTGGCTTAAGTCTTTTCTTCATAAGTGTACATGAAGAAAAGACCCGCCATTTGTGGTCATCTTTCGTGAATCGTACTATACTTAACTTAAAGTTTTGTTCTGTTATTCCATTCGTCCCTTTCGGGACAGGCAAAGATCGAAGATCATACAGCCTTATACAGCCCATTCATTCGTGTTTAGAGGTGTTTAATTTTCTGTGATAGTAACTTAAAAATTAAACTTATAATAAATAATACACAAAGGTGAGCAACAGTGTGACCGTTTCAAAATTGAGGAATCTGCCAAACACTGGAAAAAAATCTGCCAACTCCATTCCTCAACTGTATAAGTACTCTAAAACTAAAGTTATTGGACAAGTAGTAGGTAATTGCCTAGTCACTAGTGGTTTTGACGTCAGAAAATCCCCGTTCCATCGACACAAGACAAAAGTGCCAGTTTATTAAGTAACATTTCCGACTAAAAATAAGTAAATAGACGAAGACGAATAAATAAATCACGAGTTTTTCATATTATTTCAAAGATAATAAGGATTTACTTGAAATATGCCACTTTCTTGAATCGTCAATTCTGCTAGAGTTAATATTTAGGAGCCAAATCTGCCCGAATGGCATATATCCGCTACAAACGGTCACACTGTACCACAGAATACCACAGAATGTTATCGCACGCCATAGACTGACAGAAGCAAAGAACCACAAACCACAAAACTAGAGAAGAGAACCAAGGATTTTCTGTGGGATTTTATACACTTGACACTAAGATTTTTTTTATGCTAAAAGCGGTCGACCGCTTTTAACCGCATGTAAGAAAATAGCTACTCTAAGTTTATATCACTAAGTCTCATTTTAGCTTTACAAAAATGTTTGGTAGGTACTCTATCCTGATAAGTTCTAGTCATAGAGTTCTAGTCAAAGCAAAGAGTATATATTAAGGGAAAAAGTCAAAGTCAAGCAAACTGTCAGCCTGTCAGTAGGTTTGTCAAAGTTGTGTGAATTGATTCTGAAGCTACGTTTACACAATGGCGTATGCTGGCCCACTGCAGGCCATCGCACAACTGTAGGCCACGATCACTTGGTGTGTACACAATGGCGCATGGCTCATTGCTGCCCGGTGAGGCACTTGCGATGGACGTGGAAGTAGTTTAAGGCGAAATCAACGACTCTGCGCGCGAAATTCAAAATTTTCGTGGTTTTTTGCAATTTGTATGCTAGTTACAAGCAGAGATTTTTATATAAATAAACACGTGAAGACGACTGGAATTCCCGCAATTTGACTGCCATGAGCCTACTATGTCTTATTATCTTAAAAATTGCGAAAACCACAAAAAATTTGAATTTCGCGGGCACACCCGTGGCATGCTGCTTACGTACATGACTAAGTAATTTTTTATCATTTTTAGGCAAACCATGAACAATCTGCTGAGCGAAATGCTTGCAGAACCATCAGGAGAATTCGATAATTCGAATTTATCAATAATTTAATAATTATTAATTTGAATTTAGTAATTTAATTTTGTTGGAAGTAGTCGCAACAAAAGAATACACTGTTCAGCGGTCGGTGGCGAACTGAGCAATGGGCCATTGTGTGAACACTACAGACCACGCAACGCCACGATTCCTTTGAAGTGTGCGCCAAAAACCGACAACTTCCCGATCGCGCGCCATCGTCGACCATTGCCCGCCATTGCATACCATTTCCCCGTGTACACAATGGCGATGGCCTGCAGTGGGCCAGCATACGCCATTGTGTAAACGCTACTTGAGGAATTGATAGTACCTACCTACGTTCCATGGTACGTTCTCTTTGTAGTTTTCATCGATTTCAACAATTGTTATGCCATGATTATTGTAAATATAAATATTACGTGCAATTCAAAAAATCAAACGTTCTACACAAATGTTGGGTCGAATTTAATTGCAGATTCTTTCATTTATTGGGAAAGACGTATTGACAGAGTTTATTCAACTTCCCATAAGAATCCCATTTATCCTGATTTCTGGAACTGCAGTGCTTTGTAAGTGATTCAGTTAAATTGGAACAATGGAAAGTACTGAAATTAAACAATCTTCAGTTCAGGTAAGGCATTGCACAATTTTACATCTTAATATTTATTAATTATTGAAAACAACTTAGGAACAGTTTCTTGGTTGTCGGAACATTTATTGATGAGGTGGATTCAAGAGGTTTCTTTGGCGAGGAGGATAGGTCTCCCCAAGCCCTGCCTTACGAACTGAAACACAGTAATACATGACATTTTTTATAGTTTTTTTCAGTTTTCAAACTGCTCCCTATGGAAAAGGATAGCACTATTTTAAATTGGTTTAATTAAGAGATTTTTCACAACAGAATCGACCACATTGTTTCCTCGGTCTTTGTCAAATTATGAAATACCAGAGACAATTTGAATTTGAAATAAGAAAACTCAGGATACATTCAGATGATTTACGTAAACCTCTTTCCTACAAGCAAACAGTAACCTCATCTGTCGAAAATTCTATAGGTAGCAGCTATAGAGTGGCCTTACTGTCAATAGCAAATCAATCATTTTTGGCACCTATAAACTGGCGACATTTCTCGCTCCATCCGCCCTGTCCAGGTTATATGTCTATTATTGGACCATAAATAAATTTAAGTTTTTTTTTCAGTTCTGCATGGCATGTCTGGACGTGCACGGAAAACTGTGTTCCATGAGCAAATACACAGCGGCATTTAAAAATATAACTGGAATATCCGTAAGTTTAAAACTTAGCATTTTTGGTACAGTACAAACTTGAATTTCCGATCCTTAGTTACACAGATTTGCAATAGAATAGATGAGTAATTTTTTTTTTTGGTTTTTTCATAAAGTAGGATACAATTAATGACGTCGCCAAAAATTAAATTAAAATAAAGTAAATGCAAAGTTATAGGCATTTTAAGTATTGGTATAAAACTTCACAGAAATGGATTTTCATACAACTTTTGTCGTCTGCTGTTTGGCTGGTACAGCAATTTCAATTTATCCTGAAGAAGGCTGTCAAACTAAGCCAAGCATGCTTGAGAAAAAATGCCAAGGACTATCTTACATCTTCTCTCCTTTTTACACGACTGCCCAAAAAAAGGAGTGTAATGTTTTTAGGGTTCATGTATGTATGTATGTGAGTTTCTTTATTCCACCATAACTTCTGAACGACTGAACAGATTTGGACATGTGGGGTATCGTTAGAATCCTTACATCATTCCGAGTAACATAGGCTATATTTTTTTGGTAAAAGTCGTTTTACGACAGGGCAGTAAATAATAATAATAGTAACATATACATTCATATATATATATATATATATATATAAAATATAAATAAAAAATAAAAATTGCTTTATTTGAATCTTAAAGGTACAGAAACAAATGGGAAACGATGATCCTGCAGAAGTATAAACTGTGTTGCAGTGATCATCGCCCTCCTCATACAATGACTCAAGTGACAAACAATTATTGTAATAAGTTACAAAATATTATTGTAAATGCATGCTGTGAAGTTTGTGTGTGTGTGTGTGTGTGTGTGTGTGTGTGTGTGTGTGTGTGTGTGTGTGTGTGTGTGTGTGTGTGTGTGTGTGTGTGTGTGTGTGTGTGTGTGTGTGTGTGTGTGTGTGTGTGTGTGTGTGTGTGTGTGCGTGCATGTGCGTGCGTGCGTGTGTGTGTGTGTCTGTGTGTGTGTGTGTGTGAGTGAATGTACTAAGTGACTTTATTTCAAGACCAAGACTTTACAAGTTGCTCAGATTCATCATAACAAAGAGTTAGAAGCCATTGAGTACATATTTTTTTAACTCTTGCCGCTGTCAAGGGATATATGTGTAAAATTTTGTTGATTCGGTTGTACAATGAAGAACTGATGTGATAATAATGGCGACTCTCAATAGCAGTTCGACGAGGTTTGTAAGTACACACCATATAGGATCTCCGTTTTAAGTTTTCCACTTGAGGGTTGAACGAAAGTTCGGAGTGTTTGCGTAGAATTGTTTGTAATATAAATAGCTGGCGGACAGTGAGCAACTGACATATCGAATACAATTCAACAGTAGGAAAAAGAATGGGTTTTTTAAGAATAGTTTTTAGAACTGCTCTTTGGGCTCTTTCAACTCTTAGCATGAGCGTTTTCTGAGCTCCGCCCCAAACAGTTATACAGTAAGATAAGACTGACTGAGCAAGGGCATAGTATACGGACTTCAGACACTGTAGGTCAACTACATTCCTTATGTTCTTAAAAACAAACATTAACTTTCTAGTGCGTGAAGCAACGGATTCAATATGTTGCTTCCAAGATAAGGAGCAATCTACTAAAACACCGAGGTACCTTATAAAGGATGTACGTTCAAGAACTGGACAGGAGCAATTCGAGCAACGGTTACTACATCTGTGGGCACGTACACTAAATGAGGCAGGAGCTTGTGTAGCTCTGTTAGGTGTAAATGTGACAAGCTTTGTTTTATTAACGTTTAATGTTAAAAGGTTCAGATTTAACCAGTTTGTAACGGCCCTAACAGCAAACTCCGAATGATCGCTAACATCCTTCCAGTTCTTTCCACTGATAATTAGTGCAGTGTCGTCAGCATAACTGACAATTCTACAATTTGGAAGACGCAGCGAACATAAATCATTGACATAAATTAAGAATAGGGTAGGTCCGAGAACGCTACCTTGAGGAACTCCAAAATATACGGATTTTGATTCGCTGATATAATTTTCTATGACGACAGATTGGGTACGATCGGACAGGTAGCTTTCAAACAATTTAAGGGCTATTCCCCTTATGCCAATACGTTCAAGCTTGTGTAATAGGTTTGGGACAGAGACAGTATCAAAAGCTTTAGAAAGATCTAAAAAGATTCCTACTGTTTTTAATTTATTGTTAAAATTTTTAACTATATTATCAGTGAGTGTCACTACAGCATCCTCCGTAGATTTACCCGCCCTGAACCCGAATTGATTATCGGATAGAATATTGTTTCTAGTCATATAATTAACCAATCTTTTGTTTATAATTTTTTCAAAAATCTTGGAAAAAGTAGTAAGCACTGATATTGGTCTATAATTATTGACACTGCCTCTGTCGCCACTTTTATAGATAGGGTGCACTAGAGCCTTTTTAAATGCACGTGGGAAAATGCCATTTGCTAAACATAGGTTAAAAATATGGGTTAGAACGGGAATTAGACTTTTTGCGGCAGCTTTAATAATAGAGGAAGAGATGGAATCCCAACCAACGGCACATTTTTCTTTTAGATTTAATATTATAAGTTCAACTTCACTGTTGTCGACGTTGAGCAGTGACATTGAATTCAATCGCGAAGGAATGGGTGAACAAACTTTATTTATTTCATGAATTGGTGGCTGATTTATTTTTGCAGCAAGGCTCCTACCTATATTTGCAAAAAAGTCGTTCACTGCATTAACTGAATCGATTGGGTTGCTACACAATTTTAGCAAGTCCGAAGAATATGACTTCTCAGATTTGATGTTCGCGACCCTCTTGACAAGTTTCCACGTTTTAGCTGTATTTTTCTGAGCTTTTTTAAATTCATTACGGTCATATTCGCGTTTCAATTTTTTTAGGAGATTATTGCAAAAGTTACGATATCGAGTAAACGTTGTTTTTAAGCTTACATCATTGGAGTGGTTTTTGAATTTACGATATAAGTTATCACGGTGGCGAATACATCTCAGGAGGCCAGGAGTTATCCATGGTTTTATTATTCTCTTATTGCTGGGAATAGTAACGTTATTAGAATTGTTTTTTATGGTATCAGAAATTAATGTAACAAGAATGTTAGTAGCATGATCGGGATCACGTGATGCCAGGATAGGGGAATAATCGGCCTGTTCTAAATGCGTAGCAATGGCTTTAATGTCTGTTCGAAGAGTTGTGCGGTTAGAAGGTTGCGATTTAATTTTAGACTCACAGAAAATTAAAACAGGGGCATGATCTGTGATATCAGCATCAAGGACCAACGTAGTTACACAATTTAAGGATTTGAAAATTGCATGGTCCAGACAGCTGTTAGATCTGGTGGGGAGAAGGTGACCTGGGAGCATACCGTGAGATGCCAGTAGATTCAGGTAAGAATCTGCATTTGGATCATTACCATCTGGAAGTAGGTTTATATTTATATCACCAACCAAGATAATATTTTTGTAAACATTTAGGATATTAAGCACTTGGTCCATGCTGTTTAGAAAACCATTAATATTTTTATATGATGGTGATCTGTACAAGGCTAAGATAACAACATCATTGGCAAGTTTTATGATTAGACTGTTCGATTCATCAATTTTTATGGATTGCAGTGAGCATGCCAGATGAGATCTAATATACACTACTACTCCTTCATTTTGGTTCGAGTATGTAGAAGCAAACGACTGAAAACCATCCAAGGATGGAATCGTGGGGGCCTTACTAAGCCAACATTCCGATAGTACGACAATATCCATTGTATGCCTAATTCTGTGTAACAGAACCAGCAAGCTATTAAAATTACGGTTTATACTTCGGATATTTAGGTGTAGAAGTTTGAGTGACAAACTATCACTTTGTATGTACCTGTCAATTTCTTCTGGCAAGCAGCTGTAGGACTTAGATAAAGAGAGTCGTTCCAAATCCTTATTTATAGTCAATGTGTCATCCATATTCAGAAAAAATAAGAATTGAACAAGTGTGCTTAAATAAAGTGGGTAGTATAAAAATAAGCTGAATAAGATGTTTGACTTTTATCCTAGGCATAAATAATAGTATTATATCGCGAGTTAAAAAAGATGAGATACTTACGATAAAAAAGGTTAAATCAAAACACCTGCAAAGTCGGAGGTTTTTATGTGAGTTGGTAGGTGTGAGTGTAATATTTTGAGTGTGTGTTGGGCACAGTGTTGAGTAATTACAGTGTAACAGCAAAATCAATTTAAATAGACTAATACAGACAACAGAAGTATACAGCCGGCACGAAATTTTTTCTTCACTTACAGTGTATGGTTGTTGCGGTTTTGAATCACTTATTGAAATAATAATCCCAAAAAAAGAACTCACATTAACGCCGCTGGATCTGTTGCATTGTTGATCACGTGAGGTACTTTTATTTCGTTGCACACAGGTGTACGTGCGCTCGCGTCTTTGTCTAGGATTTGACTGACGATCGAATTTCAGCAATGAGGGGTGAACACGTCACTATTGTTCTCTTCGTATGACGTCACGGCGAGATTTGAATTACGTTTTGAAATCCTACATTTTCCCCCCACCGAAATCCGACTGGATTTCACCATTTATAATACCAATATAGATTAGTATATCTGTGTTAGTTGAAAACAATACATTGAATACTATATAGAGAGTGGACTGTATGAAAAGATAATTGAAATAAATATTATTTTGATACTTTGATTAAATACTAATACTTTGAATATAAAAAGTTGAATACATAAAGATATACTTAAAGTTTAACTAAGACTAACATTCAAAACTAATTAAGCTGAGTCCTGCTCTATCGGCAAAGGACTAAGCTTGACTATAGGTCGAATGAACTCTGAATTTTTAGTCCGTGTTAGATGTAATTTAGCCATTTTGATAGCAGCTTCGTAGATTCCACCAAAATGACTACCAGTAGGTGGATTATGAGTCCACTGAACGTTACGTGAATTTAATTGACACGATATGTCATTTGAATTGGATTTTAAGAATTTGACTACCTCGGCTATATGCCTACCTGCTGATACTAGATTCGATGCATTATCAGAAATTAGCAAGCGTGGGAGACCTCTTTTTGCTGAGAAGCGGTCAAAGGCTGCTAGAAAGCAGTCTGTGCTCAAAGATGATAACACTTCGAGGTGCAAGGCGCGCGTAGCGCAGCAAACAAATATGCATAAATATGCCTTGGTAATCCTAGCATTTTTGCGTGTTGATTCTTTGAGATAAAACGGGCCGCCTAGATCCAGACCAACGGTGTGGAATGCATGTATGTACTCAGATCGAAATCTCGGCAGTTCACCCATCATAGGTTGCCTAGATGAGGGTGTAACTCGAAAACACGCGATGCATTTTGTCGTACGCGACCATATCACTCTACGTGCTGATATTATCCAATACTTCTGAGTGAGTATACTTCGCAAAGTGCGTGGACCAACATGTAGGTGAAGTTTATGATAATGATCAATTAATGCATTAGTGAAATTACACTTCTTTGGAAGCAAGAGTGGATGTTTTTTGCCAAAAGGTAGGTTTGACTGGGAAAGCCTACCCCCCACCCTCAGGAAATTATCTGAATCTATGAACGGATTTCATTTCCTTAGGGACAAGCTGCAATTTTCATTTTTGCTTAAGGCAGCAATGTCTTCTGAGAAGTGGTGCTGTTGAACACTTTTTATTATGGCGTCGTGAGCCTTACGTATCTCGACTAAAGAGAGATTCTTTCTTTTATCAGGTTGCTTCCGAAACCTAATATTGTGCAAAAATAAATATACTCGAGCAACTACGTTGACGAGTTTAGTGTAACTCGAAAATTTCTCAGTCAGTTCGTATATCAAACTGGAAGAATTTTGGTTTGTCACTAACACTGGAGCTCCTGGCTTTAGTTCAGGAATGCTCGTATCTTTGAACTCTTCAATTGACTTTATAGGCCAGGTTGATCTGTCCTCATAAAGCCATTGAGGTCCATTTTGCCATTCTGGCATCTCGAGTAGCGCTGATGGTAAAGCACCACGAGAGCATACGTCAGCTGGGTTACAGACGCCAGTGACATGATTCCAGCAGGAACTGGGCATTGTGTCTACAATTTTTGTGACTCGAGTGGCAACAAAAGTCTTTAGCAGATGACTCGGTGTGTTGAGCCAACTCAAAACTACTGAAGAGTCAGTGAACATAAGTATCTCTGATACTTGCAGTCTTGTTGAAACAATTGTATGCACATATTTGACTAACTTTGCTAACAAATGTGCAGCCATAAGTTCCAAACGCGGAATCGATACAGTCTTGAGAGGTGCGACTTTAGATTTCGCGATAAGAAGACTGACTTTTGTGTTGGAATTTTGAGATCTTAGATATACAACTGCTGCGTATCCGAGTGAAGATGCATCTGAGAAACCAATGATTTGATACTGTGCATCTTCTTTAAGTACAGCATGTCGATCATGTTTGAATTTTGACAGTAAGGGAAGTTCATTGACATAAGTTTGCCACTGAGCTTCGAGATCTGCAGGCAAGTTCTCATCCCAACCTAGCTGTTGTGACCAGAGCTTCTGCATAAAGCATTTAGCATAGAATATGCAAGGAGCTGCAAACCCGAGTGGATCAAATTGTCGACCTATTTGTGATAAAATCGTTCTCTTTGTCACCACAGGGTTTGGAGGTATCGTTGAGAATGTGAAGGAATCAGAAGCTGGTGACCATTGCAACCCAAGAACTTTGATTGCGAAAGATTGATTCTCATCATTGAAGTTCAGTGGGGTTTCTCTTTGATCATCAGGTAGATGCGCGAGAACTGGTAGCGAGTTGCTAGACCACTTGCGTAAAAGAAATCCACCACTCTTCAAAAGTTCAATGAGATCATCTTGGAGTCGAATAGCCTCATCAACTGTGTCAACTGACCATAGAAAATCATCCATAAAGAATGCTGTTTTAAGAACGTTAGACGCCTCGGGAAACTTATCTGCCTCGTCCTTAGCCAGTGTGTGTAGGACTTTGATGGCCAGATAGGGGCTACTAGCTACACCATAGGTGACCGTGTTTAGCTCATAGACTTGAATTTCTTGATCCCGAGAAAAACGCCATAAAATGTGTTGATATGGTCGTTGATCTTTCTCAATCTCGATTTGTCTGTACATTTTAGCAATGTCAGCAGACAAGCAAACTTCTTTGAGCCTGAAATTGATTATTTGCTGATTTAGATCAGCTTGAAGTTTAGGACCTGGCAACATGATTGAATTGAGTGAGTTACCATTTGTCGTGGCGCATGACGCATCAAAGACGACACGATGAGCACTCGTTGTACTTGAAGGCTTGACAATACAAAAATGGGGAATAGTATAATTCGACTCCACTTCATTAATTGAGCCTAGACAAGTCATGTGTCCAAGTGACTCATATTCATGCATGAACTTGTGATACTCCACCTTAAGTTCCGTTTCGCGTTCAAGTTTCGACTCTAAGTTGAGAAATCGACGAGTGGCAATTTGACGCGAATCACCGATCTCTAAACCCGGACGCATTGGGTACTTAACAGTATACCTACCACTGACGTCACGCCTGTGTTCTTGAGCGAACAATTGTTCGGCGAGGACATCATCAGGATTTTGAGGCACCTCAGTAGGTATATTTTCTAAGTCCCAAAAGGAGCTCATAATTTGATCGAGGTGGGTTGAAACACCAGAGAAGGCACTGTGCGAGCTCAACTGATTGTCAGGTTGAACGACGGAGGTCGCAGACTGATTGGACTGATTAATTGACAGTTCAGTTTGACCAACTATGATGTACCCGAAAATCGAACGGAGAGCCACTGGCATACCACTCTCTTGTGGTAGAATTCGATTGCCATCATAAATATAGGGGAACAAATCACCCGCTATTAACATGTCGATAGGACCCGGTTTATAGAACATGGGATCGGCTAGACATAAATTTTTGAAATTATTTATCACCTTATCAGTTAAAGGCATGGTGGGCAGAACACCTGTAATTTTTGATACAATTACTGTGTCGGTCGACAAGGTAGGACCTGCTCGGTTGGTGGGCTTGACTGTACACGTGGTTAACCCGAAATCTTGAACCGCATTGCCACCTAACCCAAGAGGTTGAAAGTGACACCTACGTCGAGCTAAGCCTAGACGTGTTGCTAATTCTTGAGTGATATACCCAGTCATGGCCCCACTATCAATCATACAGCGCACAGAGTGGAACTTGCCCCACTGGTCTGCCACATGTATAACTGCAGTGCCGAGTAAAACAGTCAAAGACGCTGAGCACGTTAACGCAACCGTTTTGTTTGAATTATCTTTATTTGAATTATCCGTATTTGAACCTAGCACTTTGTGTAATGAAAAATGATGTTGAAGTCCACATGAGCATCTGATGTGACTACAGCATTCTTCTAGAAGATGCTGACGTAAGCAATTTTCACAAATTTTGAGTTTCCTTACTGCATCTAAACGCTGTTCTGGTGAGAGATCATTATAATCAGGGCATCTATAAATTGAATGCAATTTTTTACAATAAAGACACTCAGAAGGTTTGAACTGTGTGAAAGTACCTTTAGAATTTTTATTTGAAACTGCTGATGATAATGATGTCTTTATAGTCGGTTTATTTGAACTAAATTGTTTTGAAGTAGTAACTACCTGATTATTTTTTAATTGAATTTTATTTTGATGGACCGATTTCGATGAACTTTTCGTTTCAGACATCTCTAATACGCGCACCTGATTTTCCACAAATGACATTAGTTGAGTAAAAGTCGGAATACTTTCTTGCTGCTCTTTTGAAAAAATAGACTGTTCCCATTCTCGCCTACTACTCGGATCGAGATTACGTACTGCAATGTAAAATAATATAAATTCGGATATATCTTTGATTTTTAATAAATGAAGTGCTCGAACATTTTCTTGAAAAGTTTGTAAGAATGAATTAAGACCATTGAATGACTCACTCTGAAGCGGTTTGAAAGCAAATAATTTATCTAAATAATTAGTTGCCAACGCCCTTTTATTTTCGTATCTTTTAAACAATGCGTTCCACACAAGCGAATAGTTCTCAGATGTAACCGGCATGGATTTTACGATAGTCAGCGCTGGCCCGCTAACGGATGACAACAAGTAATAAAATTTCTCGATGTCAGATAAATCTGAGTTTTCGTGTATTAATTTTGAAAAAGTATCTCTAAAAGTGGGCCAATTTTCCAGGTTTTCGCTGTGAAAATGAAAAATTTCTAGCTTCGGAAGACGAGGTCTAGCACTTGGATTACTATTGGACGATTTATTTTTAGAATTATTATCGGTTTCCGAGTTATTGATATCCATACTCGATGCGAATGCTTGAATTGAATAATACATCGAATCATAGTTGACGAATTCCTGATAAGTAGGCATATAATCGGGATCAAATTTCTTATTTAAACTATAAATTTGACGAACAGCCTCTTCAAAGGCAGTTTTCCACGATTCCAAGTCTTTATATTTTGAACGAAACAAAGTTAATAATTCGGGTTGTTCAGAAGCATTTTTTGTTAAATCTAATAACCCGTTCGTTCGCATAAAATATAATTCCTTAGCTATTTCGTGAGGTTGTAACATCCTATACAATTCACTTTCGCTTTTAGGGTTTTTAGACATATTGAATTACCTATAATAATTTATACTAGAATGCAAATTAATGTGGAAAATAGGAATATTAAATAATAAATTATGTAGGTAGGCAGCGATCGAAACGAATTCGCGCGACGCGACAAACGGCGCGCGGCGATGAAATAATATGTAGTTAGGTTCTAGGTATACGTTAGTGGTTAGATTGAATACGATAATTGAAACTTATTGATATTATAACTGGATTAGTCCGGCTCGAAGGACCAAAATGTATGGTTGTTGCGGTTTTGAATCACTTATTGAAATAATAATCCCAAAAAAAGAACTCACATTAACGCCGCTGGATCTGTTGCATTGTTGATCACGTGAGGTACTTTTATTTCGTTGCACACAGGTGTACGTGCGCTCGCGTCTTTGTCTAGGATTTGACTGACGATCGAATTTCAGCAATGAGGGGTGAACACGTCACTATTGTTCTCTTCGTATGACGTCACGGCGAGATTTGAATTACGTTTTGAAATCCTACATACAGTGCTGAGCACCATGGGTAGTCATATTTGACCTTTGAGTTTATCCAAGTCAGATTCAGAGTCTATTCGAATAAGTGAATCTCCTTCTTTTTTCCTTAGAAAGATTTTTCCGTGAGAAAGCCAGCAAAATCTGTAGTTATTCATTTTCGCGAAATCTCTGGACAGAAAGTATACCCGTTTCATTTTTGAAGTGAGATTTTCTGAGATAAATACAGGTCTTGATGGTCCTGGGATTTTGAGGTGTTCAGTAGATAATTTGTTGGAACCATTATTGTATTTGTTGAATTTGCGGAGTGAAGTGATTATTTTTTCCTTTAAAATGTTACTAGTAAGATCAACAATTATCGTCTTATTAGCAGGATCCTTACTTTTTATGCGGTATATATCCTTAACTTCCTGAGTCTGAATTGTCGTTCCGAGGACGTTACCCATGTTTGTAACAACTTTTAAAAGGTCCTGCTTAGTTTCAGATTTAGGAGCGGGAATATTCCTGATCTCTAAACACGATGATCTCGAGCCGCGTTCTAGGTATTCCAGTCGTTCCTCTAAGGAACGAATGTACTTAGCATCATTACTGCGCTCCGATTCTAATTTATCACACCTGGCAGTTATTGTGTCATATTTTTGCGCCAAAAACTCAACGGAGGAGCGGATGTCGGCAACTGCCGTGCAAAGCGTCTCGATCTTTTTTTCTTGGTGATTTTTTAATTCATCGAACATTTGTCTTAATTCCTGCATGAAAACATCCAATTTATCGTCTTCCACAGACTCTGAACGTTTCCTTTTATAAAGACGAGAAGTGTGCGTAGGTAAATCACAGCGATCTGTTTCAATGTTGTCTGTGCTTAGATCCGACTCAGATGAGCGACGCCGGGGCAAAGTCCGCGGTGCACACGGGGATGCGGACGTCGTAGTGTGGAGCGGTGTGCGAGGATCTGAGGTGCGAGGCATCATTTGCTAGATGACGTGACAAACACTGTTGCAGGACGTACCTGATTGGTCTTCAGTTCAATCGGTCGGAGCGTGCGCGTATGCAGTTGGTACAAATACGCACGCACACCAGTTCACAGTAGCCAACACTTGTTAACTTTTATGCAAGCCTAGTACTTAGACGGATTTAATTATGACAAATTTAATTTTAAAAATACATTTTTAGGAAATAATTTCTGTAACACATTACACGTCCGTTCCTGACGAGAGCCGAGGGGGAAGGGGGGGGGGGGGGGGTGCTTTGTGAATTTATATATATATATGTTATATATATGTTATATATAACATATATATATATATAAATTCACAAAGCAGTACTTACACTGTTGCAATATAAATAGCAACAGGAAATGCAATAGTTCCAAATTAAAAAAAAAAAAAACCACAGGGCAGTTGTGTTTTTTTATTTTTTTTATTTTTTCATTTCAGCTGGGTAGTGCAATGAATTTCTCGCCGATGTTCTGCAGCGAGTGCGCTCAGCGGCTGGTGAACTGCTGCAAGTTCAGAGACAAGAGTCTGAGAGCCTTCCAGGTGTTGTCGGAGCTGGTGCACAACAATGCAGAGGTGAGGAACTCTTACATAATGTACAATTGGAGTTTTTAAGGTGTTTCGACCAAAGTTGCCTGCAAAATTCAAATATAAGATTTGATATAATTATTTTAATCTTAAAAAAATATTTAATGATCAATAAGATAAGTATGATTTATCCTTTAGTTGCAAAAAACTAAATGAATTGAATTTTCGCATTTTTGACGATCCCCCTGGCGCAGTGGCGGCGCGCTCGGATTTGAGTGGGAGATCGTGGGTTCGATTCCCGCCATGGGCCACTTTGGAATTTCTATGATTTCTAATTTGGCTAGTGGGAGGCTTTGGCCGTGGCTAGTTACCACCCTACCAGCAAAGACGCACCGCCAAGTGATTTAGCGTTCCGGTGCGATGTTTGTAGAAACCGTTGGGGTAAATTTACTTACCCTTCCAAGTTAGTACGATAACATCTTAGGCTGCATCATCACTTACCATCAGGTGGGATCGCAGTCAAGTACTAACTTGTATAGAGTGAAAAAAATTGGATGTTACCCATCTACCTTAAGCAGGCTGTTTTTCTGGGTACGGCTCTAGTCTCAAGCCAAGTATGCCCAGTGCGGGTATGCAGTATTCACACAACTTTCATTACATTATAGTGCTCTCAGGTATGCATGTTTCCTCACAATGGAGGCATGAGATTTCAACCCCAGAGATTTGAGGCGTTCTTTGTATACACTAAAACCATTAATTAAACATATTAAATCAGCACTTGTGACGTTACGCATGTATTTTAGGCTCCGCCCTGAAGCATCATTTTTAGTTTGTCTGAACTGTAAAATGTCGCTAATGTAAGCGACAACACGATGTGCTGTCAACAGCAACGATATGTTGCCCGCGGTAAAGACTCCATATTTGAGAATTTTTTGGCTTCAACATACGTCACATATTTGCCGTCCTCGTAGTGTAGCGTAGTACTTTGTTATTGGCTAAAACCGATTTTTATTTATTTAGGCTACCACCTATTTAGAGATGCTGGCTGACCCGGCAAACGTTGTTTTGCCATATAAATTCTTTTCTCACTTAGGGACATCAATTATAGATAACAACCCGCTCCTGGACCCAGAGATGACACCCTGAAAATTGCATAACGATCGGTCCAGCCGTCTCGGAGGAGTTTGGTTATAAAGAAAATCGAGAGAATTTTATATATAAGACTAGCTGACCGGGCAAACGTTATTTTGCCATTAGGAATATAAAAAAGATAATAACCCGCTCTCAGACCCACAGAATATACACTGAAAATTTCATAACGATCGGTGCAGCCGTCTGGGAGGAGTCTGGTTACAAAGGAAATCGAGAGAATTTTATATATTAGATTGTAATATGACTCGTCATGAGTGCTTACATGCTAGACCTTCACATCTAACAAAAATATTTCTCATTTTACCCACCATTGCACAATTGTTCAAATATGTTTCCAGTTGTCGCCGCAGACGCTGTCGTCGGTGGACCGCGCGCGCTGTCGGCTGACGTCCAGCCTCGCGAAGAAGACGTTTGAGCCCGACCACTGCGACCTGCACTTGGTAGATATCGCTGGGAAGATATTTGAAATTTCAAGCACCCATACAAAAACTTTTTTAATACACTTGCTCAAAAAGTTGACATTTCCATGTGTGTTTAGCGTGCGCAAAGTTATTCTTTTCCGCACTAGTGCTTTTTTGTTTTCCTCCTACGCGGCACCGGAGCGGGCGCACCAGGAGCGCATGAACACGAACACGGCATGCAAACACGGAGCAGGCAAACACGTAAAACCAATATTTTTTTTCGCAAATGTATTAAAAAACGTCGTTCAATGCACGTGCGGAATTGTCATTTCCACTCGTCCCTATAGTTGACCCGCGCCTTTGGCTTGGGTAAACAAACGGGACTCGTAAAGAAATGACAAACTTTCCGCACTTATATTGAAATGTACTATTATATCCCTAAAATGTCAAGCACCCATAAAACAAAAATCGTTTGAATATTGAATGGAGCAGGCGTTATTTTTGTTTTGCTATAATCCGCTACTTGAAAAGATTCTGTAAGGAATACTGCACACATGAAACACCACACACAATTTTCCAACA
This sequence comes from Coenonympha arcania, assembly GCA_036785405.1. Taxonomy (NCBI): domain Eukaryota; kingdom Metazoa; phylum Arthropoda; class Insecta; order Lepidoptera; family Nymphalidae; genus Coenonympha; species Coenonympha arcania. The sequence goes on from CM072081.1 coordinate 7,436,474, forward strand.
CTTTCTTCGACGCACGTTTCGTCCCGAATCGGGACATCCTCAGGATATGTTGACTTCACAATGCGAAATCGTAGAGTCTCTACGATTTCGCATCGTGAACGTGAAGAAAATTGTGTGTGGTGTTTCATGTGGGCAGTGTTCCTGCATATCGTACCATACAGAATCTTTTTAAGTAGCGGATTATAGCAAAACAAATTAATCTGTCCTGCTAAAAATCGTTTGGTTTCAGACTTACGTGAAAAACGAGAAGATCGACGTAGCGCTAGAATTCGAGAGCGCGACCGTACCGAGGGACGTCAAATACGACCTGCAGCTAGTGAAAGACGACAGCAATACGGACGATGACGTCATTGTACACGACAACACGATAGACAGCACGAATAGAAGAAATCCCAGCATCGAATGCATTGACTACAATGACCTGGACATGGATTATGATGATGAAGACAGAAATGTGTGTAGTCTGAACAATCTTGGTGACGACAAAGTTGAGGGTAGTCTGAAAAAATCAAGTAGTACAAAAAAACGCAATCGGAGTTCAGTTGCAAAGAAAACGAAAACTGTCAAGTCAAATATGGGGGTATCTGATAAAAAAGGAGATGTTGCTAAGCGTAAGGTTAAATTGGAGGGTTCTCTCAAAGATTTAAGGGATGGTATTTTGACAAGGACTCGTAAAAAGGGGGCGGATGAGGGTATTACGACAAAAGAGGTCAGGCCGAAAAGGGTGAGGGCCAAGAAAATAGGACGCCCGCCGGGAAGGCCTAAAGGTAAGTAAGTTTTTATTGCTTTATTGTAAAGTAGGTTAGAAATAATGCCATCCATTAAAATAAAATTCTTATCCGACAAGGCAATCAAAAGTTACAAGCATTTGAATTTTTTAAGTGACCTTATGAGCCTTGGAAATTAGTTTGAAACTGTTACGTTTCACAAATAGATGGCGCTAGTCCTGCCTAAGGACCTAACAGTACGAATCGAAATTTCATCGCACAGGGATATGGCTCGTATAGCTCAGCTGTCAAAGCACCCAGCCGCGAGAGCTGGGGGGACGCGGGTTCAAATCCCGCTGCGAGTGAAAATTTTGATTCGTATATAAGTTTATAACCCACACCTTGTCTAGTACGATTCACGAAAGATGACCACAAATGGCGGGTACACTCATGTACACTCATGAAGAAAAGACTTAAGCCAAAATAATATTTTAATGTTAGTTAAATAAGACCATAATATTAGTTATATAAGTCCAAAGAGACCTAAAATAGGACTTCTGCGCATGGTCATCTTTCGTGAATCGTACTATAGTAATAGACTATCAGATATAGCGTATTAGATAGAGATCAGTGTTACGGCATTCCATTCATCCAGGGTCATTATCCTTTCAGTTCCAAACAACTGCAAGGAGTTAAGAGAGTTCAAGATATCTGAGCGGACTCCCGAGGAGCAACTCGCTGACTTGAGAGCGAGACAAGAGACGGACACGTACATACGCTCGCAGTACAAATGCACCGATTGTTACAAGGGCTTCCAAGACGAAAACGCGTACAACACACACTTGGAGAGACACACCGATGTACGTACCACTTTTTTTTTATTGAAGATAGGCTTGCGCTTGATGACAATCATGCCTGATTGAAAGCAATGACGAGGTCTAGGATGGAGCGCGCTTGCCTAGAAAATGCCTATTCACTCTTCTCTTGAAGGCACCCAGATTGTACTTGGCTGGAAACACGGAGGCTGGAAGGGCGTTCCACACCTTAGCGGTTCGTATCAGAAACGTGGAGGAAAAACGTTTCGTGCGAGTTTGTTGGACGTCAACCACATAAGGATGCCACCGCTCTCGGCGTCTTGCAATCCTATGGTAGAAAGGTGCTTTGTGTTGCACTAGCTGACCCGGCGAACGTTGTTCTGCCGTTGGGGATATTAAAATAGCACACCTACCGGACATACAAAGAAAATTTGATAACAATCGGTCGAGCCGTCTCGAAGGAGTTTGCCAACAAACACGAGACACTAGAATTATTAGACTAGCTAATTATAATATATATAGCTCGATTACCACTCACTGACTGACTGATTGATACAATTGTTCTCCCAGAAGGAGACTGAAAACGATATAATGATGTATGGGGGATATGTTCGGGTGGGGGATTCGAGTATGGGAAAAATCTGACATTTCCGAAAAACAAGATGGCGGCCGACGTGATTTCTGTAACTTTTTTGTTTTCCGACCGATTTCGTTCAAACTCGCAACGATTGTAGATAATAGTAAACGATTAATAGAAAAAATGGAAAATTTTGGAAAAACAAGATGGCGGCCGAGATTTTCGCAAAATTTTCTCCTGTAAAATTTTGTATGAAAAAATTTTTTTTCACAAACACTTTCGTAAAGAGGAGAACTATTTCTTTCGGGGACAGTATGGAGAGAGCTGATGATTGAGGATCTTGGAGACGGGTGAAGAGCACGCTAAAGGTATTGGAGATAGGTGGGGGGTGCTCGACCAAATGTCATTTGAAACCTCGTCCAATTACCAATGAGCTGAAAAAAAATTCAAAATGGCGGAAAAAACATGGCCGCCATACAAATTTTGTTGGTCTCTATCTCGGAGGGTATGACAGTTGGAAAAGTGGTTTCATAGCAAAAGATGATCGAAATGGGGATATCTATTTAGTGACAAGAAAAAAAATTCAAAATGGCGGAATTTTTTTTTCATAAAAAATGTATGGCGATTGGGTACCTACCTACTAATTTTTGCTAAATCCGAGTATGAACGACCACGTAAATTGCTACAAGCAGTTACGCGGTCCGCTTTAGCGGGCCGCGCCCCCACGCGAAAAACTAGTCTAATATATAAAATTCTAGTGCCATGCCAGTGTTTGAAAAGTTTAAAACCTATGACAAATCATTTTTTTTGTTCCTTGAAAACATGTAAGGTAATGCTGCTGATATTTTAAACGGCCAAATGATCGATTTTCGAACTTTTTAAGCTATTGCATAGCTTCTGTCGCGGACCTTGAGCGTGGAGACCGAATCCAAAAATTCCGTAACGAAATAACCTAACACTTTTTAGTTTGGCCATCTATCGATGAATAGCAGAACTTTTAATGACTTTTTGAAATATCACGCTTGTCTCTTTAGTTCATCAACTCGTGTCTAGGTGGCATTGGTTGTATATAATTATAATTGCATAAGTTGATTGCTTTACCGCGGCAGTCTCCGAGTGCCACACGTCTTTTTTTTCCAGAAAAACGGTCTCCTAGTGTGCTTTGTTTACATTTGTTTGTTTGTTTCGTGAAAACATGGTATTATTTTTTTTTGTTTTTTTAATTTATTTATTATCAATTAAAGAGCATACAATCAAAGAACTTAATCTAAGGAACACTAATTATATTGTGGGGTAATTCTGCTGATATTTTAAGTGACCAATTGTTCGATTTTCGAACTTTTTTCATAAATACGGTCCCCTAGCGTGCTTTGTAACATGTTATTATACTGTGGGGTAATTCTGTTGATATTTTAAGTGACCAAATGTTCGATTTTCGAACTTTTTCATAAATACGGTCCCCTAGCGTGCTTTGTAACTTGGTATTATACTGTGGGGTAATTCTGTTGATATTTTAAGTGACCAAATGTTCGATTTTCGAACTTTTTTCATAAATACGGTCCCCTAGCGTGCTTTGTAACATAGTATTATACTGTGGGGTAATTCTGTTGATATTTTAAGTGACCAAATGTTCGATTTTCGAACTTTTTTCATAAATACGGTCCCCTAGCGTGCTTTGTAACATGGTATTATACTGTGGGGTAATTCTGCTGATATGTTAAGTGGCCAAATGATCGATTTTCGAATCTTCTATTACAGAAATACGGTCTCCTTGCGTGCCCCATTTGCCGTATCCGCGTCAAACTCGGCAAGGACCTCAGCAAACACGTGGGGAACTCGCACAAGACCCTGTACCACTGCACCAAGTGCACGTTCGTCACGCACCAAAAGTAAGTATGTAACAATTTTCGATAGCTGACTATAGATGGCGTAACCAGTCCCTTCGCATCATTGATATATATATATCTTAGCTATTACTTTTTAGCGCTGACCCGGAATCCAGAGTACTATAATTATATCAATGCTTTAGAACGAATAACTTATATGTATATTCACAGAACACTAAATAGTACAGGTACAAAAGGTCCATTCCGCACGATTATTTAAAGAAATAGCGACTCTAGCGCTGACACTGCGTGCAATTTAGTTCGCAATAGCGCCTGGCCCCGCCCTCAAAATCGACACGCAACAAACGCAATGTTGTGGTCTCTTTCTATCGCCTAACTTCATCTCTTACGACGTACTAGGGCTGCCGTAGTCAGACGGCGCGTAAAATAGACTGTACAGAACTAGCGCGTGCAACTCGGCCCGCGAGCGGCAACCATCTGAAATACTGAGGTCCGGACCCCTACTTGTAGCCGGGACGGTCACGTGATAAGTGAGACTGGTCTTTTTCTAGAAATTCAGCGCTATGTCACTCGCGATGGCACGACGGCAAAAAGTACAAATGTCAACACTGCGAGGACGAGTTCATGTGAGTATCTCTGTGATTATACTCGCCTTCGTCTCGGTCACCATGTCGTTTATAGGCACTACAAAGAATAAATAATAAATAAATGAATTATTTTTTGAATATAGTTTACATCTTGGTTCTTAAACTAATAGAAATCCTCACATATTCCACTGACACTTCAGTATGCAAACTAACATTCATAAAACTACTAAATGTTAGTATACTAATTAGGTCCTACATAAACATAGTCCGAGACATATTTTATGTGCAAATAACATGTCAAATTTTTACAATACAATTTTTTTATATTGTTATCGGAAATAATATAATATGTAAGAAAGTAGAATGAATTTGAACACAGCCAATGAAAGAGACTCCATTTGAATTGTTTTGTTGGCTTATTTTTTAAAGACTCATCTAGCTTGTTATAAATTTTTATGCCGAAGCATATGGGGATTTTTCTGTTTGTTTCAATTTATATTTGGTGTGGCATAATCGCGAATAGTTATTTCTTTTATTGTAATTAACGTTTAAGAAACTTTTAAAATATTCCTTGTACCTAGTAGAGAAGTACAATATCAAGAAGTATACCTGCAACCTCTGCACAAAGGTTGCCTGTGATACCTAGAATGTGTATCAATCAATCTATCAATCCATCCATCCATCAATTATAGTAGTGTTATTATCTCGCTGCAGACTTGGTCATAAATCATTCGAGTGTTTCGCTTTTGTTGTTCTTTGTTGAGTTGTGCATTACTGCAGAACAACAAAAGCGAAACACTCGAATGATTTATGACCGAGTCTGCAGCGAGATAATAACACTACTATAATCAGTTTGATTGTGTAAAAACATGTCAAATAAAGATTTTATTACAAACGTATCAAAGTTTTTAACTTTTTAAGGCATGCAAAAGTTATAAGAGATCCTTATATCTATACGTATAATTGACGACCGAATGGCGTAGCGGTAGCGAACCTGCCGTCTGGTCGTGGGTTCGATTCCCACTACTGGTAAATTGTTTGTTTAATGAGCATGAATGTTTTCCATGTGTCTGGGTGTTTTTCAATATATTATATTTGTGTATACATATTTATCAGTCATCTAGTACCCATAACACAAGCTATCGCTTACCTTGGGGCTAGATTGCGATGTGTGTAATGTCCCTGTGTATAATTATTTATTATATCAATTTTGTAAAGAATTTGTTTATATTGAAATGCATTATTAAGAGACCATTGCATTCGATATAGGCATGCGTATCACTTAACATCAGGTGAACGTCTTTCTCATCTCATAATCCATACAAAAAAAGGTTTTCTTTCATAAATTTTTTGTATGATAAGGCATATTATTCTTTAGATGATTACCTCACAGATAAATTTAGTTGACTTAAGATTAGTTGACGTAATATTTATTGTTTTCTTCATTATTTTTGACTTATATTTTGTAACATTGCATGCCGTAAGGCTGAAATTGGATAAGATCTGTTGTATTTGTGACATCTATATATTGTACCCAAATTCGCAAATAAAGATAATTGAATAAAACCCTGCATAATAATTTATCGTTATTGTTTCCAGCAAGCCCACATCCTACTTCAACCACCTCCGTATAAAGCATCCTTCAGACCACGTGTGCAAGCTGTGTGGCTACTCCTTCATCGGTGTGAAGGGCCTCATGTACCACATGAGCAGGAAACACTACTCCGACAGCAAGCAGGTCAGTGCTGTACTCGCCTTCGCCTCGGGCCATGGCGATTTTGGACATTACGAATAAATACAAATGACAACAAGTCTAAAAGAGTTCATATGAAAATTTACGCACTATAAATATGCTCGCATTCCTCTCGGGTTCCACAGCCAGGTTTTACCCAAAAAGAGATAGCTCTCTCCGTATTTTTCTTCCTCATGAATTTTTCCCTTCTAAACGAAACTAGTAGGGTGCGTGGGAGCTGTCTTCCCGCCTATAAAAGTATCACAATCCTCAGTCATCATCCCTTCTCATATTTTTTCTATATGAATCAATACTCGCTATAATACATTTTCTATGAAAAAATAAATTCCACCATTTTGAATTTTTTTTCATCCATCGAATAGACCTTCGGGTTCTGATCGCTTCTTGTCTTCTTGTTCCATCTTTTATACTTTCCGATATATCGACGAAATTCGTATGGCGGCCATTTTGAATCCGCCATTTTGAAAATTTTTTCAGTTCACTGCCAATTGGATGACGTCTCGAATGACATTTGGTCGAGCGCCCCCCACTTATCTTCGATACCCTGGCTGTGCTCTTCCTCTCTGTTTTTTATTTAATTACTAGCTGACCCGGCGGTCAGCTAGTAATTAAATAAAAATTGGTACGTCTGGCAACACTTCTTCTTCTTCTTTTTCTTATTCTTGTTCCTGGGACTTTTCCGCGAGTAAGCGATATTTCGCTCGTTGCGCGTGAAGTCGTTGATGCGAGTCCTCGCCGGATCACTCCAGCCAGCCGAGCTCACTCCAGAATCCGAAGAGGCCTCCCAGGTCGCACAGGATATCTTGGAGTGTTGCTGAGGATCCCAAGTAGGTCTCGCGTTGGTCCGACACTCCAGTGCAACCGTGTGCCGGTGTTTCGTCCTCCTCCATGCAGGCTCTGCACAGAGGGCTGTCCGTGATTCCTAGGGTGGAAAAATGTTTGTTCTGGCAACACTGTACCCTATTGTAAACTCCGTGTTGTTGTTGGCAGTTGTCGGGGCCTCTGTGTTCGGAGTGCAACATACGCTTCGCGTGCGACGCCGCCTACGAGACGCACATGAAAGTGTCCCCCAAACACGCGGCGCCCGGGTGAGTTCAAAATAGTACATTTCAATATAAGTGCGGAAATTTTGTCATTTCTTTACGAGTCCCGGTTTGTTGTTGTCCCAAGCGGAAGGCGAGGGTCAACTATAAGGACGAGTAAAAATGACAATTCCGCACGTGCATTTAACGACGTTTTTTAATACATTTGCGAAAAAAAATATTGGTTTTACGTGTTTGCCTGCTCCGTGTTTGCATGCCGTGTTCGTGTTCATGCGCTCCTGGTGCGCCCGCTCCGGTGCCGCGTAGGAGGAAAACAAAAAAGCACTAGTGCGGAAAAGAATAACTTTGCGCACGCTAAACACACATGGAAATGTCAACTTTTTGAGCAAATGTATTAAAATAGAAGTTTTTTTGACGGTGATGTTGACGTTTTCAGAAGCCGCAAAACAAACGACCCGACGCCGCCGCGGAAATACAATCCTATTAGAGAGAAGGCTAGAAAGAGAAACCAAGACAAGGCCGCTTCGATCGACTGCGAGCTGGTAAGTGAGGTTATGAGACAGGAAACAACCATTGAACTCGCGCCAGCGTTAACCAGCGTTTGTCAGATGTTTTTCTTGCCAATAAAAGTTGGGGTTTTGGAAATTTTTGAGTGAAAAAAGCGGGATTCTTTCGTCAAAAGCGGGACGCAGTAAAAAAATGTATGTAATCAGAAGTATTTAAATATCTTTTTATTTGAATTCAAATTACGTTTACATAACAATAAAAGATAGCCAAAGAAAATGTATTATAACAAAAATATTATATTTTAAATCAGAATTACCCTATCGCTATTAAATATTAATTCAAATTCTGAATGAAAAAAAAAAACAGTACCAACGACGTTTCTATACTGTTTCCATTAGTTTATTTTCTCTTTGACACAAGACACCGCTTGTCATGTGGGGCGCACCCAGAAATAGGCCTCAACTCAGCATGGTGCTGTGTGCCTCCATACTTATACGCACGGAAGCACACAGCGCTGATTTTCAGTTGTCAGCTGTAGTTTCAGTTACATAAGAGAATAGTAGTTTTATTTATTTATTAAATTTAGACTAGGAAATCAAAACTTACAAGCATATGAATTTTTCTTCCGTCCCTTACTCACATAATGTTAATTTTTATAGTATTACCACGAGTTATTATTAAAATTTTATTTATTTTTGAGTATTGTTTTCAAAAATGACTTAAATAACTGTTATGATTTGAGAAAAATACCCTACTAATCAAGTTTTCAGTTCTGTATGTCTGTCTGTCTGCGCAGTTGGAGTGCCGCCGTCTTTTTTTAATTTTTCACTGGCCACTCTGTAAACACACACGGCCACTCTGTAAACACATACGGCCACTCTGTCAACACACACGGCCACTCTGTAAACACACACGGCCACTCTGTCAACACACACGGCCACTCTGTCAACACACACGGCCATTATGTCAACAAACACGGCCACTCTGTCAACACGCTCGTCCCTCTCTCCTCGAGTATGAGTCTCCTGTGAGAGTTAGAAGGGTTTATCCATATCCAAACAAGCTGGCCACGTTTGATCTGATGGGCACACACGAACGTAATGTGAAAATACGTATTTTCTCACTAGATGGACTCTGCGGTAAAGTCCTGCCGCCTGATAAAAATGTTTTTTTCTTCAGTGTGGCATCATGCTGGAGAGCCGCCGCAAGTACTACTGGCACTTCCGCGCGTGCCACCCGCACAGCACGCGCACCAAGTACCCCAGCCCCATGCTCATGTGCGACCAGTGCGGGAAAGCGTTCCACGTGAGTATACATCGTGCCGGAGAGCCGCCGCAAGTACTACTGGCACTTCCGCGCGTGCCACCCGCACAGCACGCGCACCAAGTACCCCAGCCCCATGCTCATGTGCGACCAGTGCGGGAAAGCGTTCCACGTGAGTATACATCGTGCCGGAGAGCCGCCGCAAGTACTACTGGCACTTCCGCGCGTGCCACCCGCACAGCACGCGCACCAAGTACCCCAGCCCCATGCTCATGTGCGACCAGTGCGGGAAAGCGTTCCACGTGAGTATACATCGTGCCGGAGAGCCGCCGCAAGTACTACTGGCACTTCCGCGCGTGCCACCCGCACAGCACGCGCACCAAGTACCCCAGCCCCATGCTCATGTGCGACCAGTGCGGGAAAGCGTTCCACGTGAGTATACATCGTGCCGGAGAGCCGCCGCAAGTACTACTGGCACTTCCGCGCGTGCCACCCGCACAGCACGCGCACCAAGTACCCCAGCCCCATGCTCATGTGCGACCAGTGCGGGAAAGCGTTCCACGTGAGTATACATCGTGCCGGAGAGCCGCCGCAAGTACTACTGGCACTTCCGCGCGTGCCACCCGCACAGCACGCGCACCAAGTACCCCAGCCCCATGCTCATGTGCGACCAGTGCGGGAAAGCGTTCCACGTGAGTATACATCGTGCCGGAGAGCCGCCGCAAGTACTACTGGCACTTCCGCGCGTGCCACCCGCACAGCACGCGCACCAAGTACCCCAGCCCCATGCTCATGTGCGACCAGTGCGGGAAAGCGTTCCACGTGAGTATACATCGTGCCGGAGAGCCGCCGCAAGTACTACTGGCACTTCCGCGCGTGCCACCCGCACAGCACGCGCACCAAGTACCCCAGCCCCATGCTCATGTGCGACCAGTGCGGGAAAGCGTTCCACGTGAGTATACATCGTGCCGGAGAGCCGCCGCAAGTACTACTGGCACTTCCGCGCGTGCCACCCGCACAGCACGCGCACCAAGTACCCCAGCCCCATGCTCATGTGCGACCAGTGCGGGAAAGCGTTCCACGTGAGTTTATATAAATTATTAAGGTGGTTATTGCTTGATTTTGTAGAATTCAAAATAGCGACCGTTTTTGAAAAAGTTGCATAAAAACATATGCCCTTTTCTGTCCCGGTAAAACAAATTTTTATCTCAGCGGTTACTTCAATTTCAACGTAAATAAACTGATTATCACAATCTGCAGAGCAAGTGCAGCCTCGCCGACCACATGGCAACGCACAGCGGGGAGAGCAAGCCGGAGCAGTGCCACATATGCAGCAAGATGTTCCGCTACAAGGTGACGCTCAAGCGGCACATGCGCCTGCACAGCAACTCCAGCTACCAGTGCGCGCACTGCGCCTACGAGACCACCACCAAGGGCAACTTGAACAGGCACATGGAGGTGAGTGCGACACGGCCACTCTGTCAACACACACGGCCACCCTGTCAACACACACGGCCACCCTGTCAACACACACGGCCACCTTGTCAACAAACACGGCCACTCTGTCAACACACACGGACACCCTGTCAAAACACACGGCCACTCTGTCAACACACACGGCCACTCTGTCAACACACACAGACACCCTGTCAACACACATGGCCACTCTTTCAACATACACGGCCACTCTGTCAACACGCACGGCCACTCTGTCAACACACACGGCCACTCTGTCAACACACACGGCCACCCTGTCAACACACATGGCCACTCTGTAAACACACACGGCCACTCTGTCAACATACACGGCCACCCTGTCAACACACATGGCCACTCTGTCAACATACACGGCCACTCTGTCAACACAAGGCCACCCTGTCAACACATTACACGGCCACTCTGTCAACACACACGGCCACTCTGTCATTACACACACGGCCACTCTGTCATTACACACGGCCACTTGGTCAACACACACGGCCACTCTGTCAACATCCACACGGCCACCCTGTCAACATACACGGCCACTCTGTCAACACCCTGTTAACTTGGAAGTTAAAAAGGTTTATCCATATCTAAACGAACGATATAAAGACCAGCAGCCGTAGCCATTAAATATTACGTTTTTTTATTAATTTCAGACCCATCTCAACCTTCACGAAAGGAAGCTTTACGATTGTAAGGAATGCGGCAAAACGTTCACGTCGGTTGTGGCGATGAAGAACCACATGCTGCACGTGCACTTCAAGGTGCCCTACCCCAAGAGAGACCGCCCCTCGAGGCCGCGCGCGCACGCCTCGCACGCGCACACCGCAGACTACAGGCTGTAGTCACGACTAGAGCGATGAAGAGCCACATGCTGCACGTGCACTACAAGAGAGACCGCCCCTCGAGGCCGCGCGCGCACGCCTCGCACGCGCACACCGCAGACTACAGGCTGTAGTCACGACTAGAGCGATGAAGAGCCACATGCTGCACGTGCACTACAAGAGAGACCGCCCCTCGAGGCCGCGCGCGCACGCCTCGCACGCGCACACCGCAGACTACAGGCTGTAGTCACGAGTAGAGCGATGAAGAGCCACATGCTGCACGTGCACTACAAGAGAGACCGCCCCTCGAGGCCGCGCGCGCACGCCTCGCACGCGCACACCGCAGACTACAGGCTGTAGTCACGACTAGAGCGATGAAGAGCCACATGCTGCACGTGCACTACAAGAGAGACCGCCCCTCGAGGCCGCGCGCGCACGCCTCGCACGCGCACACCGCAGACTACAGGCTGTAGTCACGACTAGAGCGATGAAGAGCCACATGCTGCACGTGCACTACAAGAGAGACCGCCCCTCGAGGCCGCGCGCGCACGCCTCGCACGCGCACACCGCAGACTACAGGCTGTAGTCACGACTAGAGCGATGAAGAGCCACATGCTGCACGTGCACTACAAGAGAGACCGCCCCTCGAGGCCGCGCGCGCACGCCTCGCACGCGCACACCGCAGACTACAGGCTGTAGTCACGACTAGAGCGATGAAGAGCCACATGCTGCACGTGCACTACAAGAGAGACCGCCCCTCGAGGCCGCGCGCGCACGCCTCGCACGCGCACACCGCAGACTACAGGCTGTAGTCACGACTAGAGCGATGAAGAGCCACATGCTGCACGTGCACTACAAGAGAGACCGCCCCTCGAGGCCGCGCGCGCACGCCTCGCACGCGCACACCGCAGACTACAGGCTGTAGTCACGACTAGAGCGATGAAGAGCCACATGCTGCACGTGCACTACAAGAGAGACCGCCCCTCGAGGCCGCGCGCGCACGCCTCGCACGCGCACACCGCAGACTACAGGCTGTAGTCACGACTAGAGCGATGAAGAGCCACATGCTGCACGTGCACTACAAGAGAGACCGCCCCTCGAGGCCGCGCGCGCACGCCTCGCACGCGCACACCGCAGACTACAGGCTGTAGTCACGACTAGATCGATGAAGAGCCACATGCTGCACGTGCACTACAAGAGAGACCGCCCCTCGAGGCCGCGCGCGCACGCCTCGCACGCGCACACCGCAGACTACAGGCTGTAGTCACGACTAGAGCGATGAAGAGCCACATGCTGCACGTGCACTACAAGAGAGACCGCCCCTCGAGGCCGCGCGCGCACGCCTCGCACGCGCACACCGCAGACTACAGGCTGTAGTCACGACTAGAGCGATGAAGAGCCACATGCTGCACGTGCACTACAAGAGAGACCGCCCCTCGAGGCCGCGCGCGCACGCCTCGCACGCGCACACCGCAGACTACAGGCTGTAGTCACGAGTAGAGCGATGAAGAGCCACATGCTGCACGTGCACTTCAAGAGAGACCGCCCCTCGACGCCTGTAGTCAAGGCCTCGACTACAGGCTGTAATTAAGTCCTCGACTACAGGCTGTAGTCAAGGCCTTCGACTACAAGCTGTAGGGAAATCTACATTCTTGCTTCCTACATTCTCTCTAGTTTAATATAAGATGTAAATGTTTGTTTAACTGAACAAGTGTTCATAGTTGCTAATAAATGAAACATACAAAGGTTGCGCAGTTTTATTAACATACTTTGCTTGACAGATCTAACCCGATACAGAACGTCCGATATCTTAAAAAAATTGATTTCGAGATATCTAAGTGAAAATTAAACTTTTTTTTTGTTTTTCGAAAATAGATGACTAATCATGCATCATGCATCGCAGGCTAACTGCATAACTTGTTTAGAATAACTTTGGTAAAAAAAAAATACGAAAAAACTTCCAAAAATATGAATTTTGTAGGTAATCGTCAATGACGGACGAACGGACGCTGAACGTCTCACTCTAAGTTCTATTTTTACCATTTTGTTTGATAAGTATCCTAAAGAAACATTCTAAGTAAGTACAAAGGTTTCGAAGAAACGAATCGTTATACTTTCTCAGAAACGGTGGGTTTTTGGAAAAAAGTATTCAGGCATTAATAGCCATAAGGGATATAAAAAAAAATAGCTTACCATCTACTGTCAGACCACTATGAGTTTGTTTTTGACATCATTTGACATACTTATTGCTCTTATTTGTAGCTTAACGGCCTACAAGCCGTATTTAGGTGATTTTGAATGAAGTTTAATGCAAAAATTATAAAGACTATTACTTTCAAATTTACACGTCGTGTATTTTGGGTCTTTAATCTAAACTCGCTAAGAAGCAGAAACACGATTGGATAAAATTTTCTCGATAGAAAGTTCTCACAAAAGTTGTTCCTTAACCTCAGTTTTTCTAGTTTTTATCGGACACTACATTGGATGTAATTGTAATTTTTGTTTTAAAGTGTCGGTAATAATAATTATTTAAATATTTTTGGTAACCAGCTTAGTTTTTGAGTAATTAGGTAAAAGGTCGTTTTTCTGTTATATTCTTCCGCGACGCTGCATGTCGCACCTACCAAATCTCCGTGAGAGTGAGAAAGACAAAAAAAATTGGTTGCCTGTAAAGTCGGTTTACTGACGATAGTTGAACGTGACAACGTCTTCTTTGTCGCTCGTTCCGCGCTCGCGAGGTAACGCCGGCGCATGAGCGAGGTAACGCCGGATGAGTCATGTTTTTTCGTGCGTGCAACCGGCTCTATCGATTTATAAGACGTTGTCACGTCAATAAATTCAATAAATCCCCTTTAACAAGATGAAAGATCCTGAGATCTTTTTTGTCTCTGTGTGCGTACCTAAGTGTTACAACAACAGAAAGAAAAGAGATAGAATTATATATGTTTGGTTGGAGAGATACAAGCAAAGATATTATTTATTCTCTTTAGTTGTACCTAGTTGTGAAAATTATGTTTAGTCTGCTTTCCCTTATATGTCTGTGTGTCAGACCACAGTGTCAGACCTACCGAACATACAGAAAATTTCATAACAATCGGGCGAGCCGTTACGGAGGAGTTTGGTAACAAAAATTGACACGAGAATTTATACCTATCATCTTTATTAGAAGTGCTTTTATCTGATCTACAATTTTGTCTCATCTAATTTTATCGCAAAATCCCGTTTTTGTGATTGTTGGCACCGTTAAGTCTAGCGCCAATCTCAATTCTCATAGTATAATGAATTTAGGGGTAAATTCTCGACTGCCGAGTCCTTAGGCCGAGTCCCGACTCCCGCCCATAGATATTATAATCTATGTTCCCGCCATCTGAGTGCACCACAGACTAAAGAGATGCCGGCTGTTCTTTTAATCTTCTTCTTTATGACCACGTTGCTCCGCGCGCTGTGTTTGAGCCATTGACATAATGCCTGCTGTAGTCAACCATAATTTTCAATACGAAGTTTCTAAGGAAGTTTTCTAAATAGGCCATAATCGGGTATTTGGCTCCAATTTTTGTATCACTTTGTTGTAGTATAGGATAAAAATAATGAATGAACACCGAAAAAAACTAATTTAATCGATCAAATAACAAAAAAGTTACTTCTAACTTAAATTACTACTACTACTTTATAATTTAAATATTCCTGATTAGACGTCGATCTCACGAGTGAACCATATTAGCTTCATACAAATTTTGGAATGGAGATAAATTGCATCTTGGGTTAACACATAAGCTACTTTTCATCCCGGGAAAATCCATGGTTCCCGTGGGATTAGTTAAAAACCGAAATTCACGCGGAAAAATCTTCACGCCGCAAGTACAAGACCGATTTGGCTGATATTTGGAATGGAGATAACTAGATGATATCCTGGGTTAATAAAAAGGCTACTTTTATCCCGGAAAAACCATGGTTTTCGCGGAAAACTGAAAGATTAATATTCACGCGCGAAAAATACTACTTTTCGCTGCACTTACTGAACTGATATGACTGATATTCGGAAAGGAGAAAGATTTTATCCTGGATTAATAAATAGGCTACTTTTCATCCCGGAAAATTTCATGGTTTCCATGATAATAGTGATAGATAATATGCCTTCATGCTGTAATTACTGAACTGATTTGAAATAGAGATAGATTATATTCTGGATTTAATCCAAGGCTATTTTTTATCCCGGGAAAATCAATGGTTGTTTCTCCCGCGTGAATATTTGTTTTCACTATTCCAGCGGGAGAAATACTTTTTCACGCTGCAACTATTGAAAATTTTTGGCTGAAAGTTTAAATGGAGATAGATTTCGCTCTACATTAACGCAAAGGTTACTTTTTATTCCGCAAAAATCGATGGTTCCCGTGAGAATAAGGAAAACTAAAATTTACGCGGGCGAAGCCGCGGGTATCTGCTAGTTATTTTATTTTTCATCACTCATACACGGAAAGTAGGTCTGAAGTTGCCTGAGAAGCGGGTTGAAAGTAATACTTTGCAGCCCTAGGGAGAATCGTTTTCAACTGACAGCTGTCAAATAATTAAAGAAAAACTAGTTGTAACATTTATTGGAGTTCAAATGAAACACGACATACCCGAGTGCATCCATAGACAAGAAGAAAGATAGACTTTATTCATAAAGTAAAGACAACTGATTCATAGACAATCATAGACAAATAGACAATACTTGACTATTAAAAAGCTAAATGCATAGCCCGCCGGCTAGGCCAAAGAAAAAAAAAAGGCGGGAAAGTGGCAAGCGGCAATCCGATCTTCATTTGTTTTTCGAGTTGTAGAGTTTTGTTTAGGCTTCTGTTTAACAGTGATTTTTATTGACACAATTATTCAATTTTCTTTAGCTAATTTCTATTTTTATTTTGACTTTCCTTATATTCGTAATGAAAAGCACAGTGTTTACCTCGGGATAAAGACTTATTTAGTCCCTCGAACTATAGGCGCCCTCGCTACGCTCGGGCGCCAAACCCCGTCTCGGGACCAAATAAGTTACTTTCATCCCTAGGGTAACAATGTACTATTTATTTTATTTGAAAAACTTACAGCTGAATCTTACAGACTAGTCTTACATCTAATTATCTTATAGCTAATGACAAGTTTTCACAAGTGGGTAAAGACAAATGAGAAGGAGTTTGAGTGCACGTGGTAGAAGTTAGTAGGTTAGTAGAAGGATTTAGTGGAAGTGGTAGTAGTAAAAGTTAAGTTATCAAGAAGGGACTAAAGAAATAGATTCAAAATAATTTTTTGCAATAAATTGGCGAACACTATTTATACTGCCGTGAAATAAATCAATCCCAGGGTCCCAGGGTCAGGGTTATACATATACAAAAATTGTAAGAATGTCTGTCGATATAGAAAATATTTTTGGCTTTACCATAACGCCAAATGCACATTTATAACTACATATCTTACAGGAATAAGGCGTGTCACCGCATAAGTTTCATAAAATCACCATTCCGCACAAATTTGGAACTGCAAAGCTTACAGGAATAAGGCTTTTTCACCAGAGTGGATTCGCATGTGTTGAACTAAGTTTTCTTTTGTTGTAAACGCACGTACACAGATATCGCAAGTGAATAAACGTGCGCGTGGAGTGTTCCCCGACGCGCACGACTCAGTTTGACTTGGCGCTGTTGACGCAGGAGGCTTTTCACCTGTATGGATCCGCATATGGCTGAGTAAATGGTCATTCCTCACAGATTTATAACTGCATAGATTACAGGAATAAGGCTTTTCACCCGTGTGTCTCGACCGCATATGATAAACTAAATTGAACTTGTGTGCAGATTTATAACTGCACATGCTACAGGAATAAGGCTTTTCACCTGTGTGTGTCCGCATATGACTAATTAAACTACTCTTATGTGCACATTTATAACTACACATCTCACAGGAATACGGCTTTTCACCTGTGTGTTTCCGCATATGCGTAAGTAAACTATCATTCGTCACAGCTTTATAACTACACATCTCACAGGAATACGGCTTTTCACCTGTGTGCCACCGCATATGAAAAAGTAAACTGCTCCTTTGTGCACATTTATAACTACATATCTTACAGGAATAAGGCCTTTCACCTGTGTGTGTCCGCATGTGGTTAATTAAAACACTCTTCTGCACAAATTTGGAACTGCAAAGCTTACAGGAATAAGGCTTTTCACCAGTGTGGATCCGCATGTGTTGAACTAAGATTGCTTTAAATGTAAACGCACGTTGGCAGACATCGCAAGTGAATGCACGTGTGCGTGGAGTGTTCCCCGACGCGCACGACTCAGTCTGACTTGGCGCTGTTGACGCAGAAGGCTTTTCACCTGTATGGATCCGCATATGTCTAAGTAAATGACCATTTCTCACAGATTTATAACTGCATAGGTTACAGGAATAAGGCTTTTCACCCGTGTGTGTCGACATATGATTAACTAAACTGCTCTTGCGGGCACATTTATAACTGCACATGTTACAGGAATAAGGCTTTTCACCAGTGTGAATCCGCATATGTTTAAGTAAATCTTTACTAAGCACACATTTATAACTGCATAGCTCACAGGAATACGGCTTTTCACCAGTGTGGAAACTCATGTGTTTAACAAAACGTCCTTTTGTTGTAAAGGCACGTTGGCAGACATCGCAAGTGAATGCACGTGCGCGTGGAGTGTTCCCCGACGCGCACGACTCAGTCTCACTTGGCGCTGTTGACGCAGCAGGCTCGCTGCGTGTGACGGCCACTTCACCCACGCTTGCTGCGCGATGCTGGGCGTCTTCACACGCAGTGTGAGCATTCAGACTGTCACAAGAACTGACGTCTCTCAGTGTCCGCGTCGACGGTTCGACCTTTGTATCTGCGGTTGGAGGACATTTGAAGATGTCATACAACTTGACGACACAGCTCCTGATGCTCGTCACTGTGCTGTCGCTGTCGAGGGCCCGCGTGTGCGACGCGTCGCCGTCGCTCACAAGCGCTCGCTCGCTGCTCGGTGTAGAGTTGGCTTCGTCGTTGCCAGTGCTTGTCGCAAGTCCCGCCGACAATGCGGTGACTAAAACACAATATTACTTTACTTAGAGACACAGTTACATTAGAGATATGTAATATGTTGAACTTACTTGTGTATAGAAAGGACACAAAAGTCATGCAACCTACCGCTTAATATTTAGTTTTCATTGATTCATTGAAAATCTGTAATGACTGCCACGGTTATATATCTTTGATATTATATGTATTAATATTTTGGGGTAACGGCACTAATGTAGAAAGAAATGACCACAGGGCTTTCATACTTTATAACATCCTTATTAAACTCTTCACTAAACTTCAGAGGAAAAAAACTGATAACTCACCCATAGTGTGTGCGGAGTCTGCAGAAGGCTGCACATCATCGTGCATATGCATGCTCTGGTGGGCATTATATGCATGCTCACTGTGGAACTCCTCGTAACAAACTCTGCACATGAAGACAGCACTCTCGTATTTTATAAGACCCTCAATAAACCCTTCACTGACACAGCCTGCGTCATCTTCATCTTCTTTGATCACTTCATCTCCTGATCCGGAGTCTGCATCATCATTGCATTCATTTTTAATTTCTACTCCGTGTTCAACTTCCTCTAAATCTGTCTGTCTGTCTACTTCTAGTATTAACAAGTCGCAGTGGTCAGGTCCGAGAGATGTTGACACTAAATTATTCTTTAGCTGGTCGTGTCCACATTGCAGCATCTTTATATGTTGTGTTGTTATCTGAAACAAAATTTTATTGAATATGATCTTCCAGTCAGTAATTTATAGATTGACGTAATAGTTATTTATGCAACTGTTGCATGAGGCAAAGTCAAAAATGATAATAATAATATCACATGAGAGTCTAGTTGCATACAAGATTTTATCTACACCCATACTGTCTGACTGACTCAAAATGAAAATCTTTATTTTTCACATAGGCCTGATTTACAAGCTCTTGTGATTAGTCAAAACTACCGTCAAGTTCAGAAAGCAAGTTTGCACCAAGAAGAACTCAAGCACTCACTGATCCACGTTTTCCAAGTAACTCCATCATCAGGGAGCGGGCTTTCAAGCTCTTGTCCCTGAACCGAGCAAACTTCCTCAGTGTCTGAGCGCACTGCACGCAAAGTGCTTGTTTCAGATTGCCACCGTCATATAACTGAAACAATGGCAATGTTAACAGGTTTGTCAAAAACAGTTGACAGAAATGTTAAAGTAGCTTCCATGATACTATTTAGAACTAAATTTTAAAAATTTAACCATCTTTCCTGCCAAACGTTGTTTTGCAATAAAGGATATAAAAATACCTTACGAGTTATGAATTATGATCTACCGAACGTACACAGAAAATTTCATAACAATCGGTCAAGCCGATTGGAGGAGTTTGGTAACAAAAATTGGCACAAGAATTTTATATATTTCAGAAGACAATGGTACTTAATTGGTATGTAACCTTTCATGTGTGAATCCAGCTCGCACTTAGCCAGTAATTTCAGTACTTAACTGTAGAAGAACATCGCAAATGAACAACTTACAGGATCTCCAATCAACTTCTCATATGCTTCCGTCAAGTTGAGTTCACTCAGTACACTCCTGCTGTCGGTGTCCAGGCATATCACGCAGACCTGCAAGTGTACCACTAGTGTTAGAAATTTTAATTATTATTCAAAGTATTTTGACGTCACATCCTGTTGAACAGACTAGTAGAGTATACATTTGACGTAATAATCGTCGGTAGAGGGCGACTGTCGTGTCGGTGGGGACACGACCTTCAGAAACAAAGACTATCTATCGAGGAGGAGGCAGTGCAAATCAGGAACTAGGAATCAAAACACTTCGTACGCGTCTTTGCAACTTTAAAACGCTATAAACTTGACCCTGCTGATGATTTGCGGGAACGGGGCGGGAGCTGCTCATCCAATTATTAGCTAGTCTACCGCCGTCCGCCGACAGCGTTGCCGTATCGTTATAGCCAATCGCATCACCCGCCCCGCTTCCTCCAGACCATCCGGAGGGTCAAGTTTATAGCGGTTTACCTTATAATATTAATAATAATAAGCTAATACTAAGTTTCGATAACTGAATAAGATGACGTCAAGCAATAGTTACCAGCATTGTCGAGGGAGCAGACCCGGCGCACAGTTCCTGCGAGCCAGTCGCTGCTTCACGAGGGTCCGCGTGCAGCCAGTGCTGCGGACAGACCGCAGCGGAGTCCGACATAACGTAGTTTTGTTTGCCTAGTACTGCAAGTCAAGCAGTATGTACCTACGCAGAGCTTAGAAAGTTAGAAACACTATTACTCCTATGTGTAAGCTCTCTTCTAAGAGTAAGAACGTTGCTTTCGTTTTGTTATCTTGAACATAGCCAATATTAAATACTGCGAAGTAGGGTTATGACTTATGGCACTGAAAAAGCTGGAACTGCAATGCAAAAGCATGTGCTCACAATTTTATGCAATTGTAAGCAAATGCAAGAAAAGAAGAAAACTGAAAATTGCAATTTGCAAACATGTTCACAATTAATTTTTTTTATAAATCTGGCAGCTGGCTTTACGGCTCTGGTTCATAGTGGTTCATAGCATTCTTTTATACCACAGACCATAGAGTAGAGCAAAGAGTAAGGGTCACAGACCAATACAGCAGATTTCTCCAATATTCTCTATTTTTTTATTTTCATTTATTTTACGGCCCTGGATACCAGCCGTTTAAAGCCACATTTTCACTAGGGGACATTTGATGCGCGACTCTGTCGCTCGACACGAAATTCACGTGTCCCGCGCGATGTTGCTCGGGACACAGGGGTCGCACAACATGTCGCAAGTCGACGGTCTGCGAGCGTCGACTCGTGCGACATTCGTGTCCCTCGACAGTCGCCGGACAGTATAATATTATTTTAAAATATTATTTTACCTCCACCTGGTCGGAGGTCTGCCAACACTGCGCTTTCCACACGTGTGAAGGCACGTGCTACACGCGAATTTAAAGCAGCCGCGGCCCTCGTCCGGGAGCCAGACATTGAGGACAGAAAGGATTTTTACGCCCTTTTTTTCCCAAGATCCTAAAAGCACGAACTGGTCTTTTTCTTGGCAGCCTCTGTGGCAAAAAATATGCAAGGATGCTCTATGTTAATAATATGATCTGACAGTGTTAAAATTTGATGTTTGTCTTCATTTCAGGCTGTTTTATCAACAGCGCCCATCGAATTTCCCAGCTGAAAGCACTGTGTACTTTTATTCAAGCCGCAGACCTAGACTAAGGCGAATTTGATTTGCAAATAAAAATTATGCCGATTAATGTACTTAATTCTTAGTAAAATATAAATACATTGTATTTAAAAAATACTCATTTTTATTTTTATCCCTCTCCATCCCAAAAAAATGCAATTTCCCAGATATAAAAGTATCACGATTTACGATGCAAAAATGCAAGTTAATCAAAGAAGTTATAGGGGGCAGATTTTTTTTTCTTTTTTTTTAACTTTACGGCGCTATTAGTGCCATGAAGAAATACGCTACGCTAATAATTTAATAGTGTCATTTCTATCATGGCTTTAGTTCCAGTTTTGGCCACTTCACAGGTAAAACTTTGTGACACCAAACATTTTAAACGAGTCACGATTCACCGCGATTCACCAAAAAAAATCTTATATCTCTATGGTCTAATCCACAGAACACTATATAACAAATGCCCCGTGTATTTAAGTGGTGGTGCTGCTTGTCTGTGGTTAGGTTAATGTTAAAAAATATACAATTATTGGCTTTGTCTTATATATACAATTTGAAAAAAGAGAAATCCTTAGAAAGAAGGGAGAAAAAAGAAAGAAAATTAAGATTAAGTCATTCAGAGGAATCATATTAATGATCATTTATTATTGTTAAAAATATACGATTGAACAGGCTATGCCCAAAGAAAACTATATCAAGACCTCCCTCAGAGTATATACCCTCCAATGATGAAAGATTCTGATTCTACTTTAAATTACGATCTATGATACCCTCCGTGAGAGGGCACCTTAGGTAGTGCGTCCCTTTCTAATTTAAGGTGACCATGATGAAAAAAAAATTCACAGGACAAATTATTTTAAAAACTATTGTGTATACATTATTATAACATGTATAGATGCTTGTGCTGATTTACCCACTGATTGACTGCTGACTCATTTATCACTTCTCCTGAACAATTTTGTGGGATTTTTTTTCACAGATGGTGTCGTATACCTAAAAGATAAAAACTTCATTCGAAGGAAAAATAAGGAGAGAGCTGAGGATTGAGGATTTTGGAGACGGGTGTAGAGCACAGCCTAGAGTTGAAGATAGGTGGATAGTAGAAGTGCTTGACCAAATGACACTCAAAACATCACCCGGTTGGCAAAGAGTTGAAAAACACACCAAATAGCGAATCGTAATTATTCTTATTAAGGCTGCGGCGCACCCACTGTCAAAAGCCGGAAGAAACTTATTAGGGCGGCGGTGCACCCACTCTCGGACCTTGAGCTTTGTATCTTATCAATAAATATCCATCTTTTTCTAACACATTGTGATGTTTTATTTCCATAAAGCTAGAATAGTCAAGGAACTGAACACAGAAGCTCTTTGTTCTCAATGCCAAGGACCACTAAGAAAAAAAATGTTTACATGAGGCCCACTTGAAGTGGCTGTTTTTTGTACCTAGACTAAAACAAAGAATGAATCTAATCTATGAAGACATATTTGTTTTCCTTATTATTCATAATGTTATAAAGTATAAATAAAACAAAACAGTATGGATTTATGTGGTTTTATTTAAATGTATCATCAAAAATAGTATTCTAAATTATACATTTTTTTTAAATTGTATTAATGAAGCTCAAATTCACAGGACTAAAGGTCTAGTTAATAAAGATTAAGAATTTGCTTAACATATACAAAAACCTGAATAGAAACTGTTTAATATAAAATCTAAACAAATATGGCCTTGAAAAAGTTTGTGAGTGCGGAGCAGCCTTATTAAGGCACCGCATTTGCCGCGTTTTTTATTAAATTGACATACGTGTTTGAGTGGATAATTGTCGTTTGATTTATTTTTATTATAATAGTAGACTATTATTATACATCGGCAATTAAAGTCCTACCTAACTACTACAAGAAAAATCTTTGATCTACGTAATTCATAGTTACCCTACAGAATATATTATTGTTGTTTTTACTACCCATGGAAAGAAAAGCGGCTGCCAGGCTAAGATTCATTTTTGCATCCTATCACACAACATGAATTTACCATTTTCCATAAAAAACAAATAGATTTTTTATAAATCAATCGCAAATCGAAGCACGAAAATTCGCCAAGCAAAGCAGTGAACAAACCACCATCATATTTTCAGTAATACCAGTCCCAAGGACATAAATACTACTTTTACTCAATATTAATAATTTGCTTTTTGATACAACGAAATAATTATCATTTAAAATAATTATAATAACTGTAGAAACTTATTAAAATAAGTTTCAGAGTTTATAGATGTTTCGTTTTGGTAAATTATAAAAAAAAAGAAACGGTACCGTTTCTACCAAACTCAATATTTAGTTGAGATGGCAAGATGTCAGACAAAGACACGACGACCAAATCTATCCGTCTCGCTCAGGACCGCTTTTATCTAGCTACTGCTTGTAAGATAATAGCTCCTCTAAGTTGAAAGCAATAACTGTCAATTTAGCTTAGCAAGAATGTCTTAGAAGAACTCAATCTTGTTAGTGCATAATATCTTTGGCTATGCCTTATACCACACACCTACCTATCACAGAAAATTCAACACGAATGAATACGCTGTTATGGTCTTCCTTCCCTTTATATGCTGCGTAGAGAATACTCTGTCTACGATATGCTGTGTCTTCGATCTTTGCCTGTCCTGAAAGGGACGAATGGATTAACAGAACAGAACTGTCTGTGGCTCAGACGAAGAATCATTCTTCGTGCATGTTTAGGATTATCCCTATATTGTTTTATGTCTATGTTTAGGATAATAATTAGATATTTTGTATTATTTAGAAAGGCCTTAAAAGACGGGTATCCAGGGCCGTAAAATAAATTTAAAAAAAATAATTCTTCGTCCGAGGTCTGTGGTTAGTTTTCATTTATTTTTTAATGCTAAGTTGGCAAGCATGTTCTGGGTAGACCAAAGACAATTAAAAATGTAAAAGAATATATTGCTATCCTTTTCACTTTATATGATTTAAAAGAGGACAGCACTAACTTTTAATTCTATTTTTCATAATTTAAGTTGGCCATCATCGTGATTTTATTTTATTTGTTTCGGCGGGAAAAGCTAAAACTTTTTTTCGTGTTGGCGTCAAAAATGAGAAATTCGCCATTTGCCAGTCGCGTTTCCTCGAGTTCATTAGAATTTAGAAGTGAATAAGTAAGTGCAGTTTTCAGAAAGAAACTTGGAAACCACCAATAAGGTAAGATTTTTGTGTATTGTTCATTGTTTTTGCCTGTGTAATGTGGAAATCATAATTAAATGCAAGTTCACACATTGATGTTGATGACTCTATCGTACGGAAGAATTTTGTAATCATTTCGTTTAATCGTGATTTAAACTGCCAAATAACATAAAAAATAGATACAAATAAGCGAAACTAAGTAGGTACGTAACTTCTAGCTCGTATATTCTTCACTTTTGTTACGAAGTTTTTTGATTTTTTATTGTACCTATTGTATAGGACTATTTTAGTAATTTAGTATACTTAACTTCTTAAATAAGTACCTATAGTTGTAACTTCTTAACTTCTTTGTGGAAGTTACCTTTGCTATGAACCATTCTATGATTGTGTGTTTGACTAGTGACTGCAGATTAAAATATACCGAGTTCAATTCCTGGGGCAGGTAAAAAACAAAAATGTTACTAGATTTCTTTTCAAACGATGTTTTACTATCCCTCTATCCCTATATGTATAGTCTGTACCGAGAAAACAGTATGTGCCACCGATAAGAAACCTCAGGATATGGGCATCCGAACGATTTACGTAAACCTTTTTCATATAAGCAAACAGAAGCGCCATCAAAATTCTGTAGGGCTGCTGAGCGAACTACAGCCTTACTGTTGGTGGCAAAGCAAGCATTTCTGGCACCGAAGAACTGGCGACATTTTTTCGCCGTCCGCCGTGTCCAGGGTATATGTGTTGTATGCGCTCATGTTGTGTGCAAGTGTTTCCTGCATAGCTGGCTAGTGTCTGCTGAGATTGGCGCTTGTTGTAGGCCCACAATGCGTCGGCGGCTGCGTCACATGCCGCGCGTCAGCTACGCGGAGCACGAAGAGCCAGCCATGGACGAATATGTTTGTAAGTAACGTTATTTTTTTTTAGTTATTTTTTATTGATAAATAACATTATGTTACAACACGTAGCAACTGTTGCTATTGTAACGTTATTCCTAACTCGGTAATGAATTTGGAAAAAAATATTACTTACTTTATTACTAGCTGACCCGGCAAAAGTTGTTTTGCCATTAGGGATAAAAAAATAGATTACCTACTCTCAGACCTTGTGATCATACACTGAAAATTTCATAACAATCGGTCCAGCCGTTTCGGAGGAGTTTGGTAACAAAGATTGGCGAGAGAATTTTATATATTAGAAAATAAACTAGGATAACATTATAAAAGTAAACTGAAAGAAATATTAAAATCCAACAAAGATTTACAAAAGTTAGGTACAGGCATAAAAAAATTTATAGTGCAGGGAAGAGGAGCAGAAATACCATTTTTTTGTATGAAATAAATTAATACTGAATTTTGAAAAGTCGTAGAACAAAAGTTGTTAGTGTTAAGAGCGGGTATTAACTGAATATGTCAGTCCAAGATTTCATTTTTACAGTAGTAAATCAAGTCTCAACTGCCTGAAATAAAACACACGAATATTACATCATTGTAAAAAATTCCCGAAGTTGCGTCCAATTTTTTACAATTTTCAATTTATTATCAATGTTATACGTACTAGAGAGCCAAGGTTTAGGATTATAATTCCAATAAATATTACGAAGTGCGTATCTTATCGTTTTCTTTCTAAATCATGTATTTTAAAAGTTATTACAGTAAACTATAAATGGCGCTTATTACATTCTTATTTCGCGTAATACGCCATGCTCTTTTGTACCAGAACGATGTTTTGCGCATGACAATCAGTCACAATTGCTCCATTGAGACGAGAAGACTGTATTTCTGTGCTCCAGGCCAAAAAAATTGTTCTTTGTATCCCTAATATATAAATTATGAATTATAAATTATTGTGTGTGTATTTATAAATGATTTGGTGGCGTTAATAATATAATTGTAAATATGGGGAGCAAAAACTACGAAATAAAAGTATATTAAAGCAAAAGCCTTTATGTCAAATATCGACCTTCACTCTTTACTCTTAAAGCACACAATTAACGAGCACTGAATTCCCTCAAGCAATGACATGTCAATGGCGGGGGGAGTAGTATATGTAAAAAAGGACGATCCCAATCAATTTTGAGAGAGAGGAATAAAGAGTGCTCCTGTATGTGCGCACTTTGTGCAACATGTTCACTATTTTGACACTTCAGTATACAAGTATTAGATATTGCATTATTGATTTGTGCTAACATTCATAAAACTACTAAATGTTACTATGTTAATTAGTTCCTACGTAAATATAGTTCAAGAGATAATGTGCAATAATAAATTTAAAAAAACAGTGAAATTTATTACGATACAATATATAAATAGGATATATTTAAGAATGTAATGAATATATAAGTAATGAATTCTGTAAGAGGGTAAAATGAATTTGTGCACTGCTAATAAAACAGACTAGTCTTAAATATTTTTTTAGGCTTTTTTTTAGAGTTCCGTACCCAACGTGTAAAACCGGGACCTATTACGAAGACTCCGCTAGTCGTCTGTCCGTCCGTCCGTCCATCCGTCCGTCTGTCGCCAGGCTGTATTTCTTGAACCATGATAATAAGACACTTAAAATCACAGATAGTGTACTTAAAAAAAACCACCCCTAGCTTTAACTAATCATCTTTTTGATTAGTGTTTTACACACTTATGATATAATTCTTACAAGCAGGACAGATTGATTTGCTATAATCCGCTACTTGAAAAGATTCTGTATGGTACAATATGCAGGAACACTGCCCACATGAAACACCACATACAATTTTCCAACACTTTCTTCGACGCACGTTTCGTTCCGACACCGGGACATCCTCAGGAAATGTTGACTTTACGATGCGAAATTGTAGACTCTATGACAGAATCTTTTCAAGTAGTGGATTATAGCAAAACAAATTAATCTGTCCTGCTAATTATGGATTTCCGCAAAATAACGCCTGCTTCCATTCAATAATTCCTATAAATTTAAATACAAATCAAAATTTCACTCGCAGCGGGATTTGAAACCGCTTTCCCCAGCTATCAAGGCTGTGTGCTCTTATCGCTGAGTAATTACTCCCCCTAGCTTTTCCCCGGCCAAAAGTGCCCATCAGACTAGCCTAATACACACCTAATAGCCCACGTCAAAATAAATGCCTGAAAACCTTATATTGCACAATGTCAATTGGTTTATTAATATAGCAAATATGTATTGTATTGTCTTCTTTTAATTTCTGACTAAGCATGCATTTCTTTTATTCTACATTTACACATAGATTGTTTTGTTGTATTTCAAATTTTCATCCATTTTTTCCATTATAACAAAGCCTTCGACTCCTTGGAACATGAATATATCTGGGAAGCAATGCATATTTAGGGTGTTCATGGTGTCCCTAACCCAATCTATCCAACAAGGTGACCCAAGTTGTTTTTAGCAGCCCTCGAAATGATCTTCAGCAACCTGGAATGGGACGATTATGAAATTAATATAAAATCCTCATTCCTAACTGATTTACGCTTCGCAGATGATCTCAGCCTATTTTCAGTGTCCCCAAAAACTATATGAAATGCAACAGCAACTATCAGACCACAGCGCGACAGCGCGCAGGGCTTCAATGAACACAAAACAAAAATTATGAGAAATGCATCACACACATATAACATCAATGTAAATAATGAGAAAATCGATTATGTGGAAGAGTATGTTTACCTTGGACAGTTGATAGTTACAAGTGATACAATGAAGAAAGAAATAGAAAGAAGGATAACTAATAAGATTATCAGATATAAAAGTAGAACTAAATTTACAGAGGCAGAAAAAGTATGCAAGAAGCTGAAATAGAAATGGATAGGTCCGACATAGTATGCAAATGGACCAAAGGGCCACAAAACGTTTGGAAGGCGACTATAATTCATAGTTCATAGATTATTGGACCTTAACAATCCAAGTGTAAATAATAATCAATCAAGCTTTATTGCTGTCGCAATAAAGGCTTTGAATTGTCAATTATTTCTGTCAAAAACTTCAGATTAAAATTACTGCTTGTTCTAATCTGTCCAATATTTTTTATGGTAATCAAGATCAACCGCCTTAGAGATGTCAAGAAATAGAACAGTTATGGAGTTTCCATTATTTAGCATTTCTAAAATTATTTTCAAGTACAAACATGGCATTTGAGTTAAACTTATTTTTCCCAAATCCATATTGAGCATTTGTAACTACCGATTTTTCAATCGCCAGATCTGAGGAATAAACTTGAAATATATGTAATATGCTATGGCATACAAAATCTGTCAAAACGTCATATTTATTCCCCAGTTAACGTTTATCTGTCGATTGAAAAATCATGTAAGATGAAATTAATGTTCCGAAAAGTTGTTAATTCTGTTGAATAAGGTCATCTTATTATATCATCAAAAATTTGTGGTAAATTTAAAAATTCCAAAAAATGCCCTTAAAATTTTCAAATAAAATTTCAAGAAATCTTTTGCCTACTACTAGGTGGTCCGAAATGCACTTAGCCGAATTTATCTGATTATCTTACCTAGTATTCGCGGTTTTGTTGACATTACGTGGCAGTCGACGTTGCGAAGTGTGACACGAGTGTGACACGATCTGATTTTTTTCTAGCTTTCAGCCCGCTCTTAATGTAAACAAGTACAGGCCGAGAGCGATGTGGTATTTTTTATATAACCCTGTATATGGCATGACTACTACATATAAATATAAACCTACTACATATTATATATTTAGGTATACCTACTATAGCAATTAAAATGTAACTATGCCCAGCAGTGAAATGTTTTTTTTTATTCGGGTTAAAAATGAAAATGAAAATATTTATTTTCACATAGGCCTAAATAATAGGTTCTTATGAAAAGCCAAAACTCTACCGCCAGGTTCGGAAAGCAGGTTTGCACCGAGAAGAAGTGGCAAGAAACTCGGCACTTGCTCTTTTCGAAAATGTCATTGTTATAATACAAGATTCCCTAGAAAGTATGAAAAATTATAACATATTTTTAAGATATCTCGTGAGGAGATGGAAGCATATTTCTATCATTCCAAGAATGTTTGTCGTTAGGAAATTCTTCAATGGTGTAGTAACCATGATTAATTAAATGTTTTTTGACAGTGTGCAAAGGTAAGTCCAAAATAGACTTCGGGATAATATTGTAGCAGCGTACCCCACAAATGACCTCTGTACCTTACGCAAACGGTGTGGCACTACTTATAGGTAACCAACTTGTGTTAGCAGGACAGAATAATTTGTTTTGCTATAATCCGCTACTTGAAAAGATTCTGTATGGTACAATATGCAGGAACACTGCCCACATGAAACCACACACAATTTTCAACACTTTCTTCGACGCACGTTTCGTCCCGACCCCGGGACATCCTCAGGAGATGTTGACTTCACAATGCGAAATCGTAGAGTCTACGATGTGTTCCTGCAGATTGTACGTACCATACAGAATCTTTTCAAGTAGCGGATTATAGCAAACCAAATTAATTCGTCCTGGTAATTATGGATTTCCGCAAAATAACGCCTGCTTCCATTCAATATTCAACTTGTGTTGTTACATGTTGTTGATGATGTGGCGGTGTTGCAGTTTGCGTGCGCTGCCGGGACTACGTGTACGAGTACTGCGCCATCCACGGACCCCTGCTCGTCGTGCCCGACGACAAGGTGAGTGCTGCGGTGCGCGAGCCCAAGGCGAGTACGGCCGCACTTGTAGACACTCTTTTTTGTTGATTTCAAGAAATTTTCCCTATTGAAAGGTTATTGTTGTTACTCTCAAAAGTTACTCCAAAATCTGTAATAAACTTATTTTTATCGGAAACTACAATCGATGTTAATGTATTTTTTGTTTGAGTGTAAAATTGATTGTACTTCAACATAAACAAGTAAATTTTATTTTAACGATTGTCGACCATGTTGCGTTTTGAACTAAGTACATTCAACTTTACGCTCTATGTATTGCAAATAGAGCATAAAATTGTACGTAAATGCCATCACCTTTTTAAACATTTCACTTCACGAAATGTAGCCGATGCGTTACGTATATATGATATACAAGGTGTTGTCAAATTAGCTGCCACCGTTCCAGGAGGTGAATGTGCCATATGTATACACTTCAATAGTGAAGAAATTTCAGTCCCCGGCCTCAATTTTTTTAAATTAAACGTTATTAACATATCGCATCATGTTGCACAAACACGTCCATCAGTCAAACCTGAGTACATGTTTAGTACAGTTATCGCCGCGTAACGGAAATCAGCTGTTTGGGCGCGGCGTGAGAGCGTTGACCTTGGGTTGCGACGTAATTTTTAATTAAAAAAATATATATTGAGCCTGGGGACTGAGATTTCTTCACTATTGAAGAGTGTATACGTATGGCACATTCACCTCCTGGAACGGTGGCAGATAATTTGACAACACCTTATATATGCCCTGGAGTGATTTTGACAGGTGCCAGCGAAGTCGCCCTACCCGCCGATCGTCCCGCGGGCTGCCCTCACCATCCCCGGAGAGTTCCTGCACCTCGCCCCCTCCATCATACCAGGTTCCCCCACCCTCCTTCGATTACCTTCCATTCCCCACCTTCCATTACGGATTCCTCTTTACCTCAATCTATATTGAATAATATTCTATGGGCTTTGAGCGAGAAAAAAAGGAAAACTGTATTTTTAATACATTTGCTCAAAAAGTTGACATTTCGATGTGTGTTCAGCGTGCGCAAAGTTATTCTTTTCCGCACTTTAGTGCTTTTGTGTTTTCCTCCTACGCGGCACCGGAACGGGCGTACCAGGAGCGCATGAACACGAACGCGGCATGCAAACACGGAGCAGGCAAATACGTAAAACCAATATATTTTTTTTCGCAAATGTATTAAAAAACGTCGTTCAATGCACGTGCGGAAATGACAAACTTTCCGCACTTATATTGAAATGTACTATTTTAACACAGTAATAGTTTTCTTGTGAAAAGTCAAAACTCTACCGTCAACTTAGGAAAGCAAATTTGCACCAAGAAGAACTAGCAAGAAACTCGGCACTAGCGTTTTTCAAAAATGGTATTGTATTAATTATATACAACTTTTCAAAAGTTGCTCCAAAATCTCTTTTCTAATTTTTATCGGAAAAAACAATGGACTAATTGTAATTTTTGATTAAATATGTAGGTAATAATAATATCCATAAACGCTCAGAACAGATTTGTGATATACTTAACTGGCTTAGTTTTTCAGTAATTAGGTCAAACGTTGTTTTTCTGTTATATTTTTCCGCGACGCTGCATGTCGCACTTACCGACGTATTCGTAAGAGTGAGAAGGACAAAAAATAACTTCAATATATCCTCTTAAACAGGCGCGGGTGTGGGAGTGTTCGCGACGCTGACGCTGCCGAGTGGGGTCCGATTCGGGCCCTACCGCGGGAAGAAGACCACCGAAATCAATTCCTACTACTGCTGGCAGGTGTGTCCGTTTGAAAATGAAAATGTTTATTTCCTTTTAGGATATTACACACATCGCAATCTAGTCCCAAAGTCAGCGATAGCTTGTGTTAATGGGTACTAGAACTGTTAAATATACCTACATACTTTTATGTACCTATATTAGCATTAATATACATAAAAGTATGTATAACTGATAAATGAACATAATACTTCATATACCTATAACATATTGAAAGCATACATTCAGTCGGTATATTTTTCACATAGGCATGATTTACAAGCTCTAGTCAAAAAAGTCAAAACTCTACCGCGGGGTTAGGTACTTAAGCAGGTTCGCACAGAGAAAGCACTGGCAAGAAATTGGCACTTGCTCTTTTCAAAAATGTCAATATATACAACACAGACTTCTTTAATATACTAACTACTAAAATATTAGTGCTCCTGATACTATTGTTGTGTGGTGCAGATATACGACCGCGACAACAAGTGCTCGCACGTCGTAGACGCCGGCGACGCGAACGACTCAAACTGGATGCGCTACGTGAACTGCTCGCGACACTGGTGCGAGCAGAACCTGGTCGCCTATCAGTACCGGGGCGAGCTGTACTACAGGTGCGTGTATCACTGCGGACGTACACTACAACTGGACGCGCTGTCGACTGCAGCTGTACGACCGCGACAACAAGTGCTCGCACGTCGTAGACGCCGGCGACGCGAACGACTCAAACTGGATGCGCTACGTGAACTGCTCGCGACACTGGTGCGAGCAGAACCTGGTCGCCTATCAGTACCGGGGCGAGCTGTACTACAGGTGCGTGTATCACTGCGGACGTACACTACAACTGGACGCGCTGTCGACTGCAGCTGTACGACCGCGACAACAAGTGCTCGCACGTCGTAGACGCCGGCGACGCGAACGACTCAAACTGGATGCGCTACGTGAACTGCTCGCGACACTGGTGCGAGCAGAACCTGGTCGCCTATCAGTACCGGGGCGAGCTGTACTACAGGTGCGTGTATCACTGCGGACGTACACTACAACTGGACGCGCTGTCGACTGCAGCTGTACGACCGCGACAACAAGTGCTCGCACGTCGTAGACGCCGGCGACGCGAACGACTCAAACTGGATGCGCTACGTGAACTGCTCGCGACACTGGTGCGAGCAGAACCTGGTCGCCTATCAGTACCGGGGCGAGCTGTACTACAGGTGCGTGTATCACTGCGGACGTACACTACAACTGGACGCGCTGTCGACTGCAGCTGTACGACCGCGACAACAAGTGCTCGCACGTCGTAGACGCCGGCGACGCGAACGACTCAAACTGGATGCGCTACGTGAACTGCTCGCGACACTGGTGCGAGCAGAACCTGGTCGCCTATCAGTACCGGGGCGAGCTGTACTACAGGTGCGTGTATCACTGCGGACGTACACTACAACTGGACGCGCTGTCGACTGCAGCTGTACGACCGCGACAACAAGTGCTCGCACGTCGTAGACGCCGGCGACGCGAACGACTCAAACTGGATGCGCTACGTGAACTGCTCGCGACACTGGTGCGAGCAGAACCTGGTCGCCTATCAGTACCGGGGCGAGCTGTACTACAGGTGCGTGTATCACTGCGGACGTACACTACAACTGGACGCGCTGTCGACTGCAGCTGTACGACCGCGACAACAAGTGCTCGCACGTCGTAGACGCCGGCGACGCGAACGACTCAAACTGGATGCGCTACGTGAACTGCTCGCGACACTGGTGCGAGCAGAACCTGGTCGCCTATCAGTACCGGGGCGAGCTGTACTACAGGTGCGTGTATCACTGCGGACGTACACTACAACTGGACGCGCTGTCG
The DNA here is from genome assembly GCA_036785405.1 of Coenonympha arcania. Lineage (NCBI taxonomy): Eukaryota > Metazoa > Arthropoda > Insecta > Lepidoptera > Nymphalidae > Coenonympha > Coenonympha arcania. The sequence continues at coordinate 7,470,598 of CM072081.1, forward strand.
ACTGCAGCTGTACGACCGCGACAACAAGTGCTCGCACGTCGTAGACGCCGGCGACGCGAACGACTCAAACTGGATGCGCTACGTGAACTGCTCGCGACACTGGTGCGAGCAGAACCTGGTCGCCTATCAGTACCGGGGCGAGCTGTACTACAGGTGCGTGTATCACTGCGGACGTACACTACGATTTCGTATTATACTATGTGAATTATGAACCAGGTTTCAACCCTCTAACCTAACTCATTCCCTTATTCAATAGGACGATCAAAATCATCCCTCGCTTCACTGAGCTGATGGTGTTCTACGGCGCGCAGTTCGCTCACTCGCTGCACGTCGACTTGCGCGCCTACAACTCGCCGGAGCGCTACCGACAGGTGCTAGGTGCGTACTGCGTGCACTTGCTATATCCCTCGCTTCACGGAGTACTTAGCAAAACTTTATCATTATTATGATGTATCGATAATCAAAATTATTTTACAATAAATTTTGTAAAGGTTTGTGTGTTCACCTCTCCCTGTAGGGTCTAAAGGGGCATTGGTGTCAATTCTGTTGTGTAAAATCTCTAAACTAATTTGACTGATCATTTCAAAAAGATCCCCATGGAGAAGGATAGCACCATTTTTTGACGCGTCAAATTAGTTTATTTTAGAGATTTTGCACATTTGCATAAATTGGCACCAATATCAGACATCTCTCTATAACGAGAGTACAATACGTCATTGTACTCTCGTTATAGTTCTAATAGTCTTAAGTTTTATATATGGTTTTATTTCATTTCAGAAGAGGCAGAACGGAGACGCCTATTGATGGGTATAGGAACACCGCGAGCTTTGACAGCAAGCAAAGATCTAACATCGAAGGAAAATGCAGTGAAAGAGAAAAACACTGACCAAATAAACGAGAAGGAAGAACAAGACAAAACTCTCAAAAACAAAGCCAAGAAACCAAAAAAAAAGTATGTCCCCCGATTAAAAAGACAAAAAATTCAAATGACCCCAACGTTGATGTAAATTCAAACATCGAAGTCAAAAACAATTCCAAAGACAACTGAACCCGCGATAAAAAAACAGAAACGCTCTCAACACACCGTATCGAATATTGGAAGTTTAGAAAAAAATAAAACTAAAAAGACAAAAACATCAAACGAAACCAACATAGATGTTAATGCAAACGTTGAAGTTAATAACAATGCCATAGACACGACTGAACCCACGGTTAAAAAACACACACAACGAACTGTATCGAATATCGGAAATATAGAAAAAAACAAAACTAAAAAGACAATAAAATTAAACGAAACCAATACTCATGCATACTCAAATATTGAAATTAATAACAATTCTGGAGACATAACTGCACCTGCGATAAAAAAGCAGGAACACACAAAATACACAGAATCGAATATCGGAAATAAACATGTCACCAAACAGAACATACAAGTCAACGAAATGTTGCTCCAAAACGATCTGCTTTGTGAAATTTGTGATTATAAATCTCAAACAAAAACAAATTTGGAGAAGCATTTGATTTTACACACACTTGACAAGAATGTCTTTAAGTGTAATGAATGTGGCTATATGACACAAGAAAAGCACAAATTGATAGCACATAGCAAAACTCACACTGGTGAAAAACCATTCAGCTGTAAATTCTGTGACTACAAATGTACACAACGCCATCATATGAAAAGCCATGAGCGAGCTCACACGGGTGAGAAACCATTTCATTGTAAATTCTGTGATTACAAATGTACACAAAGCAGTGCTATGAAAAGCCATGAACGCACTCACACTGGTGAAAAACCATTTCATTGTAAGATTTGTGATTACAAATGTACAGTCGCGGAATGAAAAGGTTCGTCACCTTAGTGTCGATATTCGTTTGCACTAGTACTCTAGTACATTATGCCAACATTCCAGTGCAAGAAACAGCGCTGCTAACATTTGAATAAATATGACGTTTGCTATCGAATAAGGTTTTGCTTGTTTTTTCTATCCCGTCAATGTATTAAACCAAATATAATACCAAAATGTATTAAAACCTCACTAAAACCTTAGTTATTTAGGAGAAATTACGATATTTTGAAATTATGACATTGACTGATTGACAATAGTTTTAACAGAAATAATAATGTCAGGTTGAATTAACAAGAAGGTTGCAGTTTATCCATAATAATCTTGTTGACAAGATAAATAGTCAAACTACCTTGATCTGAACAATTTTGAACTTTACTAACGAACAGTTAAACTTTATTTTCTCTAACTCGAGTCTATTCTGTAACACAGTTTCAAAACGTAATATGTGCTCGTGATACGTTGAACGAATCAATTTGAAAATCGACGAACCTTTTCGTTCCGCGACTGTACACAAAGCAGTACTATGAAAAGCCATGAACGCACTCACACTGGTGAAAAACCATATCATTGCAAGATTTGTGATTACAAGTGTGTACAAAGCAGTAATATGAAAACCCATGAACGCACTCACACTGGTGAAAACCCGTATAACTGTAACATTTGCGACTTTAAATCTGCTCGTAATAGAACTTTAAAGAGACACATGAAAACTAAGCACTCTGTTTAAAAACTATCATTTTCGTATCGTATTTTTATTGACAGCTTGACAAAAAAGTATTGAAACTGAACTATTATTTTTGTTAACCTTCAACGCAAAAATAGAGGGATGTTTATGAATTTAACGTGTCTGTTCTGATCATTCAATAAAACAATATTAAACTATTATTAATAATCTCAGTATTAGTCATAAAAATATTATTATTTCTGCGTTAGTGTCCAAATTATTTGAATTTCAATCGACTTTTGTATAGACAGCGGGGCAACCATTTTTTTCGCTGTCTTGTTTGATTTTTTATAAAATTATTTCCTTTGATTTGATATAAAACTATAGTGAATTATAGATATTATAGTTAGAATAAAAGAATACACTTTTCAATATCTCATGTCACTTTTCAAAGACAAGCTAACACTATAGGTACTCTTTCCATTCGTCAAAAAGAGAGAGGTAAAGTGTTCTCTCTCTGGTCCCTCGCTATTGCTATATCTGTTTCATGTGTCAAAGAGAAAATAAACGATTGGAAAGAGTATAATAACCGTTACCTCATACTTGTAATTTTAGTGAAGTAGTCTCCAAACTAAAAGCATAATGGTTTTTCAGGATAAATTATTCAAAGGGCCGAAATAGTTTAAATTTTTCTGCCCTTGACTATATTTTATAGTTAGTCTAGTTGCAATGCCTAAGCAAAGTGCAAACACAACTATTTGGTATTTCTAACTAAATAAATTTTACTTAGGTACTTAAAATAATGATTATAAAAATAATTATTTAATATCTGTAGTTTATATGTTTTTAGGCAAATAAAAATATGTAAATGTTTTTAGGCAAATAAAAATATGTAAATTACAGATAATTACAAGTTTTAGTATCAATGTTTCTATTTTTCTAAGGCATGCAAATGTTGTATGAAATTCTTAATTATAAAATAACCATAGATTTATAAAGGTCGCCTATATTATTTTTGTAAATCTTTTCCCTTTGACTGTCAAAAAGTTAAGAGACTTTAGTTATGTCTGTTTATTTTAAGCTTCAAATTCGAAGTCTGTTTCGAACTGAGGTTTCGAATGACCATATCTTGGCTTATTGATATCTTAGGAATAACATTAATAATATAATTTGAATAAAAAACTTAATTAAAATAACAGAATTTTATTTTAAAATTATCTTACCACTATAGACAGTATTTACATATTTCAAATAAAATACCTACGCTACTCAATGTATTTATAGCGCAATTTTTCTCTGGCTATAACTTCAGAATTTTCAAAGTACAAGAATCTAGAATTTTCAGCCTTGAAACTCTGCGGGTTCAATACTGACTTCCATCTGTAATCAAAAAGATATACCTACTAAGTTACTGACCGGGCAAACATTGTTTTGCCATATAAGTTATGGGTATGAAAATATTAAGGGCGTAGGGTAGGTTGGTATAAGATTGCGCAGTTTGCATTCAATGGGTAGTAAAATAAAAAATCTTTAACCTATCTGACTATAACTATTTTTTTATTTAACCTTATTAATATGGCAACTAATTATTATACGAAGTATAAGACAAAAACTATAATATTCTGAGTAATGAAAACAAAATCACAAATTAGGAATTGCGCAATTTTGTACACCCCTGCGTGTAAAATTGCGCGTTGACAGCGATAAGATTGCGCAACTACATTATTTGCATAGATCACAAATAAAAGCGCCGGAACCATTGTAGTCTGCACAGTTTTCGTGCCACCACTCGTTACATGTGTCGCACGCGATCCAGTCTTCTACTATTGGCTCCTTATATACTTCGTTGCAGCCGCCACACATCCAAATCTTCTGTTTATTATTAGTCTTTGGGTTATTTACTTTTTTATCTTTTTTGGCTTTGGTTCATATTTAGATTTACTTTTCTGTTCATTTTCTTTCTCTAGTTGTATTTTATATGGTGAACTGCTTATCACTTCTGATTTTTTGTGCTTCCTATTAGAACTCCGTTTTTATGTAGACTTTGGCAATGGAATTAAGTCTGCTAACGGTGTTGAACTGATTTGAAGGCTAGATCTCGCTTTCACAATAGGTGATGGCGTCTCTGATACATGTGCAGGTGCTATAAACGTTTTTGAAGCAGGCAAAGAGACTGGTTGAGAGTGAGAAGGCCCGGGCTGTGGTGGGTCAATTTTAACAGTCTCATTAAGCGTATTTACTGTTTGTATCGTCGAAACGTTTGCTGGTGATGGCTCACACAAGACAAATACCGCAGAAATCGATGGGTCTTGATGAGCTAACTGCGTATTTTGATTTTCTTCTGTTCTGCCTTCATCCTCTTCCTTCCAAATATAAACACAGGCGGACTGAAATGACCAGTCGCAGACACAGCATTTATGACAGTATCTAACATTAGTGCCACGCTCTCCGCTGGAGATTTTGTTGACTGAACGTTTACCCTTTCTGGACAGTACTTTTGGCTGTTTATTAGGGACGGTAGATATACCTGTCTCGTCCATATTATAGATAGACTATGGTGGAAAATTATATTTGTCCATTAGCGCAGATAAATTGATGTAAAATCGCTCAACCTGCGGTCTGTTAAAACCCACTGCACGTGCAACGCTTGTGGAAGTTGGCTGTCTGAGAGAAATATCAGGGTGCCGTTTCAGAAAAGCACGTAACCACTCCTTCCCTGCAATTTTAGTTTCTCTGTTAAATCTATGAGGAATTTTATTTTTTTCTGCATACTCAAACGCTGCTCTCCTCAATGTTTTTGGTGTTAAACCATAAAACATATCATCTAAAGTATTCAGATGCTTACAAAACTCTTCTTCTACCTTTTTCGAAAATGTTGTATCAAATCTGCCTAATTTTGTAGCACAATTTGGTTGTTGCAGACGAAATCTTAAAGTAGACTCTGCCATCCCTAAAGAGGCAGCCACGGCTCTTTTGCTTTTGCCATTATCAATTCGCCTACGAGCCTCCTTGATAGTATCATCGGAACAAACCTGGCGAGCTGTTTTCCTTTCTCTTCTGGACATTCTGAAAAAAAAGGGATTATGTAGGTATTGCGAGACAAGAAAAACCAATAAAAAAAATTATCAATCGATCGAAATTAAACATAATAATAAAAACCTTGCTTAGTAATTCAAAAATATTATGTAGATTTATCTACTGAAAATTCGGACGTGTAAAATTGCGCGCGCAATTTTACACGCAACCAAAGTGCGCAATTTTATACATTCCTATGCCACTCTAAACATCGCGGTATTACTGCCACCTCTTAGAAAATATTCGAACTACTTCCTGTGAGGTCGAAACATGAGTGATACTGCCGCGTCAAAATAATAACAAATTACTAAAATTACTAAAGCTTTTGATGCAGTAATCATTTCATTTCATCAAAAAGTTAGATCAAAAGTGAATCGAAACTTTGTACTTACGTATCTCTTTTGTTACGTACGAAATTTTTTTGGGAGCACATACCTCTTGCGGCCGCTATCAAAACACAACTGAAGTTGGCTACGAAGCTCACTCCATTGTCCTTCTATGACGTGTGCGCAATTTTATCGCCCGCGCAATCTTATACCACCCTACCCTATGCTCAGACCTACCGCATATACACAAGATTTCATAAAAATCGGTCGAGCCGTTTCGGAGGACTTTGGTTGCTAAGTAATAAAGTTGTTCATATTATAACTTTTATGTCTTTATAACGAAACAATGGACCGAGCATTTTTTATCGTTATAGAGAGTTACCGTTATATGGAGTGAAGAAAGAAAAACAACCAAATTAACGTAATATTATATTAGTTAAATTAACGCCTACTGGCGAACTCCCGTACATTTGCTGGCCCAGACTAAAATCCACGTTCAGAGATATGAAACTTCTGATACTTGTAAGTTGTAGTGCTAAACCAGACTTACAAAACTATCATACAAAGTCGATCAAAAAAAGTAGGGAGAAAAAAGATATTTGAAAAGAGCAAATGCCGAGTTTCTTGCCAGTTCTTCTCGGTGCAAACCTGCTTTCCGAACCTGGCGGTAGAGTTTTGACTTTTCATAAGAGCCTGTTATTTAGGCCTATGTGAAAATAAATATTTTCATTTTCATTCACATTATTGTTAAAAGTGAGGTTAGGTTTAGATATAGGTATCTCATTGTTTCCAAGTGCAAGTTTTACTGCAGATTATCTGAAAAAGAGTCAGAAAAATCCACATCCAAAATCCAAGACACGTCTAGTAGTGGGCCGGTGATGGGTTGATTATGATGATGATGAGGAATATAATGATAAACATTAAAGGTAATTGAGTGTAAAATAATAGTGAGATAAGATAAGAATCAACTTATTTATACACTTTTTGTTGGCATATTTAAAAAATATTGCCATTTGAACGGTTTTTAATTTTTGATTCTCTACTTCTAAAATTATGATATTTACACAAAAAATCTATGAAAAATATCACTCCAAAATAAATCATTCCAGAATCTGAACGGTCTCTGGGTTATTTTTGTTAGAGCTGGGTCAATTTTCGCAAAATCGGAATGAAGTAAGATTATAAAGTGAAATAGCGTTGTGAAGTGAACAATAAATCAAGGAACTTTGAGAGGAACATAAACTTTCGTCTACATAACCTTGTACCTCCTTCACCTTTCTACCATAGGACTGCAAGACGCCGAGAGCGGTGGCATCCTTATCTGGTTGACGTCCAACAAACTCGCACGAAACGTTTTCCTCCACGTTTCTGATACGAACCGCTAAGGTGTGGAACGCCCTTCCAGCTTCCGTGTTTCCAGCCAAGTACAATCTAGGTGCTTTCAAGAGAAGAGTGAATAGGCATTGTCTAGGCAAGCGCGCTCCATCCTAGACCTCATCATTGCTTTCCATCAGGCATGATTGTCGTCAAGCGCAAGCCTATCTTCAATTAAAAAAAAAAGAGCAAGTCCCACCTTGGGCCACACGGTGTGCACGGGCTCCTTGGCGTGTCGCGCGCGGCTGGCCCTCTGCCGCACGCCGCGGTTCTTCTTGGGCCACGGCTGCTTGAGGTGCGCGTGCAGCTCGTGGTAGCGCCGCGACGAGCCGTTCACGAACGTCTTCTCGCACGCGGGGCACTTGAAGGGGCGCGACTCTCTGTGGGTCTGTCAAACAGATCTCGTATCAGAAGGCCAGCGGGGCTAGACAAAGTAACAGTCGTTTAGCGTTCACGACAGTAGATAAAAATGTATCCAGGACAAAACAAGTGACTGTAGAAAAACCACGTCACCGTATAGAGGAAAACACGCTTTTTTTAAAAATCGACTACGACAATTTGGACGCTCCCTGGCGTTCTCGCAGACCTTGTAGATAACTTTAGCGTACATGACAATTGACAGCCGACAGTGAACAAAGCTAAGCCTAAAGTAGATTCTGTCTTCATATTTTGTTTTCATTAGTCACGTGGTTTGTCCATACATTTTTATTTACTGTCGTGAACGCTACACGACTGTTACTTTGCCTAGCCCCGCAGGTCCACCTATCACGTGATCGAATAAACTACAGGTATCTAGCCGTCTCGACGTACTAATTCAGATGGCCGCCGCGCGCCGGCTACTTTGCCCGCGTTAGTTCTTGTACGGTCTATTTCACGCGCTGCGTGCGCCCGACGGCGAGGCAACCTTAGTACGTCGAATGAGATAAAGTTATGCGATAGAAAAAGACCACAACTGTGTTTTTTACGTGTTAAATAATATGAAAGCTTACACAAATGAGCATGGGTCGTCTCTGAGAATGAGATGTGTTTATTTATAGCCTACGTTCCCTCACCAGTATATAGGTACCTGTTGGTGTTGGCCTTGCTGGTGAAGTTACGTTCACAAATCACAAGCCACAAGGCTTATATTGAATAAAAACCGCTGGGCTTGCGTAATTAATCGGTAAGGGTTTTGAAATCGGTAGCTTTGAATATTTCTTAAAACATGATATTAACCCTCTTAAAAGCACGGTCGACATACGGTATTTCTGGGTGGTCATAAAAGAAAATACTTAATCACTCTTCGTCACCTATCCGTTATCCGAGTCGGGGTGCCCTCAAGTCCCGAACACGCTTTGCTTGCCCTTGTATTTCAAGTTATTTGTAACAATAAACTTCTGTGAACGAGTATAAGGCCCTCAGCCTTGTGATAGCTTGAGGTTAAGACCCTTTAGCGTTCACTCGTTCTCTGTAAAACCCTCAAAGCTCTATGTCGACTCGATTCAAAGCCTCACCCAATTAATCTTCATTCTATGACTACCGATTTGTGTAGTACTATACTTAATCAAACATACCTGTAGCAACGATGTCCATGAGTTTGCAATATAGAATCTAATGAAGACACAACATGCCTCAGCATCCTGTCTACATTCAAGTGACAATTACTTACTTTGGGTTAGTCAGTTACTCACATTCCAAACATGTACTTCTTTACGCAGATTGCAAATTAAATGATTAAACCTCACATTTTGCTTGCATTCTCATATTTTATTAGATAAAATAGGTATTAAGGTGCATCAAAGACTATAAAGTGTCTCTGTTGACAGCGTGACTCCTTGAGTGATGGGTCACAAACTCTCAACAGAGTAGTGCGTTGCCACTGCAACATCCTATAATCCCTTCTAATTTTATACATTTATAACTGCATATCTCACAGGAAAAAGCCTTTTCACCAGTGCAAAGCCTCATGTGATCGACTAAATTTCGTTTCTGTGCATACTTGTACTCACATAAAACGCAAAAAAGAGCTTTTCACCATTGCCACTTACAACCCGGGTGCCTTCAAATCAAGAGTGAATAGTCATCTTCTAGGCAAGCGTGTTCCAGCTTAGACTGTATCATCACTTTCCATCAGGTGTGATCACAGTCAAGCGCTAGCCTATACAGTATAAAAAAAATTGTGGGTCCGCATAATTATTATGTATAAGTTAATAACAATCACGCGCACTCTTATAACTGCTTTCCTTACAGGAATATGGCTTTTCAGGTTTGTGGATTCACATGACAGTTGTGTTTAACTATATCACTGCTCTGCTCTCCTGTACACTGCATAGCTTACAGAAATAAAATTTTAAACCTCACCAGTGTGTTTTCGCATATGACGAATTAATTGATGTTTCCTCACAGATTTATAACTGCATAGCTTACAGGAATAAGGCTTTTCACCTGTGTGTGTCCGCATATGACAAACTAAATTATTCTTTATTGCACATTTATAACTGCATACCTTACAAGAAAACGGCTTTTCACCAGTGTGGATCCGCATATGCGTAAGTAAATCTTTATTATACACACATTTATAACTGCATAGCTTACAGGAATAAGGCTTTTCACCTGTGTGTGTCCGCATATGACAAACTAAATTATTCTTTATTGCACATTTATAACTGCATAACTTACAAGAAAACGGCTTTTCACCAGTGTGTCTCCGCATATGATAAACTAAACTGCTCTTGTTTGCACATTTATAACTGCATAGCATACAGGAATAAGGCTTTTCACCTGTGTGTGTCCGCATATGACAAACTAAACTATTCTTTACTGTACATTTATAACTGCATAACGTACAAGAAAAAGGTTTTTCACCTGTGTGGATCCGCATATGCGTAAGTAAATCTTTATTATACACACATTTATAACTGCATAGCTTACAGGAATAAGGCTTTTCACCTGTGTGTGTCCGCATATGACAAACTAAATTATTCTTTATTGCACATTTATAACTGCATACCTTACAAGAAAACGGCTTTTCACCAGTGTGGATCCGCATATGTTTAAGTAAATCACTATTCATCTTACATTGATAACTGCATAGCTTACAGGAATAAGGTTTTTCACCTGTGTGTCCGCATATGACAAATTAAACTATTCTTTACTGTACATTTATAACTGCATAACTTACAGGAATAAGGCTTTTCACCTGTGTGTGTCCGCATATGACAAACTAAACTATTCTTCACTGCACATTTATAACTGCATTGCTTACAGGAATACGACTTTTCACCAGTGTGGCATCTCATGTGTGTATCTAAATTTCTTTTTGTTGTAAAGGCACGTTGGCAGACATCGCAAGTGAATGCACGTGCGCGTGGAGTGTTCCCCGACGCGCACGACTCAGTCTCACTTGGCGCTGTTGACGCAGCAGGCTCGCTGCGTGTGACGGCCACTTCACCCACGCTTGCTGCGCGATGCTGGGCGTCTTCACACGCAGTGTGAGCATTCAGACTGTCACAAGAACTGACGTCTCTCAGTGTCCGCGTCGACGGTTCGACCTTTGTATCTGCGGTTGGAGGACATTTGAAGATGTCATACAACTTGACGACACAGCTCCTGATGCTCGTCACTGTGCTGTCGCTGTCGAGGGCCCGCGTGTGCGACGCGTCGCCGTCGCTCACAAGCGCTCGCTCGCTGCTCGGTGTAGAGTTGGCTTCGTCGTTGCCAGTGCTTGTCGCAAGTCCCGCCGACAGTGGAATGACTGAAACAAAACATTATTTTTCTAAGAAACACTTTTTACTCAAAAATACATACATAACAATACAAAGGACACAAAACGTCACACAATCTTACTCCAATTATTAGTTTTCTTTGATTCAATACTGACAAAGAAATCCAGGGGCATCTAAACATTAAAGAACTTAAAGAAGCGTCTACACCAGTGCATAGAAACACAAAATGAAATATGAAAATCTGTATTGAACTTGCGATCAAGCTTATAGCAGGTAATTGCGCAATAAGGCTAAAAAGGAAACACGTATTTCAAGACGTCTGCTAGAAGATGCCCTCATGCAAAAGAAATTTTCTCTAAGTTCCCAGAAATCCGAGATATTTATTTATACTGGGAATTCGTTGCTCCCAAATGCCGCGGATTTGAAGAGTCCATTTTATTTTTGTTTCTGTTACCGTCCCCATTCCATTTTCCAACCCGCTTTTAAGGAAGTTTGCTACAGCAATTTATAGTTACGGATTTATTAAAGCTTTGTCGGTCTTTTCTAAATCCTGTGGAACCGTGGAATTTTCAGGGATAAAATTATTGGAGTAAATACTATTTTGATTGTGTTATATTCATAAACTCTAGTCTTATGTATTTAAATTGAGAACTTGTCAATAGGAGAAACAATATCTTGTTACTATGGTGTCCGCTATTCAATAAACATTGAGTAAAACCGTATCAACTTATTTTCCTTTAAATCAAAAGATTCACTGCATTAATGATGGTATTTAGACTACAAACCAGCTAAAACTACCATCTAGTAACAGGTTATGGTAACAGCACTTGGTTTAAAGAAGAAAATAAAAATGGACACCGCAAATGTAAGCACGGATGTTGAGAGATCGCAAAGCTCTAGTCTTCCATCTATAGAGAAATTGGACGGAAGTATGGACTACAGTACATGGAAATTCCAGATGGAATTGTACCTAATACATGAAGACCTATGGGAGTATACTGCGACAACACCGAGTACCACTGATATTAAAGGTTACAAAAAGGATAACAAAGCGCGAGCTAAAATATGTCTAATGGTAAAACCACATTGTTTAGTACATGTTCGGCAGGCCAAAACCGCAAAGGAGGCATGGGATTCATTAAAGAATGCCTTTGAGGATAAGGGCCTCAACAATCGATGCAGATTACTATCAAAGTTGGTCAGTACCAAATTAGAGAATTTCAAGTCATTACGGGAGTACGTCACTACGATCATGACAGTGGCACAACAACTACGTGATCTTGATAAAAACATAGACGATGAGTTACTCGCAGCTTTGATTCTACAAGGCCTCACCGAAAAGTTTCAACCTCTGAGGATGGCAATTGAAAATTCGAATACAACTCTAACTACGGACTATGTGAAATCCAAACTGTTCCAGATGGAAGAAGACTACATTCAAGGAGATGCTTCCTGTAGCACAAATGCATTAGTTTGCCAGAAACCAAAATCGAAGATAAAATCTATGAAGCTTGATAAGAAACCTATTAAGTGTTTTATCTGCGAAGGTCCGCATAAAGCGAGAGAATGTCCAGAGAACCCAAAGAGAAAAAACAATGCTAGAGTAGCGCAGTGTTTAGGGCTTCGGACTACAGAAGCTATGAAGGACTGGAATGAGTGGATCTTGGATTCTGGAGCAAGTTGCCACATGACAGGCCAAAAGGAATGGTTAACAGAGTTTAAGTCATGTGATAGACGCACGGAGGTTGCGTGTGCTAATGGAGATAGAATGTATGGTGAAGGATTTGGTGACGTAGTAAGAGGAGGTCTGGTAGTGAATAATGTTATGCTTGTTCCTGCTCTCAATTGTAATTTACTGAGTGTAAGTAAAATTGTAGAAAGAGGAAATGTGGTAGTGTTTACAAAGGATGGTTGTCAGGTAATGAGAGCTGATGAATGTAAGATTAAGGGAGAAGTCACCCACACAGGCGTTTTGGAAAATGGTGTTTTTAAACTAAAATGCACATTTCAGAATCAAGCCTTAGCATCAACTATGAGTGCAGACATGGAGTTATGGCATCGGAGGATGGCGCACCTAGGGGTGCGGAATCTTACATTACTTCGAGACAAACTGGCAACGGGAGTAAATTTTTCTGATAAATCGGCAAAACTAGAGTGTGTAGCTTGTTTAGCAGGAAAACAAACGAAGCAACCATTTAAGAAGAACTCTGCGAGTCGAGCAAATGAAATATTAGGGTTGGTACACACTGATTTGTGTGGTCCTATGAGTGTGGAATCGCTTAGCGGATACAGATACTACCTTATCTTTATCGATGATAGGACTCGAAAAACCTTTGTATATTTTCTCAAAAAGAAGAGTGAAGTCTTTGAGAAATTTTGTGAATTCAAAACCTATGCAGAGTTACAGACTGGACATAAGATAAAAATATTACGGTCTGATAATGGTACAGAGTTCGTTAACCAGAGGATGAATCAATTCCTACGAGAAAACGGAATTGTACATCAGCTTACGGTAGAGTATACACCTGAGCAAAATGGAGTCGCAGAGCGCGCAAATCGAACGATAACAGAGAAAGCTAGGTGTATGTTGCAAGAATCTGGACTAGAGAAAAGGTATTGGGCTGAAGCGGTCAATACTGCCGTTTTCTTAAAGAACAGATCACCTACAAAAGCAGTCAAAAACATGACGCCAGAACAAGCTTGGAGTGGAAAAAAGCAAGACCTGGGCATGATAAGAGTGTTTGGCTGTAGAGCGTTCAAACATATTCCGGATGTTTTACGTAAGAAGTGGGATAACAAGAGCATGGAACTGATTCATGTTGGTTATTGTGAAGATTCAAAAGCTTACAGGCTACTAGAACCTAATACTGGAAAATTACATAAGGCGAGAGATGTAGTATTTTTTGAATCAGAGATGTATCACAATCATAACAACCACAAAGAGAAGAAATCAAGAGATGAGGTTCAAGTTATCGACTTACGCGAAGAAACAGAGGAAATGCAGATTAATCCTGAAGTCAATGAGGACGCACTGGAAACTGAGATAAATCCAGTAGTAGTATCTGAAGAAGAGTCTGAAGAAAATGATGAAAGTTTTGTATCTACATCTGATACAGAGCAACCTGAAATTTCACCGGAGAGAAGATATCCACTCAGAAATAGAGTCGCAAAGGAGTATCCGGATTTTGTCACTTATCAAGTAGTAAACGGAGACCCGCTGACAGTAGAGGAAGCTCTATCGAGAGATGATGGTTATTTGTGGAAAAAAGCTATTCAGGAGGAATTAGATGCTTTGAAGAAGAATAACACATGGACTTTGGTAAAGCCACCTGAGAAAAAATGCAACTTAGTAGATTCTAAATGGATATTTAGAATTAAAGAAGAGGCGAGAGGAAAAAGATATAAAGCTCGACTAGTTGCACGGGGATTCACTCAGAGAAAAGGAGTCGATTATTTTGAAACGTTTGCACCTGTCGTAAGACATAGTTCCTTAAGATTGATAATAGCTCTTGCAGCTAAGTTAAGACTTAACATAGATCACATGGATGTTAAAACGGCTTTTCTAAATGGTAATCTGGAGGAAGAAGTTTACATGAAACAACCTCAAGGTTTTGAAGAGCGAAAAGGATACATCTGTCGTCTGAACAAGTCTTTGTTTGGCTTAAAGCAAGCGCCAAGAGCTTGGAATAAGAGGCTCAATGAGACGTTAGAAAAACTTGGTTTTCTTCGATCTAGAAATGAGTCATGTGTTTATTTTAGAGGTGATAAACAAAAAATCATCATACTTGCAGTGTATGTAGATGACATGCTTATTTTCTGGAATGATGAGCGAGAAATGAAGAAGGTCAAGGAAGAGCTAACGTCGAACTTTGAAATGAAAGATTTGGGGAGTGCTAAGCTTATACTCGGTATAAACATAACACAGGACCGAAATGGTATAAGTCTTGATCAGGAAGATTACATAGAGAAGTTAATACGGGCATATGGGATGGATGATGCAAAAACTGTCACTACGCCATCAGTTCAAGGTCAGAGATTAGAGAAACCAGGTCCTGATCATGTATCGCCAAATGTACCGTATCAAGCGTTAATAGGTTCACTCTTATATGTGGCTGTGTGCACGAGGCCCGATATAGAACATGTAGTGAATAGCCTGAGTCAGTTCAACGTGAGTTATGACAACAGTCATTGGACGGCAGTGAAGAGAATTCTCCGATATCTGAAAGGAACCAAATCGCTCAAACTTACGTACTCAAGAGAAGCAGTGCAAGGAGAATTGATTGTGGGATATGCAAATGCTGACCATGCTGGTGACCGAGATCGCAGATCATACTCTGGATCAGTTTTCTTGTGTCAAGGAGGAGCTATATGTTGGAACAGTCAGAAGCAGAAAACAATTGCACTTTCTACAGCGGAGGCAGAATATGTGTCATTGTCGGAGGCTGCAAAAGAGGCGGTATTTCTGCGACGGTTCATAGCAGAACTAACACAGAAAACCTGTGATGCAATAACTGTTTATACAGATAGTCAGTCGGCTATGGCTATCGCTAAACATCCTGTTCACCATCAGCGTACTAAACACGTAGATGTACGGTATCAATTTGTTCGAGAAGCAATAGAGAATGGTGAGATTTCTTTAGAGTATATTGAAACTTCGCGTATGGTTGCAGATATACTTACGAAGGCATTGTTGAGAGGTAAATTTGAGTGGTGTGTGAAAGGTATGGGTTTAAGTGCATGAATCTAGTGACTGAGAGCTTATGAATAAGGAGGAGTATTGGAGTAAATACTATTTTGATTGTGTTATATTCATAAACTCTAGTCTTATGTATTTAAATTGAGAACTTGTCAATAGGAGAAACAATATCTTGTTACTATGGTGTCCGCTATTCAATAAACATTGAGTAAAACCGTATCAACTTATTTTCCTTTAAATCAAAAGATTCACTGCATTAATGATGGTATTTAGACTACAAACCAGCTAAAACTACCATTAGTAACAAAAATCCTGTATGAATACAATTTATTAATCAGGGCAGCAAGCTGTCTACATTTCAAGTAATTTTTAAAAGCTTTTATGAGTTTTTTCCATATTCTTCTCAGCACCAGACTCTATAGTTAGAAATCAATTAACATCTAGCAACAAACTACTCTGGCTATGGGATGGATCTGCCAAGTATACCAGCTTGATGCTTTGGATTCGGTGGATCGCCGTGCTAGAAGACTCATCGGCAACCCGACACTGGCCCACAAAAAACTCCAAAGCCTTGAACATCGTCGTGAGGTTGCCTGTCTGTCGGTATTCTATAGAATATATATTTCGGAGAGTGTGCTCAGGAACTTTTAAATTTGGTTCCCCCGTCACCTTTCTACCATAGAACGGCAAAGCATCGTAAAGGCTTCCACCCATACATAGTCGACGTACCAAAGACGCGTACGAAGCGGTTTGATTCCTCGTTCCTGATACGCACTGCAAAGGCCTGGAATACCCTTCCAGGTAGCGTCTTTCCTGCCACTTACAACCCGGGTGCCTTCAAATCAAGAGTAAATAGGCATCTTCTAGGCAAGCGCGATCCACCTTACACTGTATCATCACTTTCCATCAGGTGTGATCACAGTCAAGCGCTAGCCTATGCACAGAAAACAAAAGTCATTCCTTGCTCTGTGAGCCAATGTATAGTATAAAAAAAACTCGTCAAGACGGATCAATAGAGTCCAAACTATAATGGGGTTGTGTCGTTTAAAGTCCGGTCGCCGAATAGAAAGAATTTCGTACATTAACCTGTTACTACCTGTCTCTGTCACTCCCGCGTCATAATAATGCCTCTCGCTCGCACAGGACGGCGGTCATTGCACCTGTGCGTGCGAGAGGCATTATTTTGACGCGGGAGCGACAGAGACAGGTAGTAACAGGTTAATGTACGAAATTCTTCGTGCTCCGCGACCGGACTTTAGCTAGCGAGTTCCTATGGCGACCTTCCGGTTCCACCTTCCTTATTCTGAATATCAGTGACAAGCGATCTTCATCGAGCTCATTTGACATACTCATATTTTTAACCGACTTCAAAAAAAAGGAGGAGGTTCTCAATTCGTCGGAATCTTTTTTTTTATCCACTGAACGTTTGCCTCACAATTTTGTTTTCGTTTCACTTAATAAAGCAGCAATTTATAGCGACTACAGTGATTATTATCGACTGCAACTTGCAAGTATCAGTTTTACAGAATATGGTGCCAGATCAGCTCCATGCCATATTAACTTCTTGTAATCCGATTTACACATGCATGCTAAACAGCTTAATCGGTAACCGGGAAGTGGATTATTTAACTTGCAAGATTTGATAACTAACAAGCAAATAAGCTTTGTAAAAATATTTTGGGTTACCGCACAGTAACTCACATTCCAAACATGTTCTTCGATGCTCCGCGGTACTTGTTACGCGCTTCTTTACGCAGATAGCAAATTAAACCACACATTTTGCTTGCATTCTCATATTTTATTAGGTAAATAGGTATTAAGGTACTAATACAAACTAACAAGGCACAAAAAAGGTACATCAAAGACTATAAAGTGTCTCTGTTGACAGCGTGACTCCTTGAGTGATGGGTCACAAACTCTCAACAGAGTAGTGAGTTGCCACTGCAACATCCTATAATCCCCTCTTATTTTATATACATTTATAACTGCATATCTCACAGGAAAAAGCCTTTTCACCAGTGCGAAGCCCCATGTGATCCACTAAACTTCGTTTCTGTGCATACGTGTACTCACATGAAACGCAAAAAAAGGGCTTTTCACCATTGCCACTTACAACCCGGGTGCCTTCAAATCAAGAGTGAATAGTCATCTACTAGGCAAGCGCGTTCCAGCTTAGACTGTATCATCACTTTCCATCAGGTGTGATCACAGTCAAGCGCTAGCCTATACAGTATAAAAAAAATGTGGGTCCGCATATTATGTTTAAGTAAATCACAATCACGCGCACTCTTATAACTGCTTTCCTTACAGGAATACGGGTTTTCAGGTTTGTGGATTCACATGTGTTTAACTATATCACTGCTCTACTCTCCTTAACACTGCATAGCTTACAGAAATAAAATTTTAAACCTCGCCAGTGTGTTTTCGCATATGACGAATTAATTGATGTTTCCTCACAGATTTGTAACTGCATAGCTAACAGGAAGAAGGCTTTTCACCCGTATGTGTCCGCATATGATAAACTAAACTGCTCTTGTTTGCACATTTATAACTGCATAGCTTACAGGAATAAGGCTTTTCACCTGTGTGTGTCCGCATATGACAAACTAAATTATTCTTTACTGTACATTTATAACTGCATAACTTACAAGAAAAAGGTTTTTCACCTGTGTGGATCCGCATATGCGTAAGTAAATCTTTATTATACACACATTTATAACTGCATAACTTACAAGAAAACGGCTTTTCACCTGTGTGTCTCCGCATATGATAAACTAAACTGCTCTTGTTTGCACATTTATAACTGCATAGCTTACAGGAATAAGGCTTTTCACCTGTGTGTGTCCGCATATGGCAAAATAAACTATTCTTTACTGTACATTTATAACTGCATAGCTTACAGGAATAAGGCTTTTCACCTGTGTGTGTCCGCATATGACAAACTAAATTATTCTTTACTGTACATTTATAACTGCATAACTTACAAGAAAAAGGTTTTTCACCTGTGTGGATCCGCATATGCGTAAGTAAATCTTTATTATGCACACATTTATAACTGCATAGCTTACAGGAATAAGGCTTTTCACCAGTGTGGATCCGCATATGTTTAAGTAAATCACCATTCCACTTACATTTATAACTACACGTATTACAGGAATAAGGCTTTTCACCTGTGTGTGTCTGCATATGATAAACTAATCTTTTCTTCATTGCACATTTATAACTGCATAACTCACAAGAAAATGGCTTTTCACCAGTGTGGATCCGCATATGTCTAAGTAAATCACTATTCCACTTACATTTATAACTACACATATTACAGGAATAAGGCTTTTCACCTGTGTGTGTCTGCATATGATAAACTAAACTTTTCTTCATTGCACATTTATAACTGCATAACTCACAAGAAAATGGCTTTTCACCAGTGTGGATCCGCATATGTCTAAGTAAATCACTATTCCACTTACATTTATAACTACACATATTACAGGAATAAGGCTTTTCACCTGTGTGGATACGCATATGTCTAAGTAAGTCATAATTTCGCAAACATCTATAACTGCATTCCTTACAAGAAAACGGCTTTTCACCAGTGTGGCATCTCATGTGTGTATCTAAATTTCTTTTTGTTGTAAACGCACGTTGGCAGATATCGCAAGTGAATGCACGTGCGCGTGGAGTGTTCCCCGACGCGCACGACTCAGTCTCACTTGGCGCTGTTGACGCAGCAGGCTCGCTGCGTGTGACGGCCACTTCACCCACGCTTGCTGCGCGATGCTGGGCGTCTTCACACGCAGTGTGAGCATTCAGACTGTCACAAGAACTGACGTCTCTCAGTGTCCGCGTCGACGGTTCGACCTTTGTATCTGCGGTTGGAGGACATTTGAAGATGTCATACAACTTGATGACACAGCTCCTGATGCTCGTCACTGTGCTGTCGCTGTCGAGGGCCCGCGTGTGCGACGCGTCGCCGTCGCTCACAAGCGCTCGCTCGCTGCTCGGTGTAGAGTTGGCTTCGTCGTTGCCAGTGCTTGTCGCAAGTCCCGCCGACAATGCGGTGACTAAAACACAATATTACTTTACTTAGAGACACAGTTGCATTAGAAATATGTAATATGTTGAACATGCTTGTGCATAGAAAGGACACAAAAGTCATACAACCTTCCGCTTAATATGTAGTTTTCATCGATTCATTGAAAATCTGTTATGACTTCTTATCACGGTTATATATCTTCAATATTATGATATGAATTAATATTTTGGGGTAACAGCACTAATGTAGAAAACCATGCATATGCATGCTCAGTGCTCACGTGTGCACCATATGCATGCTCTCTATGGAACTCTTTATAACAAACTATGCACTTGACCACAGCGCTTTCATACTTTTTAACATCCATAAACTCTTCACTAAACTTAAGAGGAAAATAACTGATAACTCACCCATAGTATGCGCAGAGTCTGTATATGCTGCACATCATGCATATGCATGCTCACGTGTGCACCATATGCATGCTACTATGGAACTCTTCATAACAAACTGAACACAGCACTTTCATACTTTATAACACCTTCATCAAACTCTTCACTGAACTTAAAGGAGGAAAATAACTGATAACTCACCCATAGAGTGCGCAGAGTCTGCAGAAGGCTGCACATCACCATGCATATGCATGCTCAGGTGGGCATTATATGCATGCTCACTGTGTAACTCCTCGTAACAAACTCTGCACATGAAGGCTGCACTCTCGTATTTTATAAGACCCTCATTAAACCCTTCACTGACACAGGCTGCGTCAACTTCATCTTCTTTGATCACTTCATCTCCTGATCCGGAGTCTGCATCATCATTGCATTCATTTTTAATTTCTACTCCGTGTTCAACTTCCTCTAAATCTGTCTGTCTGTCTACTTCTAGTATTAACAAGTCGTAGTGGTCAGGTCCGAGAGATGTTGACACTAAATTATTCTTTAGCTGGTCGTGTCCACATTGCAGCATCTTTATATGCTGTGTTGTTATCTGAAACAAAATTTTATTGAATATGATCTTTCAGTCAGTAATTTATAGATTGAATAGTTATTTATGCAACTGTTGCATGAGGCAAAGTGAAAAGTGATAATAATAATATCACATGAGAGTTTTAATACCTAATTATCAATAGTTGCATACAAGATTTTATCTACACCCACACTGTCTGACTGACTCAAAATGAAAATCTTTATTTTTCACATAGGCCTGCTTTACAAGCTCTTGTAATTAGTAAAAACTACCGTCAAGTTCAGAAAGCAAGTTTGCACCGAGAAGAACTCAAGCACTCACTGATCCACGTTTTCCAAGTAACTTCATCATCAGGGAGCGGGCTCTCAAGCTCTTGTCCCTGAACCTAGCAAACTTCCTCAGTGTCTGAGCGCACTGCACGCAAAGTGCTTGTTTCAGATTGCCACCGTCATATAACTGAAACAATGGCAATGTTAACAGGTTTGTCAAAAACAGTTGACAGAAATGTTAAAGTAGCTTCCATGATACTATTTAGAACTAAATTTTAAAAATTTAACCATCTTTCCTGCCAAACGTTGTTTTGCAATAAAGGATATAAAAATACCTTACGAGTTATGAATTATGATCTACCGAACGTACACAGAAAATTTCATAAAAATCGGTCAAGCTGATTTGGAGGAGTTTGGTAACAAAAATTGGCACAAGAAT
Source organism: Coenonympha arcania (assembly GCA_036785405.1). Classification (NCBI taxonomy): domain Eukaryota; kingdom Metazoa; phylum Arthropoda; class Insecta; order Lepidoptera; family Nymphalidae; genus Coenonympha; species Coenonympha arcania. The sequence continues at coordinate 7,491,997 of CM072081.1, forward strand.
TTTATATATTTTAAAAGACAATGGTACTAATTGGTATGAAACCTTTCATGTGTGAATCCAGCTCGCACTTAGCCAGTAATTTCAGTACTTAACTGTAGAAGAACATTGCAAATGAACAACTTACAGGATCTCCAATCAACTTCTCATATGCTTCCGTCAAGTTGAGTTCACTCAGTACACTCATCCCGCTGTCGGTGTCCAGGCATATCACGCAGACCTGCAAGTGTACCACTAGTGTTAGAAATTTTAATTATTATTCAAAGTATTTTGGCGTCACATCCTGTTGAACAGACTAGTATCACCACATTTGACGTAATATTCGTCGGTAGAGGACGACTGTCGTGTCGGTGGGGACATGGCCTTCAGTAACAAAGACTAACGATTGAGGAGGAGGCAGTGCAAATCAGGAACTAGGAATCAAAACACTTTGTTCGCGTCTTTGCAACTTTAAAACGCTATAAACTTGACCATCCTGATGATTTGCGGGACACGGGGCGGGAGCTGCTCAACCAATTATTAGCTAGTCTACCGCCGTCCGCCGGCAGCGCTGCCGTATCGTTATAGCCAATCGCATCACTCGCCCCGCTTCCTCCAGACCATCCGGAGGGTCAAGTAGCGGTTTACCTTATATGTAATATTAATAACAATAAGCTAATACCTCTCCACCCCACAGGCGACTAAGTTTCGATAACTGAATAAGATGACGTCAAGCAATAGTTACCAGCATTGTCGAGGGAGCAGACCCGGCGCACAGTTCCTGAGAGTCACTCGCTGCTTCACGAGGGTCCGCGTGCAGCCAGTGCTGCGGACAGACCGCAGCGGAGTCCGACATGAGGTAGTTTTGTTTGCCTAGGACTCCGAGTCAAGCAGTATGTACCTACGCAGAGCGTAGTAACACTATTACTCTTAAGTGTAAGCTCTCTTCTAAGAGTAAGAACGTTGCTTTCGTTTTGTTATCATAACTGAACTAATGTTAAATACTGCGAAGTAGGGTTATGGCACTGAAATAGCAGGAACTGCAATGCAAAAGCATAAGCTCACAATTTTTTTCAGTTGTAACCAAATGCAAAAAAACAAAAATTTTGTAATTTGCAAACATGTTCACAATTCACTCCACAGATTCACTCCATTTCAATCTACTACTTTTTTTCTGTAAACGCCAGTGATAAAAGGTAACATAGACATATAACACTATAAAGGTAATCTGTGTTCTGTAATAACTATGCTATTTTTTTTAATAACTGGCTTTACGGCTCTGGGTTCCAGCCCTTCTGAGCCTTTCACTCTACTAATAACTAAATCACCATAGACAACCCCACCTACAACAGTGTCATTTCTATCACGGCTTTAGTTCCAGTTTTGGCCACTTGACAGGTTCGCCACATCCGTCACGCTTCACCAAAAAAAATCTTATATCTCTATGGTCTAATCCACAGAATACTATATAACAAATGCCCCGTGTATTTGTAACATAGTGTTCTGTGGTGGTGCTGCTTGTCTGTGGTTAGGGGCTTTGCCTTAAAAATACAATTTAGAGAAAGAGAAATCCTAAGAAAGAAGGGAGAAAAAAGAAAGAAAATTAAGATTAAGTCATTCAGATGAATCATATTAATGATCATTTATTATTGTTAAAAATATACGATTGAACAGGCTATGCCTTAAATATAAAAGGTACCTATCACAGAAAATTTAACACGAATGAATAGAATAGGCTGTATGGTCTTCGATCTTTGCCTGTCCCGAAAGGGACAAATGGATTAACAGAACAGAACTGTCTGTGGCGCAGACGAAGAATCATTCTTCGTGCATGACAATAAGATTAAAAGCAATTTTGTATTTTTTAGAAAGGCCTTAAAGGACTGGTATCCAGGGCCGTAAAATAAATTTTTTAAAAAAACATTCTTCGTCCAAGGTCTGTTTTTCTATTATAATCTATGGTTTTAATTAGTTTTCATTTAATAATGTTAAGTTGGCGAGCATGTTCTGGGTGGACCAAAGACAATTAATAAATTAAAAATAATATATTGCTATCCTTTTCACTATATATGATGTAAAAGAGGACAGCACTAACTTTTAATTCTATTTTTCATAATATAGGTTGGCAATCATCGTGATTTTACTTTATTTGTTTCGGCGGGAAAAGCTAAAACTTTTTTTTCGTGTTGGCGCCAAAAATGAGAAATCCGCCATTTGCCGATCGTCTTTCCTCGAGTTCATTAGAATTTAGAAGTGAATAAGTAAGTGCAGTTTTCAGAAAGAAACTTAGAAACCACCAATAAGGTAAGATTTTTGTGTATTGTTCATTGTTTTTGCGTGTGTAATGTGGAAATCATAATTAAATGCAAGATCACACATAGATGTTGATGACTCTATCGTACGGAAGAATTTTGTAATAATTTTGTTTAATCGTGATTTAAACTGCCAAACAACATAAAAAATAGATACAATTAAACGAAATTACTTAAGTACGTAACTTCTAGCTCGTATATTCATAATCACTTTTGTTACGAAGTTTTTTGATTTTTTATATAGGTACCTATTGTATAGGACTATTTTAGTAATTTAGTAGATAGACTGGCAACACTGCCCTGTCAACCCGAAATTTTAGAAGCTCCGTTTTAAAAAGTAATTTAGTATTAGTTCATAAATAAGTAACTATAGTTGTTATAACTTCTTAATAAAACTTCTTTGTGGAAGTTACGATTACTATGAACCATTCTATGATTGTGTGTTTGACTAGTGACTGCAGATTAAAATATACCGAGTTCAATTCCCGGGGCAGGTAAAAAACAAAAATGTTACTAGATTTCTTTTCAAACGATGTTTTACTATCCCTCTATCCCTATATGTGTAGTCTGTACCGAGAAAACAGTATGTGCCACCGATAAAAAACATCAGGATATGGGCATCCGAACGATTTACGTAAACCTTTTTCATACAAGCAATAACAGTAGCGCCATCAAAATTCTGTAGGGCTGCTGAGCGAACTACAGAGTGGCCTTACTGTTGGTGGCAAAGCAAGCATTTCTGGCACCGATGAACTGGCGACACTTTTTCGCCGTCCGCCGTGTCCAGGGTATATGTGTTGTATGCGCTCATGTTGTGCGCAAGTGTTTCCTGCATAGCTGGCTAGTGTCTGCTGAGGTTGGCGCTTGTTGTAGGCCCACAATGCGTCGGCGGCTGCGTCACATGCCGCGCGTCAGCTACGCGGAGCACGAAGAGCCAGCCATGGACGAATATGTTTGTAAGTAACGTTATTTTTTTTTTGACGTGACAACGTCCTATAAATCGATAGAGCCGGTTGCACGCACGAAAAAACATGACTCATCCGGCGTTACCGGCGTTACCTCGCTCATGCGGCGTTACCTCACGAGCGCGGAACGAGCGACAAAAAAAACGTTGTCACGTTCAACTATCGTCAGTAAACCGACTTTACAGGCAACCAATTTTTTTTTAGTTTTTTTTTTTTCATTGAAAATAACATTATGTTAACACAATATTGATGTCAAGATTTTTCAAAATAAAAGTAGCAACTGTTGCTATTGTAACGTTATTGCTAACTCGATAATTGGGTAAAATAAATTACACTACTTTTGGATTTGGAAAAAAATATTACTTACTTTATTACTAGCTGACCAGGGGAACGTTGTTTTGCCATTAGGCATAAAAAAAATTGCTAACAACCTACTGGCAGACCTAGTGGCCATACACTGAAAATTTCATAACAATCGGTCCAGCCGTTTCGGACGAGTTTGGTAACAATGAATGGCACGAGAATTTTATATATTAGAAAATAAACTAGGATAACATTCAAAAAGTAAACTGAAAGAAATATTAAAATCCAACGAAGATTTACAAAGTTAAGTACAGGCATAAAAAAATTTATAGTGCAGGGAAGAGGAGCGGCGCGAAACCGTTTAATAATGTCACTTATCAGAAATACCATTTTTTGTATGAAATAAAATTAATACTGAATTTTGAAAAGTCGTAGAACAAAAGTTGTTAGTGTTAATGTAAACTGTACAGGCCGAGAGCGATGTGGTATTTTTTATATAACCCTGTATATGGCATGACTACTACATATAAATATATACTACATATAAATTTAGTAAGTATATACCTACTATAGCAATTAAAATGTTACTATGCCCAGCAGTGGGATGTTTTTCTTTTATTCGGGTTGAAAATGAAAATATTTATTTTCACATAGGCCTAAATAATAGGCTCTTATGAAAAGTCAAAACTCTACCGCCAGGTTCTGAAAGCAGGTTTGCACCGAGAAAAACTGGCAAGAAACTCGGCACTTGCTCTTTTCGAAAATGCCATTGTTATAATACAAGATTCCCTAGAAAGTATGAAAAATTATAACATAATTTTTACGATATCTCGTGAGCAGATGGAAGCATATGTATTTCTATCATTCCAAGAATCTTTGTCGTTAAGAAATTCTTCAATGGTGTAGTAACCATGATTAATTAAATGTTTTTTGACAGTGTCTTTAAACCTGTGCAAAGGTAAGTCCAAAATAGACTCCGGGATAATGTTATAGAAGCGTACCTACCCCACAAACAACCTCTGTACCTAACGCAAACGGTGTGGCACTACTTATAGGTAACCAACTTGTGTTAGCAGGTCAGAATAATTTGTTTTGCTATAATCCGCTACTTGAAAAGATTCTGTATGGTACAATATGCAGGAACACATCGTAGACTCTACGATTTCGCATAGTGAAGTCAACATCTCCTGTGGATGTCCCGGTGTCGGGACGAAACGTGCGTCGAAGAAAGTGTTGACGAACGAAACGTGCGTCGGGACGAAACGTGCGTCGAAGAAAGTGTGAAGAAGTTTCCGCATAATAACGCCTGCTTCCATTCAATATTCAACTTGTGTTGTTACATGTTGTTGATGATGTGGCGGTGTTGCAGTTTGCGTGCGCTGCCGGGACTACGTGTACGAGTACTGCGCCATCCACGGACCCCTGCTCGTCGTGCCCGACGACAAGGTGAGTGCTGCGGTGCGCGAGCCCAAGGCGAGTACGGCCGCACTTGTAGACACTCTTTTTTGTTGATTTCAAGAAATTTTCCCTATTGAAAGGCTATTGTTGTTGCTCCAAAATCTCTAATAAACTTATTTTTATCAAAAACTACAATCGATGTTAATGTATTTAGTTTTAATAATAATTTTGTTTTAGTGTGTCGGTAAAAATAATACCCAGAAATGTTCAGAAAGGATTTTTGATAAAAAGGTTAATTTTAATGGTAAAATAAAAAAAATATATAAAAAAAATTTGGCTATTCTCGTAACGGCATTAGATACACACTCAGTGATGTGAAACACTAAAATATTAACATTACTTCTACTTATTGTTTTTGTTTAAGATTGAATTAAAATATTATAAATGTATTATGCAGTTAAAGTACTCACAAGCGTGTTGGAGTTGATGGACGACTGACAGCTGATTTTTCTTTCAACTCCGAAATGTCAATGTCAAAATCGAATTAAGTATTTGACATGATTTTCGTCCGGAAACTGCTATACATTTTAGTAAACAATTAATTTTGAATTTAGATTAAGGAAAAACTGGTTCGTGCTAATTTTTCTTATATTCTCAAAGTACTGAACATGCCGCCGACCATAAAATAATTGCGGATTATTTTATTAATTAAAAGGAAAATACAATACTTAGCATAAAGAAATACATGACTACAAATTAATATTACACTATCATTAACTATAGCTAAAATAAGTGGTAAATAAATGCTTATCTTTATATTAATCTATAGGTAAGGGGCATATTTTGACCACAGGTCTCTTGAAAAGAGAATTGCCTGTGCGAACTGTGACTACACGAGTCACACCATCATCGCCGGGGTGTAGCTGATGTATACGCGCGAGACGCCATTGCAGCGGTGGTAATTTATTATCGATCAATACGACTACAGTACCCTCACGAAGAGTTGTATTATTATCAGCATGGAACCATTTGCCTCGGGGCTGCAACTGGTGTAAATACTCTACACTCCAGCGTTTCCAAATATGTTGGACAGCCTGTTGAATAACTTGCCATCGAACTAGGCGATTTGGATTATCATTTGAAAAATCGAGCTCTGGAAGAGAGGTTAAAGGTTCCCCGATTAAGAAATGACCCGGAGTGAGCGGTAATGGATCGGCGGGGTCATTACTTAATAAACAGAGCGGTCTGGAGTTTAAAACTGCCTCAATTTGACAAAGCAAGGTACTGAACTCATCATTGTTTAACGTGAGCTTGCCAATGACTCGATAGAGGTGGGATTTCATGCTTTTTACAGCTGCTTCAAATATTCCACCAAAATGTGAAGCATAAGGTGGGTTGAAGTGCCAAGTTATTGTCAGATCAGCTAGATTTTTACTCAGAATTGCTTGATTGGATTCGTTTTGCAGAAAAGTGTAAAGATCAGCAAGATAATGATTACAGCCAACAAAATTTCGACCACAATCTGAATAGAAATTTGTACACAAACCGCGCCTTGAAGTAAATCTCCGGATCGCATTAAGAAAGGAATCCGTTGATAAGTCAGGAACCAATTCCAAATGGGTTGCCTTTGTTGACATGCACACAAAAACGCAAACGTACGATTTAAGGATTTTTGCACCCCTAAATCGCCCAGATTTAAGATTGAAGGGTCCCGAAAAATCTACACCCGAATGTAGGAATGGACGCAACGCGCGAACTCTAGCCGCTGGCAGCTGAGCCATTGGCGGTTGCTGTGCAACAGGTCGAGCACGTACACAGGGCACGCAACGTAAGGTACGCATCCGAACTGCATCTCGAGAACTTAAAATCCAATAAGTTTGCGCGAGAAGAAACTGTAAAGTTTGAGGGCCTACATGTAAATAAATTCTATGATAATGGTCGATAAGTAAATTAGTAAAATAATGTTTTTTAGGTAAAAGAATTTGATGCTTAGCATCGTAAGGTACGTTAGCGAGACTTATCCGGCCGCCGACCCTAAGGAGACCCGCGTCATCGAGAAAAGGCTTAAGCTTTTGCAAACGTTTTGTACATCTATCATCATCCTTCAGGCGTGTAATTTCTTCGGCAAACTGTTCAGCCTGAACCAAGCTTATGATGCGTTTTAATGATTCTTTCATTTCAGGAACGGTGACATGGTTTGTCGTATAAGTTTTGCTTTTGCGACATTTATTATAAAATCTGAAAATGAGTGAAACTATACGTATCATCTTTGTCAGGGAAGAAAACCGTTCGAGGAATTCTAAATTGGGTTCAGTATGGGTCAGAAGAGTATGTTTACGACGTTCTTCATCAGTGTGTATTTTCACTTTCGAAACCGGCCATTCAGATTGGGGCGCTGTGAGCCATGATGGCCCATTAAACCATAATTGATGATTTAATTGGGAAGGAAGAACACCGCGAGATGCGGAGTCAGCCGGATTATCTGCCGACTGAACGTGGTGCCATTGGGAAGCAGGTACGTTACTTGTGGTATCTGCAATGCGGTTGGACACATATGTACGCCACTTGTGGGGTGATGAATGTAACCATGCTAGTGTGACAGTAGAATCGCACCAAGCGAAGACTTGATCAAACGAAACAATGTTGTCGTAAGCAATTAAAACCTTTTTTATAAGTTTTGACAAAAGATGAGCTCCACACAGTTCCAAACGAGGAACGGTGAGTTGTTTTAAAGGCGCAACTTTTGTTTTGCTAAGAAGAAGGTGTGCACTGATGGCACCGTCGGAATTCACGACCCGAATATAAACACATGCTGAGAAGGCCTTTTCAGATGCATCTGAAAAGCCATGAAGTTGAACATGGTGAGAACTTGGAAGTACATGGCGAGGTAATCTTATTTCTTGCAACAAATGCAGCTCATCCAAGAATCGATACCATAAATCGCAGATGCCCTTCGGAGGGACTTCATCCCAGCCGGTTCCTGCTACCCATAAAAGCTGAATTAGGTGCTTGATGAATAATGTTATGGGACTCAGGAAACCAAGGGGATCATATATTTTGGCGATTTCAGCAAGCATTATACGCTTCGTGCATTTGCGAGGAGGATGATCCGTAGAATATGTAAACGTATCAGATTTTGGGTTCCACTTCAGTCCAAGAACCTTAATGGAATTATCCGCATCTAGTGCGGAAAGAATAAGTGAATCACTTGAATTTGAGTCACTATTATTGAGATTATTTATGAATTCAGGACTGTTACTTGTCCATTTACGGAGTTCGAAGGTACCAGCCTTGCATATTTCAGTCAGCTGACGTTGAAGAACGATAGCCTCTTCAATTGTATCTGTACCCGTGACAATGTCGTCGACAAAGACGTCGTTAAGGAGTACTTGAGACGCTAGAGGGAACGATACGGATTCATCAATTGCTAGCTGACGAAGCGTTCGCAAAGCGAGAAATGGAGCCGAAGCTACGCCAAATGTAACTGTGCACAAACGGAATTCTTGTACGTGTTCCTGAGGTGAGAATCTCCAAAGAATTCTCTGAAAGTCGCGATGTTCAGAACAAATATTAATAAAGCGATACATCATTTTAATATCTGCTGTGAAAACTATTTTATGAAGTCTAAACTTAAGGAGGACTTCTGTTATATCTTGATGTAGTTTTTGTCCTGTCAAAAGATTGTCATTTAGAGACCGTCCTGATGTAGTTTTGCATGAAGCATCGTAAACGACACGATATTTTGTCGTTGTCGCAGATTTTTTTATCACACAATGGTGGGGAATGTAGTAGGGACGCACATTATTGATAGGAGAACAAGTAACAGGTTCCATATGTCCTAGGTCTAAATATTCTTGTAAACATTTGTTGTATTCAGTCCTTAAAGTAGAATCACGAGACAACTTGACTTCCAATTTATTTAGGCGTGATAAGGCTATAGCACGAGATTCACCCAGCGGGGGTGCATTTTCCTTAAAGGGTAGAGAGACTGTATATTTTCCATTAGAGTCTCGTTTATAAGTGTTCACGAAAATCGTTTCACAAGTAAGTTCTTCTTTGGTAAGAGGTTTATGTTCTGGTATCGACTCCAATTCCCAAAATCTTTGAAGTGCAATGTCGAGCTGACATGTACTAAGATTAATGCAAGCAGAATTAGTAGATGTATGAGAAATTTTACCATTTAGAAGGTAACCAAAGATGCTATTGATGGCCACTGGAGTTCCAAGTGGACCCTTTATGTTATCATGGAGTAGTATGCTATCAGTATAATCTGAACCTAAAAGAATTTCTACAGGACGTGTGGAACGTAATTCCGGATCCGCTAATGGGAGGTCCTTAAGGTGTGGCATTTGATCGAACGAGTTTGGTATATTGGGAAGATAACTAGTTATTTTTGGCAAGATCAAGGCTTCAATATACAGTTTAGGCTCTGTCTTGTTGTAAGGCGTTACTTCGCATAGGGCATATCCACGCGGTTGTTCATTGGTATCACCTATGCCTGTGATTGTGGTGCTTTTTTTCGCAGGATATCTTGGTAATCCTAGACGTTGAACGCATGACTCAGTGATGAGGGTAGCTTGGGAACCTTGATCTACTAAGGCGCGCACCAGACGCGCTGGTTTTGGCTCGTTACTCAAAGGCCGAACGTTAAGCAATGCAGTTGTTAGAAGAACGGTGCAGTTACTATTATTAGGAAGATTTGTGGCTCCATGGAGGAGAGTGGGTGATGTAGCCCTTTCTTCAGAATGCGACTCTTGAGCCGTGGCCACAGACGTGGCACATTCAGTCGTTAACGTTACGTTTTGCTTAGGTACCGAGTCACAGATTGAAGAATGGTGGCGTGAGGAACAAAAGCGACAGTTATGACGTGAGATACACTTTTCAACTTCATGTCCAATAAACAAACAGTTCGCACAAATCTTATTTAGGGTTATAAAATTCTTACGTTCATTTATGTTGAGCCTTTGGAATTTGTCACATTTATTTAGACGATGGGAATTTTCTTTGCAGTAGATACATTTCAGTGTATGCATGGAGTCAACCGCAGTAGTATAGACGTTCATATTTCGAGGAGGATGTATGGAATAAGTGTTGGTTGACCGTGGCATGCTATATTGTTGATCTGACCCTGAATAAGATAACGATAATGGGCGATTGGATGTTTGCGAGGGCCGTGCTGTTGTCGCAAGGGGAAGTGAACGAGCTGAGCTAGATGAACTTGCCATAGAAGCACGGTTCGTAGTTACGGTTGTACTAGCTGATCGAGCAGACGCCAACATTACTTCAGATGCAGACAATTCCTTTTCTAAAAAATCAAGTAATTCGCTGACTGGTGGTATGTCACTAGAGGACCGTAATGATAATTCAAACCGTCGTCGAATATCCGGTGTTATTTTCCTCAATAATATGTTTAAAAGTATGAAGCTCCACTCAGTGACAGGGAATTCTAAAGAATTTAGAGCGGTTATGTTTTCTAAATAAGTGTTAAGTAAATGGCGTAAAGTGGATTGTACATCCTTTTCGTTAACCGATTCAACATCAAAAATATTATCAAAGTGCTTTGTAGCTATGATTCTTTTGTTTTCGTATCGATGACGTAACACCTGTAATGCATTTTCATAATTAGATTCTGTTACTGGAATCGATTTGATTAAGTTAAAGGGTTCGTCCTTTAAGGACAATAATAAATACCTAAATCGTTCGACGTTTGATAAAGTTTCGTTTTCATGCACCAGTGACCGAAAAAGATCAAAAAAGGCAACCCACTCGGTCAATTTCCCATCAAAAATATTTAATGATATTTTCGGCAAACGAATGTGTGACTGTGTAGTTTGTGGTGCAACGCAGCGACTGTGTGTATCATGCCCGCAGGGCGTGGACACACATGCGACACTCTGTCTGCGTGTCTCCTTCATAGTTTCCAATGTTACTTGTATTTGATAATAAACGGAGTCAAACTGGTTACGTATAGCTAAATGTTCTTCTTTCGAAAATTTTTCTTGTTTGGCGGAAAGTTTTTCTATTTTTCCTTGAACTTGGAAAAATGTTTTCTTGATAGAATTTAGTTCTTTTACGCGTACACGAAATTCGGGTAAATCATTAGAACAGTCGGCTATACGTTGGAGACTATTGAGGGCAATATCACGTTCGAAAATTAGTTGTTCAAGTTCCATTATTAAAAAAAAAATTGTACTTGTAGATTTGGAATTATATTTGGTTGTTGCTGATGATGTCAAAGAAAATAAGTGGACGATATTAAGTTAAATTAAACCCTTGCATATATAGCTAGCACTAATTACAAAAGTAACACAATAATTAATGATTAAAACCTAGCAAACATATCGCTAAAACGTAGTGTGTAACCGCCTTAAACTCACCGCTGCATCATGGTATGGCGTCGCATCAGTACATAGTATAGCACTTAGTACAAGTTACTATAATGCAACGAATCTGATCGTCTTTATTCGCTTTCGATTACACCCGTGTATAATTTGTATGGAGGCACGAAAACGAAATTCGAAAACAAAATTGAAATAACAACTTGTACTAAAAACGAATGACACTTTTGTTCAACCACCGCCAAATTTGTAAACAAATTGAATAAAACTGTTTGTGTCAATCTGAACGGGAATTACTTAAACTGTTTGTAATTAGAATGGAAAGGTTTTGAAATGTTATTAGAAAAGGGATTAATTGTTAAAATAACACGCAATTAATGCTCACAATATCGTTCCGAACTTTGGTCGACGGCGGGAACACCGGCGTCTGTCAATGATGGAATTTGGCAGAAATACGAAAATGCTTAGTTTAGTTAGCACGAAACAGTCACAAACACGCGAAGTTACAGAGAAATGGCCTGATATAGTGCGGTATATCCGGCTCGAATACTATGTTTAAGATTGAATTAAAATATTATAAATGTATTATGCAGTTAAAGTACTCACAAGCGTGTTGGAGTTGATGGACGACTGACAGCTGATTTTTCTTTCAACTCCGAAATGTCAATGTCAAAATCGAATTAAGTATTTGACATGATTTTCGTCCGGAAACTGCTATACATTTTAGTAAACAATTAATTTTGAATTTAGATTAAGGAAAAACTGGTTCGTGCTAATTTTTCTTATATTCTCAAAGTACTGAACAGTTTTTTTTTGTTCTTTTTTAATAAATATATTAGGACATTACACACATCGCAATCTAGCCCCAAAGTAAGCGATAGCTTGTTATGGCGGCAGGCTCGCTACCGCTACGTCATCCATTCGGTTGTCAAGTTTAGTGTAAAATGTAAATGTTGTGTTTTGAACTAAGTACATTCAAATTTACACTCTATTTATTATAAAAGCATAAAATTGTACGTAAATGCCATCATCTTTTTAAAAATTTCACTTCACAAAATGTAGCCGATGCGTTACGTACCTATATTATGATAAATACCTACCCTTAATAATAGAATTATAAATACTTACCCTGGAGTGATTTTGACAGGTGCCAGCGAAGTCGCCCTACCCGCCGATCGTCCCGCGTGCCGCCCTCACCATCCCCGGAGAGTTCCTGCACCTCGCCCCCTCCATCATACCAGGTTCCCCCACCCTCCTTCCTCATGACGGATTCCTCTTTACCTCAATCTATATTCTTCTTAGGCTTTGAGCGAGAAAAAAGGAAAACTTTATTTTTAACAAAGTAATAGTTCTCTTGTGAAAAGTCAAAACTCTACCGTCAAGTTAGAAAAGCAAATTTGCACCAAGAAGAACTGGCAAGAAACTCTGCACTAGCTATTTTCAAAAATGGTATTGTAATAATTATATAAAACTTTTCAAAAGTTGCTTCAAAATCTCTTTTTTCTCTAATTTTTATCAGAATAAACAATGGACTAATTGTAATTTTCGATTAAATATGTAGGTAATAATAATATCCATAAACGCTCAGGACAGATTTGTGATATAACTGGCTTAGTTTTTCAGTAATTAAGTCAAACGTTGTTTTACTGTTATATTTTTCCGCAACGCTGCATGTCGCACTTACCGACGTATTCGTAAGAGTGAGAAGGACATAAATAAATTCGGTATATCCTCGACGATTTTTTTTTCTAGCTTAGTTTTTCTAGAAATGAGGTAAAAAGTAGTTTTTCCGTTATATTTTTCCGCAACGCTGCCTGTTACACCCACCGACGTATTCGCAAGAGTGAGAGGGACAAAAAATAACTTCAGTATATCCTCTTAAACAGGCGCGGGTGTGGGAGTGTTCGCGACGCTGACGCTGCCGAGTGGGGTCCGCTTCGGGCCCTACCGCGGGAAGAAGACCACCGAAATCAATTCCTACTACTGCTGGCAGGTGTGTTCTGTTTGAAAATGAACATGTTTAACCCTAGAAAGATAACCATATTTTGCCATACACTAAAGATAACCATACGTCGTTTCGACGCATATATTTGGATGCACATAATACTGCTATATATTTTATAATATGTATGTTATTGTATTTGTAGCTTTAATATATTCTATTATGTTTATGATAAATAAAAAAGTAATTGGTTTTTGTCTACTTTTACTAGCAAAATCTTGAATAACAAAACATGTCTCTTCTAACCCTCAAAAACTTAAACATTGTGGATTCTCTTTACCAGTCCTACAATTGTGTATTAAACTTCTTATAATCAACTTTTTTTTACTTTTGATAAAATAATTTGACTTAGCTTATACAAATACTTTTGAGTTTTAGTCTCAAAGGCACTTAGTGCAAGCGCTCGACTTGTGCTCCCCAATAATTCAAAATTTTGCAGCTATCGCACATTGACTTCGCCAGTCTTCTGATTCCTGAGGGGCAAAAAGCACAAAACCTTCGTTTCATTCGACCTTCATCTTCTCTGGAAACTTCAGCATTGCGTTTTGTCAATATCACTCCAATTTTTTCTTTTATATTCGTCGGAAAAGTGGGAAATTGCTACCTTTTTTCCATACACGGGGTCACATGTCTATGAGGTTTTTCTTTTTTGGATAATATATTATCACAGAAAATAATGTACACGTTTATAATAAATGCTATATTCAGCATACCGTAAGGCGTAAACCATAGCCATGGGCTATCGGTTTGTTTTGCGACTACAAGATATAACTATAGTCGAGCACATTTGATCGAATGTGTAGACTCTAATTTCCAGGGTTTCATTATCCATGGGGTTTTCTGGTGGTGGTGCACTCACTTCGCAGTCCTCTAAAGCAATTTGAACTTCATCTTCCAAAAGATTACCTTTAAATTCGGTATCAGACCCCTGATGCTCTTGATCACTTTGTTCTTGTAATAATCTATACATTTTGTTATCATATACACGCGTGCGTGGTGGTATAATGTTGTTTTGTAATGGGCCAACAAAAAATAAAAGAAACAGACAAAAAATATGCATGAAATATCCCAATAAACAGCAAAACAAATTTTCACAAAAGTAAAAAAAAACTCACACTAAAGATAACCATACGTCACTTCGACGTACGGTAAGTAGATATTGAAGAAACTGTTGCACTTACGTAAGAGCCGCTGGTGTCTTCTGTAAGTGTCGAGGGTCAACAGAGTTGGCGGAAAGAGCCAGTGAAATTGCTTGAAATAGTAACGAGTTACATCGATTTTTCAAAATTGACTACGTCGATTCGACGTAGGTTATCTTTCTAGGGTTAATTACTTTTAGGATATTACACACATCGCAATGTAGCCCCAAAGTCAGCGATAGCTTGTGTTAATGGGTACTTGAACTGATAAATATACATACTTTTATGTATATAAGTATTAATATGCATAAAAGTATGTGTAACTGATAAATGATTATAATACTTCATATACTTATAACATATTGAAAGCATACATTCAGTCGGTATATTTTTCACATAGGCATGATTTACAAGCTCTAGTCAAAAAAGTTAAAACTCTACCGCGAGGTTAAGTAAGCAGGTTCCCACAGAGAAAGCACTGGCAAGAAGTTGGCACTTGCTCTTTTCAAAAATGTCATTATATACAACACCGACTTCTTTAATATACTACTAAAATATTAGTGCTCCTGATACTATTGTTGTGTGGTGCAGATATACGACCGCGACAACAAGTGCTCGCACGTCGTAGACGCCGGCGACGCGAACGACTCAAACTGGATGCGCTACGTGAACTGCTCGCGACACTGGTGCGAGCAGAACCTGGTCGCCTATCAGTACCGGGGCGAGCTGTACTAAAGGTGCGTGTATCACTGCGGACGTACACTACAACTGGACGCGCTGTCGACTGCAGCTGTACGACCGCGACAACAAGTGCTCGCACGTCGTAGACGCCGGCGACGCGAACGACTCAAACTGGATGCGCTACGTGAACTGCTCGCGACACTGGTGCGAGCAGAACCTGGTCGCCTATCAGTACCGGGGCGAGCTGTACTACAGGTGCGTGTATCACTGCGGACGTACACTACAACTGGACGCGCTGTCGACTGCAGCTGTACGACCGCGACAACAAGTGCTCGCACGTCGTAGACGCCGGCGACGCGAACGACTCAAACTGGATGCGCTACGTGAACTGCTCGCGACACTGGTGCGAGCAGAACCTGGTCGCCTATCAGTACCGGGGCGAGCTGTACTACAGGTGCGTGTATCACTGCGGACGTACACTACAACTGGACGCGCTGTCGACTGCAGCTGTACGACCGCGACAACAAGTGCTCGCACGTCGTAGACGCCGGCGACGCGAACGACTCAAACTGGATGCGCTACGTGAACTGCTCGCGACACTGGTGCGAGCAGAACCTGGTCGCCTATCAGTACCGGGGCGAGCTGTACTACAGGTGCGTGTATCACTGCGGACGTACACTACAACTGGACGCGCTGTCGACTGCAGCTGTACGACCGCGACAACAAGTGCTCGCACGTCGTAGACGCCGGCGACGCGAACGACTCAAACTGGATGCGCTACGTGAACTGCTCGCGACACTGGTGCGAGCAGAACCTGGTCGCCTATCAGTACCGGGGCGAGCTGTACTACAGGTGCGTGTATCACTGCGGACGTACACTACGATTTCGTATTATACTATGTGAATTATGAACCAGGTTTCAACCCTCTAACCTAACTCATTCCTTTATTCAATAGGACGATCAAAATCATCCCTCGCTTCACTGAGCTGATGGTGTTCTACGGCGCGCAGTTCGCGCACTCACTGCACGTCGACTTGCGCGCCTACAACTCGCCGGAGCGCTACCGACAGGTGCTAGGTGCGTACTGCGTGCACTTGTCAGACATCTCTTAATACGTCATTGCACTCTCGTTATAGTTCTAATAGTCTTATGTTTTATATATGGTTTTATTTCATTTCAGAAGAGGCAGAACGGAGACGCCTATTGATGGGTATAAGAACACCGCGAGCTTTGACAGCAAACAAAGATCTAACATCGAAGAAAAATGCAGTGGAAGAGAAAAATACTGACCAAATAAACGAGAAGAAAGAACAAGACAAAACTCTCAAAAACAAAGCCAAGAAACCAAAAAAAAAGTATGTCCCCCCGATTAAAAAGACAAAAAATTCAAATGACCCCAACGTTGATGTAAATTCAAACATCGAAGTCATTAACAATTCCAAAGACATAACCGAACCTGCGATACAGAAACGCTCTGAAGACACCGTATCGAAAATCGGGAAAATAGAAGAAAATAAAACTAAAAACACAAAAACCTCAAACGAAACCGATATAGATGAAGTAAATAACAATTCCATAGACACAGCTGAACCCGCGGTTAAAAAACAGAAACACACACAACGAACCGTATCGAATATCGGAAATATAGGAAAAAACAAAACTAAAAAGACAATAAAATTAAACGAAACCAATACTGATGCAAATTCAAATATTGAAGTTAATAACAACTCTGGAGACATAACTGCACCTGCGATAAAAAAGCAGGAACACACAAAATACACCGAATCGAATATTGAAAATAAACATGTCACCAAACAGAACATAGAAGTCAACAAAATATTTCTCCAAAACGATCTGCTTTGTGAAATTTGTGATTATAAATGTCACACAAAAACATTATTGGAGAAGCATTTGATTTTACACACACTCGACAAGAATGTCTTTAAATGTAATGAATGTGGCTATATGACACAAGAAAAGCACCGTTTGATAGCACATAGAAAAACTCACACTGGTGAAAAACCATTTAACTGTAAATTCTGTGACTACAAAACTGCAGTAAGCAGTCATATGAAAAGCCATGAACGAATTCATACAGGTGATAAACCATATCATTGTAAGATTTGTGATTACAAGTGTGTAACAAGCAGTGATATGAAAAGCCATGAACGAACTCACACGGGTGAGAAACCATTTCATTGTAAATTCTGTGATTACAAATGTACACAAAGCAGTCATATGAAAAGCCATGAACGCACTCACACTGGTGATAAACCATATCATTGTAAGATTTGTGATTACAAGTGTGTAACAAGCAGTGATATGAATAGCCATGAACGAACTCACACGGGTGAGAAACCATTTCATTGTAAATTCTGTGATTACAAATGTACACAAAGCAGTCATATGAAAAGCCATGAACGCACTCACACTGGTGAAAAACCATATTATTGTAAGATTTGTGATTACAAGTGTGTAACAAGCAGTGATATGAAACGCCACGGACGAAGTCACACGGGTGAGAAACCGTATCATTGTAAGATTTGTGATTACAAGTGTGTAACAAGCAGTGATATGAAACGCCACGAACGAAGTCACACGGGTGAGAAACCATATCATTGTAAGATTTGTGACTACAAGTGTGTAACAAGCAGTCATATGAAAAGACACGAACGCACTCACACTGCTGAGAAACTGTATAACTGTAACATTTGCGACTTTAAATCTGGACGTAATAGAACTTTAAAGAGCCACATAAAAACTAAGCACTAGGTTAAAACTCACCCCCTTATTAACATACGTAAATAATTAATAATTAAAAAATACTACTGCCCTGTGGTAAAACGACTTTTTTCAAAAAAAGTCGTTCAGAAGTTATGGCGGGATAAAGAAAGTCACATATAATATACATATATGAACCCTAAAAACATTACATTTTATGGGAAGTCGTGTAAATAGCGGTGGAATAATCCTTTATCTGTTTTGTCTTTGTTTGTCAACAGTAATTTGAAAACACGTGTACGAACTCACACTGGTGAGAATCCATTTAGCTGTAAATTCTGTGATTGATTACAAATGTGTTGTAAGCAGTGCTATAAAAAGCCACGAACGATAATGATAATTTAAAAAGACACATAAAAACTATGGACTCTGGTTAAAAACTTACATTTTCGTATCGTATTTTTACTTACAGCTTGACAAAAAAGTCTTGAAACTGAACTATTGTTTTTGTTAACCTTCAACGGAAAAAGAGAGGTTTTATGAATTTAACGTGTCTACCTGTGTACAAAAATGTATAAATAAACCACGTGACTGTAGAAAAACCACGTGAGCTAATAGAGGAAAACACGCTGTTTGATAATCGACTACGACAATTTGAACGCTCGCTGGCGTTCTCGCAGACCTTGTAGATAACTTTAGCGTACTTCGCATGACAATTGACAGCCGACAGTGAACAGCGCTAAGCGTAAAGTAGATTTTGTCTTCATTTGTTTTCTTTCGTCACGTGGTTTGTCCATACATTTTTGTCTACTGTCGTTAACGCCAAACGACTGTTACTTTGTCTAGCCCCGCTGATCATTCAATAGAGCAATATTAAACTATTTTTAATATTACTATATTATTATTTCTGCGTTAGTGTCCAAATTATTTGAATTTCAATCGACTTTTGTATAGACAGCGGGACAACCATTTTTTCCGCTGTTTTGTTTGATTTTTTTATAAAAATTAATTCCTTTGATTTGATTTGGGATAAAAGTATAGTAAATTATAGATATTATAGTTAGAATAAAAGGACTTTTCATTATATAGTCTGTTAAATAAGTTAGTTTACTTTGATAATTTTGAGAAAATTCAAAAATGGCAATCGGGCAACATTATACTTCCTGTTTCTGTAGAACGACGAACCTTGTTTGATACTTGATTATTACTTCATTTCTGTTTTTGTCAGTACATATTATGTCAGTATTTATTATTTTAGGTACCTACCTAATTAACTTAGGTACCTAAAATAATGAATAAAATAATATAATATCTGTACCTATTTTATATGTTTTTAGGAAAATAAAAAATATGTAAATAACAGAAAATCACAAGTTTTGGTTTAATCACAATGTTTCTATTTTTCTAAGGCATGCTAATGTTATATGAAATCCTTAATTATAAAATAACCATATAATAATAATAATAATATGCTTTATTGCTCCAAAAACTTCTTAATTATAATATAGGTAGGTACATAAATCGTCTTAACTATAATACTATGCTACAGTAAATTTTTCTCTTTTTCTCCCAGAGAAAGTGCTTCTGAAGCTGAACTAGGGGTTTCCTGTGTGTCAGCTTCAGTGCCTTCTCCCCCTTACGCTGTTACATAATATCTATTTTAAACAAAGAACTAGAAAATGTAACATAAAGTTAAATGACAATTTACTTAGCAATAGAAAATTAAGATATTAATTTAGTATATAGTAATACATAGATACCATAGGTGAACCTCTCTATGATAAACAAAATAAATATTCATATAAATGCATGTCTGTTTAATGTGTGTGTATGTGTAATGATAGAAAACGTGAGGGTGTATTCAATTCCTTAACACACCCTCTCGTTCGTTCACATTTATAAACGTCGTCGCTCGCTCTCCGAAAATCACCTATGTTATTTTTGTAAATCTTTTCTCTTTGACTGTCAAAAAGTTAAGAGACTTTAGTTTAGACTTTAGTATGTCTGTTATTTTAAGCTTCAAATTCGAAGTCTGTTTCGAATGACCATATGTTGGCTTATTGATATCTTAGGAATAACATTAATAATATAATTTGAATAAAAAACTTAATTAAAATAACAGAATTTTATTTTAAAATTATCTTACCACTATAGACAGTATTTACATATTTCAAATAAAATACCTACGCTACTCAATGTATTTATAGCGTATTTCACGCAATTTTTCTCGGGCTATAACTTCAGAATTTTCAAAGTCCAAGAATCTAGAATTTTCAGCCTTGAAACTCTGCGGTTTCAAGACTGACTTCCATCTGTAATCAAAAAGATATAGGTAGGTACTAAGTTACTGACCGGACAAACATTGTTTTGCCATATAAGTTATGGGTATGAAAATATTAAGGGCGTATGCTCAGACCTACCGCATATACGCAAGATTTCATAAAAATCGGTCGAGCCGTTTCGGAGGACTTTGGTTTCATATGTAATAAAGTTGTTCATATTATAACTTTTATGTCTTTATAACAACAAGGGACCGAGCATTTTTTATCGTTATAGAGAGTTACCGTTATATGGAGTGAAGAAAGAAAAACAACCAAATTAACGTAACTAATATTATATTAGTTAAATTAACGCCTACTGGCGAACTCCCGTACATTTTCTGGCCCAGACTAAAATCCACGTTCAGAGATATGAAACTTCTGATACTTGTAGAACTAAACCAGACTTAGAAAACTATCATACAAAGTCGATCAAAAAAAGTAGGGAGAAAAAAGATATTTGAAAAGAGCAAGTGCCGAGTTTCTTGCCAGTTCTTCTCGGTGCAAACCTGCTTTCCGAACCTGGCGGTAGAGTTTTGACTTTTCGTAAGAGCCTGTTAATTAGGCCTATGTGAAAATAAATATTTTCATTTTCATTTACATTATTGTTAAAAGTGAGGTTAGGTTTAGATATAGGTATCTCATTGTTTCCAAGTGCAAGTTTTACTGCATATTATCTGAAAAAAAAAGCCAGAAATATCCACATCCAAAATCCAAGACACGTCTAGTAGTGGGCCGGTGATGGGTTGATTATGATGATGATGAGGAATATAATGATAAACATTAAAGGTAATTGAGCGTAAAATAATAGTGAGATAAGACACTTTTTGTTGGCATATTTAAAAAATATTGCCATTTGAACGGTTTTTAATTTTAGATTCTCTTCTTCTAAAATTATGATATTTACACAAAAAATCTATGAAAAATATCACTCCAAAATAAATCATTCCAGAATCTGAACGGTCTCTGGGTTATTTTTGTTAGAGCTGGGTCAATTTTCGCAAAATCGGAATGAAGTAAGATTATAAAGTGAAATAGCGTTGTGAAGTGAACAATAAATCAAGGAACCTTAAGAGGAACATAACCTTTCGTCTACATAACCTTGTACCTCCTTCACCTCCCTACCATAGGACTGCAAGACGCCGAGAGCGGTGGCATCCTTATGTGATTGACGTCCAACAAACTCGCACGAAACGTTTTTCCTCCACGTTTCTGATACGAACCGCTAAGGTGTGGAACGCCCTTCCAGCTTCCGTGTTTCCAGCCAAGTACAATCTAGGTGCCTTCAAGAGAAGAGTGAATAGGCATTTTCTAGGCAAGCGCGCTCCATCCTAGACCTCATCATTGCTTTCCATCAGGCATGATTGTCGTCAAGCGCAAGCCTATCTTCAATTAAAAAAAAAGAGCAAGTCCCACCTTGGGCCACACGGTGTACACGGGCTCCTTGGCGTGTCGCGCGCGGCTGGCCCTCTGCCGCACGCCGCGGTTCTTCTTGGGCCACGGCTGCTTGAGGTGCGCGTGCAGCTCGTGGTAGCGCCGCGACGAGCCGTTCACGAACGTCTTCTCGCACGCGGGGCACTTGAAGGGGCGCGACTCTCTGTGGGTCTGGCAAACAGATCTCGTATCAGAAGGCCAGCGGGGCTAATAGACAAAGTAACAGTCGTTTAGCGTTCACGACAGTAGATAAAAATGTATCCAGGACAAAACAAGTGACTGTAGAAAAACCACGTCACCGTATAGAGGAAAACACGCTTTTTTTTAAAATCGACTACGACAATTTGGACGCTCCCTGGCGTTCTCGCAGACCTTGTAGATAACTTTAGCGTACATGACAATTGACAGCCGACAGTGAACAAAGCTAAGCATAAAGTAGATTCTGTCTTCATATTTTGTTTTCATTAGTCACGTGGTTTGTCCATACATTTTTATTTACTGTCGTGAACGCTACACGACTGTTACTTTGCCTAGCCCCGCAGGTCCACCTATCACGTGATCGAAGAAACTACAGGTATCTAGCCGTCTCGACGTACTAATTCAGATGGCCGCCGCGCGCCGGCTACTTTGCCCGCGTTAGTTCTTGTACGGTCTATTTCACGCGCTGCGTGCGCCCGACGGCGAGGCAACCTTAGTACGTCGAATGAGATAAAGTTATGCGATAGAAAAAGACCACAACTGTGTTTGTTACGTGTTAAATAATATGAAAGCTTACACAAATGAGCACGGGTCGTCTCTGAGAATGAGATGTTTATTTATAGCCTACGTTCACTCACCAGTATATGCCTGTTGGTGTTGGCCTTGCTGGTGAAGTTACATTCACAAATCACAAGGCACAAGGCAAATTACTGTGCATTATATTGAATAAAAACAGCTGGGCTTGCGTAATTAATCGGTAAGGGTTTTGAAATCGGTAGCTTTGAATATTTCTTAAAACATGATATTAACCCTCTTATAAGCACGGTCGACGGACGGTATTTCTGGGTGGTCATAAAAGAAAATAACCACTCTTCGTCACCTATCCGTTATCCGAGTCGGGGTGCCCTCAAGTCCTGAACACGCTTTGCTCGCCCTTGTATTCTCAGTTATTTGTAACAATAAACTTCTGTGAACAAGTTTAAGATGCCCTCAGCCTTGAGATAGCTTGAGGTTAAGACTCTTTAGCGTTCACT
Organism: Coenonympha arcania; assembly: GCA_036785405.1. NCBI lineage: Eukaryota > Metazoa > Arthropoda > Insecta > Lepidoptera > Nymphalidae > Coenonympha > Coenonympha arcania. The sequence goes on from CM072081.1 coordinate 7,514,816, forward strand.
CGTTCTCTGTAAAACCCTCAAAGCTCTGTGTCGACTCGATTCAAAGCCTCACCCAATTAATCTTCATTCTATGACTACCGATTTGTGTAGTACTATACATAATAGCAACGATGTCCATGCTGACGAGTTTGCAATGTAGAATCTAATGAAGACACAACATGCCTCAGCATCCTGTCTACATTCAAGTAACAATTACTTACTTTGGGTATATCCTGTACGCCACAGACAGCACAGTTACTCACATTCCAAACATGTTCTTCTTTACGCAGATTGCAAATTAAACCACACATTTTGCTTGCATTCTCATATTTTATTAGATAAATAGGTATTAAGGTGCATCAAAGACTATTGTTGCAGCTTACGCCTCCACATCGTTTATACCGATATTGTCGGGGCTAGTAATTGCCTTAAATTATTATAGGCGCAATTGTATCATTTATGATGACGTTTGATTTTTCTATTAGTCACTCGACAACCATGCTCGGGTGAACTCATTAAAACAAACTAACGGCTAAAGTTGGTGTTTTTATTTCGCCCCAATTATATGCCTAAACATATAAATTGGTGGCCCATGAGGGGAATCGAAGCAAAAACAATCAACGTGGAACTGTGGTACCTACGCTGGGATATCGCATCAACACGAAGATTTTGTCAAGATAAGTGCCCTTCCTTTGTAATACTTTCACATCCATATTCCCGAAAATAGTGGCTAAAACTATTAGGGGTGCCTTGATCTGTGTAAACAAAGTAATTTTGCAGTCTTTTTTATGCAAACTAATACAATTTATACTAAATTTTCATAGAAATTGTAATTGTAAATACATTTTGCGCGGTAGGTTTGTTTCTCTGCCAGCGGTGTATCTATCGGTTAAATTTTACAATTTCTAGTTAGATTTCATTGAAAATTGTCTAATTTGGATTCTTGAGAAAGGCTGTTCAAATAATTTTTAAATATTATAATTTGGGATTTAATTGATGATCGTTTAATAAGTAAGTCTTTTAAAGTTTGGGTTTTGTCTAACATGTATCCTCTTTCATAGTGTCCTAATCCTAATTACCTACTTTCCATCACTCCGGGACACTTCATCATTGGAAGATTGGACTACGCTACCTTCAATGTCTGATGCACGTAACAGCAATCGGCGAAAGCATAATATGGAAGTTGAACCAAAAAATATTTCTGCAACGTTGTAAGGCGGACTACGTACACAAATGAACTCGAAACCGTTGCACCTGTATGGATTTGTCGTCTTGGACGTATTGCACAAATTTCTTTGGACCAGATGGGGTTTCCAGAGTAGCAGAAATCCGTACCTCCAAGGGCTGTATACGTCGTCCTGTAACTCGCCTCTGCCCGTTGCCCACGGCGGAGGAATTGGCAAGTTGAAATGCTGAAGTCATTTCAACCGGCGCGGGAAGTTGTTGCAGCTTACGCCTCCACATCGTTTATACCGATATTGTCGGGGCTAGTAATTGCCTTAAATTATTATAGGCGCAATTGTATCATTTATGATGACGTTTGATTTTTCTATTAGTCACTCGACAACCATGCTCGGGTGAACTCATTAAAACAAACTAACGGCTAAAGTTGGTGTTTTTATTTCGGTGTTTTATTGAGTTCACCCGAGCATGGTTGTCGAGTGACTAATCGAAAATGCAATGTCATTATTGTAATGGTATAGAATGCGCCTTTCCGTATTTAATTGCAATTATTAATATCTACAAAATTAGTCTTGTGAAGGCGTAGGCCGGAACATGTCTTCCGCCGCGTTGAAATGACATATTTCAACACCTCAGTACTTCTGCAGTGGGCAATGTGGACGATGTACGCAGCCTTTGGATGCAAACACTTCGGGTAGGTACTCTTGACACTCCATATAGTTCCAAGAAAAATTGTGCAATACGTCCAGGACGACAATCTATGCAGATGCGACGGTTTCGGGTACAAACATGTCACCAATGTGGATGTTATTACTCCAGACAGATACTTCTTTAGCCAAAGATGCCCATGGCGTCATGTTCAGCGACGTCAATGATGTCTCATGGTTTTGAGGTGCTCATATCATTTTCTTCTATATCAAATGATGACGAAGGCAGCGCAGCTCAAGATCTTCCAATGATGAAGTGTCCGGGAGTGATGGAAAGTAGTTAATTAGGATATGGCGATAAACAGAATACAAGGAAGAAAAAACTAATGAAAATTGCATTGACTTGGGCAAACAAAAATTAAATTCTTAAAAGTTGTAGTAGTTTAAAGGTAGGTTGTAGTAAATTTAGCATTAAAAATAAAGAAATTACATGGCTTAGCGTTTAGGTGGTACTGAGCGGATTTCATGCTAGAGAAGCCGAAATGAGAAGCGTAAGTTAGTAAAAATAAATTCACAATATCTTGACAATTTGCAGCATCAGAAAGAGGTATGTAAGCTACTTACTGAGTCATATTTCATTAATTGCATGTATGATTACGCCCTCATTTAAATAACTAGCACCGCTTATATTTTTATATTTTAATATATTTTTAAGTACCTATATATTTTCTTTGAATATGTTTTATATCTATGTATATTTTATCTAAGTATATATTTTTTTTAATATCTATCTATATATTTATTTTTATTTAAGTATATTTTAATTGTGCTTGTGTTTTGTTTTATTTATGAAAACTGACAGGCTAAAAAAAAACTTAACTTATACTAACTTCACTATACACTTAACAAATTAATCTGCAAAATACTCTAAAATAGCTTGATAGCTCAACAACTGTATACGTATATAAGCTCTAAACTAAACTAAATTTATAAAACGCTACGTTGGCCGGAAATGATTGAATGTGGTAGCTTGATAGACTGCCACTGAACCTATTAGATTGTCTAGGCATAGTTTATAGACCACCACTAACCTAACCTAAAACCTAAAACATAAAATGTTTATTGGTTTTGACTATTAATTTCTAATCCCCGAATCAAAATATTAAGGCTTATGTATCTCAGAACCCACCTTAATATATTTATACAAAAACCAAAATCCTCGATCTTAGTTCTTCTGGATAATTTGGAAACGAAGTTGCGGCAGATAGATGTCGCTTTGGTGCTAAGTTCTGACTTACATATCAGCACTGACATAAGCCAGCGTGAACGAGAAAATCTGAGATTTGTCTTCTCCGTACTAAGAGAGTGTTGTTGATTTCTTAATGAGTCTAATAACGTATTTTCTAACAATACACCACTGGTGGGTTTGTTAAATTCAGTATCGGATAAAATAATATTGACAGTGTGTTTAGGCATGTCACCTACAACACAGGCAGCATTGAAATTGACATTATCATTTACGGAATTTAATTGCATATTACATATCTCTGATACCGTATAGGAGGCCATATTTATATTGTTTTTAAACGTGGGAGAAGAGAAATGTGACTCTAATTTATGTTCAAATATTTGAGGAATTTCAAAATCAATTTTATCAGAGTTAGATTTAGTAGAATTGATATTGTAATTAAAGGATTCATAATCCGTGTGTTTGCACTCAATTATATTTGTGAATTTTTGCAATAAAACTTTAGCAATTGCAATATTTTTGGTAAAGTCGCTGTCAATAATTTCGCGTTCATCAATTTCATTACAAAGATTCTCTGAACTTAATACTTCTATCTCATCCTGCAAATCATCAAACCTAACTGACAAGGCTTCAAACCTTTCAAGTTTAACCTTTAAGAAATTTAATTGAAAATTATCTAATTTCGATTCTACAGAAAGACTGTTTAAATACTTTTTAAATGTTATAATTTGTGCTTTAATTGATGAACGTTTAACAAGTAAATCTTTTAAAGTATAGCTTTTGTCAGACATGGTGACGCCTTTAATTAATAAAATGTTTAAATATGCTCACGCTCCTCATTTCTGTCGCGACTCCACCTGATCGCTCGAGCGCGCGGCGCGGCGGTCAGAAATCCGCCATGCACCAACCCCGCTTATCGCCTGCTGCACGCTGATTATGCAACTTTAGTCGAGCAGCAGTCGCACGAAATGCTGAAATGTTCGGCAAATAATTAGGTATTTGGAAAGAAAAGTTCACGACACGAGTCTGCGAACGGCCTGCGATCAACTTTATAATAACAATTGTTGGTACTCAAACTATTATTTATTCAATTATTTTGTTGAAATTATTATTGTAAATGAATAGATTTCTCGAATTCTAACTAAACTTACTAAAATCAAACTGGTAATTAATATAAGTCGAATACTATTCTGACATTTAGGTAGGTAGGTTGGTTAACAATTTTTTGAATTACTCGTAGAAAATAGCTATAAAACATGAAAATATTATTGTAAAGATTAGGGTATCGTTTAGTTTTAATGATTTAAAACAAATTTAACGCAATTTCAATTGAATTAAACAAACTAATAGAATTTTACGTCATGCAATGGAGGTAGTAAAATAAAACTTTATTACGAAATGATTTCAATTTTACGATTTTTATACTAGAATCACTTAAATTTAGAGCAATTGATACTTATAATACTGCGAAATAACTACATTAACACAAACAAACATTCCAAATAGCTTTAGCCACTATTTTTAGGAGACAGAAATTTTACAGTTTAGATTTGATTTGCAGTAAAATATCAATAAAATCACTTTATTTTCACAAATCAATGCAACTCCCAATAGTTTTAGCCACTATTTTAGGAAAGGATAAGAAGTATGATAAAGGAAGGACACTTAACTTGCAAGTATTCGCCGTGGTGCAATATCGCTGTGTATCGCAGTCTCGCGCGCGCTTCTTGCAGTCTTCGCCTTGGACCGTGGTGCAATATCTTGTGTATCGCAGTCTCACGACCTTTTTTCGCAGGTTCCCCTCATGGGCCACCAATTTATATGTTTAGGCATATAATTGGGGCGAAATAAAAACACCAACTTTAGCCGTTAGTTTGTTTTATTGAGTTCACCCGAGCATGGTTGTCGAGTGACTAATCGAAAATGCAATGTCATTATTGTAATGGTATAGAATGCGCCTTTCCGTATTTAATTGCAATTATTAATATCTACAAAATTAGTCTTGTGAAGGCGTAGGCCGGAACAACTATAAAGTGTCTCTGTTGACAGCGTGACTCCTTGAGTGATGGGTCACAAACTCTCAACAGAGTAGTGAGTTGCCACTGCAACATCCTATAATCCCTTCTTATTTTATACATTTATAACTGCATATCTCACAGGAAAAAGCCTTTTCACCAGTGCGAAGCCCCATGTGATCCACTAAACTTCGTTTCTGTGCATACGTACTTGTACTCACATAAAACGCAAAAAAGGGCTTTTCACCATTGCCACTTACAACCCGGGTGCCTTCAAATCAAGACTGAATAGTCATCTTCTAGGCAAGTGTGTTCCAGCTTAGACTGTATCATCACTTTCCATCAGGTGTGATCACAGTCAAGCGCTAGCCTATACAGTATAAAAAAAAGAAAAAAATTGTGGGTCCGCATATTATGTATAAGTAAATCACAATCACACGCACTCTTATAACTGCTTTCCTTACAGGAATATGGCTTTTCAGGTTTGTGGATTCACATGACAGTTGTGTTTAACTATATCACTGCTCTGTTCTCCTTTACACTGCATAGCTTACAGAAATAAAATTTTAAACCTCGCCAGTGTGTTTTCGCATATGACGAATTAATTGATGTTTCCTCACAGATTTATAACTGCATAGCTTACAGGAATAAGGCTTTTCACCCGTATGTGTCCGCATATGATAAACTATATAGCTCTTTTGTGCACATTTATAACTGCATAGCTTACAGGAATAAGGTTTTTACCTGTGTGTGTCCGCATATGACAAACTTAACTATTCTTTACTGTACATTTATAACTGCAAAACTTACAAGAAAAAGGTTTTTCACCTGTGTGGATCCGCATATGCGTAAGTAAATCTTTACTATACCCACATTTATAACTGCATAACTTTCAAGAAAACAGCTTTTCACCTGTGTGTCTCCGCATATGATAAACTAAACTGCTCTTGTTTGCACATTTATAACTGCATAGCTTACAGGAATAAGGCTTTTCACCTGTGTGTGTCCGCATATGATAAACTAAACTGCTCTTGTTTGCACATTTATAACTGCATAGCTTACAGGAATAAGGCTTTTCACCTGTGTGTGTCCGCATATGACAATCTAAACTATTCTTTTGTGCACATTTATAACTGCATAGCTTACAGGAATAAGGCTTTTCACCTGTGTGTGTCCGTATATGACAAACTAAATTATTCTTTATTGCACATTTATAACTGCATACCTTACAAGAAAACGGCTTTTCACCAGTGTGGATCCGCATATGTTTAAGTAAATCACCATTCATCTTACATTGATAACTGCATAGCTTACAGGAATAAGGCTTTTCACCTGTGTGTGTCCGCATATGACAAACTAAACTATTCTTTACTGTACATTTGTAACTGCATAACTTACAAGAAAAAGGTTTTTCACCTGTGTGGATCCGCATATGCGTAAGTAAATCACTACTCATCTTACATTTATAACTGCATAGCTTACAGGAATAAGGTTTTTCACCTGTGTGTGTCCGCATATGACAAACTAAATTATTCTTTACAGCACATTTATAACTGCATAGCTTACAGGAATAAGGCTTTTCACCTGTGTGTGTCCGCATATGATAAACTAAACTATACTTCATTGCACATTTATAACTGCATAACTCACAAGAAAACGGCTTTTCACCAGTGTGGATCCGCATATGTTTAAGTAAATCTTTACTATGCACACATTTATAACTGCATTGCTTACAGGAATACGACTTTTCACCAGTGTGGCATCTCATGTGTCTAACTAAATGTCCTTTTGTTGTAAAGGCACGTTGGCAGACATCGCAAGTGAATGCACGTGCGCGTGGAGTGTTCCCCGACGCGCACGACTCAGTCTCACTTGGCGCTGTTGACGCAGCAGGCTCGCTGCGTGTGACGGCCACTTCACCCACGCTTGCTGCGCGATGCTGGGCGTCTTCACACGCAGTGTGAGCATTCAGACTGTCACAAGAACTGACGTCTCTCAGTGTCCGCGTCGACGGTTCGACCTTTGTATCTGCGGTTGGAGGACATTTGAAGATGTCATACAACTTGACGACACAGCTCCTGATGCTCGTCACTGTGCTGTCGCTGTCGAGGGCCCGCGTGTGCGACGCGTCGCCGTCGCTCACAAGCGCTCGCTCGCTGCTCGGTGTAGAGTTGGCTTCGTCGTTGCCAGTGCTTGTCGCAAGTCCCGCCGACAATGCGGTGACTAAAACACAATATTACTTTACTTAGAGACACTGTTACATTAGAGATATGTAATATGTTAAACTTACTTGTGTATAGAAAGGACACAAAAGTCATGCAACCTACCGCTTAATATTTAGTTTTCATTGATTCATTGAAAATCTGTAATGACTGCCACGGTTATATATCTTTGATATTATATGTATTAATATTTTGGGGTAACGGCACTAATGTAGAAAGAAATGACCACAGCGCTTTCATACTTTATAACATCCTTATTAAACTCTTCACTAAACTTCAGAGGAAAAAAACTGATAACTCACCCATAGTGGGTGCGGAGTCTGCAGAAGGCTGCACATCATCGTGCATATGCATGCTCTGGTGGGCATTATATGCATGCTCACTGTGGAACTCCTCGTAACAAACTCTGCACATGAAGACAGCACTCTCGTATTTTATAAGATCCTCATTAAACCCTTCACTGACACAGCCTGCGTCATCTTCATCTTCTTTGATCACTTCATCTCCTGATCCGGAGTCTGCATCATCATTGCATTCATTTTTAATTTCTACTCCGTGTTCAACTTTCTCTAAATCTGTCTGTCTGTCTACTTCTAGTATTAACAAGTCGCAGTGGTCAGGTCCAAGAGATGTTGACACTAAATTATTCTTTAGCTGGTCGTGTCCACATTGCAGCATCTTTATATGTTGTGTTGTTATCTGAAAGAAAATTGTATTGAATATGATCTTCCGTCAGTAATTTATAGATTGACGTAATAGTTATTTAAGCAACTGTCGCATGAGGCAAAGTCAAAAGTGATAATAATAATATCACACAAGAGTTTTAATACCTAATTATCAATCAATAGTTGCATACAAGATTTTATCTACACCCATACTGGCTGACTGACTGAAAATTATTTTATATTATTTTTCACATAGGCCTGATTTACAAGCTCTTGTAATTAGTCAAAACTACCGTCAAGTTCAGAAAGCAAGTTTGCCCCGAGAAGAACTCAAGCACTCACTGATCCACGTTTTCCAAGTAACTCCATCATCAGGGAGCGGGCTCTCAAGCTCTTGTCCCTGAACCTAGCAAACTTCCTCAGTGTCTGAGCGCACTGCACGCAAAGTGCTTGTTTCAGATTGCCACCGTCATATAACTGAAACAATGGCAATGTTAACAGGTTTGTCAAAAACTTAAGCACGCACTTAAGAACACGAAGAACATCGCAAATGAACAACTTACAGGATCTCCAATCAACTTCTCATATGCTGCTGTCAAGTTGAGTTCACTTAGTACACTCATCCTGCTGTCGGTGTCCAGACATATCACGCAGACCTGCAAGTGTACCACTAGTGTTAGAAATTTTAATTATTATTCAAAGTATTTTGACGTCACATCCTGTTGAACAGACTAGTATGAATAAATGTGGTGCATTTGATGCAATAATCGTCGGTAGAGGGCGTCTGTCGTGTCGGTGGGGGTCGACTAGTATATAAAACAGGTTTTGAAGTTTAGTTGCAGTTGGATATAATTTTGGCAGCAGTTACATCAAGTCTTAGTGAGGTTGCAAGTGTTAATAAGTGCAGTAAAGTTTTGCGGAGCGGATGAGAGAGGATGACGTGGGCTCTCATCCCCTCCGCCGCAGAAGGGCTGGGCGCAGGCGTGCTGCCCATGACCGCCGCCTGCCCCCCTAAGAAGGGTCCCCGGGCGATAGACACGGCGAGTTTGTCGCCCGATGGAGAATGGCCCTCGAGCCGGGAGGTGCATCTCTGTGTTCACGATGCACCTCTGTCAGGGAATTTAGACGTAGATCAAGAAGGACGGAGGGTCTGCTTTGGCAGACATCGTTGGCTGGGTAATGCGAGTGCTTCCGGTCTCGTTGCTTATCCACCAGGCGACGAGCTGAACACCGTGGGGTTTTAGTCAGTGCGACTCCGACATAACCGCAGTGCCTCCCCGTGGTACTCCGGTATCCATAATGGATTTCCCCACGTTTAAAAAGTATTAAAGTGCAGTAAAGTTACATCAAGAGCTAGTGTTATGACGAGAATTTGTGTTATGATAAATGCAGTAGTGTGTTTAGCTGCTAAGTGGAATTGATTCAGTATTAACAACTAATTTGGCGTTTTAAATACGCTTGAGTTTTTACTAGTTAGTTCTTCTCAAACTTGAACCCTATTTACACTCAGACAGGGTTGCTGCAACTAGCTTTAACAAGGGGAATTTCATTCTCACTATAGGTTACTCCTTCCACTTTCTCTGTGCATACACTCTGGCGTCTAAACATGCTCCTTCCATTCCACCGGACCAGACTCGCACGAAACGTTTTTCCTCCACGTTTCTGATACAAACCGCTAAGGTGTGGAACGCCCTTCCAGCCTCCGTGTTCCCAACCAAGTACAATCTAGGTGCCTTCAAGAGAAGAGTGAATAGGCATTTTCTAGGCAAGCGCGCTCCATCCTAGACCTCATCATTGCTTTACATCAGGCATGATTGTCGTCAAGCACAAGCCTTTCAATGAAAAAAAAATGCAAATTGTCTGATAACAGACAGGCGCGGGTCACGGAACTATGAAGTGGGAGGGAAGTCATATGACGACCGAATGGCGTAGTGGTAGCAAACCTGCCGTCTGCGCCGGAGGTCGTGGGCTCGATTCCCACTACTGGTAAATGTTTGTGTGATGAACATGAATGTTTTCCAGTGTCTGTTGTTTTTCAAAATATAACTGAATAAGATGAGGTCACCGTTTGGACAGCCCTCTGTGCAGAGCCTGCATGGAGGAGGACAAAACACCGGCACAGGTGCTTCTAAGATGCACGGACCAACGCGAGACCTACCTGGGATCCTCAGCAACACTCCAAGATATCCTGTGCGACCTGGGAGGCCTCTTCGGATTCTGGAGTGAACTCGGCTGGCTGGAGTGATCCGGCGAGGACCTGCATCAACGACGTCACACGCAACGGGCGAAATATCGTTTACTCGCGGAAAAGTCCCAGGGGAGAAAGAAAGAAAAAAGAAGATGACGTCAAGCAATAGTTACCAGCATTGTGGAGGGAGCAGACCCGGCGCACAGTTCCTGAGAGTCACTCGCTGCTTCACGAGGGTCCGCGTGCAGCCAGTGCTGCGGCCAGACCGCAGCGGAGTCCGACATGAGGTAGTCTTGTTTGCCTAGGACTCCGAGTCAAGCATTATGTACGCAGAGCGTAGAAACACTACTTATTACTCCCAATGATATTATTTAAATAAAAAACATTGATTACTCCTATGTGTAAGCTCTCTTGACTAGGAGTAAGAACGTTACTTTCGTTTTGTTTTCTTGAACTATCCCAATATTAAAATTTAAATACTGCGAACTATGGTTAAGGCACTGACATAGCGGGAACTGCAATGCAATCACAGAACACTATATATGAATGCAATATGCAAAAGCATATTATGCTCACAATTTTTTGCAGTTGTAAGCAAATGCAAGAAATTAGAAAACTGAATACCAAGCAAAAAAATTGCAATTTGTAAACACAGAACACTGTATACCTACTCTGTGTCTGTTTGTAAACATCAGAATTCTGCGTCTCTGCCTCCTCCGCCAGGAGTATTAATGTTCTGTGCTCTGCCTGCTGTGGGTTGTCTATGATTCTGTGGTCTGTGACAATTCACATCACAATTTGGCCATTAGAGATTTTGGCGTCTTGGGCATAGGCACAGGCTACAAAAACACTGTTTGATTATTTAATATTTTCAGAGAGTAGGTATTTCTTTGATTGAGTCTGAACTAAAATTAATAAACAATAGACTTACTTCTAAAAAAAAGCGCGGGAAACTTCTGATTTGGTGGACGTGTTTTTTGGTTTATTGATTTTAATTGTTTTATAAAGTGGATCAGTGGAGGTTTTTTGTGTAAAATAGTAGTTAGTTAATAGTTTTTACATATTTTTATTGATATTTCATATAAATAGTGTAAATAGGTACTACTTATCTGGTAAGCGTATAGTTTTCTACTATGGGCCCGGGGGTTGACCCACCCCCGGATAACCCCGGACTGGGGGGTCCAGGGCCAGACACTGGCCCTCCTAGTCCTGTAGCTTATAATGTAGTTATTGACGACTCATCGATGGACACTGAGGATGGTCTTATTCCTCTCTCAGAACGGAAAAGAGTCAAACCACAAAAAAGGTGCCGAATTTGCAAAACAAAGAGAAGTAGAAGTAGGAACGGTAAACAGATTACTCATGAATGCCAATGTGACGATTCAGACGAGAAGTTGGTCCCTGTTGTGAATAATGCTCAAGGCGAAAAAACTGTGCCTGTTGAAACTCATGTCCCTCCTTTCAATAATAGTGTCTCCGCTACACAACCCACTGGTGCAGGTCCCTCACAACCGCAGTTAGTAAGGAAATATGTAAGCACAGATTCAGGGCCGTTCACTGTTCACATTCAAAGGATAACCACATCTCCGAATGATCCTGTTACGCTGCATCCTATACAATTTGGCAAAGATTTAAAAAAATATAATATCAATAATATAGTTAATGGTAGCTTAAAACGTATTGGCAGAAATAGAGTTTCTATGGCATTTACCAACTACGAAGATGCTAATTTGTTCACAGATAACCCACTAATTGCTAATCTCTCATACAAGGTTTTCATACCTAGTTTTATTGTCACAAGAGTAGGTATTGTCAAGGGTGTACCCCAAGACTGGTCTGAGGACGAGATTCAGGAAAACATTACTGTTCCTATGGGTTGTGGAAAAATTATAAAGGTTAGGCGTATTAAAAGAAAAACACCGAAAGATGATGGTACTAGTTTATTTATTAATACCAACATGGTTGTATTGACGTTCGATGGTCAAATATTACCAAAAAGAGTTTACATGTGCTATACAGCGCTCCCTGTTGAATTGTACATATTTCCAACTATACAGTGCTACAACTGCTGCAAATTTGGTCATACTAAATTGCAGTGCAGGTCAAAGCCTCGTTGTTTTAAATGCGGGGACGAACATGTCTCAGACACTTGTAACATTATCTTGGAAAATGCTTATTGTCTCCATTGCACTGGTCGCCACTTTGCCACTAGCAAACTTTGTCCCGAGTTCTTGAGACAACAAAAAATTAAAATTTCTATGGCCCAGAGCTGTATATCTTACGCAGAGGCAGCCAAAATCCATCCCCCTTCTTCAAAACCTTATACCGATGTTGCAGCCTCGTCGCCTCAGTTCGAAAATAAAAATATTACACTAACAAGACCATCTTCGCCCAATACAATATCTCATAAAAAAACAGTATATATTCAGCGCCGTGTACCCCCAAAACAAACTGGAGGTTACGACCGCACCATACATGACGAAATTATAAAGGAATACAATAATAATAATTTCCAAACACCTAATGGAAATGTACTAAAACATAAATCAAATACGACAATACCTCAACAATCTATAGGTCAATTAATTTTGGAACTTATTAAATTACTTTCAAATACCAGTAATCTATTTCCGAGCGATAGCTCTTCACCGTCCAACGCCGCCGAATCATTATTGACAGCTTTAAACAATTTTTTTAAGTATGGATCACAACATACTTCAATGGAATTGTAGAAGTGCAATAAGCAAAAAAACTGACATTATTTACTTATTAAATAAATATAAGCCCATGGCTATGTGTCTCTCTGAGACATGGTTAAAACCAGAGTTTTCCTTCAGGATCTCTGGTTTCGTTACTGTGAGAAGTGATAGACATGATGGGTATGGTGGAGTGGCCATACTCATTAATAAAGCCTTCTCACATAAGATTATTTCACTCCCTCCCCTCAGTGATGGTATTAATGCCATTGCTGTAATAGTAAATAAGATTTGTATAATTTCTGTGTATATACCTCATCCTTCTTCTTCCTTATACAATGAATTTAGTCAGTTGCTTACTACCTTGCCTAGCCCATTTTTAGTACTTGGGGACTTTAACTGCCAAAATCGATCATGGGGTAGTGTTAGCACTAATTGTTATGGTGAAATGATGGCAGATATATTAGACTATCAAAATGTATGTATATTGAACAACGGCACTCCAACTCGACGTACTGGTCCCACTGAAATTCTTAGTGCTCCTGACTTGTCCCTTTGCTCCCCAAGTCTGGCATCTCTGATATCCTGGAGTGTACTTGATAATTCTTTTGGCAGTGATCATATTCCAATTCTTCTTTCATTACCGATATCCTGCCCTCCTCGTAACCTACAACACAAACCTAGATTAAAACATAAATTGCCAGATGACTGGAGTACATTTAAACATTATGTGGAAAAAAAACTATCTAGCCTTCCTATTGCTAACAGTGGTAATGAAACAGTATGTGCCGATGAGTTTACTAAAGTCTTGATTGATGCCGCTAACGCTTTATTTCCATTAAAAGGCAATAGATCTAGTAAAATACCATTTCCTCCCTGGTGGGATAGTGAGTGCACTAAAGCTATAAAGCAGCGGAAGGAGGCAGAGAAAAGGTATTTGTAACAGAATGTTATCATTCAAGTTCGGAAATTAGTTTCCCTCGAATCTAAAGGTCTTGCTCAATCTGTTGATTGTTTTCACGGGTACTTACGGTGGTGGATGGTGGAGCCCTGCGGCAGATTCAGTTCAGGTTGTGTGTCCAATTCGAGTCCAGTGTTCCAAAAAAGGCAAACAGCGCGTGGCCCGTGTAACAGTGCCGATTTTCGATGACCAACTGACTGTCTTCTACGAAAAAATCTCCACCCAACCGTATGCGTTTTGAATGAGCCCCGTGATTGGTCGAACCAAAGACCGGGCAAGGATTTGAAAGATTCGTTTAGAAATTGTTCCATGATGACTACAGAGAATTTTGAAATTTATACCCAAACAGCGCATTCCACTCGCAAGCTACTTAAAAAGAAAAAATTCGAGGGTTGGAGACGATTTTGTGAGTCCTTGAATCCAGATATATGCCCATCGATAGTTTGGAAAAATATTAGAAGATTTAAATCAGCTTTCTGTTCATCTTCATCAAGTACATTACCTATTGAGCTAGCTGACCAATTTATGGATAAGTTGGCTCCTTCATCTGCTCCCAATTTCATAAATACCCAGTGTTGTATTCCCTTCTCTATAGCCTGTAGCTACACAGACCTTAATGCCCCTTTTTCTTTGTCTGAACTAAAAGGAGTACTCTCTTATGTAAAAGACTCATCACCAGGCGAAGACGGCATCACATACTCTTTCATGATAAACTGCAGTGACTCTACCTTGAACTATTACTTGAGTATTTTAAATGCTATCATGTTGTCTGGAAATATACCTTCTTCTTGGAAAGCCCAAGACGTAATTCCCATATTAAAACCAAACAAACCAGCTTCTGATGTTTCTTCTTTTCGTCCAATAGCCTTATCATCTGTTCTTGCCAAAATAGCTGAGCATCTTGTTAAAAACAGATTAGAATTTTGTTATGACTCTGTGGTTTTACTCATAAAGTATATGCATTCTTATCAAGCATCACAGACTAGTCGTATTATATAGTTTTTGACATTGACTTTTATACTCTTTTTGACAATTATATTTTTCGTCCCTTCCAAGCGACGACCAGACCTGAACACACGTATTTTTATTTCTTGGACCCATCTCCAGATTCCAGCCACGAAATACCTTTGCTGCGCCCTTCCACTGCCATAGTCGTATCAGGTTATTGCCCCAGGAGAAGAGGTACGTGGCAGAATATAATTACAAACATTTCTTCGAGCACGTGAACGTGCTTATAACCTCAAATGGCACCAGGACTGGGTGATCCAATCTCATCCAGCTCGTCGTCGACCACAAACTATGTAATTAATGGTGGAATTAACATCGAAAAATTGGACGGTGTTTCCAATTATAACACTTGGAAATTTGGAGTTAAAAATTCTCTTGTTCTGGAAGGTCTGTGGGATAGCGTCTTAGGCACTGAAAAAGACACAATTAAAGACGCGAAGGCATTAGCTAGAATATCATTAAGCCTAAAACCTACTCTTTATCAAATATTATACGGAATTACGACAGCTAAAGCAGCATGGGAAAAACTTCAATCTGTCTTTGAAGACAAAGGATTATTCCGAAGAGTTTCACTTCTCCGTCAACTTCATCGGGTTGATTATACCCAATATGAAAATATGACAAAATACATTGAAGCTATATTTACCCTCGTGCAGCAACTTGCGGACATAGGAAAGGTCATCGAGGATGAAGAAATTGCAGAAATATTACTTTCCGGGCTCCCTCAGGAATTTGATACACTCGTGTCAGCCTTGGAGACTGCATCGATGACAAATGCTTTATCTTCAGAGCTAGTGCGTGCTCGCCTGATACAAGAAGAATACAGAAAGGTCAAGACTGAAAACCAGCCTAGTAGTTCATCCAGTAGTGCACTTTTTGCTAAGAATTTCAACAAAAAGAAAATAGTCTGTAGTTTTTGCCTACGGCAGGGGCATGTGAAGGCCCGATGTTTCAAGTTGAAGAGACAAAAGACAGAAAAGAACAAAAAGGATGCAGAACAGACTGTATTTGCTTCATCTTTTCTGGCAACTTCGCAGAGCACAGGTCTAATAGTTGATAGTGGCTCGTCATCTCACATGTGTAATAATGCTAACTTACTATGTAATTTAAAGACCAATAGAATTGTGTGTGTGTTGAAATTACTTGTGCTGATAAGGGGACCAAACTGGAGAGCTCTGGTGTAGGAGATATGCATGTAAGCATAAACGGTTTTACTAAAACTTTAAATAATGTTTTATATGTTCCGCAGTTGTCTGAAAACTTGCTTTCTGTCAGTAATTTGTGTAATGAAGGTTTGGTTGTTGTTTTTAAGGATGATGGGTGTTTTATTTATGACAGTTGTAGTATACAAGGCAATCACATTATGTCTGCTAATTTATGTAAGGGTGTGTACAGATTGAACAGTGTGTCTGTCAAAGAGCGATCACTGGTTGTGAGTCATAGTCATATAATGCAAGATGCTGATTTGTGGCATAGAAGGTTGGGCCATCTTAGTGTCAGAGGTATGCGTTTGCTTGGGCAGGATGCAGCCCGTAAGATCACGTTTCAGGTTGACAAGGATTTAACTCCGTGTGTTGCCTGCCTTGAGGGGAAGCCTGTGGCCAGGGCCTATCCAAAAGGATCAACGAGACGGGCTAACCAGCCTTTGCAATTACTGCACAGTGATGTGTCTGGACCTTTCAAGGACTTGAGCTGGAGTGACGCAAGGTACTTATTAACTCTTACTGATGATTTCTCTCGTAAAAGCTTTGGATATTTATTAAAGAAAAAATCTGATGTTTTAGATTGTTTTATCCATTTTAAGAATTATGTAGAAAAGCAGACCGGATTGCATATAAAATGCTTGTGTTCTGATAATGGTGGTGAGTACTGCAATGACAGGTTTAAGCAATTCCTAGAAAAGGAAGGAATAGCTCACCAACTTACAGTACCGTATTGTGCTCAGCAGAATGGTGTCTCTGAACGCCTTAATAGAACATTGATTGAAAAGGCTAGGTGCATGTTGGTACAGGCAGGTCTTTGCAACCGTTTTTGGGGTGAGGCTGTTATGACAGCAATTTATTTGAAAAACAGGAGCCCCACAGCGGCGTTGGCAGGACAGGTGCCTGAGGAGGTATGGTCCCGACATCCTGTTAGTCTCGGACACCTTCGTGTATTTGGATGCATTGCCTATTCATTGATTCCTGAGCCTACTCGTACTAGTAAATTGAATGCTAAAGCAAAATTGTGTATTTTTGTTGGTTATTCAGAATTAACTAAAGGTTACCGACTTATAGACCCATCTAATCCTAGGAAGGTAATTTTATCAAGAAATGTGCATTTTATTGAAGATAAATTTTATAAGGATTTTAAATGCATTGACATGAATAATCCTAATAATAATAAAAATATAATCTCAATCTCATCTCATGAATACAATAATAATTTGAACTGTGATAATAATGAATATTATAATGATGAATTAAATAGTAATGATAATAATAATTTGAATAATTCTAGTCAGTCAATCCACAATGAAAGTCAGTCTAATATTGATGTAGATAAATCACACAATATTTCATGTGAATTTAAAGATGCTGAGTCCGGTGATGACTGCAATGCTGAGTCTTCTGCTGACCAACCGGAGGTGCAGCCGGTGAGTCGCGAGAATCCAGCAGTTGGAGGGGAAGGTGCGACTAGTACAGAGCAGTCTGTGACTGTCAGCGGCCGCCCTATTCGCAGTACACGGGGTAAACCGCCTGTGAGATTTGGCGATTATGAAATTGGTATGTACACCAGTTCTTTATTTGAGGAGCCACAAACATATGAAGACGCAATAGCATCATCAAACTCGTCTGAGTGGCAAAAAGCTATGGAGGAAGAGTATCACTCACTTCTACAGAATAAGGTCTGGAAGTTGGTGGATAGGCCTTCTGACACTAATGTTGTAAAATGCAAGTGGGTATACAAACTTAAGCATGATACGTCGGGTAACTTTGATAGGTTTAAAGCTCGCTTAGTTGCTCGCGGCTTTACCCAGAAGGAAGGCATAGATTATACAGATACGTTTTCACCTGTAGTGCGTCATTCGACGTTGCGTACTCTATTTTCGTTGGCACATCATTTAGATATGTCTATGGAACATATTGACGTGACGACTGCATTTTTGAATGGCGATTTGAATGAAACGATTTATATGGAGCAACCAAAAGGTTTTGTCTGTGATGAGAGTAAGGTGTGTATGCTTCAGAAAAGTATATATGGACTCAAGCAAGCTAGTCGAATGTGGAACATAAAGGTGCATATTTTGCTGTCGACTAATGGATTTGTTCAGAGCAAATGTGAGCCCTGCGTTTATGTAAAGAAGAATGATAAGGATCTCACAATCATAGCTCTCTACGTTGACGATTTTTATATTTTCTCGACATGCAATACTAAAGATTTGTTTGACTTATTAAGTGTAAATTTTACTGTTAAGCATCTTGGTCCAATTACTAGTTGTTTAGGTATACGTGTTGTTAGAAATAAGAATGTATTAACTCTGGATCAGTCTGAGTATATTAAGAGATTACTTATACGTTTTAAAATGTCTGACTGTAAGCATGTATCCACACCTATGATTGTTAATAGCAAACTTGAAAAATCAGCAATTAGATGACAATATTTATCAGTTTAGGCAATTAATAGGCTGTCTAATGTATTTGTCGGTTTGCACAAGGCCTGATATAGCTTATAGTTGCAGTCAGCTAAGCCAATATTTAACTGCTTTTGATAAAAGTCATTGGGTAGCTGCTAAACGAATATTGCGATATTTAGCAGGTACTGTTAATTTAGGACTTTGTTTTTATAAAAGTAATGCTTTAAGTATAGCTGCTTATACAGATGCTGACTGGGGAAATGATATAAGTGATAGAAAATCATATACAGGCTTTGTTATAAAATTAGGTAACAGTGTAGTTAGCTGGGAAGCTAGAAAGCAGCGATGCGTAGCTTTGTCCAGCACAGAGGCGGAATATTTAGCCATAGGCGATGTTACAAAAGAGTTGTGTTTTATTAGGAATTTCTTGATGGAAATTTTAGATAAACACTTAGATATTGTAATCTTTAATGATAATCAGAGTGCACATAAATTGCTGCTGGCTAAAGAGTATTCGCATAGACGCACCAAGCATATAGACATACGTTACCATTTTGTTAAGGATCTTATATCTAAGTATAATATAACTGTTAAGTATTTACCGACTAAAAAAATGACAGCTGATGTACTTACTAAGCCTTTAAGTAAAGCTAAACTTTTGTATTTCTTACAAGATTTGAATTTGAAATGTTTGTAATAAACGACTGATAAACATTAATGTACATAATAAATGTGCATAGTGTGATTATCTATAATTTAAGTAAGACTTATTTTGAATTGCTTTAACTTTAATTAGCTTTAATTTTTGAACATGCTGATGTATCTTTATATGTACAATTGATAAGAATGAGGGGAAGTGTTATGACTCTGTGGTTTTACTCATAAAGTATATGCATTCTTATCAAGCATCACAGACTAGTCGTATTATATAGTTTTTGACATTGACTTTTATACTCTTTTTGACAATTATATTTTTCGTCCCTTCCAAGCGACGACCAGACCTGAACACACGTATTTTTATTTCTTGGACCCATCTCCAGATTCCAGCCACGAAATACCTTTGCTGCGCCCTTCCACTGCCATAGTCGTATCAAATTTTTCGTTGAAAATAATAATATTTTGACAGCTAATCAGTTGGGATTTAGAAGGGGCCGTAGCACCATAGACAATATAAGTATTCTTACTTTGGACATTCGGTTAGCTTTCTCAAAAAATAAGTCGGTTATTGCGGCTTTTCTTGATATTAGCTCAGCGTATGATAATGTGCTGATCTCAGTATTACATAAAAAATTACATGATTTACATGTACCACAATTATTGATTACGTTTATCATCAATATGCTTTCTGAAAGATGTATTAAATTAGACCTAAACAATGGTACTCAACTATCAAGGCTAGTATGGAGAGGCTTGCCCCAGGGGTCAGTCCTTAGTCCATTACTGTACAACGTTTATACCTATGATTTAGAAACATCCTTAAACTCAGATATAAATATTCTGCAATATGCTGATGATCTGCTTATATACAACTTAGACAATTCTATAGAAAATGCTAGTAACCGCTTATCTAATACTCTTAATAAGCTAAATGACTGGTTAGATGTAAATGGACTAGAATTGTCTGTTAGTAAAAGCACTGTGGTTGTATTCTCTAGACGAAGAAGGATTCCGGATTTCAATGTACTTTACAGGGATAAACCTATACCTGTAAAGTCTGAAGTTAAATTTTTAGGAGTAGTTCTAGATTCAAAACTTACTGGAATACCTCATTGTGAATATATTGTAAATAAATGTGAAAAAATTTTAAATATGATGAGGTGTTTAACCGGCGTCTGGTGGGGTGCCCACTCTTTTTGTTTGCATCTTATTTATAACGCTCTCATCCGTAGCTTACTAGATTATGCTACTTTTATTATAGAGCCCTGTAGTGCCATTGCTCTTAGCAAATTAGATTGCGTGCAAGCCAAAGCTTTAAGGATCATCCTTGGAGCTATGAAATCTAGCCCTATCAATGCTATGCAAATAGAGTGCGTTGAACCACCTTTACGTTTAAGACGTCAATATTTATCTGATAGGTATCTATTCAAAGCTATGCAATTTTCTGATCATCCCCTTCGTGATAAACTTCATCTTCTTTCGGAATGTATAGACACCTGTTCTTACTGGTCCCATAAATCACCGCCCCGTCTTATCAAGAGTTATCGAATATTTTGCTCCATACAAGCGCCGATGTATAGTACATATTGTTACCCAACGTTTAATTCTAAATATAAGGCACTGACAATCATTCCGGATGTTAGGATCAATCCAGATATTCCAAGAAATCAATTGGAAGCTCCTCGGTATGTGAACATATTAAAAGCAAATGAATTTTTGGATTTTCATTATATATATAGTGATGCTTCGAAACATTCATCAGATGGCATAGTTGGAGTGGGAGTTTTCCATTTCCAGTATAATATTGTCCAGAAAACAAAACTTCCGCCTGAATCATCTGTATTTACTGGAGAATGTCTTGGCCTGTTTAAATCTGTTGAATATATTCTTCTTGCTAAACTTAAGAAATCCGTTATATTTACTGACTCTATGAGTGCTCTGCAAGCTTTATCTAGGTTCCCATTCAAATCTAAGTCTGGTCAGATCAACCATGTTATTATTAAAATCAGAAACCTACTAGTTACATGTAATGAAAAAGGCTATACAGTGGTGTTTTCCTGGGTACCAGGTCACTCCGGCATTTCGGGAAATGAACGCGCTGATCAGCTTGCCAATGAGGCTATTTTATGCGGAGATATGGCAGACTATTGCAATGATGCCCATGATTTGTGTACATTGCCAAAGAATTCACTTCAAGAATCTTGGAGAGTGACTTGGTCGATTTCCAGCCAATCAAAAGGCAAAAAATTTGCTAGGATTCAAAGCTCTATTCCATCGAAGCCATGGTTCTCAAGTTTGAAGTTGAGCAGGAGAGTGACGTGTATCTTGACGCGTATGCGTCTGGGCCACGTTTGCTCTCCAGTTCATCTGGCTAGATTTCATATTGTGAACAGTGATTTGTGCGAGTGTGGTGAGGTGGGTGACCTGAATCATATATTTTTATCTTGCCCAAAATATAACCGGGATCCATTTTACCAGGGTCTTATTCAGTGTAATATACCACTTCCTACTTCTGTTGACATCCTCTTGTCCTCCGATATATCCTGTGTATATAAACTGTTTTCTTCATTCATTCTATTAAATGATATTAAGTTGTAAATATGTAGTATAAGTCTTAAATAAGTATTCCATTATATTTTTATCTATACTTTTCTGATCCTTTTCTAAATTCCGTTGTATATTTCAAAATTTTGGTTTAAATTTATAAACAAGTTTCCTCGTTTTATTAATAAAAAAAAATAAAAAGAAAGAAAGAAAATAACAAAAAATTGACAATGGCTCAATCGCTCAACGCGCGGAGCCAATTCCTCAAAAAGAAGAAGACTTACTTCTCTGAATCTGATTAATACCTATATCGGAGCGAAAATTACCAACCTACTCTATGGGAGCGAATACTTAACTCAAAAGAAGAAGAAGACTGTTTATTTAGTAAAAATCAAAAATGTATTGCATTGTGCAAAACTGTAAAAGTGTTTGGACACCTAATTCGGGCATTAAATTTCACAGGTGATTGTATTTATGCCTTTCAAATTCTATATTATAGCCTAAAGCTTATACTGCTGCGTCCTCCTTCTCCCTTTTTAACATCTAATGGGCCTGATTGGAGTCCTGTGAGGCGAACAGGGTCAGCTGTCATTTGGGATATGTTTTTATACGGGCGATATGGTGCTTCTCATCCCATGGTTTGAGGACTACAGTGAAGTTGCATGGGAAGATAAAACAGAAGAATTCTCATCACTCATCGATGATAAAACTCTGTCTGTTTAAATTGTTACTAAGGTTTTTTTTAATGGAAGATTGGGACTTTCAGTCAGAGGGGCAATTTTAGTGCCCTTAAAAGAAAAGTCCAGCTAAAAACTTTCTAGTCGAAAAGTCATAATGTAAGTTAAGTTTTGTACCCAAAGGGTAAAACAGGACTCTATTACTAAGAGGGACGGGACGGGAGGCGGTCTGTCTGTCCTGTCGGTCATCAGGCTGTATCGCTTGAACTGTGATAGTTACACAGTTGAAATTTTCACAAATTTCTGTTGCAGCTATAACAGCAAATACTAATGAAAAGAATGAAATAAATATTTAAGGTCACTCACTTCACTTCATCAAGTTTTTTTACTTCTGATTCGATTCCCACTACTGGTAAATGTTTGTGTGATGAGCACAAATGTTTTCCAGTGTCTGGGTGTTTTTCAATATATTGTATTCACGTATATTTATAGTATGTATGTATATTTATCAGTTATCTAGTACCCATAACACAAGCTATCGCTTACTTTGGGGCTAGATTGTAATGTGTAAAATGTTCCGTATAAATTTATTTATTATTTTGGAGTGGGAGGATCTTCTTTGCAAAATGCAAATTTGTATGAAGCCGCACAAAGCTACTATAGCATTTGTGAGGTGTGATTTAATCTCGCTATCTCTGTCTAATCAGAAATGCATTTGTGAGATGTGATTTAATATCGCTATCTCTGTCTAATCAGAAATGCTTATAATGTTTTTATTATTTGATTTTAACGTTTTTATTATTGATTGATTTGATTTGATGATTTAATTAGTGTTTTCAGTGTTTGTCATTATTTTTATTGTAGTTTATGAAGTGATAGTATATAAAGTGATAAAGGAATTGGAGTCAAATATCCAATAATGTTTTATTTCAGCTTCCCAAAAGACGATGATAGAAGGAATACATGGTTAACCAGTATAAGAGTTAAGAGTAAATTCTATTCATCGGCCAAAATATGCAGTTTGCATTTCAAAACTGAAGACTATGATCCAGAGATGGCAGGAAAACTTGTAAATAGTGCTGTACCATGCTTTTCATCTCATCCATTGGAAACTTCTGCAACCTTTATTGAGGTAAAGTTCATTTCTTTCTTTCTTTCTTAACCAACCAACCAACTAACTAACTATTTCTTAACTCAACGGATTCACTGTTTTCAGTTTTGCATGATCTGTTTGGACCCTCACCGTAAACTGTACCAAGCAAGCAAATATCATTTAGATTCAGAATATGAACATCTAACTGGAATTTCGGTAAGTTGTTTTGACTTCAGATTAGAATACAGGGATTTTAAAAAATATTATTATTATCTCTTTACTAGATATTTTGAGAAATAGTCAATATTTAACAGAGATACTCTAATTGTTGTTGTAATGGTAAACGTTTAAAAAAAGGTCATTTGCGTGTATATCAACAGACGATATTGAACCCCAAAACATTTTTGTAGAATACTGAAAAATATATTTTACTACCATTGAAATATAGAGTGTAAAATTGAATGTACCTAGTTCAAAACGTAAATATATGTGAAATTAAATTAACTTTGCGTGTTAAAGCTTAATTTCTATGTTGAAGTATAGCGTATTTTCTTGAAGTACATTCAATTTTACCAATTTTATACAATTAAACCAATAGACGTAAAATTAATTTTTCAGTGTTAATTTTTTTTATTTCACTTCACTCAGGAGAGTGTGAAAACATTACATGAATAGCTCCCCTGTTGAAGATTGTGGTGGTGTTTCACCCATTATTTCTTATAGCTTTAGGAATTATTATCAATCAACTCTCTGTAAACACTTTGACGACCTCCCTGGCGCAGTGGCGGCGCGCTCGGATTCGAGTGGGAGGTCGCGGGTTCGATTCCCGCCACAGGCCACTTTGGAATTTAATAATTTCTAATTTGGCTCAGGTCTGGTCTGGTGGGAGGCTTGGGCCGTGGCTAGTTACCACCCTACCAGCAAAGACGCACTGCCAAGCGATTTAGCGTTCCGGTGTGATGCTGTGTAGAAACCGTTGGGGTAAATTTACTTACCCTTCCAAGTTAGTACTGTGGCGTGGTGTACATCCATAATCACGAATTGTAAATACGAATTGTTAATAACGTAAAACTCAAAACATTACGGCATTACGCCACATAATCTTGCAATGCATTGTCGTGAGTCGGGACGCGCGACGGTCGTGACGTAGGTACATAATGGAAACGAGCGGCGCGCCGCCGCGCCGCGAACTCCGGCCACTGCGCATGCGCCGCCCGAGACTCGACCGCCGACCGTAGCCGGCGCCCGCGCCAGTCACCCGATCACGCGCTCGGTACTCGGCCGCGCACGCCGTCACGCGCCCCTTCTACTCGTCTTCGATTCACAGTGTCAACCAAACGTGTAGTAACATAAATAATAATAAATACAGTTATCAATAAATACAGTGTTTTAGTTCGTGGTATACACCCCACAGTACGATAACATCTTACACTGCATCATCACTTACCATCAGGTGAGATCGCAGTCACGTACTAACTTGTATGAATAAAAAAAAGACAACAACAGAGTAGACAGCAAACTAACCAAATCAACTGAGCCACTAGTTCCAGTTTTGGCCACTGGATCAGAAAAGTTTGTGGCGTCTGTTTTCCTCCATGCAGGAGGAAGAGAGAGGGTCCATGCATGCACCCTCGCCTGGAACCTTAAGAAGCCAATAGATGGCATCCTCTCTCCATTCCAGCTGGGAGATGTAGTCAACTTCACGCTGATGTTCTGCAGCGAGTGCGCTCAACGGCTGATCAACTGCTGCAAGCTCAAAGAAAAGAGTCTGAGAGCCTTCCAGCTGTTGACAGACCTGCTTCACAACAATGCAGAGGTGAGGAACTCTTACATCATTAACGTGCGAAATAGCTAATACTGTTTTTTTTTATTTAGTCCACAAAACTGACTACAATTTTTGTATACTATCAAGTTGGTAGCTTTAGAAAATTTAGTTGTTAATTGAGTCTACAGGATGTGGACGTAGCATGCGTGATTAAATAGTACAATAACTACAGCGCAACATACACGCTTATCTAACAAACTAAACAAGAAGTAATTACTATTAAAGTTTAGTAACAATAAGCATGAGAACATACACACACACACACACACACACACACACACACTAGCATTCACACATTTCACCTACCTACTTAGATTTAACTTTCAATATGTAATATAAATAGTATGCTATGGAAGAGCGGGGCTGCCTGCCACAAGTTCTAGTTTTAACTAGGTACTTATTGGGTTGGCCCCAAACCACTATAATATGTTTATGTAACTCTAATTCTGAAATAAATATTTTTTCATTTCATTTCATTTTCATTCATCAACAAACAAAAAGAAGAAAAAATAAGTTAACAGATTACTAACTTATGATATTAATTACTATCTTATCTGGGAACTCAATTTTTTTTAAATTATTATTACTTATTTACTGTTATTTACCTTCTAACAATAATATATTTCCAGTTGTCGCCGCAGACGCTGTCGTCGGTGGACCGCGCGCGCTGTCGGTTGACGTCCAGCGTCGTGAAGAAGACGTTTGAGCCCAACCATTGTGACGTTTATGTGACGGAGGACACTGAGAGCATCAACAAGGTTTGTTCATTGTTCGTTGTCGTAAAGGATTCCACCCATACATAGTCGACGTACCAAAGACGCGTATGAAGCGGTTTGATTCCTCGTTCCTGATACGCACTGCAAAAGCCTGGAATACGCTCCCAGGCAGTGTCTTACCTGCCACTTACAACCCGGGTGCCTTCAAATCAAGAGTGAATAGGCATCTTCTAGGAAAGCGCGTTCCAGCTTAGACTGTATCATCACTTTCCATCAGGTGTGATCACAGTCAAGCGCTAGCCTGCTAGCTAGTATAAAAAAACTCTGTATTCTCTACGAGTTACACGGTGGTCTCACCTTATGGTAAATGACGATGCAGCCGAAGAAAGTGTAAGTAACTCACCCCTAACGATTTCCAACTTTCTACGCAGCACTATTTCATACAGAATATAAATTCTGAAGGCATCCACGATTATTAAATGATTTAGAAACCTCAGAATAAACCGACAAAAGTAAAAGCCACAACGACAACCTCCCTGGCGCCGTGGCGGCGCGCTCGGCTTCGAGTGGGAGGTCGCGGGTTCGATTCCCGCCACGGGCCACTGGAATTTTATAATTTCTAAATTGGCTCAGGTCTGGTCTGGTGGGAGGCTTCGGCCAGGCTAGTTACCACCCTACTAGCAAAGACGCACCGCCAAGCGATTTAGCGTTCCGGTGCGATGATTGTAGAAACCGTTGGGTTAAATTTACTTACCCTTCTAAGTTAGTACGATAACATCTTAGGCTGCATCATCACTTACCATCAGGTGAGATCGCAGTCAAGTACTAACTGGTATAGTGTGAAAAAAACCATCATTGGCAGGCATCACTTATTTTGACACTAAACAATAATTCGTTTTATTTAAAGGTTAATATGAAAAATGAAAAAATTGATTTACACGAAAAGGCACAGTTAAAGTATGAAACTGATTTCCATCAGGATTTAGAATCTGGCGACATTTGTGATGATGCTGCGGAGTTTATGGCAGATGACAACACTGATGTAGAAATAACTAATGACGATGCGAACGACGGTGTAGATGTTGTGTATTGTAACGAGTGGTTGCGGAGATGGGCGACGCGGGCAGACGAGTTCAGGCGACAAGGGACGAGCGGAGACGAGGAGAGCCGTGGAGAAGGGAGCGAGAGCCGCGGAGAGGGGAGCGAGAGAGATGTGGGGAGTTGTGTGACCTTATAAAGGGCAGAGAGGCGTGCGGGGAATTATTATTAGTGATAGTGATTTTGAAGTGAAGTGATAGTGATGTACCAGTGAATAAGTGAATTTATTTTGTGTTACTGTGATATTTAATAGTTTGACAATATAATTTTGTGCGATGTGAAGCGTTTCATTTCTGACTCATAACAGTCAGAAGTTGGGATATATACCACACCCACGTGACGTGAAAAAAGAGGCCCGGAACATACGTGACGTCAGAGAGATTGCGGAAATCTGAAGAGGATTGGTTACCCAGCGAAAAATCTCACGTGAGTGCCGATGAAAGTAGTTATCGTCAAAATTGCTTTGAAGGATATGCATGATAATACGTGAGAAAGAAAAGCTGTTGAATCAAGTTTACTCGAGGGTAGTTTGAAAAAAAATCGGAAAAGTATGAAAACTGCTGAGTTGTACCTGATTGTAACCCGGAAAACGTGATGATATGAATGTGAAAAAGCAGGAGTTACAAGATTGATCAATTGGGTGAGATCTATCGGTGGAGTGACAAAAATGGGGTCAGGCATGTAACCGGTTAGCTACAACGGCAGCATAGCATGTCGCAACTGCTTATCATTTTTGTGAGACGATTTGACGGTAAATTTGATGATGAGTATTTGTAACTGTAGAAACTGAAATGAAGCGGGCAGTATATGTGCTATAATTATGGCTGTTTCATACTGTGTGCAATACGGAGAATAAAATCCAGTAAATAATTTCTCAAGATTTTCAATGCGTTTTACGAGGCATAAAGAAGTTCGAAGTGGAACAAGATGTGAGCACGTGAGCGTAACTAGGGCTGGTAAGTGTTCGGACCCTGAGATTGAACGTAGGGATTTTGAGAAGCTTTTGGTAATGTATGATCGTTCCAATATTACTACGAGAATGTAACGTCGGTGTTGCTAATATTTGTTTTTATGTTTCATGAACAACTGATGTGAGTCTAGCGCGTTGGTCAGCGTATCGCCTCGTGCGTGTTGGCTCGCCGTGCTGTGCTGGAGCTGCATCAGTGCGCTGGCTGCGTGTCTCAACGGGCATATGCTTGTGTCTAACCGTGGCTGCGTGGCGTTGAGGCTGCACATCATATAATGGACGTATGATGTCATCAACCAGATGGCGTCTCTGGTGAGCTGTATTTGTTCCAATTATGATTTTGATTAAAGTATTCAACTGTTTCTTGTGTCGACGTAGTAAATACCGCGCCGTTACGTCGTCGAGCATTGTGTTCATTTTAACTCAAAGTTAAAATTTGTATGAAATTATGTGTAGGTTATCAGATGAGTTGAGATTTGTTATCTCTAAAGGTACAAGTGCGTAGTGTTGTAGGGAGTTTAATTTAATAAGAATCGGTTATAGAAATGTTTGCGTGAAACTAGTAATATAGTCGAAATTATAATCTAGTGACACAGTTGACCAAAATTTATTGGCGTGCGCGTGTGTATGTTTGTGCATGCCTGTACATGTGAGCAAGGACTAAGACTTCTCGCAAGTGCAGCATGGCAGGAATTTTAGTGTCTTACTACAGGGGCTCAAGTCAATCGTTTGTTTGGAGATTATCAGCATTGTACGCTAGTAATCGATAAAATCCGTCATCATTAATTATTTGTGTTCAAAAAAAACGTGCAGGGCTATTGCAGTTTTTATAATGTTGGTAGTTTCAATGAAAAAGAAAATTGTGCTTGGCCGTCATAGGTATGCAACTATTAGTAAGAGTTCTTACGTGTAGCTGTACCTTTTTTAGAGAAAATTAGTAAGTTACATAGTGAGTTATGCAGAGCTAGGAAATAAATGGTTTTCAAAAATAGTTAAGAGAATAATCTTTGTTGTTTCGGACAAAAGTGTTGGGAAGTAAAAGGGATGGATTAAATTAGCGTCCGAAGTGTGAAAGTTGAGATAGATGTGTGATGTGATGAGAATGGATAGGAAAGGGAGGAAGGGACGAGATAGTATAGGGGACAAGTATGCAAGGCGAAGTTTGAAACTAGTGCCAGTTACCGAAAAAAAATGAGGAGTAGAAGTTTAGCGTGGTACGGTCACGTAATGTGTGGACTGGAAATCATGTAGGTAACAAGGAATGTTGAGTGCAAGTATGTATGTTGAGGGACGATGAAGTTGAGGAAGACCGAAAAAGAGGTGAATGGATTGCGTAAAAGAGGATACGAGTATAAAAAGAGTGGATTACAAGTTGACAGCTGATTTAAATGAATGTAGGAAGACGTGTTGTGCCGACTCCACATAATGTGGGAAAAGTACGATGAAGGAGAGTCTCAGTTGTGTAAAATTTTGTTGCGGTTTGAGGGTAACTGAATTTTGTTGCGAATTGAGGGTAAACTGATTGGTCTCATCTCTCAAATTCTAATATTCTGCTGTCATTTCCATTGTGAATAACTATCTTGAGTATACACTAAGCATACACTATGACCTGACAAACAGTTCTTCAGTAACCTGAGCTGGCACAATCACATGTGTTCAAAATTTTCTTATGTTTACAGTTACTATGCTGCGTCTGAGTGTTCGAGAGTGCCGTGGTATCAAGAGGCATCATCAGAGAAGGCGAGCGACTCCAACGGACCAGCAGCAGAGGGTCACTGTTGAGGCATCGTTCACGAATCGATGCAGGAGACTCCAGCCCGGTTAAGTTGAGTATCTAGTATCTAAATTACTAGTCATGCGAAACTTGTTTCATTGCTTATTTGGGGCTATTTGCATTTTGCTGCGCTGTTTCTCTTCTCTGACACCTGAAAAAGCGATATGGCCGAGCAGGGACTTGATTAGAAAAAGCAACGAGGTGACCGAGCAGAGACCTGATTCGTTGTTTCATAGTAAGCAGTGGGAGGTTACTAGTGTAGTGGTTGCTGTGTCATGATGGTTGTGCAGCGCACCACGCGTGTGGAGAGTAAAGGATCAAACTTTAATCTTTCTAAAGTTAGGCGCGACCCTGTAATCGTTTGGCAAAATTTAACTGGTATTCCATGAGTTAAATCGTATTTACATTCCAGATTTATTTGACTTTAAGTTAAAGTTTTTATTTTTGAGTTAGAAATTAGTAAAGTAATCAGTTTTAGCCTGTATTGTTGGTTGAGAGTCTGCTTCTGGAAACTTCAGTTTAGAAGTAGGTACCACCTAGTTTCGTTGGCGTTTGAGGTTTCAAGTTGCCTTTTAAAAGTGACCTTGAGTTTCATATTTGTGTTTGGAAGTTAAATTAGTTTTGGCCAGTACGAGAGTTGACTTGTAAGAGTTACACATTTTTAGTTACACATTGGAGTTTAGCGATTGGAGTTTAGCGATTGGAGTTTAGCGATTGGAGTTTAGCGATTGGAGTTTAGCGATTGGAGTTTAGCGATTGGAGTTTAGCGATTGGAGTTTAGCGGTTGGAGTTTAGCGATTGGAGTTTAGCGATTGGAGTTTAGCGATTGGAGTTTAGCGATTGGAGTTTAGCGATTGGAGTTTAGCGATTGGTGTTTAGCGATTGGAGTTTACCGATTGGAGTTTACCGATTAGAGTTTACCGATTAGAGTTTACCGATTAGAGTTTACCGATTAGAGTTTACCGATTAGAGTTTACCGATTAGAGTTTACCGATTAGAGTTTACCGATTAGAGTTTACCGATTAGAGTTTACCGATTAGAGTTTACCGATTAGAGTTTACCGATTAGAGTTAACCGATTAGAGTTTACCGATTAGAGTTTACCGATTAGAGTTTACCGATTAGAGTTTACCGATTAGAGTTTACCGATTAGAGTTTACCGATTAGAGTTTACCGATTAGAGTTTACCGATAGAGTTTTCCTGAGAGAGTTTTCCTGAGAGAGTTTTCCTGAGAGAGTTTTCCTGATAGAGTTTTCCTGATAGAGTTTTCCTGATAGAGTTTTCCTGATAGAGTTTTCCTGATAGAGTTTTCCTGATAGAGTTTTCCTGATAGAGTTTTCCTGATAGAGTTTTCCTAATAGAGTTTTCCTAATAGTTCTCCTGATAGAGTTTTCCTAATAGAGTTTCTACTTGGGTATCGTACTGAATATCTGGGAGGATTTGTGGCACTTCTGAGCCGATGTAGTTTTAGCTGAATCAAGTAGGACAATCCACGAAAACGAGATCTAGTAGTAATTTAAGGGATTTTAATTCAGGGTTATTCATAATTACAAGGATTCAAATATTATGCGAAATTAGGGGCATTGGGGGTGGAATGATGGGGAGGCTACAAGGAGTTGCGGCCATTGCTCCTGCAGATTACCTGCGGCCTTGCCCTGGGGTCATTGATTGCATTGCCAGCAGTGGTGACGAGGATGTTGAAACCTGGGATGACTTGACTGATTTATTATAGATAGAATTTGTTAGAGATCTAACGTGTGCTTCGGCGCCAATTGCGGCGCAATTGTTACAGGATGGCCGACTGTAACGAGTGGTTGCGGAGATGGGCGACGCGGGCAGACGAGTTCAGGCGACAAGGGACGAGCGGAGACGAGGAGAGCCGTGGAGAAGGGAGCGAGAGCCGCGGAGAGGGGAGCGAGAGAGATGTGGGGAGTTGTGTGACCTTATAAAGGGCAGAGAGGCGTGCGGGGAATTATTATTAGTGATAGTGATTTTGAAGTGAAGTGATAGTGATGTACCAGTGAATAAGTGAATTTATTTTGTGTTACTGTGATATTTAATAGTTTGACAATATAATTTTGTGCGATGTGAAGCGTTTCATTTCTGACTCATAACAGTATATTGATGATTCTTCACACGATGATCTTTATAATCATGAAGACAATATGCATTGTGTGGAGCAAAGCGACACAAACGTTAGGAGTCATAAAAATCAACTAAAAACACTAAATCGTAACACAACAAAAGCTATACCAAAGGCTGACGCGAAATGGTTGAATAACATTGATATAGACTGCCATATGAAAAAAGATATACAACAAGCTGCGAACTATGTATATAGACGTGTTGAAAAAGTGAAATCTATACCAACATACAGCAATGTTAATGAGGATAACAAAGATGTTCTTAGTAAAAACGTCGATTCAACCAAGTATATTGCTGTTGGAGATGGTATTCTTAACAAAGAAGCAGTTAAAGATGAAAACGATGAACTGTCTGATTATTATGAAGAAATCGGTGTGATATCCTTAGACGATGATATCGGTTATAACATTCATCATGGAATTGAAACCGTGAAGAAGGATAACGAATATGATAATTACGTGAAATTTGTAAACGAAAACATAAGTAATCCAGATAAAGTTAACGGCGCTAAAGCCGTTGCTAAAACAATTAAAAACAATGATGTCAATAATATAGTTAGTCTAAATAACGTGTTACTTGTAAGAGAAACAGACAAGCGAAGTGTTTCAAAAGAAACTAATGCAAACGCGACTCATGTCTTAGTTAATAAGACTAAAAGCAATGATGTTAATAATATAGTTAGTGAAAATAATGTGATCCTTGTAAGAGAAACAGACAAGCGAAGTGTTTCAAATGGCATCCATGCTACGACTCTAGTTTCAGTTAAAAAACGAGCTGCTAAAAGGAAGCAACCACCCTCTGATGAAAAAAAACCTCCGAAAAAGAGAGGGAGAAAGAAAATAATACCTCCGCAGAAAACAGAAGGTACCTCTTTTACTTTAAAATATCACATTATAGTTGTAAAAATATAATAGGTCCCTTTTGGCATATGGCATCGTGACGACTGATGAGACTATAGCACGGTCGCGGAGCACGAAGAATTTCGTACATTAACCTGTTAGGTACTACCTGTCTCTGTCACTCCCGCGTCAAAATAATGCGGTCACGCTCGCACAGGACGAGGTCATTGCATCTGTGCGAGCGTGACCGCATTATTGTTGCGCGTCGCGTTATTATTTTGACGCGGGAGTGACAGAGACAGGTAGTAACAGGTTAATGTACGAAATTCTTCGTGCTCCGCGACCGTGCTATAGTATCTTAACGGCGTAGAAGCCGTATTAAAGCGATTTTAAATGAAGTTTTATTTCATCATTATCATCATCATCATCTCAGCCTGCGGACGTCCACTGTTGAACATAGGCCTTCCCAAGCGCGCGCCACCACACCCTGTCCTCCGCCTTCCTCATCCAGCCGTTTCCCGCCACCCGCGCCATATCGTCGGTCCAGCGGGCTGGAGGTCGCCCCACACTACGCTTACTCGTACGCGGTCTCCACTCCAGGACTTTCCGGCTCCAACGGCCATCGCCCCTGCGACAAGCATGACCTGCCCATTGCCACTTCAGCTTGCTAATGGTTTTGGCTATGTCGGTGACTTTGGTTCTCCTGCGGATCTCCTCATTTCTGATTCTATCACGCAGGGAAACCCCTAACATAGCCCTCTCCATAGCACGCTGAGCGACCTTGAATTCGTGGATCAGGCCGCTTGTTAGTGTCCACGTTTCAGCGCCATAGGTGAGGACCGGCAGGACGCACTGGTTAAACACTTTGGTTTTCAGGCATTGAGGAATTGACGAAGAGAAGACCTGACTGAGTTTACCGAAAGCCGCCCAGCCTAGCCGTATTCTTCTGTTGGCTTCTTCATCGAAATTGTTTCTACCCAATTGTACGGTCTGACCAAGATAATTGTATTGGGAAACAATTTCGAGGCCAACATTTTCGACTACCACCGGCCTCGGGACAACGTGTTGATTGAACATAACTTTAGTTTTGTCAACATTTATCCCGAGGCCGACCCGTCTGGAAGAACGACTAAGGCTGTTCAGCATCTCTTCAAGGTCTTGTGGGCTCTCCGCCAAGATCACCACGTCATTTTCCAAGTGAAGTTTTATTTAAATTTTAAAAACTATAAAGACGATTACTTTCAAATTTAAACGTCATGTATTTTGGGTCTTTAATCTAAAATCGCTCAGAAGCAGAAACACGATTGGATAAAATTTTCTCGATAGAAAGTTCTCCCAAAAGTTGCTCCAAAATCTCAGTTTTTCTGATTTTTATCGGAAACTATAATCGGATATAATTGTAATTTTTGTTTTAAGAATAATATCCAAAACGCTTAGAAACAGATTTTTCATAACTGGCTTAATTTTTGAGTAATTAGGCAAAAAGTCGTTTTTCTGTTATATTCTTCCGCGACGCTGCATGTCGCATCTACCAACGTATCCGTGAGAGTGAGAAAGACAAAAATAATTCAATAAATCGCCTTAACCCACATATACAAGTTCGTCCATCAATGCCTCTTTTGCTGGCCGCGGCAGTAATGTAATGTTTTTTTTTAATACATTTGCTCAAAATGTTGACATTTCCATGTGTGTTTAGCGTGCGCAAAGTTATTCTTTTCCGCACTAGTGCTTTTGTGTTTTCCTCCTACGCGGCACCGGAGCGGGCGCACCAGGAGCGCATGAACACGAACACGGCATGCAAACACGGAGCAGGCAAACACGTAAAACCAATATTTTTTTTTCGCAAATGTAATATAAAACGTCGTTCAATGCACGTGCGGAATTGTCATTTTTACTCGTCCTTATAGTTGACCCTCGCCTTCGGCTTGGGTCAACAAACCGGGGCTCGTAAAGAAATGACAAACTTTCCGCACTTATATTGAAATGTACTATTTCTTTATTTCAGAACCAAAATGTGAAAAGATAAAATGGTTTAAGAGAATTGAACGCACTCCCGAAGAGCAAATATATGACTGGACGCAGAGAGAAGAGAGATACAGAGACACTCGCTACAGATGTACCGATTGCTACAAGTCCTTCAACTTTGAGAAATCTTATAAATTGCATATGGAGAAACACACAGATGTATGTATTTTCAATTAATTATCCTGTAATCCACAAAATTTTTAATTATCTTATTTTTTACACACAGCGCAATCTAGGCCCAAAGTAAGCGACAGCTTGTGTTATGGGTACTAGATATCTGATAATATATATACATACACACCCAGAAAAACACCCAAACACTGGAAAACATTCAAGCTCATCACACAAACCTTTACCAGTAGTGGGAATCGAACCCACGACCTCTGGCGCAGACGGCAAGTTCGCTACCGCTAGGCAGTCTTTGTATATTATAAATATTTTCTGTTTCTGTGTTTTTATCACGTACAAATAATAAAAAAAATCTTGAGACGCGTCAAGGAACACCCGGATAGAACGAAGTTCCTTTTGATTAATTAGTGAAGGAATATAAGAGAGAAAGAGAGACTGGCATATTTATAAATTTTTTTTGGAAAAAGTGGTTTTACTACAGGCAGTCATGTTTTTTAATTTTTTAATTACTTATTAATTTTCTGAAGTGATAACGTTTAATAAATTGATGAACACCAGCAGCACTCATGAAAAATAGTAACATTCCGCGTAACGTACCACCTGAGCCTGTGCGTGCAAGCGAGAGCGCGCAACAAGCGATAGAGAGGCACGATAAAAATTACTTAAAATAATGATTATGACTATGATTACAATTACAATTATGATTACGATTATGATTATGACGTTATCACGTAAATCTATCGTCCGTAAACCGACTTTACAGACAACCAATCCTATACCTTTAAACGAGCAATTCTTGTATATATATATATTTCTATATAATCTGAATCTCGGAAACGGCTCGAACGATTTTCATGAAATTTAGTATACAAGGGGTTTTGGGGGCGATAAATTGATCTAGCTAGGATTCATTTTTAGAAAATGTCGTATATACCAAAAAAAAATATACAAATCTATACCTGACATCTATTGGCGCTAAAGTAAAACTATTACAGTAAACTCCTGCTGCCATCTATTGGTAAGTAGCTGTAATACTACCGAGCAACGGTCACTCAACTAGTTTTTTTTTATGCGTTATTTCAATTTTGCAGAAATATGGTCCAATCGAGTGTCACATATGCCGCGTCAGGGTGAAAAGTCGCCGCTATCTGACGGAGCACCATTGGAGGACGCACAAGTACCTCTACCGCTGCACAAAGTGCGACTTCGTCACTAACACCGGGTGAGGCGGGCCTTAGCCATGACCATAGATTAAGAGAGAGCCAGCGCGTGCCAGGCCTTCGTTATTTTATAAAAGCTGAAAGTTCCTCTGCGTATTGTCCTCAACACTGGGAAGAATGTTTGTTTGGACGTTTGTTTGGATCATGGTGGCTTTGGGAGATAACAAGTAATGAACGTGTAAAAAATCTTACGTCAAAGAATAAAGTCTAATTTTTTTATATTTTCTTTAGAATAGTATTAGAAATCACGCCTTGCATGGCGGCTGCCGCGCGCCGGCTAGGTTATACGCGTTAGTTCTTGTACGGTCTATTTCACGAGCTGCGTGCGCCCGATTACGAGGCAGCCTCAGTACGTCGAAAGAGATATTAAAAGTTACGCGTTTTTTTTTATTCTATCCAAGTTAGTACTTTACTGCGATCTCACCTGATGGTAAGTGATGATGCAGCCTAAGATGTTATCGTACTAACTTGGAAGGGTAAGTAAATTTACCCCAACGGTTTCTACAATCATCGCACCGGAACGCTAAATCGCTTGGCGGTGCGTCTTTGCTAGTAGGGTGGTAACCAGACCAGACCTGAGCTAATTTAGAAATTATAAAATTCCAAAGCGACCCGTGGCGGGAATCGAACCCGCGACCTCCCACTCGAATCCGAGTGTGCCGCCACTGCGCCAGGGAGGTCGACAGAAAAATAGCACAACTTTAGATGCATAGTTAGGTATTGTGCCCTGACTGACCTCGGTCAACCCTCCACCACCCATGGCCCAATCAACCTCGCGGTTATGGGGGCGGAAACGCGAGAGGTACTTGCTCTTGGCGTGTTCCCGGGGCGCCTTCTTGACTCCCTACAAGTTGTTTCGTCTTGCTCCTTGTCCCTATGAACTTACTCTCCCCATTCTGGGGCAGGACGATACAAAATACGGACTCGCCGCGCCGTCGCTGTCCACAGCATACATGAAAAATGAAAATGAAAATGAAAATATTTATTTTTCACATAGGCCTAAATAACAGGCTCTTATGAGAAGTCAAAACTCTACCGCCAGGTTCGGAAAGCAGGTTTGCACCGAGAAGAACTGGCAAGAACACAGAAATGGTAATAATAGTGGGCAAGAAACTCGGCACTTGCTCTTTTCAAAAATGTTATTGTTATAATACAAGATTTCTTATAGATTATGCAAAATTATAACATATTTTTAAGATATCTCGTGAGGAGATGGAAGCATATTTCTATCGTTCCAAGAATCTTTGTCGTTAAGAAATTCTTCAATGGTATAGTAACCATGGTTAGTTAAATGTTTTTTGACTGTGTCTTTAAACCTGTGCAAAACAGACTTCGGGATCATATTGTAGAAGCGTACACTCAATAGTAAGCAATTATAAATGTATTGAGATGCCACTGTAAGAATATCTATTTCTTTAAATTTTTGGCGGAGATTCGCGTGGCTTCATTTTATATATGGATCTAATTGCTCTCTTTATATATAATTTATAAATTCTCTATGTCACTCCAAGCCGCTGACTGAGTTCGGTCAGTCAAGAAGACCCCTCATCGTTGCACGACACTGACGCATTCTGTCTTTTATAGTGAGACGGCAACCAGCCACTCGCACTGGCACGACGGCAAGACATACGAGTGTCCGCACTGTGGAAAAGTCTTCACGTAAGTACCATCGCAGACCTTCACTGACTAAAACTGACGTCTTTTTAATTTTCCGTACCAAAAGTGTAAAAAACACGGCCCTAATCAAGAAATCTTATGTGTCTTGCGACGTAATTGCTTCTATATTATGCTCCCATGGTCAGGCAAGTCTCACTTATCACGTGACCGTCCAGGGTACAAGTAGGGGTCCGGACCTCAATATTTCAGATGGTTGCCGCTCGCGGGCCGAGTTGTACGCGCTAGTTCTGTACGGTCTATTTTACGCGCCGTCTGACTACGGCAGCCCTAGTACGTCGTAAGAGATGAAGTTAGGCGATAGAAAGAGACCCCAACATTGCGTTTGTTGCGTGTCGATTTTGAGGGCGGGGCCAGGCGCTATTGCGAACTGAATTGTACTTTTTGTGTCAGCGCTAGATCTTTAAATCATCGCTATTTCTTTAAATCATCGTGCGGAGTAGGTAAGCCTTCTGTACTTGTTCTATTTAGTGTTCTGTGCCAAGGTCCCAAGACACATAAGACTCCTGCAGGCAAGTGGCTCCGCCGCCACATGCTCGCAAGATACAAGATTTCTCCACAAAAACAATCCACAATGACGCGTTCCACTTCTTTCCAACCACTTAAAAACAGTACTGCTATCCCGCTTATTCCTGCAAAATCTCATGAAACATAAATAGTCCAGTCATTTTAGACAATTGAAATAAAGAAAATTCCGACAGAGCCAAATTTTCGTAGAGACCTGAGGTTTACCACAAGGAATAAAGTGTCATAAGTCCTTATCAATCCTATGTGTGCAACAAAAGTTATTCGGGGTCAAACGTCAAAATTTGAGGGTTTTTGGATTTTTCTCGAAAACGGTAAGTTTTCTCAAAAATAACTTCAGGCCAAAGTTGTATTTCTTAAAATTATCTACAAAAATGGTCCTTATGATTTTTTTCCTTAGAGTTAACATTCCTGAGATATCGCGATTCTAAGAGTATTATTATAGTCACATTATACATGATATGCACATATAAGCCACATACATACATAATCAGGCAATTACAATTGTAGTTGGGGAAGATACTGATTTCTTAGTAGGTACTACTTACTGCATGGACTCCAATGGATAAAATAATTTATTTTCTGAAACTTTCTAACTTTAACCATTTACGCAGTGTAAGCAACGGAAACTCTCCATATGGAACAAATTTTCCCGTTTTGGCAACATTTTTCATTGGTGCTCCTATTCTATTGGTCGTAGCGTGATGTTGTATAGCCCATAGCCTTTCTCGATAAATGGACTATCTAATACAAAAAGAATTTTTCAATCAGGACCAGTAATTTCTAAAAAAAATCACGTTGCTCCGCTCCTTCGTTTCAGCGTAATGGCGATTGCCATAATTCTGTTGCGTACGCTGCGTAAACGGCTAAAGTGTCGCAAAAATCATGTATGGCGGAGTTGATCTCCTTTAATAGTTCTAAAAAATAATCCACAACAGCAAATACCTATCTCTTAAGTTTGACTCGCTATACTTTTTTTATTATGGCAATCGCCATTACGCTGAAACGAAGGAGCGGATCAACGTGTTTTTTTATTAGAAATTACGGGTCCTAATTAAAAATTATTTATGTGTTGGATAGTCCATTTATCGAGAAAGGCTATGGGCTATATAACATCACGCTACGACTAATAGAATAGGAGCATCAATGAAAAATGTTGCAAAAACGGGAAAATTTGTTGCATATGGAGAGTTTCCGTTGTGTACGCTGCGTAAACGGTTAAAGTTAGAAAGTTTCATAAAATAAATTATTTTATCCATTGGAGTCCCTGCAGTAAGTAGTACCTACTAAGAAATCAGTATCTTCACCAACTACAATTGTAATTGCCTGATTATGTATTTAAGTGGCTTATATGTGCATATCATGTATAATGTGACTCTTAGAATCGCGATATCTCAGGAATGTTAACTCTTAGGAAAAAAATCATAAGAACCATTTTTGTAGACAATTTTAAGATCTACAACTGTGGCCTGAAGTTATTTTTGAGAAAACTTAACGTTTTGGAGAAAAATCCAAAAAACCTCAAATTTTGACGTTTGACCCCGAATAACTTTTGTTGCACACATAGGATTGATGGGGACTTTTGACACTTTATTCCTTATTGTAACAGAATGTTATCATTCAAGTTCGGAAATTAGTTTCCCTCGAATCTAAAGGTCTTGCTCAATCTGTTGATTGTTTTCACGGGTACTTACGGTGGTGGATGGTGGAGCCCTGCGGCAGATTCAGTTCAGGTTGTGTGTCCAATTCGAGTCCAGTGTTCCAAAAAAGGCAAACAGCGCGTGGCCCGTGTAACAGTGCCGATTTTCGATGACCAACTGACTGTCTTCTACGAAAAAATCTCCACCCAACCGTATGCGTTTTGAATGAGCCCCGTGATTGGTCGAACCAAAGACCGGGCAAGGATTTGAAAGATTCGTTTAGAAATTTTATATAGCGTTAAGCGCATACATACCGCCCACCAAAATACAGCTGGTATTTTCCGACTACAGGTAGTAACTAAAACTAGACTATATTTTACTAAAGCTAAATAAAATACAAACTAAATAAAATACAACTAAAACTAGACTATATTTTACTAGAGTTAAATAAAATACAAAATTATAATTAACTAAGCTAATTTTAGATAAATTAGTTAACCGAATCAATGGGAAGAGGACATAACCTTACAAGAGGTCGGGTTATAATACTATCTTTAGTCTTGATCGTTGCTACGCGTACGATGCCATCAGCCCGGATGCAACTTAATCACTCTACCCATTGACCATTGTAACGGAGAGCGACTGTCGTCTTTGATGATCACAATCGCGTTTAAGTCAAGTGGTTTCGATATCTTTGTCCATTTAGCACGCTGAATCAAAGAATGTAAATATTCGTTTTTCCAACGAATCCAGAAGTTTTGAACAAACGATTGGATGAGTTGCCATCGATTTAAACGGTATAGTTTTACTTGTGATAAGTCTTCATCTGCAACAGTCGTGAGCGGCTCTAGCGTCAAAAAATGACCGGGTGTTAAAACATTCAGATCATTCGGATCAGCGCTCAAGGGGCATAACGGCCGTGAATTCAGGACTGCTTCGATCTGCGTAAACAGAGTGGTAAGCTCCTCAAATGTTAACACTTGAGTGCCGACAATCCGGTAAAGATGGGACTTAGCTGCTTTGATCTGAATTTCCCAAACCCCACCGAAGTGTGGCGCCGAAGGGGGGTTAAAAGCAAACTTAATGTTTTCTGTTTGGGAAGCTTGTTCTAAAAATGTTAAATAATTGCTAGCCCCAACAAAGTTTGTGCCACGATCCGCGTGAATCGCACTACAGCGCCCACGTCTTGCCACAAAACGGCGCAGTGCAGCTATAAAACCGTCAGCCGAAAGTGTCGATACCACTTCAAGATGGACGGCCTTAGTGGCCAAGCACACAAATAAATAGAGATACGCCTTATCCATTTTAGCACCGCGATGTTGACCGAGTTTAATACGAAAAGGTCCGCCAAAATCTACCCCGACTATGGAAAATGGCTTGACTTGATTCACTCGGTAGACAGGAAGATCACTCATATAAGGCTCTAGAGACTTTGGCTGAGTTTTAAAACATTTTATGCATTTAGATAGACATTTTCGTATGACACGTTTTGCTGATAAAATCCAAAAGCGTTGCAAGATTAAATAGTGAGTAGTATTATGTCCCGTATGGCAGTATTGAGAATGAATGTATTCGATCAACTTGTAGGTAAACGGGTGACCGCTAGGAATCAGCGCAGGATGGCGCTGTTCAAATTCGAGACCAGCACGGGATAAACGACCGCCCACCCTGAGGATACCATCCTTGTCCAAAAAAGGGTTGAGTTTCCGAAGAGGCTTCGCTAAGGCTTGTTTAAGTTTTAACCGTTGAATTTCATTACAAAACGCTGAACCTTGAATTAGTTTAACGATAGTTAAAAGAGAGTTTTGATTTTCAGCTTCTGTTAATGAACTCGTTTTACGTTCATGTGGAACTTTAGAATTATGAATAAATCGTCGCAAGTAAGAAACAATACGGATAATTTTTTTCAGTGAAGAAAATCGTTTTAAAAGAGAGTCGATAAAGGAATCTTGAAAATCAACTTTATTGGTAGTGACCATGGCTACTGGCTTCCGTTCTTCTTGATTTACTATACTTTCGTCATCACATGTTGGAAGGGAACACTTCGCAGGAATA
The DNA here is from genome assembly GCA_036785405.1 of Coenonympha arcania. Classification (NCBI taxonomy): domain Eukaryota; kingdom Metazoa; phylum Arthropoda; class Insecta; order Lepidoptera; family Nymphalidae; genus Coenonympha; species Coenonympha arcania. The sequence goes on from CM072081.1 coordinate 7,556,847, forward strand.
GGCCATTGGTCAGAATGTAGCGATAACCAGGACGGACCGTGCCACCATAAGGAGTTATGAAGAAGGTCGTATGGGAGCTGTCCACGAGAGCACACATCCGCGGGGTTGTCTGGTGAATTGACATGATGCCATGATTCGGTTGGAAACAGATCTTGGATATGACTTACGCGATTAGCGACAAAAGTTGTCCAGCGGGAAGAATGGGAACGAAGCCATGACAACACGACAGTCGAATCGGACCACAAATTAACTGTTTGAAAAGATATTTTGTTGAGATATGTGTCCAAGACAAACTTCGCTAGATCGGCAAGAAGAACTGCTGAGCATAATTCCAATCGAGGTAATGAGATTTTCTTGATCGGGGTTACGCGAGCTTTAGCGCATAAGAATCTTGTTTGAATTGATCCATCATTACCTACAGACCTTAAGTATATAACGGCTCCGTACGCTTGCTCGGAACTGTCACAGTATCCGTGCAGTTCGTATATGGTCGCTTCGTCGATAGTGAGGCGACGAGGCAAATACAGCCGCTGAAGAGTAGAAAGTTGTTCATAAAAGGTTGACCAGGTGCTAATTATTTCCTCAGGAGGGGTTTCATCCCAATCAATTCCTAAGATCCAAAGCCTTTGCATCAAACACTTAGCCTTGATTGTAAGCGGCGAAAGGAATCCTAAGGGGTCAAATATTTTTGCAAGCTCACTGAGAATAACTCGCTTGGTACACAAACGAGCAGACGATTGAACATCGAACAAGAAAACATCAGTAGCTGGATCCCACTTGAGCCCTAGCACCTTTAGGGTCTGATGCTTATCATCCGAAAAAGTCTTTTGATCAAGAAGACGCTCCTCGGGAGTCAGATCTGAAAGCAAGGCAGGTTCGTTACTCGCCCATTTTCTTAGCTGGAAATGCCCTAACGAGAACAGTTGTATGAGTTGTGACTTGGCTTCTAAAGCATCTTCTAGAGAGTCACAACCAGTGACCACATCGTCGACGTATATGTTGGCAGATAATATAGTCTTTGCTAAAGGAAACTGAAATCCCTCATCATCTGCCAACTGTTTGATAGTTCTACAGGCAAGAAACGGAGCGGAGGAGACACCGTAGGTAACTGTATTAAGTCTATATTCTTTTAGTGCTTGATCGGGTTCAGATCTCCACAGGATTCGTTGGTAATCACGATGATCATCAGAGACCAAAATTTGCCTATACATCTGACGTATGTCAGCCATGAAGACGATAGTATGTAAACGAAAATGAAGAAGTACCTCCACAATGTTCGACTGCAGCTTGGGACCGATAAGCAACGACTTATTTAACGATTTATGGTTGAAGTCTTCCGCAGATGCATCAAAGACTACGCGTAACTTAGTAGTGGTGCTCTCTGGTTTTACTACGCAATGATGAGGTATGTAGTATTTGCCTTTATGGAGGTCCTTAGCTGAAACTAGAGACATATGCCCCGATTTGAGATAATCCTCCATAAATTCCGAATACTGCTTATGCAAAATAGGATCGCGTGACAGACGTCGTTCGATAGCTTTGAATCTTCTCACTGCAACCTCCCTTGAACCTATGAAGGTGGGTTCAACACTATCTTTGAACGGAAGTCGAACTCCATATCTTCCTGTTGAGTCACGATAATGATCGGCCACATAAGCATTTTCGCAAGCGACTTCTTCTGGTGTGAGGACGGAAGCAGTTGGAACTGTGTCGAGTTCCCAAAATTTGTGTACTATAGAAGCCAGTTCATCTGAATTTGCCGATGTTTGAAGTAATGACGAAGACGTGAGTGACGTCCTTCCTAATAAGAGCCAACCAAATAACGAGTTTATGGCTAGTGGTCGATGTACACCCCCTTTTATGTGTTCGTTTAGAATCGAATCAGCAAACACATCAGCACCAAACAGAACATCGATAGGCCCAGGGATATCAAAACCAGGGTCCGCTAAAGGTAACGATGCAATGTGCGACCAGCCTTGAGTTTGAATTTTTGCGATGGGCTGATCCCCGCAAATGGTTCGCATGACATACATATCAACATTGAATAAAGGGCGATCTTTGGAGGCAACAGAACAATTAATTGTGCCTATGATTGTCGCCGAAGCACCACCTAAGCCATTAACATTAGTCTCACATGGGTTTGGATTCAATTTCAAAAACCTTGCCGCCCTTTGAGTGAGAAAATTATTTTGGCTGCCTGTGTCAAAAATTGCACGAAAAGAATGATATTTACCATGAGAGTCCTGTAATTGAATAATGGCAGTAGCTAAAAGAACTGTAGTGTTTTTCAAATCCCTATAAACTGAAATCGGTTCCGAACATTTTGCCACAAGGGAAACGGAATTTGCCTGTGTCGTGATAGGATCACGGGTTGCTTCATTGTCAGCCCCTCTATCACAAATTAAAGTGTGATGCTTAGCCTTGCATTTTAGGCATCGGAAAATACTGACACATGTTTTCAATAGGTGCGATCCTTTAAGGCAATTAAAACACCAACTCTTTTCCTTAGCGATGGCGCGGCGTTCATCTATTGATTTAGCGAGGAATGATTTACACTGAGTTATAGGATGTGGCTCAGTACAGAATGAGCACCGGGAGATTGGAATCTTATTACTTTGATCAATTAGTTCTGTAGATGCATTACCGGTTAATGTAGTATCAGTTAACAAAGTGTGTGTCACGTTAGATCGTTTTATGAAGGGGTTTGGAGGTTTAGAAGTGTCCTTCATCAAATTAGAATTTTTGGGCTGTTCACTAAAATGACTATCTCTCAGAAGAGCTTCACACTTCGAGTGTAAAAAGTCTTTTAGTTGTGAATATTTAGGAAATTCTGACTTTGTGCACTTTTCTTCAAATTCACGTCGCAACTTGGTATCCAGCTTTGATAGGACATGGTAAACGATAACAAAATCCCAGTGCTGGACGGGAAGGTTCAATTTCTTTAGAATACTTAAGTTCTCATCAACACTGTCCAAGGTGCGACGAAAATCAACCGGATTTTGTGTTTTAAAATTGACACTTAGCAGATCCTTCCAGCAGGTGAACGCTAACTCTCGCTTGTCTTGATAACGCGACACCAAAGCCGAGTACGCATCTGAATAGTATTCACCAGTAATAGGAAATACACGGATAAGAGCCAAAGGGTCTCCGCTTAGCGAAGAGTGTAAATAATGAAATTTTTCTATATCAGTGAGCGAGTCATTTTCATTTATGAGCGCGTTGAATGTATGGTAAAACTCAGGCCATTTTTTTATGTCACCTGAAAAGGAAGGAAGACGAATCTTAGGCAATTTTACATTTGATACCGATGACTGATTCCGAGAACTTTCAAGATTGGATGAATTTAATTCTAGTTTTGTGAAAGAACGGCGTAGGCCCATGACCTTGAAATAGATATCATCAAAACGTGCACGCAGTTGATCATGGCCCTCATCATCATCACTTTCATCCGTGGTGCCTAGCAGTTGAAGAATTGCAAAATGCGCCTGCTCAAAATCATTTGCAATTTTCTTTGCTTGATCACAATATGAAAGAAACAAATCGCTTTGAGTGTCATCATCTTTGGCCAATAAGCCAACTTCATACGCCTTAGACATCCGGTTTATAGCTACTGTACGTTTACGGCGCAACGATGGCAGATCATTAACTGTAAAGTTACTCAAACTTGCAGTCTTTGGTTTCGAAGAACTTAGTCGACGACTGGCACGTTTTGTGTTAAACGACATGTCGTTTCCCTTTTATTCCACTTGAATAGTCAAGTTTGTAATTGTTAAAATGGTATAGTTAGTATAATATATAATTTTTTATTCAATTCATTAACACAAAACCTGCTGAAACATAGATGCTAGTGTTTTATAATTCTCATACTTGAAATGTCTCAATACGTGAATACACAGCCTAGCAAGGCCGCAAAAAAACTGGCAACTACAAGATTAGTGCCAATGGTGAAGTGTTAAATCATTGACCATATAGCCAGCAATAAGTATGGGGGATCTCTCCTAACTATAACCACAACAAGAAGGTTTAACTATTTCAAGAGTAAGGAATAAATTGTTATTAAAAGTAAGTAACTGTTATAACACTTAAGCATAAAGAAATATTGCATCGAGCAACAATAGCTATGTTATTGTTTGTTGTTAACTTATAAACCAACTTGATTAGGTAAGATTTCAATAGGTATGAATAGTTGTTTACCTATACAGAAAAAAACAAGAAAAAACTTGTATTTAGTTATGAATTTGACTTAGTAAGTACAAGATAATTACAGGCGATTAATGAGTAAAACACCGCTTGGATAGATTGTTTGTTTTACACAAGATGTGTAATAAATCTTCACTTACCGGATGATTGAAGCTACCATGAATTTTATTGATGGGTATCAATGCATCGATAGTCGATAGATTGCAGAGATATACGTATTGTAGTCACAGTAACCCGTATTTTGAGTTGGCAAGAGGTTAGATAACACTGTCACAGTTAGTTAATTAACACTTAAACACTGATTATTAGGTAATTTAGCAGGTTTCAAATTAACTGGGTACACGAACTGACCAAAAAGTACCTACTGGAATTGTAAACAATCACTACGTTTTGAACTGTCAAATAAACCACGGAAGTAAAACAGACCAAGATTATGCTAAGTAAAACTAGGTAGGTACCTATGTTCGTCTATGTGGTCAGAATCACGAACACAGACTTTAGTGATTACGACTGAGTTGCATGAGCACAGAACACATAGGTACTCTCTCTGCGTGAGTGATGAGAGTGGGCCACAGACTACCTAATGATTTAAGATTGATAGTCGATTTTGCTCACAGACCTATAATATGCTACGTCTGTGATTTGCACAGGTGTAGCAAGTCTGTGGTGAATTGGCTATAGAGTGCACTCACGAATGAATGAGACAAAGACTGAACATAAACTGTCGAATGATTAAAGTGTGAACGAAAGACCGACCAATCGCAATACGTTAACAATGTGCAATGTGTGCAATTTAATTTGGTTAGGTTACATTAAAATATGGCGGAATAGATTACAACATGAAGTCTTGCTCACTAGTACAACATTAACAATAATCTATTTTGGAATCTTTCTAAAAAATCTGTTTTGAAAAATGTAATAATCTAAGATGACAATTTTAAAATACCAGCTATATTGTTTGAAATACAAATAAACAAACGTTCCCGGGTTTTTCGGCACCAACAAAATGTAACAGAATGTTATCATTCAAGTTCGGAAATTAGTTTCCCTCGAATCTAAAGGTCTTGCTCAATCTGTTGATTGTTTTCACGGGTACTTACGGTGGTGGATGGTGGAGCCCTGCGGCAGATTCAGTTCAGGTTGTGTGTCCAATTCGAGTCCAGTGTTCCAAAAAAGGCAAACAGCGCGTGGCCCGTGTAACAGTGCCGATTTTCGATGACCAACTGACTGTCTTCTACGAAAAAATCCCCACCCAACCGTATGCGTTTTGAATGAGCCCCGTGATTGGTCGAACCAAAGACCGGGCAAGGATTTGAAAGATTCGTTTAGAAATTTTATATAGCGTTAAGCGCATACACTTATGGTAAACCTAAGGTCCCTACGAAAATTTGGCTCTGTCGGAATTATAGTTATTTGACCACTAATTTTATGTCTAACTTGACCGGACTATAAAGCGATTGCGATTATATAGCATCGCGTTTTTGACGTACCAAAGACGCGTACGAAGCGGTTTGGTTCCTCGTTCCTGACACGCACTGCAAAGGCCTGGAATACCCTCCCAGGCAGTGTCTTTACTGCCACTTACAACCCGGGTGCCTTCAAATCAAGAGTGAATAGGCATCTTCTAGGCAAGCGCGTTCCACCTTAGACTGTATCATCACTTTCCATCCGGTGTGATCACAGTCAAGCGCTAGCCTATATAGTATAAAAAAATTGGTTGTCTGTAAAGTCGGTTTACTGACGATAGTTGAACGTGACAACGTCTTCTTTGTCGCTCGTTCCGCGCTCGCGAGGTAGGTAACGCCACATGAGCGAGGTAACGCCGGTAACGCCGGATGAGTCATGTTTTTTCGTGCTTGCAACCGGCTCTATCGAATTATAAGACGTTGTCACGTTAAAAAATACATACGAGTATTTGCGATCGCTCACCATAGACAATATTGGTTACTTGCTGTAACGTTAATAAGAATTTCACTAAACTTGTGGCTGCAGCCAGGCCAGTCGCACTATTCACATGGCCGTCCCGGCTACAAGTACGGGTCCGGACCTCATGGTTGCCGCTCGCGGGCCGAGTTGCACGCGCTAGTTCTGTACGGTCTATTTTACGCGCCGTCTGACTACGGCAGCCCTGGTACGTCGCGTCGTAAGAGATAAAGTTAGGCGATAGAAAGAGACCACAACATTGCGTTTGTTGCGTGTCGATTTTGAGGGCGGGGCCAGGCGCTATTGCAAACTGAATTGCACTTTTTGTGTCAGCGCTAGAGTCGCTATTTCTTTAAATCATCGTGCGGAGTGAAGCTTCTGGTACTATTTAGTGTTCTGTGCTGCAGCAAACGTTCAACGTACTACGGGCACGTGCGCTTCGCTCACCCGTCGGACACCGTGTGCGCGCTGTGCGGGTACTCCTTCGTCAGCAAACGAGGACTGTGGATGCACCAGAAGAAGGGGCATCGCGACGACACGCAGGTTAGCACTAGACGACTTAGATTCCTGGACGCAAGTGGCTCCTCGCCATATAATAATAATAATAGATAGAGGTACTGAGCAGCACCATATCATCAGCGTAACTTAAATTGTTAACACATACTCCGCCGATATGACATCCGATTTTGGTACCTCTCAACTCCTCTATCAGGCCATTGACGTAAATGTTGAAAAGGTCCGGCGATGTCAGTCCGCCTTGGCACACCACATTCTAACTTGTACTCGCTAGAAAGTATGTCGCCCCATTTCACAGCGTTAGTTTGATTTTCGTACCAATATCTCAACATGTTTATAACGTCAGACGGTACTTTTAAATCATTGAGTTTTGACCATAGTACGCTTATGCTCGCCTATGCTCGCAAGATATGCAAGATTTCTTGACGCACGTGGCTCTGCTGTCATGTTATGCTCCCAAGATACTTAAGATTCTTGGACGCAAGTGGCTCCGCCGCCATATGCTCATAAGATACTTAAGATTGTGAGACTACGATACGAGACTACGATATGTGTTTATAATTTTTATTATGCTTTGTCTGAATCTAAGAATTGTAAACTTGATCCTTTTCCCTTGGTGTTTAATTGTAATTAGTATCTTTATAGCACGTGATTTCGACAGCAAATGGCTTTTAGTGACGAGTATAAAAATGGTTGTGAAATTAATTAGTACTTTATCAGTAGATGTAAGCTCTCGTTATTTATTTAAACGGCAATGTTTACTTTGTCTGTCAATTGTCATTGGAACGCTCAAATTCAGTACTGGAAAATATTTTGGTCTTCAAAAGGGGTTTGTATTATCTGACGAGTGGCTGTGCCTATTGTTATCTAACCGGTACTGCATGGCGCTGTGTATTGGATACTCAATAAATTGCTTACCATCCATTGCCCGCTTTGTAAGCGCGTGTTTATATTATTGCTATCTATGTGAGGCAATGTATTACAACCTAATTAAATCTGTCATCGTCACTTACTTTTGCGACCTAGATGCCGTTTACGACTGCATATTGAAGTCAGCGTATATTATGCTTGTAGTTGTACTGTTATTATGTTTAATATTTATTATGAAGGAGTGTGGCGAAGGGTTACGCTTAGACGAAATTTCGCTTCTATTATTATTGTCTAGGTTGTACTATTATAAGAATAAGATCTGCGTCAGGTACCTTGTGGTAAAAAATTATTGCTGTAGTTCTCATAAATGTATAGGTAAATTTGGCGTGGTTTATTTGTGTTCAGTATTCCAAGAAGTGTGTAACAATGAATTATGCTTAAATGAAAAGGTATGGTATATTCTGATTATCTTTCGTTGCATTACCCTGGAAGCTACAATAAAATATACTAAATGTCATATAATTAATGATATTATATTTTTAACGATGCTTAGGTCTAGATTAAATATTCGTTTGTCATGTTGTGCTTTATACATTAATGGTTGTGAGTCTCACGGACTATTCATAATTAAAATAAAACCCGAGTCGCAACGGTGTTAGTTAATGTCTTTTATCAGAATGTTCGCGGTTTGCGAACAAAAACTACGCAATTCTTTAAAAATATTTTACAACATGACTATGACATTGTGTGCTTAAGCGAAACCTGGCTCCTGCCTGGAATTTACGACTCAGAACTGTTTGATTCGCGATATAACGTATACCGAACAGACCGAGATTATCAACGTCTGGGAATGACAATGGGTGGTGGAACCCTAATAGCAGTACACCGCACATTTACTGCGAACATCTCAATTGCTCGTCCATTGCCGGTTTTTCAGGATGCAGAAATTACTCACATTAGTATATTATTAAATCGTGGGCCTACTAGTAGGAACTTACGACTATTTTGTTGTTATTTCCCACAGAATGCTCATCAAGTATGGTCTCAGTTAAACTTTTTTGAGTACCTGTCTGACCTGCATATTGATAACCCTAACGATATATATCTGGTGGTTGGGGATTTTAATATCAGGAATGCTGAATGGGAACATAAACCTAGCGATTCCAATTGCATTATTTTAAATCCAGGGGTTGATCAACTGACAACTCAAATATCCTCATTTTTGTATTTCACAGGATGGTGGCAATTTAATTCTATTAGTAACGCTAACAATAGGTATTTGGACCTGGTAATATCTAGCTCGCCCTGTTCAGTGTCCAGGTCTGAACCTCTATCCGTTCCTGAAGATAGTCATCACCCAGCATTAAGCATCAACATCAATGTGGATTATTTACAGCCCACTCTGCGACCACCCCCTCGTCTTGTTCGTCGATTTTATTCTGCTGATTACAATATAATTAATGCCGAACTAGCTAAAGTTGATTGGATTGAGTGCCTTGGTGATAAAAACATAGTTGATGCAGTCTCTGAATTCTATGCAATAGTTAACTCTATAATCGATAAATTCATCCCGTCAAAACTTCTTACTAATAACTCTAGATATCCGGTCTGGTTCTCGCGCCCCTTAATTAAACTTGTAAATAAAAAGCTAAGGCTACATAAAAAATGGAAGCTATTTGGCAGACAGGGTGATTATATTTCGTTTTCAGATCTTCGGCATGAGTGCAAGACTCTTGAGAAATCGTGTTATAATCTGTACATTGAGCGTGCGGAAGCTAACATATTAACTGTTAACTCCAAGTACTTTTGGTCATTTGTACACTCGAAACAAAACATAAATAGTATACCTGAAAGTCTTTACTTAGACAACGTAACCACTCAAGAGGGGCAACGAATAGCTGAACTCTTCAATAATTTTTTTAAATCAGTTTTTTTGGACCCATCTGTATCAATCGTAAGTCCTCCGATCCCTGAATCTTCCCAAACACTTATTGGGCAAGTCGAAATAAAAGTTGATACCGTTAGAAAATACTTATCCACCTTAAATACGAGTAAAGGCAGTGGCCCTGATGGCTTGCATCCATTATTTCTAAAAAAATGTTATAGACAATTAGCTACGCCTTTAACTCTTCTTTTTCAACGCTCGCTCAAGTCTGGTGTTATGCCAACGACCTGGAAACGATCAATCGTAGTACCAATCCACAAAAGTGGAGATAAACATAATATACGTAATTACCGTGGGATTTCTAAGTTGTCAGTCATTCCTAAACTCTTCGAGAAGATTATATATGATACATTATTTCCCGTAGTAAGACAAGTATTGACGCCTCTGCAACATGGGTTTATAAACAAAAGATCGACGGAAACCAATCTTTGTGAGCTATTAGACATAACCCTTGAAGCAATGGACAGAGGTTTTCAGGTGGACGCCGTGTATACTGATTATTCTAAGGCCTTTGATAAAATTTCTCATGAGATCTTGGTAAAAAAGCTTGGTGCGATCGGTATACACGGTGATCTCTTGAGATGGCTTACGTCATACTTACGTGAACGTACCCAAGCCGTTGCAGTCAAGGGTTTCACAACAGCATTCGTTCCTATTACTTCTGGAGTACCCCAGGGCTCGCACCTTGGACCACTACTTTTTAATATCTTTATTAATGACGTCGTAAAGTGTGTCAGAAATTCTAATTTATTATTGTATGCAGATGATACCAAAATTTTTAAAATTATTAGAACACCAAAAGACTGTCAGGACCTACAGGTAGACTTAGATTCTATAAGTCAATATTGTAAGGCTAATGGATTGGATCTTAATGTGGATAAATGTTGCTCGATAACCTTTACTAGAAAGAGGAATCCGATTCATAATAGTTATTATTTACTTGGGAAAAAAGTGTGCAGAGTAAATGAGGTCAGAGACCTTGGGGTTCAGTTAGATAGGCAATTATTGTTCGATTCACATATTACCACAATTAGAAACAAGGCGTATAAAATGTTAGGTTTCGTTTTAAGGCAGACAATTGATTTCAAAAACCCAAAAACCCTTGTCTTGCTTTATAATTCGTTTGTAAGATCTCACTTGGAGTATGCCTCCTCAGTTTGGAATCCCCAATACAACGTTTACATTAATATGCTTGAAGGTATTCAGCGCAAATTTCTCAAGTGTCTAAATAGAAGATTTAGTTCCTTCAAAACTACTGAACTGATTTCTCTAGAAACTAGAAGGGAACATAGGGATCAAATTATGTTGTATAAGATTATAAACAGTATAGTAGACTCTCCTTACATGTTAAATAAAATAAAATATACCATACCTAGATCATTACGACGTATTCTTAAAACCTACTCAATTCCTAAAGTAAATACCAATTATGGCCGAAATAGGTTTTTAGTTAGAGCGTGTGATGTATATAATAAAAAGTATATTCATGTGGACCCCTTTCAAAACAAAATTGGAAAATTTGTATCCGAGCTAAAAAAGAAAAGGCAATAAAATTCAAAAAAAAAAGGAAAAAAAATAAATAAATTGTAATTAAAATTTGTCATACTAGTTAGCTTTAAGTTAATTCATAATTAACATTACTAACTTATCTCTAGTTTAATTTTATATACCACGACTAACATCCTTTACTAACTCCCGTATTACAATTGTATGTAATTATTAGTGAATACTTGATTGGCTTATGTATGACTTACTTGTAATAGCCATTTATTGTTTATATTTATGCTGTTTGTATTCCAAAATAAATAAAAAAAAAAAAAAAAAAAAGATTTCTTGACGTAAGAAGCGACACCCCTATATGCTTTCAAGATAAAGAAATCCTTGACGCAAACTGTAGCTTCGCCGCCTTATGCTCGCAGGATACAAAAGATTCATGGACGAAAGTGACTGCTTCCTGATGCTTCCAAGATGCATAAGATTCCTGGATGCAAGTGGATCTTCTGCAATATACTCACAAGTTTAAAGAAGTATAATATTTGCAGGAGTTGTCGGGTCCCCAGTGCGAGCAGTGCGACGTCCGCTTCGCGAGCGAGGCTGCGTATGAGACGCATCTGCAGGTGTCGCCGAAGCACGGCGCGCCCGGGTGAGTTGTCGGGTCCCCAGTGCGAGCAGTGCGACGTCCGCTTCGCGAGCGAGGCTGCGTATGAGACGCATCTGCAGGTGTCGCCGAAGCACGGCGCGCCCGGGTGAGTTGTCGGGTCCCCAGTGCGAGCAGTGCGACGTCCGCTTCGCGAGCGAGGCTGCGTATGAGACGCATCTGCAGGTGTCGCCGAAGCACGGCGCGCCCGGGTGAGTTGTCGGGTCCCCAGTGCGAGCAGTGCGACGTCCGCTTCGCGAGCGAGGCTGCTTATGAGACGCATCTGCAGGTGTCGCCGAAGCACGGCGCGCCCGGGTGAGTTGTCGGGTCCCCAGTGCGAGCAGTGCGACGTCCGCTTCGCGAGCGAGGCTGCGTATGAGACGCATCTGCAGGTGTCGCCGAAGCACGGCGCGCCCGGGTGAGTTGTCGGGTCCCCAGTGCGAGCAGTGCGACGTCCGCTTCGCGAGCGAGGCTGCGTATGAGACGCATCTGCAGGTGTCGCCGAAGCACGGCGCGCCCGGGTGAGTTGTCGGGTCCCCAGTGCGAGCAGTGCGACGTCCGCTTCGCGAGCGAGGCTGCGTATGAGACGCATCTGCAGGTGTCGCCGAAGCACGGCGCGCCCGGGTGAGTTGTCGGGTCCCCAGTGCGAGCAGTGCGACGTCCGCTTCGCGAGCGAGGCTGCTTATGAGACGCATCTGCAGGTGTCGCCGAAGCACGGCGCGCCCGGGTGAGTTGTCGGGTCCCCAGTGCGAGCAGTGCGACGTCCGCTTCGCGAGCGAGGCTGCGTATGAGACGCATCTGCAGGTGTCGCCGAAGCACGGCGCGCCCGGGTGAGTTGTCGGGTCCCCAGTGCGAGCAGTGCGACGTCCGCTTCGCGAGCGAGGCTGCGTATGAGACGCATCTGCAGGTGTCGCCGAAGCACGGCGCGCCCGGGTGAGTTGTCGGGTCCCCAGTGCGAGCAGTGTGACGTCCGCTTCGCGAGCGAGGCTGCGTATGAGACGCATCTGCAGGTGTCGCCGAAGCACGGCGCGCCCGGGTGAGTTGTCGGGTCCCCAGTGCGAGCAGTGCGACGTCCGCTTCGCGAGCGAGGCTGCGTATGAGACGCATCTGCAGGTGTCGCCGAAGCACGGCGCGCCCGGGTGAGTTGTCGGGTCCCCAGTGCGAGCAGTGCGACGTCCGCTTCGCGAGCGAGGCTGCGTATGAGACGCATCTGCAGGTGTCGCCGAAGCACGGCGCGCCCGGGTGAGTTGTCGGGTCCCCAGTGCGAGCAGTGCGACGTCCGCTTGGCGAGCGAGGCTGCGTATGAGACGCATCTGCAGGTGTCGCCGAAGCACGGCGCGCCCGGGTGAGTTGTCGGGTCCCCAGTGCGAGCAGTGCGACGTCCGCTTCGCGAGCGAGGCTGCGTATGAGACGCATCTGCAGGTGTCGCCGAAGCACGGCGCGCCCGGGTGAGTTGTCGGGTCCCCAGTGCGAGCAGTGCGACGTCCGCTTCGCGAGCGAGGCTGCGTATGAGACGCATCTGCAGGTGTCGCCGAAGCACGGCGCGCCCGGGTGAGTTGCCGGGTCCCCAGTGCGAGCAGTGCGACGTCCGCTTCGCGAGCGAGGCTGCGTATGAGACGCATCTGCAGGTGTCGCCGAAGCACGGCGCGCCCGGGTGAGTTGTCGGGTCCCCAGTGCGAGCAGTGCGACGTCCGCTTCGCGAGCGAGGCTGCGTATGAGACGCATCTGCAGGTGTCGCCGAAGCACGGCGCGCCCGGGTGAGTTGTCGGGTCCCCAGTGCGAGCAGTGCGACGTCCGCTTCGCGAGCGAGGCTGCGTATGAGACGCATCTGCAGGTGTCGCCGAAGCACGGCGCGCCCGGGTGAGTTGTCGGGTCCCCAGTGCGAGCAGTGCGACGTCCGCTTCGCGAGCGAGGCTGCGTATGAGACGCATCTGCAGGTGTCGCCGAAGCACGGCGCGCCCGGGTGAGTTGTCGGGTCCCCAGTGCGAGCAGTGCGACGTCCGCTTCGCGAGCGAGGCTGCGTATGAGACGCATCTGCAGGTGTCGCCGAAGCACGGCGCGCCCGGGTGAGATGACCATTGCCTTTGCATATTCAACAACCTTATTTAACACCCTTGTGGGAAAGCCTTTGCATATTCCGCACCTTTATTTTACAGCTTTTGGAGCAAGTAAGCGCCCTTTCAAACTTTAGGAGCTTCAAAAACTGAGCTTAAGGTTTTCAATGTTTTATGATTCGACGACCTCCCTGGCGCAGTGGCGGCGTTCGAGTGGAAGGTCGCGGGTTCGATTCCCGCCACGGGCCACTTTGGAATTTTATAATTTCTAAAATGGCTCAAGTCTGGTCTGGTGGGAGGCTTCGGCCGTGGCTAGTTACCACCCTACCAGCAAAGACGCACCGCCAAGCGATTTAGCGTTCCGGTGCGATGCTTGTAGAAACCGCTTGGGTAAATTTACTTACCCTTCCAAGTTAGTACGATAACATCTTAGACTGCATCATCACTAACCATCAGGTGAGATCGCAGTCAAGTACTAACTTGTATAGAATAATAAAAAATAAAAAATTGGTTGCCTGTAAAGTCGGTTTACTGACGATAGTTGAACGTGACAACGTCTTCTTTGTCGCTCGTTCCGCGCTCGCGAGGTAACGCCACATGAGCGAGGTAACGCCGGTAACGCCGGATGAGTCATGTTTTTTCGTGCGTGCAACCGGCTCTATCGATTTATAAGACGTTGTCACGTCAAAAATTGCATCGACGTTCCAAATTTCTTTCAACTGTTCCAAATTTCTTGTCGATAGTCAAAGTTACTGAAATAAACGGTCGTGATAGACATACAGACAACAAAGTATTCCTTAAACGGTTTCTTTTTTGACGTGACAACGTCTTATAAATCGATAGAGCCGGTTGCACGCACGAAAAAACATGACTCATCCGGCGTTACCTCGCTCATGCGGCGTTACCGGCGTTACCTCGCGAGCGCGGAACGAGCGACAAAGAAGACGTTGTCACGTTCAACTATCGTCAGTAAACCGACTTTACAGGCAACCAATTTTTTTCTTTTGAGGTATGGAATCCTTAAAATTGATGACTATTTTAAGGACAAAACTAAATAAAATTTCCCTATCCCAGTATAAACAGTAAAATTGCTACGCCCTGTTTTTTATAATTTATGTTTTTTTTTTTTTTTTTTTTTTTTTTTTTTTTTTTTTTTTTATTTATTTTGGAATACAAACAGCATAAATATAAACAATAAATGGCTATTACAAGTAAGTCATACATAAGCCAATCAAGTATTCACTAATAATTACATACAATTGTAATACGGGATGATTTTGGAATGGCAAAGAACTGAGAACGGCGAACTTTACTTTCAATCATTATCGTTACGAGATATCTTAAAAATATGTTATAATTTTTCATACTTTATAGCAAACCTTGTATTACAACAATGACATTTTTTAAAAGAGCAAGTGCCGAGTTTCGTGCCAGTTCTTCTCGGTGCAAACCTGCTTTCCGAACTTGGCGGTAGAGTTTTGACTTTTCATAAGAGCCTAGTATGCAGGCCTATGTGAAAATATTTTCATTGTTTTGTTTTCCTAAAATATGGTATCCTATACTGTGGGGTAATGCTGCTGATATTGTAATTCTCCGAATGACCTTCGCCCTAAGTCAAAATGATCGGTTTAATTTTTTTTTCTATTTTTTTATAATATTTTATACACAGATTTTGAACGCGCAGACTCTGCACTAAGATTGAACTTGTATTGCAGAGGACTGCATAATTTTGAATTTTGTTCTGTACAGTGATATTCTGAAAAGGAACGACGCATCTTTAGGAATACTGGGGAAATCATGTCGTCCACGTGAAAAGAGAAAAGCAGAATTGGACCTTCCAAGTGAAGAAGGGACAAGGCGGCGAAGAACAAACAAGAAATGTGTTATAGACTGCGAACTGGTGAGTCCGTCCACTTCTACGACGCCAATTTTTTGGGGTTTATCCCTTAAAAACTCCAATTAAATTCATTTAATTAATTATCTTTTTGTTTAGTGTTTTACACACTTAGGAAATAATTCCTATAAATTTAAATACGAATCAAAATTTTTCACTCGCAACGGGATTTGAACCCGCGTCTCCCATCTCTCGCGGCTGGGTGCTCTGACCGCTGAGCTATACGAGCCACATCCAACTGCGGTGAAATTTCGATTCGTATTATTAGGTCCTTAGGCAGGACTAGCGGCGTCCTTAGGCCTATAACACAACGTCCATTGATATGAAACTTTGCCGGCATCGGCGGCAATAGGGTACAATTTCCCTCCGGGCAGGCGCTATGCCTGGGGCACAGAACACTAAATAGTACCAGAAGGCTCACTCCGCACGATAATTTAAAGAAATAGCGACTCTAGCGCTGACACAAAAAGTGCAATTCAGTTCGCAATAGCGCCTGGCCCCGCCCTCAAAATCGACACGCAACAAACGCAATGTTATGGTCTCTTTCTATCGCCTAACTTTATCTCTTACGACGTACTAGGGCTGCCGTAGTCAGACGGCGCGTAAAATAGACCGTACAGAACTAGCGCGTGCAACTCTGCCCGCGAGCGGCAACCATCTGAAATACTGAGGTCCGGACCCCTACTTGTAGCCGGGACGGTCACGTGATAAGTGAGACTGGCCTGCCTGAGGGCCGCTTGTAATTCGAGCGTACGACGTCAGAACTTGTATTTATGGAACGCTCGTCGAAAACTCCGTCAGCGTATGCTAAGGGACTGGTTACGCCATCTATCGTCAGCTATCGGGGACCGCTTCAAAACTCGCTTGGTTTTTTTTATACTATATAGGCTAGCGCTTGACTGTGATCACACCTGATGGAAAGTGATGATACAGTCTAAGGTGGAACGCGCTTGCCTAGAAGATGCCTATTCACTCTTGATTTGAAGGCGCCCGGGTATTTTTTTTTTTTTTTTTTTTGTTCTTTGGCTTTTACACAGATAAGCCAATGTCAGGTTATAGGATAATAAAAGTTAGGGAAACTATAAATTATTTTGAAAAATCAGGATTCAGGATTCAAATTGGAATTCCAAAGGAAAAGGATAGGTTTTTTTTTTTTGAAATATCTACTCAAATATTATTTTATACATAACTTTTTTACATATGTACATACATTGAACTATAACTTTATATTATTTGTTTCTAGGAACAATGATAAAATTTTATAAACATCATAACAGTTAGTATATAATAAACAAATTATAGAGGTAGGAAATGGAATTTGCAGTGATTCAAGATTATCAAGAAAGGCAAATCGATCATACAAAGTGCATGCAAAGAAAATATGGTTTAAGTCCCCATACTCTCCACAGGAACAAAGGGGGTCGGGGACAATTTTTATTTTGTGCAAATGCGCCGGGGTACAAACATGACCTAAGCGCATTCTACACAAAACAGAGGTGACTGTTTTCGAAAATACTAGTCGGCTAAACCATGGTTTTCTTGGAATGGATGGCTGAATTTTTCTATAATGTTTACCCACTGAACCATCATTATTCCATATCACATCCCACGCTTCATACATATATGTTTTAGCTAAATGTACCAGATCAGTACAATAATTAGTGTATGGTACAGTATCTCCTACACGTACAGCCTCCTTTGCCAGTTGATCGGCTCTTACGTTTCCGGGAATGCCCACATGGCTTGGAACCCAAGCCAACACGACATCACAATTCTTCTGAGAGCATTTATATAAAAGATCTCTGATGCCGAAAATAATTGAAGACTGTTTATGAGCTTTAAATGGGAATCTCATAATAGCTTCTAAAGCACTGCGGGAATCAGAAAAAATTATTGTTTTTGAAATCTTCAAAATTAAGATATATTCTAAAGCTTTAAGTAATCCGTAACATTCACCGGTGTAAACAGAAGTTTCAGGTGGAAGTTTAGTTTGTTGTATACATTTATATTGCGAATGATAGACCCCAACGCCAACGCAACTGTTATCTTGATCTTTAGAGGCATCCGTAAATATGCAATGCCAGTCAGACCATTCATTATTAATGATGCTGGTGAATTCTTGTTTTGAGTTGGGATTATTTTTTCGTAATCCTATATCCAATTTAATTTGCGGAACAGCAACAAGGCTTGCATAGTTGTATTGGTATAAAGGAAGAGTAACATTTCGATATGTGGGAGCTCCAAAGTTTTCATATTTTCTATGACTTTTTACAAGGCATGGAGAATCTTTATGCATCCAGTAGGTTGATTCATGTACCTGATTTGCCAGTTGTTTTACCTTTAAGAATAATGGATGTGAACTCAGCTGTAACGTACGGAAGAAGAATTTATCACAGAGGAACTGCCTTCTCAGATATAAGGGAGGATCACAACATTCAACCTGCAGACAATTTATGGGACTCGATTTCATTGCACCTGTTACTAATCTCAAAGCCTTAGACTGAACAGAATCCAGCTTTTTAACTGCACTTGTATTACCAGGGTGTAATAAGAATGTTCCATAGTCCAAAACACTCCTTATCAAAGCATTATATAACAGTCTCATTGTAAAAGGATGTGCACCCCACCATGCACCTGTGAGACACCTTAAGATGTTTAAATTTCTCTCACATCTTAGTGAAATATATTCGTAGTGAGGAACTCCAGTAAGCTTAGAATCTAATATTACACCCAAAAATTTTGCATTCTCTTTAATTTCTAGCGGAACACTATTGTAATTATTATTAATAGGTGGGAGATTTCGCTTTCGGGAGAATATCACAACAGAGCTTTTGGATGGTGACAAATCTAAACCATTAGTATCTAACCAACCCTTTAAGGCATTTAATGCTAACGTTAATAACTGACTAATATTATGTAAGGATGGTCCAGCAACATATAGAAGCAAATCATCTGCATATTGCAGAACATTTGCTTCACACTAGACATCTAGATGATGTCGCCACTTGACATGTAAACACGTCAAACCTTTGCTCTGTTTTTAAAATATTATATTTAAGTAGTTAAAGTTCTTATAAGTTGCTCATAACTAAGTGAAAACGTTGATAACAATATGCGAACCGCGTATGAGTGTTTTCCCTGACTATAATTCACATAAAAGTGACTAAATTCATGTGATCGCGGTATCGTCTATAGTAACTTTAAATCATATTTACATCTGGATATGCAGTGAAATATAAGCAGTGTAATACATAAAACTTGTGAAGAAGTGCTCCTAAATCTAGACGCAATCAAAAATTAGGCAGTGAACAACTAAAACAGTTCATAATTCGTGATTATTCATACTCATTAACTTCTGTCACAGCAAAAATTATTTTCCCACCCTCAAATGAACAAAAACAGCATTGTTCTTCAGTCCATACAAGTTATTCGCCCAGTATATCAAATGCTTCTATAGCTCAGTCGGTTGAAGTGCGGACGCAGAAAGCTAATGTAAGCCATACACGTTACGGTTTACCGGAGAGGTCTGCCTGTGCGGTGTACCTGCGCAGGTAGACCGGAGCGTGTATGCCGACCGACCTGTGCAGGTTTTTTGACCTGTGCAGGCGACCGGAGCAGAATCGATTTTCGATTTTGTTCCGGTCGCCCGTACGGTGAACCTGTGCGTGTGTGGGTACCTGCGCAGGTCGTCTTCATTAACCACGTGTTCAATAGGGAGGCACGCTGCCGATTTATCCCGCTAGGTGTCCCATCGTCGCTGGTGCTGAACAGATGTCAAAATCCATACATATTTTCCGAAACATGAATAATCTCATATAACTCAATAAATTGCCTTAAATCTGTGCCTACGAAGTACGAATGTAATAGTATGACGCACATTGTTTTCTTGCGAATGAGCAGCGAAGAAAAATTGTAGGTCTTTTCGCCTTTTTCAGTTAAAAATGCATTCCGTTTTCTTAATTCAGCTTTTGAAATAGCCAAAAATGGGCGGCCATACACATTACGGTCCACCGCACAGGTTACCTGTGCATGTGTACCTGCACAGGTCAAGTAGCGTGTATGGGGACGTTCCGGTGTACCGTAACGGTCTTCAGTTCTATTTGCGATGGCATCGAGTGAGGACGAGGACGCACTAGCACTGCTAGGTCTTGCGGTAATTTTGAGGAAAGATTTATTAAAATTTTGGCTATTTTAAAAGCTGAATTAAGAAAACGGAATGCATTTTTAACTGAAAAAGGCGAAAAACCTTGGTTCCATTTTTTATGCGTTAAGCTAGACCTATCTATGACCTACAATTTTTCTTCGCTGCTACACAAAAACACTGTGCGTCATACTATTACATTCGTACTTCGTAGGCACAGATTTAAAGCAATTTATTGAATTATATGAGATTATTCAAGTTTCGGAAAAAATATGTATGGATTTTGACATCTGTTCAGCACCAGCGACGATGGGACACCTATTGAACACGTGGTTAATGAAGACGACCTGCGCAGGTACCCACACACGCACAGGTTCACCGTACGGGCGACCGGAGCAAAATCGAAAATCGATTCTGCTCCGGTCGCCTGCACAGGTCTAAAAACCTGCACAAGTCGGTCGGCATACACGCTCCGGTCTACCTGCGCAGGTACACCGCACAGGCAGACCTCTCCGGTAAACCGTAACGTGTATGGCTTACATAATGTTGTGAGATCGAACCCTGCCGTCAACGACGTTTTTTCATTTTCAATTTGATTTTTAATTATAATTGGCATATTGAGTAACAATGTCGACCGCTTCAAACTCAAAAATATGTGCTGGATGCAAAAATAATTTGCCAAAGAAAGATTACCTCTGCTGCTCGATCTGCGGTTCTAAGTATGACCGAGAATGTGTAAACATGACTCTAAATCAGTTTGAAAACATGGACCAGCAGCTTAAGAGTATGTGGAAGTGTCCGGAATGTTGCAGTAAACGGCCCAAGACGGGAAACACCAATACACCCGTCAGAGTCGCTGCCTCAAATCAGACGTTCGGCAAGGAAATTGTAGAATCTACAGACTCGAACGTCACATTGCGTAGAAAACCTAGCAAGTCACCGACTCCGAGTGTGTCAAGAGTAGATTTACCTCTCCTGAAACCAAACTGAGTTTTTGATAATAATGTATTATGTTCTAAGAACCATTCCAGCCTAATTTTAATAAGATGTTCAGCAGTTTTAGCCAGTACCGATGACAATGCAATCGGTCTATAAGATGTTGGATCTGCACTAGGTTTATTCGGCTTCTGTATTAGAATCAATGTTTGGGACCTCCAGGAATCGGGTACGATGCCCCTAATCATAACATTGTTTATCAAAGAAAGGTAGTAACTGAGACTATTATCATCGAGATTTGACAAGAAGGAATAAGGAATCCCGTCTTCACCTGGTGCAGAATCTTTGGTAGATGAAAGTACGCCTTTTAATTCAATAAGTGTAAACGGCGAATTTAAAGCATTATTACAATAATTTAAAGTGGGCGTTATAACCATGGGACATTCAGGTACATAAGGAGGAGCCAAGCGATCCATGACTTGTTCTGCAAGTTCTGGTGAAATTTTATTTTGTTGAGTATCTTTAAATGCAGATCTAAACCTTCTAATGTTTTGCCAAACCAATGACGGTGAAACATTGGGACTTAAAGATAAACAAAACCTTTGCCACCCTTCATATTTCTTTACCCTAAGTAGCTCCTTAGTAGTATTAGCAATATGTAAATAATGATCAAAATTTTCATCAGTCATATTCTGACAATATTGTTTCTCAGCTTTCTTTCTTTGTTTAACTGCATTAGTACACTCTGCATCCCACCATGGTGGGGATGGAATAAATCCCAAACCACACCTTTTTAACGGAAAACATTCATTTGCAGCTTAATTTACTGCTGTAGCTAATGCTTGTGAGCATTCTAATATGTTAGAGTGACTTATTTTAGGTAAATTTTTAATTTTTTGTTCTACAGCTACTCTATACATACTCCAGTCAGCATCTTTTAGTTTATGTTTTATACGTGGTTGTCTTACTTGCTTTGGAGGTTTTTCAAAGGGGAAAGTAATTATTATGGGGTAGTGATCACTACCATAAGTAGATTCAGCAGGTGACCAAGTGAGAGAAGAAGCAAGATCAGGAGTGCAAATTGACAAATCTAGAGCACTAGGTGTTCGAGCAAGTCGTGTTGGAGATCCGGTATTTAAAATGCACAGATTATGTGAGCTAATTAAATCTAACAACTTTTCGCCATAGTAAGTTGATGTGGTACAACCCCATAGCTGATGATGAGAATTAAAATCTCCTAAACATAAAAATGGTTTTGGTAAAAAATTCAATATTTCATTAATTTCATTAAATATATCATTGTTAGGACGGGAGAAATATATAGATACATAACATATACTATTTACAATAACTGCAATAACAGATAAGTCATCGCTATGTACAGGTAGAGTGATAGGTGTAAATGCCAGAGTATTTTTGATGAGCATTGCCACTCCACCATACCCATCAAGTCTGTCTTCTCTGAGACAAACAAACCCTGGCATTTTAAACAATGATTCCTTTCTCAACCATGTCTCTTGGAGACAGATGAGAAAAGGATCTTGCTTATTTATTAATTGAATTAGGTCAGGTTTCCTAATGTTGAGACTTAGGCAATTCCATTGAACCACTCTGGCTTTGTGATCCATTATTAATATTTTGAATTTGGCATAATGCTTCTATTACTGAGGCGACGTGGGACGGTGAAACTAAATTTGATTGTGATAGTAATTGAATGAGAAATTTAATTATATCAGCAATTTTCATAGTGTTTTCATTGTTATGATTGTTATTAATTGGTTTTTCTGTAGGTAACACAGGATCTTTTATTATATTTAAATGCGCAAAGCGGTCATATCCTTTGCTCAGCTTTGAGGGAGATCTTGGCTTTGCGTACACAGTTTTTTTATATGACTGAGACACAGAATTGGGAATTGCTGGATTATTATCTGAAGTAGACTGATTATACATGGGTGTTGAAAACAAAGCTTCGGCATAAGATAACTTTGAAACGGGTGGATGCATTTTAATAGCTTCCATATATGAAATGCAGCTTTTGCTCATAGTTTCTTTAATTGCTCTCTGTTTATTATGTTCTAAACATTTCTTATTCACAGCTTGGTGTGAACCTTTGCACAAACAACAGCGGTAATCCTCCTCTTCTACCTGACAAGTTTCCCCAGAATGGCCTTGCCCACACTTGTAACATTTCGGCATTGATCGGCATTGATTTTTTACATGGCCAAAACGACAGCATTGGTAACACTGGACGGTTGGATAAATGTACAGTTCAACTGGCAAAGCAGTATAGCACATGTATACTCTGGTAGGTAATACTTGTCCATCAAAAGTAATGATTACTGTACCAGTATTAATAAATTGGCTTGCATTATTTGTAATTACTTTTCTTTTAATACGCCTAATTTTAATTATTGGTCCACAACCAAGTGGCACAGTCATGCTTGACAAAACCTCTTCATCAGACCAATCAAGAGGCACACCTTTCACCACACCCATGCGAGTAACATTAAAAGTTGGGATAAATGCTTTATATTTTGCTATTTCCAGGTTTTTATTTAGCAAAAAGTTGTTAGCATCCATGAACGTTGAAAAAGTCATGCTGATTCTATTCCTGCCAACTCGTTTGAGACTACCATTCACAATACCATTAAAATTATTTTGTTTCAAAAAACGGCCAAATGTTATGAGGTGCAGTGATGTAGCGCTATCAACTTCACCTTCTTTTTGAACATGTACAACAAATGGAGCATTATCAGAGACTTGATATTGAGCACGACCAATCGGCACTCGAGTTGTAGTAGTAGGATTTGTGGTTACAGTTGTATCAGTAGTTGTGTTATGTGGATTTTGAAGCTTTGTGGAATTTGCATCGCACTTGCAATCACAATTATACCTTGCCTTACCATCAGGTGTTTTTATTTTTCTTTTCCGTTTATTGCACGCCACACAGACGCTTGAAAATATTTTTCTTTTGAGTGTTTTGTCGACATTGGACACAATAGAAGTATCCGTATCCATTGACGACTCGACCGCCGATATTAATATGTCCATCTTAGATGGTATATGTGGTATATTTACTGACTCTGGAGGAATTGTTCCTCCGGGATCGGGAGGCTCCTCCATAAGTTTGAGTCCTAATAAACTATTTTTCTATAACTTACCAATATATACAGCTAACTACTATGAATAATACACTTATAATACACTATTTATAATATAAACAACACCAATCCTTTTCTAATTATGCTATCAAATTATTAGAAAAACAGAAACGAAAAAACCGCGTCCACCGTGTCCGAAGTTTCCCGCCCTTTCCGGCGCCCGGGTTGTAAGTGGCAGGAAAGACACTGCCTGGGAGGGTATTCCAGGCCTTTGCAGTGCGTATCAGGAACGAGGAATCCAACCGCTTCGTACGCGTCTTTGTTTCAGTGCAACGCTGTGCTGGAGAACCGGAACAAGTACTACTGGCACCTCCGCAACTACCATCCGGACAGCGTCAAGCCTCCCAAGCGAGACTTCATGTGCGAGCAGTGCGGGAAACTCTGTATTGTGAGTGTTAACAATAAACAGGGGTCTAATTTCATACTATACTATACTATTGAAGAATTTTTCAATGACAGGAATTCTTGGAATGATCTAGGGATATATTTCCATCTCCTCTCAGATATCTTAAAAATTATGTAATAATTTTTGATATTATTTAAGAAATTGTATATAATGACATATTTTTCTAAAAAAGCAAGTGCCGAGTTTCTTGCCAGTTCTTCTCGGTGCAAACCTGCTTTCCGAACCTGGCGGTAGAGTTTTGACTTTTCATAAGAGCCTATTAATTGGGCCTATGTGAAAATAAAGATTTTTCATTTTCATAAGTAAACGTATTCATCATAATCGTTGGCAAAGTCTGCCCCTCGATTGGCTGACGAAGGGAAACAACCTGCGGGCAGAAGTTGTAAACGATTACGATGGATACGCTTCAGTTCTTACACAATCTAGAGGCTGCTTATGTAGTTTTATTTAATCAACTAGCTTTTGCCCGCGGCTCCGCCCGCGTTAAATTCGATTTTTTACTAATTCCGAAAAAAAATTGAATTTCCTTTTCAATGACCTTTACATATACTTTCAGGAAAGATTGTCAAAGTAATCTACCTATAGCTGTAGCTATAGATTAGTGTTGAAATTAGGGATTTTTAAATATCCCATGGGAACTATGGATTTTCCCGGGATAAAAAGTAACCTATGTTTTAATATGGATTATAAGCTATCTATGTTCCAATTGTCAGCCAAATCGGTTCAGTAGTTGCGGCGTGAAGGAGTAACAAATATACACACACACACACACACACTTACACACAAACTTTCGCCTTTATAATATTAGTGAGATAGTGTGACTAGTGTGATAGTGTGAAGTGTGATAACTGTTGTCAGCGGCTTCGCTTTTGGTTTTTACACATCCCGTACAATTTCACAGAACAAATTTCATCTCCAAGAACACACGTTGAGGCACGGCAGTCCAAAGGTGCAATGCGACACGTGCAACAAGAAGTTCTACTCAGCGAAAGCTCTGAGGTTCCATGTGCTCAGAACACACAATGCCGCACAGAGCCGAGGCGACACATACATGTGCGCGCACTGTGCGTACCAGACCAAGGAGAGAGGCAACCTCAGGAGGCACATGCAGGTTAGTGCGAGCACCACGGGCACAGAACACACAATGCCGCACAGAGCCGAGGCGACACATACATGTGCGCGCACTGTGCGTACCAGACCAAGGAGAGAGGCAACCTCAGGAGGCACATGCAGGTTAGTGCGAGCACCACGCGCACAGAACACACAATGCCGCACAGAGCCGAGGCGACACATACATGTGCGCGCACTGTACGTACCAGACCAAGGAGAGAGGCAACCTCAGGAGGCACATGCAGGTTAGTGCGAGCACCACGCGCACAGAACACACAATGCCGCACAGAGCCGAGGCGACACATACATGTGCGCGCACTGTATGTACCAGACCAAGGAGAGAGGCAACCTCAGGAGGCACATGCAGGTTAGTGCGAGCACCACGGGCACAGAACACACAATGCCGCACAGAGCCGAGGCGACACATACATGTGCGCGCACTGTGCGTACCAGACCAAGGAGAGAGGCAACCTCAGGAGGCACATGCAGGTTAGTGCGAGCACCACGCGCACAGAACACACAATGCCGCACAGAGCCGAGGCGACACATACATGTGCGCGCACTGTACGTACCAGACCAAGGAGAGAGGCAACCTCAGGAGGCACATGCAGGTTAGTGCGAGCACCACGCGCACAGAACACACAATGCCGCACAGAGCCGAGGCGACACATACATGTGCGCGCACTGTATGTACCAGACCAAGGAGAGAGGCAACCTCAGGAGGCACATGCAGGTTAGTGCGAGCACCACGCGCACAGAACACACAATGCCGCACAGAGCCGAGGCGACACATACATGTGCGCGCACTGTACGTACCAGACCAAGGAGAGAGGCAACTTCAGGATGCACATAAAGACCCTTTTTTGTATTATTTTTTATTTTATTTTATTTATTAGGGTTAACCAGCAGGTTTACAATGATTCTTAAAATAATTACATTCAAAATTTGCAATACATTCTAGGGTATGTTAACCCATTTTAAGGTAACCACTTCTTGCTAACTCCTTTGCTCGGCTTACAAAATTGAAAACTATAACTAACCGACATAGACCTAATTAATACAATAGAATAGACATTTTTTTAACAAATAAATTTTATCATAATCCAATTACTTCTACTAAAAGTTGCTATTTTTATTTATTATTATTTATTTACATAGAAAATACCTACTACCTACCTACCTACTAATAAAATATTATCTAATTCGTACACGAAAAATTCTCAGGGCGATTGATTTATACTGTTTGATGATAATTTTACGAAAATGTAAAGAGAGTTACTGTAAATCAATTGACTGACTGTACTCATTATTGCAGATCCATTTGGACTCTGACGCGAGGAGATGGTTCCAGTGTACAGTATGCGGGAAAAAGACCACTACGAGGCAAGCGCTGCAAGACCACGTGCTGCACGTGCATCAGAAGGTGCCGTGGCCCGCCAGAGTGCGCGCCTCGCGACCACGCGCTGTCGTTCCGCGCGCTCGCGACACAGACTCCAGCGAGTTATAACTCATGAGTCGTGCCTCGAAATTATGGAGTGTAGAAGTTCAGGAATCTTCGTGTATGAAAAACAGCTATAAGAAATTGAGACCCTGTCCGCCAAATTCAAAGGATAATGGTCATTGATGTATGGGATCCCGTATCAGGCTGAATCAAACTGAACTTTTTTTTATAGACTATGGTCTCCACATTACCTCCTACAATTTTTTTTAAATAACATCCGGAAGCCGGATTCTAAAATTATAGGCAAACAAACAAGTTGGACTTCTGAGTAATGATTTGTACCTATGACACGAAATGTTCCTCGAAAAGAAAGTAACATTTTGTACGCAACACTAAATTGTGGATAATAAGAACAAATTACTAGTTCCTATGGTTCTTGAAAAACACTATTTTATTTTTCTAGTCTATTTTGGTTTTGGTGCATGAGATGGTGACCACCTTTGGTCATTCTCTTTTTAAATAGTTTTTCTGTGTTGATGTTTTTTGAATTGCTAATGTAGAGTGTGTGAAGTATATATATATATATATATATATATATATATATATATATATATATATATATATATATATATATATATATATATATATATATATATATATATATATATATATATATATATATATATACAGTGTGAGTCTTCATAATGTGCACATATTGAAATGAGGGAAACTATGCTTAATTTTATCGACGGAAAACGTATTAAAAAAAATCTAAATTTTTTTTTTATATTTTTTTGGAATTTTTAAAATTTTATTTCGCTACTATGACCCTTGTGTAAACAAAACGGTGTAACTTTTAAACTAAATGATCTATCACGATGAATGAAACTTATTAACGATTGGAAGTAATGGGACATCCTCATAAAATGAAAATTCTGGAAAAAAAACTACCCTGAATAGAAAATAAACATGTTTTTAGCAAAATTTCTGGGTTTTTTTTCACCAATTTTTACTATAAGCGTAAAATTTCTCAATAAAACACCCATATTGTGTAGCTTTTTTATTACTTTAAATTATTTCTCGTCGTATTAGCTACCCAACGGTAAAAATTGCATGTTTGTAACTTAATCCTAACATTTCTTTTTAACTGTTCAAAAATAGCACTCCAAACGCGCAAGTTATTGTTTTCCTAAGGAGGGTTCTACGTGATATCTACAATCTCAATAATTAGTGCGTAGTCGTGTGCTAGGCCTTTCTTTAACACTTGATAAGAAATGTTAGAATTGAGGTTTAAGCATGCAATTTTTACCATTAGGTAGCTAATACAATGAGGAATAATTTAAAATTTGTAAAAAAAAAATTTTTTATTAAAAACACGTGTATTATTTATTGAGGGTAATTTTTTTCCACAATTTTCATTCACTTTCATTTAATAAAATTTCTGGTTACCTAATTGGTGGTTTACCTAATGGTAAAAATTGCATCTAACATTTCTTATCAAGTGTTAAAGAAAGGCCTAGCACACGGCTACGCACTAATTATTGAGATTGTAGATATCACGTAGAACCCTCCTTAGGAAAACAATAACTTGCGCGTTTGGAGTGCTATTTTTGAACAGTTAAAAAGAAATGTTAGGATTAAGTTATAAACATGCAATTTTTACCATTGGGTAGCTAATACGACGAGGAATAATTTTAAGTAATAAAAAAGCTACACAATATGGGTGTTTTATTGAGAAATTTTACGCTTATAGTAAAAATTGGTGAAAAAAAACCCAGAAACTTTGCTAAAAACATGTTTATTTTCTATTCAGGGTAGTTTTTTTTTCAGAATTTTCATTTTATGAGGATGGCCCATTACTTCCAATCGTTAATAAGTTTGATTCATCGTGATAGATCATTTAGTTTAAAAGTTACACCGTTTTGTTTACACAAGGGTCATAGTAGCGAAATAAAATTTTAAAAATTCCAAAAAAATATAAAAAAAAATTTTAGATTTTTTTTAATACGTTTACCGTCGATAAAATTAAGCATAGTTTCCCTCATTTCAATATGTGCACATTATGAAGACTCACACTGTATATACTTCACACACTCTACTGAAAATTCGATAGTTTATTTTTAGTTTTAAGAATGAAATATTATTTTTATTAAAATATGTAATTCATGTGACCTACTGTAGTTTAATTGATTAACCTTAAAAAATAGATAACATCCATCTTGTGTCAAGTATTATTATTTTTAGCCAGCCTAGTTGGTTAAATACTGTTACTGGTTCTAAACGACAATATCATTCCTTCACTTGTCTTGACAGTTGACGACGTCCCTGGCGCAGTGGCGGCGCGCTTGCATTCGAATGGGAGGTCGCGGGTTTGATTCCCGCCACGGGCCATTTTGGAATTTTATAATTTATAAATCTCAGGCTCTGGTCTGGTCTGGTGGGAGGCTTTGGTCGTTGCCAGCTACCACCCTACCAACAGAGGCGCACCGTTAAGTGGTTTAGCGTTCTGGTGCGATGCTTGTAGAAACTTTTGGGGTAAATTTACTTACCCTTCCAAGTTATTACGATAACATCTTAGGCTGCATCATCACTTAGCATCAGGTGAGATTGCAGTCAAGTACTAACTTGTATAGAGCAAAAAACACAAACTTGTAATGTTTAGCTTTCGAATGGTTATTTCATTGATTTATCATCAAGGTAATGGGGGAACCACCGACCCGGGATCGACTTTTAAATCTAAACTTTGCTGCGTATGACGTATCTAATGCAAAATATTATGTTGATCCAAAACGTTTCTTGGAGGATGCACGTTATATTCTGCTCGGCTCGGAAGTCGGCTAAGAATAAAACCTAAAACTATGATGTTACAAGAGTTACCTACTACGAACTTAGTGCCTGTATCTAAAAACCTCATTAGCAGATTTTTTTAATTTGGCGCACTAATATGAAGAACATATTGATAATATAATCTGAGGACATAGTCATGACGTAGTCATGCTTATTTAAGAAAAGAAGCATAGAGTAATTGAATATAGCCGGGGTAAGAAGCAAGGAATCTAACGAGAATAGAAGTCACTAACTTCTATAATAATTATGGTAAAAAACATGCTCTATGATAGCCTATAAATAAATAAATGTCTTTAAAATGTTGGTCATAATCATACTGGAATCTGTGGTCAAAATGAAGTTATAATCTTTGTCAACTGTCATTAGAGATTATATGTGTTCTGTGGTCATCACAGAGGCCAGAGCACAAAACTAGAAACGAGAACCATAGACCAACACAGCAGAAGAGAACTGTTATTTGATTTTCATTTTTCATGGTTTTCAAAAAAGCTTTGTTTGCATTTCACAACAACTTTACTCTATGTTTCACAAATTCACTTTCAGTTTCCCGGTTAAATCACTTTTCTCGCTTTCTCAAAACTATTTCTGAAATCAAACATTATTTTACTATAAGAATCAAACTATATACATTCATAGAAAGCACAAAACTTTTTTTTGTCAAAGTAACCTCATCATTTATTCTCTAAACTAATAGTGCGGTGTAAATATTTCTTTTGTTCTGTATTGTTGTTTAAAAAGAAACTTGAACAATGGAAATGAATAGTCTGAATGAATCGGCTCAGGTAGGATTGTATAAATCCTAAATTTTGGATTTCTTTGTCAGAGTACCATCCGGGCGCGAAAATTCAAATTTTATTTAGTTTTATGCTAATACTGGGCTAATTATACATCATAGGCTTAAGGCAATGAGTTTTGCGAGCTTAATATTTATGCATCTACATGTTTTAAACTAGAAGCTTTGCTTTAAAATACTCTATTTAGTACAAATTGGTTCTCAATAGTCAATAGTTCCAAATCAGAGAAACAGCAAAAAATAATCCTTTGGGAACCAATTTGAAGTTAATGGGACTTTTCGAGCAAAATTTTTAACGAAACTGTGTACTTATATGCATAACGAAACACCTTAAAAGCGTACATATTAAAACAATATTTGTATGAGTTGATGGTTAAAAATCTTGGTTTATAAATTCATCCATTTATATTCAACTAACTTGGAACAGTGAAAGCCTATTGGTAGACCTCTGCCTCATCATAAGCATATATGCTCGTTATAAGCATTTGGATAATCAAAAACCAGAAAAATCAAATGTACAATTCTATTAATATCTATATGGATTTGGTTGGTAGTCGGATAGTTGCCAATCCATATGACTGAAAGCCGGATATTTGGGTATTACACTTGTCTATGGAATTCAAAGGTTTCACCTAAAAATGCATATTTCAGTTTTGCATGATATGTCTGGACACTCACAGTAAACTCTACCCGTCGAGCAAACGTAATTTAGATATGGAATACGAGAGTTTAACTGGAATTTTGGTAAGTAATTTCTACTTAGACACCAAGCCCTTAAGTTTTAACAGAGAATCATTATTAAAGAGATAAGTTGCTGTATTATACACCTTATGTAAGATGCAGTGTCTCAGGACTTTTGCATTGCATTCAGTGGAACTTGTATGGAAGAACTCTGTAAGGTCTGTCTTATAAACATCCTCCAGGAACCATAGGGTTTTCAAGGAATGAAAGTACACAATGTGTAAAATTGTGTATAAGCTCCTAAGAGCTTTTTCCACACTACAAGGTAGTACTTGATTGCAACCTCATCTAAAATAATAGTAAATGATAATGCAGTTGAAGATTTTATCATTCTATCTTGGAAGGAGTGAGTAACCCCTGTGGTTTCTGCACGCCATCGTGCCTAAACGCTGCAGGAATCTAACCCATGACCTCCTACTCAAATCAAAGCACCAACTAATGTGCCAGGGAGTTTGTCAAGAATCTACAATGAGATTCCGCAGTAACCTTCAATAGAACCTAGTGATAAGACATCACCTTCAGAAGACCCAGCCCTTTTGCCATGTCTACAGCTATTCTTAGTTTGTCTTATGTTTATGCATTATGAAGATATTGAAATAAAAGTTGAGAAGCAGAAACATTTCTTAATTACCATCGTTACATTTCAGCTGGGCGATACATTTATCTTCACACCGATGTTCTGCAGCGAATGCGCTCAGCGGCTGGTGAACTGCGGCAGGTTCAGAGACAAGAGTCTGAGAGCCTTCCAGCTGCTGGCGGAGCTGCATCACAACAATGCAGTGGTGAGAACCTCTTACATTATTATCTTCTCACTGATGTTCTGCAGCAAGTGCGCTCAGCGGCTGGTGAACTGCGGCAGGTTCAGAGACAAGAGTCTGAGAGCCTTCCAGCTGCTGTCAGAGCTGGTTCAGAGCAATGCAGTGGTGAGAAACTCTTACATTATCTACATCAACCTGCAAAGTAGCCAATAGAAGCAGGTGTTACTTTCCAGAATTATTGTAGTTTTATTTACATTCTATCAATATTACGTTTCCAGTTGTCGCTTCATACGCTGACGTCGGTAGACCGCGCGCGCTGTCGGCTGACGTCCAGCGTCGTGAAGAAGACGTTTGAGCCCGACCATTGTGACCTGTATGTGACGGAGGACACTGAGAGCATCAACAAGGTTTGTTCATTTTCACTCTATATCCTTTACAAGTTAGTACTTGATTGCGGTCTAACACTAAACAATCATTTCATTAATTATTTTAAGGTTAATATGAAAAATGAAGAAATTGATTCACACGGAAACTTGGATTTAAAGTGTGAAACTGATTGTGATCTTGAGTTAAAATCTGGCGACATTTGTGATGATGCTGAGGAGTTTACAGCAGATGACGTCAATACCGACGTAGAAATAACTAATGACGATGCAAAAGACGTAAATGTTGAGTATATTGATGACTCTTCAAACGATGATCTTTATAATCATGAAGATAATACGCATGGTGTAGAGCAAAGCAACACAAATAAGAGTCATGAAAATCAACGAAAAATACTGAATCATAACAAAACCACAGCTGTAACGAACGCTGATGCTGAATGGTTGAATGATATGGATGACGACATTGATATAGATTTCGATATAAACGAAGATATACAACACGCTGCGAACGACGTAAATAGGCGTGATGGAAACATGAAAAAGCCAACGTACGCTAATATCAATGTCAATAACAAAGATGTTCTCAATAAAAACGCCGATGCTTCCAAATTTATTGACGTTACAGGTGATAATGTTAACAAAGTACGAGTTATCGATGATGAAATTGGTGTAATATCTTTAGATGATGATATCAATGAAACTGTAGTGAACAATAACGAATATGATAATTTTGTGAGATTTGTAAATGAAAACCTATGTAATCAAGATAAAGTAATGAATGACAGTGAAACCATTGCTAATATAGTTAGTCAAAATAATGTTATCCTTGTAAGAGAAACAGACAAGCGAAGTGTTTCAAACGGACCCCATGGTACAACTCATGTTTCGGTTAAAAAACGAGCTGCTAAAAGGAAGCAACCACAATCTGATAAAAAAGAACCTCAGAGAACGAGAAGCAGAAAGAAAAGAATGCAACCAGAAAAAAAAGAAGGTATTTTTTTTACTGTTACCTATCACATTAATATTAGTTGTTGGACTCTTACAAACTATCATACATTCTTCGAGAAAAGTACTATACAACTAGGCATTGATGAACTTACGTATGTTTGCCTCGGGTTCGCCTCAGGGGCTCATCCATAAATTTCGTCTTGAATTTCATGATTTTTCGTCCCTCCCCCCGTTCTTGTCACAGCTGGTTACATTTGTGAGACGTCCCTAGTGTGACGTCACATATTTTGCAAATTTACATTTAGAAATTATTGAATGAAAAGAGTGGTTCCGAAATCAGTTTTTTCCATTTAAATGTAGTTGTAGTACGTTATAGTTCAAAGTTGTAAAAATATAATAGATCCCTTTCGGCATATGTCATCGCGTCAAGACTAGTAATGACAAGTAATAGTAATAGACTAGTAATACGACTCGCTACTCACGATGAATCGATATCGAATCGGTATTTGATCGATTTTATAATGTATTGTAAAGTGCAATGGACTACGTTACGGCATTTCCTTCTTTATTTCAGAACCGAAGTATAAAAACATCAAATGGTTTAGGAGAATTGAACGGAGTCCCGAGGAGCAAGTAGCTGACTGGACACAGAGACAGGAAAGCGACAGATACAGAGACGCTCCCTACAAATGTACCGATTGCTACAAGGGCTTCAGAGTTGAGAAAACTTATAACTTGCATTTGGAGAAACATACCGATGTATGTATTTTTGAACCAAAGTTTTTTATAGTAAATAAATATATACGGGACATTTTACACATCGCAATCTAGCCCCAAAGTAAGCGATAGCTTGTGTTATGGTTACTAGATAACTGATAAATAATACTTATATAAATAATTTCAATATATTGAAAACACCCAGACACTGGAAAACATTCATGCCCATTCGGTCGTCCCACAAAATTCCAAAATGATCTAAGACGTTTCCGGCGTATGATTAAAGTCTTCACTCGTGCCAGTATGATCATTAAATGATAAGTGTAGGTTTTATTTAATTTTTAATTTTATGTTATCTGTAATTTCGCAGAAGTACGGTGCAGTCGGGTGCCACATATGCCGTCTGCGCGTCAGTTGTCACAACGTTTTAACGAAGCACCTTCGCGTGACGCACAAGTTCCTCCTCCTCTGCACGGAGTGCTCCTTCGTCACTGCCTGCGCGTGAGTCGAAGAGTTCACCAGGGCTATAGTGCCCTTAGCCGTATCCCAAGTAACATTTAGAGGATCAGCACCTTTGCACGACGCACAAGTTCCTCCGCCGCTGCACAGAATGCTCCTTCGTCACTGCCTGCGCGTGAGTCGAAGAGTACGAGAAAACGGGGTCAAATTTCAAATTTGATTTGACCGGTAACAAACAAACAGACGAACCGGGACATCCTCAGTAGATGTTGACTTCACAATGCGAAATTTGAGAGTCAACATCTTCTGAGAATGTCCCGGTGTCGGGACGAAACGTGCGTCGTAGAAACTGTTGGAAGAATTGTGTGTGGTGTATCATGTGGGTGGTGTTCCTGCATATTGCACCATACAGAATCTTTTCAAGTAGCGGATTATAGCAAAACAAATGAATCTGTCCTGCTAAAGACTCTACAATGATTAAAAGCTTCCACGGTCCTGCGCTACTTGTATCCAGTGACTACCTCGCGACTCTTTCAATGTCGTCAGTCCATCTGGTCGGAGGTCTGCCAACAATTTTTTCAACAACGCTTTCCTGTGCGAAGTCGCCATTCCAGCACTTTGGGTCCCCAACGTCCGTCGGTGCTACGAGCTACGTGCCCCGCCCATTGCCACTTCAGCTTCGCGATACGTTGAGCTATGTCGGCGACTCTGGTTCGTCTACGTATCTCCTCATTTCTAATATAGTTTCTTGGTCCTTCTGACCAAGGCGTATAGATCAAATAGTGCTGCCTCTCTCGCTGTGCTGGCGAGAGTGTTGCCGGCCGACCTGGAGGTAATCCGTGCTGCCAGGATTGATGCGGCGCGTAGGACCGCGGCCAAAGGAGAGTTGAGCAGACGCAAGCGTGAAATCGGGGCAGACATCGTCGCGGAATGGCAAGCGAGATGGGCCAGCGAAACGAAGGGCGGTGAGCTTCGTCGATTCTTTCCAGACGTGGCCGGGCGACTCGAGCGACTTGGGTCGTCCCGGATTATCAGACCTCGCAGATGCTGACGGGGCACGGTCGCTTTCGGAAGCGCCTGCATGATATGTGTCTGGTCGAGAGTGGCGAGTGCCTCTGCGGACTCGCGGAGGAGAACCTCCACCATGTCTTGTGGGAGTGCTCCTTATACGAGGACCTCCGGTGCTTGCTGCTGGATGGGATCGTTGGCGAAGTTTCTGGCCCAGTTTATTATCAGGATCTCGTGGGTTTGGCGGCCAACTTCGGAAAGCTACGGGAGTTCGCGCACGCATGGCATAAGAGGCGAAGCGGCTTGGAGTGACACAGAGAATTTATGCTGCGGACAGCAACGGCGCGAGGCGAGTCCGTCATCGTATCGTCCTGCCCCAGAATGGGGAGAGTGAGCACATAGGGACAAAAAGAGAGAGGAAACAACTTGTAGGGAGTCAAGAAGGCGCCCCGGGAACACGCCAAGAGCAAGTACCGAACGGGCGCTCTCCCGCGTTTCGGCCCCCATAACCGCGAGGTTGATTGGGACATGGGTGGGGGAGGGCTGTCCTCATTTCTAATATTTGTACGCAGAGAAACTTCTAGCATTTCTCTCTCCATCGCCCGCTTAGTGACTCTGAGCCTTCTTATGAGCCATAGTCAATGATCAGTATGTCATCCCACAGAGATAACAACTATGGAGACGTCCCATTCATTCTAGCCTAGCCTTGCGTGACATACGGCGCCATGACGAGCGCCAAGATTTGTTGTCAAATGTTCATGTACTAAGTTACTAGCCTAAGTGACGTCGACGCCATCTTATACGCCACTTGACAGATTAACAGTCACGCTATACTCTTTCCATTCGTTTATTTTCTCTTTGACAGATGAGAGACCATTTATTACCTTAATCTCTCTCTGGCCCTCGCTATTGCTATATCTATTTCATGTGTCAAAGAGTAAAATAAACGAGTGGAAAGACGAGGCCTGTCCATATTGTTTCCTAGGTATGTGTATCATCCCGACACAACGCCATCTGTCGAGTGGTGGGTGAACTTCGTTTCAACTGAGTGTTCCACGACACTCATGCATTCTTTTTTTTTAGTGGAACCGCAAACGGCCACTCGCGATGGCACGATGGCAAGACATACAAATGTCCGCACTGTGGAAAAGTCTTCATGTAAGTACCACCCCAGACGAACTGACTGACTTACTGACTGACTGACTGACTGACTGACTGACTGAAGCTGACATTTTGCCATAACAAACTGATCATCACAGATGATGTGTTGTGTGTGTGGCCGCCATAACAACAAATACAAAAAAAATATATATTTAAGGGGGCTCCCATACGACAAACTTATTTTTTTCCGTCTTTAGGGTTCCGTACCCGAAGGGTAAAAAAAGGAACCCTATTACGGAGATTTCGCTGTCCGTGCGTCCGTCCGTCTGTCTGTCCAGGCTGTATCTTTTATTCTATTTTTTAATATATGATTTTATAGCGGCAACATAAATACATCATCTGTGAAAATTTCAAGTCATAGCTATCACGGTCCAAGAGATCTCGCTAATAGGGTGCCTTTTTTTACCCTTTGGGTACGGCACCCTAAAAAAATGTTTGCAGGGGTCAGCTAGTAACAATGTAAATGCCTTTTCTAATTTAGTTTATTTAGTAATTTCGATAATAATTTCATTATTTTCGGAGTTAATTTCATAAACTAGATACGTGGACTAATTTCTTGAAACTTACTACAACCATTCCAGCAATGTGACTAAAACAAGCAATAAAGACATTGTGGGCATTGCGCCTACAATGTCTTTATTAAAAAAGAAGTGTGGCACTCGGAGACTGCCGCGGTAAAGCTGTTGCATAGCAATTTTTATCAACTTATGCAATTATTATTGCCATCTATCACACATATACCTATATAGACAAGCGTGATATTTCAAAAAGTCATTAAAAGTTCTGCTATTCATCGATAGATGGCAAAACTAAAAAGTGTTAGGTTTTTTCGTTACGGAATTTCTGGATTCGGGCTCCACGCTCAAGGCCCGCGATAGAAGCTATGCAATAGCTTAAAAATTGTACATTACTGCAGCGTGCAGCAAAATAGCCATTAATGGAACAACATGTAAATGTGGGCCGAGGCGGAGTCGAGGCACACATACGCGAGTCCATCAATGCATACTTGTAGCCAAGGTGATATGTACGTAGCGTATTCCTATTCCGTTTTCTATAAGTACCTAATTACCTACCAGTGGCGAAGAGTCAATATAACACGATTCCTATCGGCTTCCCTTTAAGAATTGGCATATAGCGTAGCGCACTACTAGTGACATAAATGTAGGCCAAAGGTTCGAGACACTCATGCTAAATTATTTTTTTGTTAGTTTTAAGCATACCAGCTAATACAATGGTATAACAAGCCGCAAAACATCGGCTTTCGCAGATAGCTTTTTGCTTAGTATTTATCTCTTTCATTTGTATAGCTCTGACTCGCTTTACGGGTGACCAACAAGGAGCCACCAATTTAATCTGGCCCAGTAGCGAATACGAATTTGCAACTCTGACAGGTCAGACGAATTTGGCGTATTAAGCCGATAGAAATCGAGTTCCTTTATTATACCTCCAAATTAAAAAGTGTATTATTTGTACTGTTTTAACAGATACATAGTACTATTTTGTATTTTGAAGGATCATAGTTGTTTTTTGCAAATTGCATTTGTTTTTGTGAAGCGTCCATGTGTGTTTGATTTTTAAAGTTTTGTGTGGTGTTTTATTTTGATATACCTATTGAATTGGGGCTAGTGATTAATAACTTATAATGTAACTGTAAGTTCACGATAATTTAGTTTCAGTTTGGTAAGTCAACAACAGAAATGGCATTAATTCACATAGATTGTTGTCTAACAGATTTCTTGTTACGAAACGATAGTAACTTTTCTAAATTGAGTTTTGAAAACAAAAAACATGTAATTCAATTAGGCCGCGCTGTTCCAGATATGACTATAGATTATAAGAGGCGGGACGGATTTGTTAAACATTTCCATAAATCTCTTTATGATAAATATTCCTGGATGACTGGCAGTTGTAAACTGAATAAAATGTTTTGTTTTCCATGTATGTTATTTTCGGATTCGAATTCAGTTTGGAGTCGTACTGGTTTCACAGATATTAATAATTTAGTAAATTCTGCAAAAAAACACGTACAGACGGAAAAACACATTCGCAGTTGTTTGTTAATGCATGATTTTGGGAACTCAAGGATCGAGCTTTTTCTTTCAAATTCATACGAAGCGCATAATAGGAAAGTGGACCACAATCGCGAATTGATGAAACGTTTCATCGATACTGTCATTCTATTAGGAAAACAGGAATTACCATTTCGTGGTCATAAAGAAAGATCGGGATCGGATAACCGCGGAAATTACATCGAAACTTTATTGTATTTACGTAAATATGACACTGTTATGGACACACATTTAGAGATGTGTTCTACGTCTACAAATCCCATATTTTCAGGTCTTTCGAGTGAGATTCAAAATGACCTAATTCATTGTATTGCTTCAGTTATTAGGGACCAGATCAAATCAGAAATCGGGAGTGCAAAGTTTGTCTCTGCTATGATTGATGAAACACCAGACGTCAGTCACAGAGAACAGTTAACTGTTATATTACGTTATTTATCGCAGTGTGGGGTGGAAGAGCGATTTTTGGGTTTTTTTGACGTCAGCGGTAGCCGGGGTGCCGATGTTTTGGCAACAATGTTAGTAAATATTCTCCAAGAATATAACTGTAAAGATAAATTAGTGGGTCAATCTTACGACGGGGCTGCAGTCATGTCTGGCGAGCAAGGGGGAGTACAAGCAAAAATTCGAAATGAGTGCCCCATGGCAATTTTTATTCCATGTTATGCACATATATTAAATCTAGTATTGAGCCGCTCATTAGAATGTATCACAGAATTAAAAGTTTTCTTTGGTCACATTAATAGTCTTGTCCGCTTTTTTAATAAATCATCAAAACGCTCTAACCTCCTAAAAGAAATAGCTAACCGTCGCTTGCCGGGAGTTGCGGAAACACGATGGCACTATCACTCGCGAATTATTAATGTCATTTTCAATTGTAGGACTGATATAATTCAAACATTAAACTCCATCTTAGACTCGCCAGAGTCTTGGGACAGAGAATCTGTCTCGATGGCCGACTGCCTTGTTCATAAACTGGAGGACATGCAATTTTGTTTCCTATTGCATGTTTTCTCTGAAATTTTTGAAAAAACTGAAATCCTCTTTTCCTTGTTACAAAGCAAACAAGTTGACATAGAAGTTGCTAAACGCGAAGTAGAATCTTTCGAAAGTTGGATTTCTCAACAATTTATAGAAAAATTCGAATCCATCTACGATAGTATTCACCAGATCTGTGAACCACCTCGAAGACGTTCCAGACTGAACTCTGACATAGACCTAAAAACTAATTACAAGCGCCTTTTTATGGAAATTATTAACAACGTTAAATCACAAATTAATCACAGATACAGATCATTCTCTCAACTATCTTTCCTTGATTTACTAAATAAAACCAAATACGCGCAGTACAGCCAGTCGTTTCCCGATGACAAAATATCATCTTTGTTGACTTTATTCCCGAGAATTTTCGATTTCACGGCACTAAAAAATGAACTTAAAGTCTTATACACATCTGCGTCACTAAATAAACACGATACTTATGAACTATACTTGCATTTAAAAAATACGTCATTGTGTGATGCATTTCCACAAGTGCTTACTTTAAGTAGTATGTTTTTGACTCTCCCTATAACTGTAGCATCCGCAGAACGATCATTTTCCGCTCTAAAACGTATTCAAACGTACGTTAGAAATACCCAAAAAGAAGAAAGATTATCGGATTTAGCCATTATGTCAATAGAAAAGAATTTGTTGATAAAAATCAAAAGTCAAAGTAATTTTTATGACAACATTTTAGCTCATTTCGTAAAAAAGAACAGGCGTATTGCTTTAGAATACAAATAATAAGTCCTCTCCTGCCCTCTTGTTTTCTATGTAACACATTTTTTTTTATCTGTGTTCTCTTCGCATTATCTTTTAATTTGACTGAAACTAAAATGGTTATGGTTTTGAATTTGGTTTGGGTTCAGGGTGTATTTATAATAAAGCAAGCAAGCATGGATGTGTCTCACAAATACATAAAAAGGCTTTTTTCAAAGCCACAAAATATTCCAAAATACGAGTGCTTTCTTTCATAGGTATATTAAGAAGGTGGGTCTTTAATAGGCGGGGAACAGCTGATATTCTTTTAGGTAAGTACGTTTCCGGGTTCCCTTTTTCAGATTTTCACCCTTCGCCACTGTTACCTACTTACTATAAATTTGCATCGGCGTTCGAGTGTGTGCGTGCGCGCCGCTGCATCGATTTATTGTACTACCTACTACCATTTTACATTCAGTAATAAACGAGCCGTTTGAAGTGATGGGTGTTTCATTTTTAGTCACATATTCATCATTTGACGACGAGGCGGGATTTTTTTTTACCGAAGTGCGTGGTGTAAAGTTTTAAAATGTCTGCCTATTTAGGGACACTTCAAATATTCGACTACAAATCTGGTGAATGGCAAATCTTCAAATCTAAATTGGCACAATTTTTGAACATAAATGATGTGACGGTGGATTCCAGAAAGGTCGGGGTGCTTCTGACTCACCTTTCAGATGAAACATACCGTTTGCTGCGTAATTTGGCGTATCCGGCCGAAGTGGAGTCGCTGAATTATGCCGGGCTCGTTACATTACTCGACAGCCACTTCAAATTAAAAGAATGTACGTTCGCCGACAAGGCGAAGTTCTACGGTGCGACTAGAAGTCCAGGAGAGAAATTAGCAGATTGGGCAGCGCGACTGAGGGGGCTCGCGACATATTGTGAGTTCGGCGCTGCCCTCGAAACCAATTTAGTGGATCGATTCGTCCTCGGCCTGGGCTCTGGCCCGGAACGCGACAAATTATTTGAACAAAAGCCTTCCACGCTCACCTTGAGTCGAGCAATAGAAGTGGCGGAGCAGGCGGAGAGCGCCAAAAAGGCTAAGTCTACCAATGAAGAAATACAACTCAAGGAGGAGCCAGTATTTCGCGCCGGCGAGGTCCAAGGCCGCGCGGGCCGTGGCGCCGCAGGCGGCGTGCGCCCCCAGGCGGGCCGTGCGAGCGCGGGCCGTGCGAGCGTGGGCCGTGCGAGCAGCAGCGCGATCGCAAGCGAAGGTCGGAATTCTACGAGTGTCTCCCGGTGCACAGTGTGTGGGCTTAGCCATAATAAAAGTGCGTGTCGTTATAAATTCTACCGCTGCCGACGATGCGGGGTTAAAGGTCATTTGAAGAGAATGTGCAGTGTTAGTGCTAATTCTAGTGCTGGCGGTAGTTCTAATGTGTATCGTGTCGATGATGAGGAGTCGTGCGATGACCAAGAGGTCTGCGAGGAATGTCATAATTTTAGCATAAGGTATGTGAGTGAAAAACCTATTCTACTCGACGTTATATTGGGAAATGTTAAATTATCTATGGAAATCGACTCAGGATCGGGGGTTTGCGTTATTTCTGATACTTTGTATAGGGAAAAGTTTTCTAATTATAAATTAACCAAAAGCAATGTTACAATGTGCATGTATAGTGGACATAAAATCTCGCCCTTAGGGTATTTTTTGATCAAGGCTACATATAATAACTTAAAAAAATTTATTAAAATTTTTGTTATAGAAAATGGAGGGCCTCCTTTACTAGGTAGGGATTTTATGTCTGCTTTTAATTTAATCATAACAACTAATATTTATTCCTTATGCGATGATAAGGATGTGCAAAGTTTACTGGAAAAATTCCCTGACCTATGGCGTGATGAATTGGGTTCGTTCAATAAATTTAAAGTAAAACTTCAGTTAAAGGAAAATTCCGTTCCCAAATTTTTCAAACCGCGTACGGTACCTTTCGCTCTAAGAGATAAGGTAGAAAAAGAACTCAGCCGATTAGTTGATTTAGGTATTTTAGTGCCTATTAACTACTCCCAATATGCAACCCCGATAGTTCCCGTATTAAAGGCGAATGGTCAAGTTAAGATTGCTGGAGATTTTTCAATTACTCTGAATAGGGATATGTTAATTGAAAAATACCCTTTGCCTCGAATCGAAGAAGTATTCACCAAAATTGGAGGAGGCGAACGTTATAGCAAAATTGATTTAAAAAATGCTTACAATCAATTTATACTAGATGAATCGTCACAGGAACTTACGACGATAAACACACACAAAGGGCTTTTTAAGTATACTAGACTAGTGTACGGGTTGGCTAATGCTCCTGCTATCTTTCAAAAGTCGATGGAAACCCTATTGTCAGGGATAGATGGAGTCAGCGTTTGGCTCGACGATATTTGTATTACGGGACCCGATCGCAATTCTCATTTAAGAAGGTTACATGAAGTACTTAGTAGATTGTGTGACGCCGGGCTTCGTTTAGAAAGGAGTAAATGCGAGTTTTTTAAAGGAAGCGTGAAGTATTTGGGTTACGTCATAAGTAAGGACGGGTTAACCACCTGTCCAGAAAAGGTCGAAGCTATAATCAAAGCACCGGAGCCGAAAAATGTTACTGAGGTTAAACGATTTTTAGGACTCGTGAATTATTATAGGCAGTTTATTCCCAACGCCTCAGCCTTAATGAGACCGCTTCACGATCTACTACGTAAGGACTCGCCGTGGCAATGGGGCGAGCGGCAGCGCAGCGCGGTGGCGGCCGTGCGCCGGCAGCTGGCGTCGGAGCGCGTGCTGGCACACTTCGAGCCCGGCGCGCAGCTGATCCTGAGCTGCGACGCGGGTCCGAATGAGACCGCTTCACGATCTACTACGTAAGGACTCGCCGTGTGCGTGGGGCGAGCGGCAGCGCAGCGCGGTGGCGGCCGTGCGCCGGCAGCTGGCGTCGGAGCGCGTGCTGGCACACTTCGAGCCCGGCGCGCAGCTGATCCTGAGCTGCGACGCGGGTCCGAATGAGACCGCTTCACGATCTACTACGTAAGGACTCGCCGTGTGCGTGGGGCGAGCGGCAGCGCAGCGCGGTGGCGGCCGTGCGCCGGCAGCTGGCGTCGGAGCGCGTGCTGGCACACTTCGAGCCCGGCGCGCAGCTGATCCTGAGCTGCGACGCGGGTCCGAATGAGACCGCTTCACGATCTACTACGTAAGGACTCGCCGTGTGCGTGGGGCGAGCGGCAGCGCAGCGCGGTGGCGGCCGTGCGCCGGCAGCTGGCGTCGGAGCGCGTGCTGGCACACTTCGAGCCCGGCGCGCAGCTGATCCTGAGCTGCGACGCGGGTCCGAATGAGACCGCTTCACGATCTACTACGTAAGGACTCGCCGTGTGCGTGGGGCGAGCGGCAGCGCAGCGCGGTGGCGGCCGTGCGCCGGCAGCTGGCGTCGGAGCGCGTGCTGGCACACTTCGAGCCCGGCGCGCAGCTGATCCTGAGCTGCGACGCGGGTCCGAATGAGACCGCTTCACGATCTACTACGTAAGGACTCGCCGTGTGCGTGGGGCGAGCGGCAGCGCAGTGCGGTGGCGGCCGTGCGCCGGCAGCTGGCGTCGGAGCGCGTGCTGGCACACTTCGAGCCCGGCGCGCAGCTGATCCTGAGCTGCGACGCGGGTCCGAATGAGACCGCTTCACGATCTACTACGTAAGGACTCGCCGTGTGCGTGGGGCGAGCGGCAGCGCAGCGCGGTGGCGGCCGTGCGCCGGCAGCTGGCGTCGGAGCGCGTGCTGGCACACTTCGAGCCCGGCGCGCAGCTGATCCTGAGCTGCGACGCGGGTCCGAATGAGACCGCTTCACGATCTACTACGTAAGGACTCGCCGTGTGCGTGGGGCGAGCGGCAGCGCAGCGCGGTGGCGGCCGTGCGCCGGCAGCTGGCGTCGGAGCGCGTGCTGGCACACTTCGAGCCCGGCGCGCAGCTGATCCTGAGCTGCGACGCGGGTCCGAATGAGACCGCTTCACGATCTACTACGTAAGGACTCGCCGTGTGCGTGGGGCGAGCGGCAGCGCAGCGCGGTGGCGGCCGTGCGCCGGCAGCTGGCGTCGGAGCGCGTGCTGGCACACTTCGAGCCCGGCGCGCAGCTGATCCTGAGCTGCGACGCGGGTCCGAATGAGACCGCTTCACGATCTACTACGTAAGGACTCGCCGTGTGCGTGGGGCGAGCGGCAGCGCAGCGCGGTGGCGGCCGTGCGCCGGCAGCTGGCGTCGGAGCGCGTGCTGGCACACTTCGAGCCCGGCGCGCAGCTGATCCTGAGCTGCGACGCGGGTCCGAATGAGACCGCTTCACGATCTACTACGTAAGGACTCGCCGTGTGCGTGGGGCGAGCGGCAGCGCAGCGCGGTGGCGGCCGTGCGCCGGCAGCTGGCGTCGGAGCGCGTGCTGGCACACTTCGAGCCCGGCGCGCAGCTGATCCTGAGCTGCGACGCGGGTCCGAATGAGACCGCTTCACGATCTACTACGTAAGGACTCGCCGTGTGCGT
This sequence comes from Coenonympha arcania, assembly GCA_036785405.1. Lineage (NCBI taxonomy): Eukaryota > Metazoa > Arthropoda > Insecta > Lepidoptera > Nymphalidae > Coenonympha > Coenonympha arcania. The sequence continues at coordinate 7,601,760 of CM072081.1, forward strand.
GGGGCGAGCGGCAGCGCAGCGCGGTGGCGGCCGTGCGCCGGCAGCTGGCGTCGGAGCGCGTGCTGGCACACTTCGAGCCCGGCGCGCAGCTGATCCTGAGCTGCGACGCGGGTCCGAATGAGACCGCTTCACGATCTACTACGTAAGGACTCGCCGTGTGCGTGGGGCGAGCGGCAGCGCAGCGCGGTGGCGGCCGTGCGCCGGCAGCTGGCGTCGGAGCGCGTGCTGGCACACTTCGAGCCCGGCGCGCAGCTGATCCTGAGCTGCGACGCGGGTCCGAATGAGACCGCTTCACGATCTACTACGTAAGGACTCGCCGTGTGCGTGGGGCGAGCGGCAGCGCAGCGCGGTGGCGGCCGTGCGCCGGCAGCTGGCGTCGGAGCGCGTGCTGGCACACTTCGAGCCCGGCGCGCAGCTGATCCTGAGCTGCGACGCGGGTCCGAATGGAATCGCCTCGGTTCTTTCGCAACGAACCGGCAGCGACGGGTGTGAACGTCCCTTGGCCTTCGCGTCGCGATCGTTGACGTCGAGTGAGGTGCAATATTCTCAGATTCAAAAAGAAGCGGCCGCTATAATATTCGGCGTGAAGCGTTTCCACCAGTATCTATACGGTTGTAAGGAACCCTTTATACTGAGGACTGACCACAGACCTCTAGTGTCTATTTTTAATAGCAAAACGGGTATTCCGGTAACGACGGCGTTGCGATTGCAGAGGTATGCTATTATTTTGTCAGCGTACAATTATATCGTCCAATACGTGTCTAGCGAAAATAATACGGTAGCAGACTATTTTTCGCGCGCGCCCTTACCTACCGCTCGGATTGATCTATGCGAAGACGCAAACGTAGACCTCGATTATGCGCTAAAGTTTTTGGACGAAACTTCTGCGGCGATCACGGTTCGCGATATAAAACAGCTGACGGAACGCGATGCCACACTGCAGACGGTCATTAGGTATATGATGCGAGGCTGGCCTCGGAAAATACGATGTAAATCAGTCCTCCCATATTTTCAATGTAAGTCAGATTTGCAGCTCGAAAACGGCTGTCTATTTAGGGGCCATAGAATTGTGATTCCCTCTTCATTGAGAGAAAAGATGTTAAGTGAGTTACACGACTCACATCTCGGCATCGTAAAGTGTAAAAGTAATGCACGCCAGCGAATGTGGTGGCCCCACATAGACGAGCACATCGAGCGCTGGGTCGGTTCCTGCGAGACGTGCGCGCAGGTGCGCCCCGCGCCGCCGCGCGACCCCCCCGCGCCCTGGCCCGCCCCCCGCGCGCCCTGGCAGCGCGTGCACATTGATTACATGACCGTCGAGCAAAGAGTGTACCTGATTGTCGTCGATGCTTTTAGTAAATGGATCGAATGCGTTCACATGCGAAATGGAACTTCGACCCAAGCCTTAATAGGAAAATTAAAAATTATTTTTTCAATTTTTGGCCTTCCTGACGTCATCGTCTCGGACAATGATGTCAAAATTAATTCAAATGAGTTTAGAACCTTTTGTTCGAGCAACGGAATCAAATATATGACGACCCCAATTTATCACCCAGCTAGTAACGGCCAGGCCGAGAACTCCGTTAGAACATGTAAAAAAATGTTAAAATGTATTTTAAAAAATTGTTCGTCTATTCACCGAGCTCATGAATTATTATTAGGATATCTGTTCAATTATAGGAACAGCGTGCACTGCACCACCGGTCAAACACCGGCCAAGTTAATGTTCAATAGGAACCTTCGGTCTCGTCTCGATCTAGTTTTACCTTCGAATGAAACTCGATCGGATTCTAGTATCGCGCCGGGAAAGAGACGATTTAATATCGGTGATATGGTTCGGGTAAGGTGGTACAGTGCGAGAAATGAATCATGGCAGCTAGGAACGATTAAAGAGAGAGTGGGTAGTAAGATGTATAAGATTTTTATTCATGAATTCCAAGTTTGCTGTATAAGACACGTAGATCAAATATTGAAATATAGTGGCAACGAGCCCCTCGAGAGTCCTATTATTAATAGCGACGAGTCTCATCAGTCTTCGGGGTCCCGGGCACCTATCGCGGCATCCAACGCTAGTCAAATCGTAGAACAGCCCACCTCGCCCGCGAGCGCGCAGCCCGGGGCGGGTCAGCCTTCCATTCGAGTGGGGACTGATGAATCTCGAGCGCCCTTGACGCCTAACGCTGAGCGTGAGGCGGATGTCGGTGATGGGGATGAGTGGGCTGATTGTCAAGACGGAGAGTGTGAGCGAGGGCAAGATGAGGTCGTGAGTGTGGAGGCGTCATTACAACCTACCATGTCACAGCGCGAATTCACACCTCCATCGGAACGAGGAACGCCGACGCCGACTCCCACTCCAGCGTCACCCACACTCTCTCGTCCCAAGCGTGTTAGAAAAAAAGTCAAGCCCTATTTTTAATGTTAATTCATATAATTTTTATGTAACGTAACTATAATTAAGTACTGGTAGGTAATACTATTACTTTTGAACAAATAACAATAACGAATGTTATCTTTGTCACCAGGTTCCAAAAATTAAGTGTGGAGAAATGATATGTACGTAGCGTATTCCTATTCCGTTTTCTATAAGTACCTAATTACCTACTTACTATAAATTTGCATCGGCGTTCGAGTGTGTGCGTGCGCGCCGCTGCATCGATTTATTGTACTACCTACTACCATTTTACATTCAGTAATAAACGAGCCGTTTGAAGTGATGGGTGTTTCATTTTTAGTCACATATTCATCACAAGGCTTTTACAGTAATTTTCTCAAACAGTGCGTGGAAATTTAAACTGAATACTCGTAATACCTAGGCAGAAATTGCCAAAACCGGCATGTGAAGCCATCATTAAAGTGTACATTTGGTTTTTTTTCATAACAGCGTTATATTTGCAAGCCAGTTCTAAATTTAAATAAAACCTTTGCTTAGTTGCCTCCTTGGTCGCCGTGTATCAGATTGAAAGAACGTCACATGTTTAAATAACAAATAATAATAATAATAGAGTGTGCTCAGGAGTTCCCCGGCACCTTTTTACCATAGAACGGCAAGGTATCGAAAAGGCTTCGACCTACATATACATAGTCGACGTACCAAAGACGCGTACGAAGCGGTTTGATTCCTCGTTCCTGATACGCACTGCAAAGGCCTGGAATACCCTCCCAGGCAAACAAATAGGCATCTTCTAGGCAAGCGCGTTCCACCTTAGACTGTAACATCACTTTCCATCAGGTGTGATCACAGTCAAGCGCTAGCCTATAAAGTGTAAAAAAAATACATCGTGAACTCAATAGTAACAATAATAATCAGAATTTTATTTTGCTTGTATGTGCTATGACTGCAGGAAACGTACAACATACTACAGCCATGTGCGCCTCGCTCACCCGTCCGACAACGTGTGCGCGCTGTGCGGGTACTCCTTCGTCGGCAAACAAGGACTGCAGTTTCACCAGCAGAAGGGGCATCGCGACTACACGCAGGTCAGCACTAGATGCATAAGATTCCTGGACGCAAGTGGCTCCTCGCCACATGCTCGCAAGATATGCATGCATGATTTCTTGACGCAAGTGGCTCTGCTGTCATATTATGCTCCCAAACATATAAGTGTAACGTAGCTTGGGTGGCTTGGGCACCAGGCCACCTCACTGCGTACATAAGGGATCAAGGAATCGAACCTCATACCCCTCCATTCGGACTAACGGGGGAGGGACCGTACTGATAACTGAAACAGGGATAAAACCTTATAGACGACCACTGGTCTTTATTCTCAATATTCGTTATAATTACAAAACAGGTACTTATTCTATACTACGTAGGTATGTATATTACAAGCTACGGTGCTATTACGTGGGTTGATCGGGCGGTCCAGACGGGGCCGCCGGGAGACGGGACGCGGAAGGAGAGAGGGAGAGAAAAAGAGGCGCGCGGGGGGTGGCGGTTCACCCCTGAGCCAAGAGACAAGCACTAGATCTGCCCGGGATTCGCCAAGCCGACCATTAATGATGGTGCCTGCCGCAAGACTACCGGTCGACGGCGGCGGGCGGCTATTTATGTGCGAGATGACGCAATCGCGCGTTCCGGCGCGGTGGTGGTCGAGATCCTTATCGCTGCACGCTGATTGGCTACGGCGTCAACGTTCGAAAACATTCGATGGGCCTGGAGACGGATGTCCCGTGGTCCTCGCTGTGCAAAGCCACGTTGCATAACTTTAAAAAAGTATAATATTTGCAGGAGTTGTCGGGTCCCCAGTGCGAGCAGTGCGACGTCCGCTTCGCGAGCGAGGCTGCGTATGAGACGCATCTGCAGGTGTCGCCGAAGCACGGCGCGCCCGGGTGAGTTGTCGGGTCCCCAGTGCGAGCAGTGCGACGTCCGCTTCGCGAGCGAGGCTGCGTATGAGACGCATCTGCAGGTGTCGCCGAAGCACGGCGCGCCCGGGTGAGTTGTCGGGTCCCCAGTGCGAGCAGTGCGACGTCCGCTTCGCGAGCGAGGCTGCGTATGAGACGCATCTGCAGGTGTCGCCGAAGCACGGCGCGCCCGGGTGAGTTGTCGGGTCCCCAGTGCGAGCAGTGCGACGTCCGCTTCGCGAGCGAGGCTGCGTATGAGACGCATCTGCAGGTGTCGCCGAAGCACGGCGCGCCCGGGTGAGTTGTCGGGTCCCCAGTGCGAGCAGTGCGACGTCCGCTTCGCGAGCGAGGCTGCGTATGAGACGCATCTGCAGGTGTCGCCGAAGCACGGCGCGCCCGGGTGAGTTGTCGGGTCCCCAGTGCGAGCAGTGCGACGTCCGCTTCGCGAGCGAGGCTGCGTATGAGACGCATCTGCAGGTGTCGCCGAAGCACGGCGCGCCCGGGTGAGTTGTCGGGTCCCCAGTGCGAGCAGTGCGACGTCCGCTTCGCGAGCGAGGCTGCGTATGAGACGCATCTGCAGGTGTCGCCGAAGCACGGCGCGCCCGGGTGAGTTGTCGGGTCCCCAGTGCGAGCAGTGCGACGTCCGCTTCGCGAGCGAGGCTGCGTATGAGACGCATCTGCAGGTGTCGCCGAAGCACGGCGCGCCCGGGTGAGTTGTCGGGTCCCCAGTGCGAGCAGTGCGACGTCCGCTTCGCGAGCGAGGCTGCGTATGAGACGCATCTGCAGGTGTCGCCGAAGCACGGCGCGCCCGGGTGAGATGACCATTGCCTTTGCATATTCAACAACCTTATTTAACACCCTTGTGGGAAAGCCTTTGCATATTCCGCACCTTTATTTTACAGCTTTTGGAGCAAGTAAGCGCCCTTTCAAACTTTAGGAGCTTCAAAAACTGAGCTTAAGGTTTTCAATGTTTTATGATTCGACGACCTCCCTGGCGCAGTGGCGGCGCGCTCGGGTTCGAGTGGAAGGTCGCGGGTTCGATTCCCGCCACGGGCCACTTTGGAATTTTATAATTTCTAAAATGGCTCAAGTCTGGTCTGGTGGGAGGCTTCGGCCGTGGCTAGTTACCACCCTACCAGCAAAGACGCACCGCCAAGCGATTTAGCGTTCCGGTGCGATGCTTGTAGAAACCGTTGGGGTAAATTTACTTACCCTTCCAAGTTAGTACGATAACATCTTAGACTGCATCATCACTTACCATCAGGTGAGATCGCAGTCAAGTACTAACTTGTATAGAATAAAAAAAGATTGCAACGACGTTCCAAATTTCTTTCAACTGTTCCAAATTTCTTGTCGATAGCTTCAAAGTTACTGAAATAAACGGTCGTGATAGACATAGAGACGACAAAGTATTCCTTAAAGGGTTTCTGTTTTTTTCTTTTGAGGTACCGAATCCTTAAAATTTATGACTATTTTAAGGACGAAACTAAATTTAATTTCCCTATCCTATTATAAACAGTAAAATTGCTACGCCCTGTTTTTTATAATTTATGTTTATATATAATTTTTATAATTCTGAATATTCACATGTTTAATTGACTTCACATTATTATATTTTATCGTATTGGGATATCATGATTGTGGAATGGCAAATAAAGAACTGAGAACGGAGAAACTGGAGTAAAATCCCGTATTTAATGGTTCTTTTCCTTACTATCAATCATTATCGTTACGAGATATCTTAAAAATATGTTATAATTTTTCATACTTTATAAGAAATCTTGTATTACAACAATTTTTGAAAAGAGCAAGGGCCGAGTTTCTTGCCAGTTCTTCTCGGTGCAAACCTGCTTTCCGAACCTAGCGGTAGAGTTTTGGCTTTTCATAAGAGCCTAGTATGTAGGCATATGTGAAAAAATCATTTCATTGTTGTTTTGTTTTCCTATAATATGGTATCCTATACTGTGGGGTAATGCTGCTGATATTGTAATTCTCCGAATGGCCTTCGACCTAAGTCAAAATGATCGGTTAATTTTTGAATTTTGTTCTGTACAGTAAGAAAAGGAACGACGCATCTTTAGGAATACTGGGGAAATCAATTCGTCCACGTGAAAAGAGAAAAGCAGAATTGGACCTTCCAAACAAGAAATGTATTATAGACTGCGAACTGGTAAGTCCGTCCACTTCTAAGACGCCATTTTAACATTTATTAGTAAAGCACGGTCGCGGAGCACGAAGAATTTCGTACATTAACCTGTTACTACCTGTCTCTGTCACTCCCGCGTCAAAATAATGCGGTCACGTTCGCACAGGACGGGGTCATTGCATCTGTGCGAGCGTGACCGCATTATTTTGACGCGGGAGTGACAGAGACAGGTAGTAACAGGTTAATGTACGAAATTCTTCGTGCTCCGCGACCGGACTTTAGTTACTGTATCTAGTTACTGTATCTTTTTGCTGTTAGGTTGAGCTATATAACTGTAACACAGTTTCTAACTACAACAGTTATGAGCGTTCCATAGTTTTTAAGAAACCATTGTAACTTATGAAAGATAATAAAGTTTATAAATTTAAAAAGAAAAAAAAAATTGATGGGGTCAATCCCTTGAAAATTACAATTACCTACATCTATTTAGTTTCCGACGGAAATTTTAAAATGAAGAAAATTTTATCCAATCTTTGTATTTCACAGCTTAAAATACATGCTATTTAAATTTGAAAGTAATTGTCTTTATAGTTTTTAAACGTAAGTTTAACTTTATAGTTTTTAACGTAGACGTACGTACGTAACGTAGTAATTAATTTTTTGTTTGCAACAAAACGTCTACGCCATTGAAACTTTAACGTGGACGTGGACATTCACAGAAAATCTTGGACGTCGGACGTCCACGATAACACAACGTCCATTGATATGAAACTTTGCCGGCTTTGGCGGCAATAGGGAGATTTCCCTCCAGGCAGGCGCTATGCCTGGGGCACAGAACACTAAATAGTACCAGAAGGCTCACTCCGCACGGTAATTTAAAGAAATAGCGACTCTAGCGCTGACACAAAAAGTGCAATTCAGTTCGCAATAGCGCCTGGCCCCGACCTCAAAATTGTGATCCGAGCTTGTGATCCGAGCGAATGACGTCAGAACTTGTATTTATGGAACGCTCGTCGAAAACTCCGTCAGCGTATGGTAAGGGACTGGTTACGCCATCTATCGTCAGCTATCGTAGACCGCTACAAAACTCGCTTGTTTCAGTGCAACGCTGTGCTGGAGAACCGGAACAAGTACTACTGGCACCTCCGCAACTACCATCCGGACAACGTCAAGACGAAGCCTACCAAGCGAGACATCATGTGCGAGCAGTGCGGGAAACTCTGTATTGTGAGTGTTAATAATAAACAGGGATCTAATTGCGTAAGAAAACGTATTCATCATAATCGTTGGCAAATTCTGCCCCTCGATTGGCTGACGAAGGGAACCAACCTGCGGGCAGAACTTGTAAACGATTACGATAACGATAAATACGTTTTTCTTACACAATTTATGGGCTGCTTGTGTAGTTTTATTTAACCAACTAGCTTTTGCCCGCGGCTCCGCCCGCGTTAAATTCGATTTTTTACTAATCCCGAGAAAAAATGAATTTTCCTTTTCAATGACTTTACACCTACTTTCAGGAAAGATTGTCAAAGTAATCTACCTATAGCTGTAGCTATAGATTACTGTTGAAAATTAGGGATTTTTAAATATCCCATGGGAACTATGGATTTTCCAGGGATAAAACCAACCTTATATATATGAGAAGATGAGTGAGTTCCAGCAGGGCCTCGATAATGCACCCACAACAAGCACAAACACATCCTTGGCTGCAGAGTTTAACAGTTTCCGGACCTTTGTGCTCTCTGCCATGAATACTTTGCAGAGACAGGTGGAGTTCCTTGGCACTGAGGTTGATCGTCTGGAGATGCGTAGAAGGCGCAAAATGCTACTAGTGCACGGAGTCGGCGAGGAGAAGTCGGAAGATGTTGCTTCACGCGTCTGTAATGTTGTGGGGGAACATCTCGGTGTAACTGGATTCTCTGTTGCTGCCATCAAGTCATCCCATCGCTTAGGACGCCCTTCCGAAAAGAAACCTCGTCCTATAGTGGTAAAGTTTGCGGATGTAGCCATGCGGGATAAGGTTTGGTTCTCCAAAACTGGATTTAAAGGCAGCGGTATAACTGTGTCGGAGTTTTTAACGAAGAGCCGTCATGGCGTATTTATGGAGGCAAGGCAGCGATTCGGCATAAACAAGTGCTGGACAAGGGATGGATGCATCCATATTATAGCCCCGGACGGTTCACACCACCGGGCTGAGTGTAGGGCTGACCTACTCAGCATACCGCAGCCATCTCAGCCCCCGACTCAGGGTACTGCCAGTCTTACATCTAGGTCCAGAAGAACCGTCAAAAATAAGTAGGTAACATCATTAATCGATGAGTATTAATTATAGGTCCATGTCACAGTCCATGTAATCAATATAAACTTTTACAACTTATAGTTTTCTGCAAGCTTTTCATTACTTAATAGTCTTGCACTAAGTACTTATGTCACCGTGATAAAGCCTATTGCCAATCCTATTTCTCTCCTGTGTATAATATATTTTATAAACTGCAGTTTTCTTGTAATTGTAATCTAATTTCTCTGTAGGTAGATTTAAAACTGTTGTTGTTACTTGTGTCATGTGTGATTGGATGTAAGTGTCAACTGTCATTTAATGACAGTTGTGACATTTGACATTCTCGCCGCAGACTAAATAACTGCTCTGGATACAAGGCTTTTGGTCACTCATTGCGCCTGCATTATAGATCATTAGAATAATAAATGATTAATGTATAGTAGCTAGTTAGTAAGCTTAGTCATTGAAGCCTTTTGAAGCTGTAAGCCATATAAAATAGTTATTATGTTTTTAATTTCTGTAAGTGTATCACGTTTTCACCGGAAATTGAATTATTTTTATTGTATTTTTTTTTTCTTCAACTATTATTCTTTTTTGAGTTTGTGATAAAAGATTACGCCCCTCCACTGCAAAATTGTAAAGCATAAGAATGGAGTACTCAGATTGAGGCGCGTAATCTTAAAATTTTCATTTTTACTATAGTTTACGTCTAAATTACAATTCTATCTCAAAACAACTTCATAGAATAAGTATATACCTAATATTATTTTCAAATGATTTGGCTTTGATCACTTAGTTTTTAGTCCTTTTTTTTTTTTTAATGTATAATTACTTTATTATTAATTTCTTAAATTATTAAGAAGAAGTGAATTAATCTCTCCTTGCAACTGGCGGGTGGGCTCGTAAATCATTTAATTTAATTTATATATTTATTATTTGTATATTATTTTTAATTTTTATGAATGATTCCGATGACAACAAGTTAGACGACAGCTTCTTTTCCCTCACTGATTCTGAAGGATTGAGCAGTAATGACAGTTTCTGCAGCATCCCCTCACTAAGTGAGACTCTTGATTCACATTTCTCAGGTACACTGAAAAATTTCAATGCTATTCATATTAATGCCCAGAGTATTCCTGCACATTATTCTGATATGTTGTCCTCTTTTGCTAATAAAAATATACACGCGATTTTAGTGTCAGAATCGTGGTTAAAGCCATGTTTACCTTCAACATCCTACTCTCTACCAGGATTTCAATTGATTCGCAATGACCGAATTGGGCGCACTGGTGGAGGTGTGGCCATTTATTTAAGATCACACATTCCTTTTACAATTTTAAATTTCTCGCAACCATTGGCTGCTTCAGAACATCTTTTCATAGAAATAATTTTCGGACATGAAAAACTCCTTCTTGGCGTCTACTATAGTCCAAACCTAACGGTCGACTATTTTTCGACATTTGAAATCCTGATAGAGCAGTTCTCCCCACTTTATAACCACACTATTATAATGGGAGATTTCAATACCTGCCTGCTCAAAAATGATTACAGGGCATCGCGTCTGAAATCTCTCGTAAGCGGCTCCAACTTACATATACTTCCACTATCAGCGACTCACGCTTTTCCAAACTGTATACCTTCTCTCCTCGATTTAATTCTTGTATCATCCATTGGTCATGTTGAAAAGCATGGCCAGTGCGAAGCTTCTGCCTTTTCGTACCACGACTTACTCTTTTTGTCTTACAAATTAAAACCTCCTAAATTTAAACCGAGGATCGTTCTCCAGCGCAATTTTAGTAAAATGGACGTGGATCGATTGCGCGAGGATGCTGCTAAAATTGACTGGTCAGGAGTCACGAAAGCCGATACCGTTGACGAAATGGTATCTGTCCTTAACTCCTTAATCACGCAGCTGTACGACTTACACGCTCCAATTCGTCCGGTTCGAATGAAACATCTTCCTGCACCCTGGCTCACTGCGGATATCAAAAAACTCCAAGAAAAAAGGAATATAGCTAAATCTAAATACCGATTGAACCCGAGTGATTCCAATCGTGATAAATATCACAGGGCACGTAATCGCTGCAACAGGGCGTGTAGAGATAGCCAACGACGCCATATCTATAAATCGGTTGTTGAGGAAGAAAACTCAACAAAAGTGTGGAATTTTCTCAGATCTTTAGGGGTTGGAAAGGCAAAACAAAATTTGAATTCCCTTAATTTAGACTTAAATCAGCTAAATCTGCATTTCTCCTCTTCCGCTACTATAAACAGTACCGCTAAATTAAGCACTATTAACCAACTTTCTGCTATATCAACTCCTGACTTCCCTCCTCTTTTCTTTAGCCAATTTACTATCAGTGATGTTAAGAAGAACATCTTAGCCATCTCTTCCGACGCAGTTGGATCTGATTGCATTAGTCGTAAGATGATCATCCCTATCCTTGATATCTTAGCTCCTATTATCACATACGTCTTTAACCATTCCATTGATTCCAAAGAGTTCCCTTCATCCTGGAAAGACGCTCAAATAATCCCACTCCCTAAGAAACCTAATCCAACTTATGCTGACTATCGCCCCATATCCATCCTTCCTTTTCTGTCCAAAGCACTTGAGCGCCTTATACACCAACAGCTGAGTGCGTTCCTTTCTAAACATAATCTTCTAAATCCTTTTCAATCTGGTTTCCGTCCCGGTCATAGTACAACTACTGCATTAATTAAAATTACGGATGACATACGGCGTGGTATGGATAATCAACAGGTTACGGTACTGACATTACTTGATTTTAGTAATGCCTTCAATACTGTGGACTTTGATATTCTACTCGCTGTATTAAGTTCTCTTAACATATCTCCTGAGGTAATTAGCTGGTTTCAAAGTTACTTGCATGGACGCCGACAACGTGTACGAGTACAAGACTCATCTTCTGATTGGTCTGTTGTCAGGGCCGGCGTCCCGCAAGGTGGCGTGTTGTCTCCTCTCTTGTTTTCCATTTTCATCAATTCTATTTGCTCCCATATTACTTCTCTCTACCACCTGTATGCAGACGATTTACAGATCTATTCACAGTGTAAAATAGAAGATTTGCCCGACACTATTAATTTGGTAAATGAAAATCTTTTACAAATTTCAAAATGGAGTAACTCATTTGGCCTAACAGTGAATCCAAAGAAGACTCAGGTCATTATTATCGGGAGTCCAAAATTAATGTCTCGGGTAACATTAACACAGCTGCCGCCTATAATGTTCGATGGGGTTCATATTCCATACAGCAGCAAAGTAAAAAATCTAGGCATTACTTTTGACCAATCTCTGACTTGGATACCACAAATGAGTGAGCTGAGCAGAAAGATGTTTGGTGCAGTCGGCTCTCTCCGAAGATTGCGTAATGTTCTTCCTATTCCTGCTAAGGTTGCGCTGGCTCAGTCTCTACTTCTACCAATCCTCGATTACGCTGATACCTGCTATCTTAACCTAACTGAGGACCAACTGAACAAACTTGAGCGGCTGCAAAATCTTTGTATAAGGTTCATATTTGGGCTGCGAAAGTATGACCATGTCTCCGAGTACCGCCGTAAGCTCAAGTGGCTCCCGATTCGTCTTCGCAGGAATACTCATATTCTTCATCTTCTTTACTGTATACTGTTCAATCCCTCCACTCCTCTTTATCTTAAAGAACGTTTCGAGTTCCGATGTGTTACACACTCTTTTTCTCTTCGTTCTCAAAATAAACTACGCCTGAAAATCCCTACACACTCCTCTTCTTATTATGCTAAATCATTTACTGTTACCGCTATACTGCTATGGAATTCTCTCCCTTTGGATATCAAACAGTCTCAATCACTACCAATTTTTAAAACAAAATTGAAGCTATTTTATTTATCCTCCATTTGATGTGTTTATTTATTTTTACTTTTTATTCCACTTATCTGTCGTCTATTCCTCTCTTAATTACTGTTCTATTTTCATTTATATATATATATACATATGTATATTATGTGTATTTACTTTATTTATTTAGTACACCCCTTCCGCTTTCTTTAATCTTTATAATATCCTCTACCCTAAGGTTGCCTGGAAGAGATCGCTATTTTAGCGATAAGGCCGCCTATTGTACATGCTGTATTTGTATTTGTTATGTCTATTGTTTTTGTTTTGGTGTACAATAAAGCATATTTTACTTACTTTACTTTACTTATATGTATGTTACCTATGTTTTTATCCGGGTTATAAACTATCTATGTTCCAAATTTCAGCCAATTCGGTTCAGTAGTTGCGGCGTGAAGGAGTAACAAACATACACACACACACACAAACTTTCGCCTTTATAATATTAGTGTGAAGTGTGATTAGTGTGAAGTGTGATAACTGTTGTCAGCGGCTTCGCTTTTGGTTTTTACATATCCTGTAATAATTCTACGAAGTATTAGAAAGCATTTACTAGTAAGAGAAAGATGGACGAAATCGGTACAGCCGTTCTCAACTATGGATGTGAATTTACAATTTCACAGAGCAAATTTTATCTCCAAGAACACACGTTGAGGCACGGCAGTCCAAAGGTGCAATGCGACGCGTGCGACAAGAAGTTCTACTCAGCGAGAGCTCTGAGGTTCCATGTGCTCAGAACACACAATGCCGAACACAGCCGCGGCGACACTTACATGTGCGCGCACTGTGCGTACCAGACCAAGGAGAGAGGCAACCTCAGGAGGCACATGCAGGTTAGTGCGAGCACCACGTGCACAGAACACACAATGCCGCACAGAGCCGAGGCGACACATACATGTGCGTGCACTGTGCGTACCAGACCAAGGAGAGAGCCAACTTCAAGAGGCACATGCAGGTTAGTGCGAGCACCACGTGCACAGAACACACAATGACGAACACAGCCGCGGCGACACATACATGTGCGCGCACTGTGCGTACCAGACCAAGGAGAGAGCCAACTTCAGGAGGCACATGCAGGTTAGTGCGCGCACCACGTGCACAAACACAATGCCGCACAGAGCCGAGGCGACACATACATGTGCGCGCACTGTGCGTACCAGACCAAGGAGAGAGGCAACTTCAGGACATAAAGACTATTAATACATTTGCTGAAAACTTCAATAAATTTCCATGTATGTACAACGTGCGCAAAGTTATTCTTTTCCGCACTAGTGCTTTTGTGTTTTCCTCCTACGCGGCACCGAAGCGGGCGCACCAGGAGCGCATGAACACGAACACGGCATGCAAACACGGAGCAGGCAAACACGTAGCACCAATTTTTTTTTCGCAAATGTATTAAAAAACGTCGTTCAATGCACGTGCGGAGTTGTCATTTTTACTCGCCTTCGGCGTGATTCAACAAACCGGGACTCGTAAACAAATGACAAACTTTCCGCACTTATATTGAAATGTAGGTACTATTTTTTTTGTATCATTGCAGATCCATTTGGACTCTAACGCGAGGAGATGGTTCCAGTGTACAGTATGCGGGAAAAAGACCACAACGAGGCAAGCGCTGCAAGACCACATGCTGCACGTGCATCAGAAGGTGCCGTGGCCCGCAAGAGTACGCGCCTCGCGACCACGCGCTGCCGTTCCACGCACTCGCGACACAGACTCCAGCGAGTTATAACTCATGAGTCGTGCCTCGAAATTATGGAGTGTAGAAGTTCAGGAAGATCATCTTCGTGTGAAAAATAGCTATAAGAAATGAAGGCCCTGTCCTCCAAATTCAAAGGATAAAGCCTCCCCCACACAGGCGCGTTATTATCGCGCGATAATATCGCAAGCGTTATGCAATTCATGTGACCTACTGTAGTTTAATTTATTAAAAAATAGATAACATCCATCTTGTGTCAAGTATTATTATTTTTAGCCAGCCTAGTTGGTTAAATACTGTTACTGGTTCTAAACGACAATATCATTGACAAGAAAACGACAATTAAGACAACGATTAACGATTAACGACAACTGAGCACTGGACAAGAGAATGGCTTTTAACATTAAATGTCAACAAGTGCACTGTTCTACATGTGGGTAAAAAAGAATCCTCAGCTACCATACTACTTAGAAAACAAGCAACTTACAGTGGTTAACACCCAAAAGGACCTTGGTGTGATTGTAAGCAATGATCTCAAATGGGAAAGACACATTTTGGCCATCGTCAGTCGGGCCAACTCTGTCCTTTATACTGTTAGAAAAGCTTTTTCCTATATTGACAAGAAAACCTTCCTGAAAATGTATAAGACCTACATAAGACCACTGCTAGAGTATGCCTTCCAGGTCTGGAATCCATACTTTGTTAAGGACATAGATTAACTGGAAAAAGTACAAAGGAGAGCCACTAAAATGCCAAGGGAACTGAAAAACCTTTCATATGAACAAAGGCTTAAAAGTCTTGGTCTCAGCACTCTCAAGCATAGGCGAGAATGAGGCGACCTTATCGAGACATACAAGATTCATAACAACTTTTACAGCATGTCTAATTACAATGAAATGTTTGCCATTAAGAAAAATCCTAAGCTAAAGCTACGTTTACACAATGGCGTATGCTGGCCCACTGCAGGCCATCGCACAACTGTAGGCCACGATCACTTGGTGTGTACACAATGGCGCATGGCTCATTGCTGCCCGGTGAGGCACTTGCGATGGACGTGGAAGTAGTTTAAGGCGAAATCAACGACTCTGCGCGCGAAATTCAAAATTTTCGTGGTTTTTTGCAATTTGTATGCTAGTTACAAGCAGAGATTTTTATATAAATAAACACGTGAAGACGACTGGAATTCCCGCAATTTGACTGCCATGAGCCTACTATGTCTTATTACCTTAAAAATTGCGAAAACCACAAAAAATTTGAATTTCGCGGGCACACCCGTGGCATGCTCCTTACGTACATGACTAAGTAATTTTTTATCATTTTTAGGCAAACCATGAACAATCTGCTAAGCGTAATGCTTGCAGAACCATCAGGAGAATTCGATAATTCGAATTTATCAATAATTTAATAATTATTAATTTGAATTTAGTAATTTAATTTTGTTGGAAGTAAGTAGTCGCAACAAAAGAATACACTGTTCAGCGGTCAGTGGCGAACTGAGCAATGGGCCATTGTGTGAACACTACAGACCACGCAACGCCACGATTCCTTTGAAGTGTGCGCCAAAAACCGACAACTTCCCGATCGCGCGCCATCGTCGACCATTGCCCGCCATTGCATACCATTTCCCCGTGTACACAATGGCGATGGCCTGCAGTGGGCCAGCATACGCCATTGTGTAAACGCTACTTAAGAGGGTATGGGCTGAGGCTAGAATTCCAGCCGGCGACCACAAATCCCTACAAGCATTTCATTGTTAACAGAGTTATAAGACATTGGAACAAATTGCCTGAGGACATCATTACAGCTGAATCGCTCAACCTATTTAAGAACCGACTCGACAAACATCTGAGCAAGCAACAATGAGCACAATTGATATAGGCGCATCAGCGAAAGCTGCTTAGCCTATTATTATTATTAATAATAATAATAATCATTCCTTCACTTGTCTTGACAGTTGACGACGTCCCTGACGCAGTGGCGGCGCGCTTGCATTCGAATGGGAGGTCGCGGGTTCGATTCCCGCCACGGGCCACTTTGGAATTTTATAATTTATAAATCTCAGGCTCCGGTCTGGTCTGGTCTGGTGGGAGGCTTTGGTCGTTGCTAGTTACCACCCTACCAGCAGAGGCGCACCGTTAAGCGATTTAGCGTTCTGGTGCGATGCTTGTAGAAACTTTTGGGGTAAATTTACTTACCCTTCCAAGTTATTACGATAACATCTTAGGCTGCATCATCACTTAGCATCAGGTGAGATTGCAGTCAAGTACTAACTTGTATAGAGCAAAAAACACAAACTTGTAATGTTTAGCTTTCGAATGGTTATTTCATTGATTTATCATCAAGGTAATGGGGGAACCACCGACCTGATCGACTTTTAAATCTAAACTTTGCTGCGTATGACGTATCTAATGCAAAATATTATGTTGATCCAAAACGTTTCTTGGAGGATGCACGTTATATTCTGCTCGGCTCGGAAGTCGGCTAAGAATAAAACCTAAAACTATGATGTTACAAGAGTTACCTACTACGAACTTAGTGCCTGTATCTAAAAACCTTAATTTAGGCAGATTTTTTTAATTTGGCGCACAAATAAATGAAGAACATATTGATATAATCTGAGGACATAGTCATGACATAGTTGAATATAGCCGGGGTAAGAAGCAAGGAATATACACGATATAGCGCTTGGACGGTGGAAAGGATAACGAGAATAGAAGTCACTGGAACGATTTTGCGATACGTCTCGTTAAAAATTAAACGGTTGGTAAGCAAAACGAATCGTTTTTTGGATATAGGAACCGGGCATGAGTCACTGACTTCTTTATTAATTATGGTAAAAAACATGCTCTATGATAGACTATAAATTAAATCTCAGAATTAAATAAATGTCTATAAAATGTTGGTCATAATCATACTGGAATCTGTGGTCAAAACGAAGTTATAATCTTTGTCAACTGTCATTAGAGATTATATGTGTTCTGTGGTCATCACAGACCACAAAACTAGAAACGAGAACCATAGACCAACACAGCAGAAGAGATTAGAGAACTGTCATTTGGTTTTCATGGTTTTCAAAAAAACTTTGTTTGCATTTCACAACAACTTTACTAGTTTCACAAATTCACTTTCAGTTTCCCGGTTAAATCACTTTTCTCGCTTTCTCAAAACTATTTCTGAAATCAAACATTATTTTACTATAAGAATCAAACTATATAAATTCATAGAAAGCTCAAAACTTTTTTTTGTCAAAGTAACCTCAACATTTATTCTAAACTAATAGTGCGGTGTAAATATTTCTTCTGTTCTGTATTGTTGTTTAAAAAGAAACTTGAACAATGGAAATGAATAGTCTGAATGAATCGGCTCAGGTAGGATTGTATAAATCCTAAATTTTGGATTTCTTTGTCAGAGTACCATCCGGGCGCGAAAATTCAAATTTTATTTAGTTTTATGCTAATACTGGGCTAATTATACATCGTAGGCTTAAGGCAATGAGTTTTGCGAGCTTAATATTTATGCATCTACATGTTTTAAACTAGAAGCTTTGCTTTAAAATACATAACTATTTAGTACAAATTGGTTCTCAATAGTCAATAGTTCCAAATCAGAGAAACAGCAAAAAATAATCCTTTGGGAACCAATTTGAAGTTAATGGGACTTTTCGAGCAAAATTTTTAACGAAACTGTGTACTTATATGCATAACGAAACACCTTAAAAGCGTACATATTAAAATAATATTTGTATGAGTTGACGGTTAAAAATCTTGGTTTATAAATTCATCCATTTATATTCAACTAACTTGGAATAGTGAAAGCCTATTGGTGGACCTCTGCCTCATCATAAGCATATATGCTCGTTATAAGCATTTGGATAATCAAAAACCAGAAAAATCAAATGTACAATTCTATTAATATCTACTAGTTGAGTGACCGAGCTTTGCTCGGTAGTATTACAGCTACTTACCAATAGATGGCAGCAGGAGTTTTCTGTAATAGTTTTACTTTAGCGCCAATAGATGTCAGGTATAAATTTACATATTTCTTTTTTGGTAAATATGACATTTTCTAAAAATGAATCCTAGCTAGATCAATTTATCGTCCCCAAAACCCCTTGTATACTAAATTTCATGAAAATCATTCGAGCCGTTCCCGAGATTCGGATTATATAGAAATATATATACATATATATATACAAGAATTGCTCGTTTAAAGGTATAGGATATGGATTTAGTTGGTAGTCCGGATAGTTGCCAATCCATATAACTGAAGGCCGGATATTTGGGTATTACGTTTGTCTATGGAATTCAAAGGTTTCACCTAAAAATGTATATTTCAGTTTTGCATGATATGTCTGGACACTCACAGTAAACTCTACCCGTCGAGCAAACGTAATTTAGATATGGAATACGAGAGTTTAACTGGAATTTTGGTAAGTAATTTCTACTTAGACACCAAGCCCTTAAGTTTTAACAGAGTATCATTATTAAAGAGATAAGTTGCTGTATTATACACCTTATGTAAGATGCAGTGTCTCAGGACTTTTGCATTGCAGTGTCATATGCCATTGCAATGCTTCATCATGAGTTAAGTCTAATGCTTAGTAATTTCCTTCAGTGGAACTTATATGGAAGAACTCTGTAAGGTCTGTCTTATAAACATTCTCCAGGAACCTAAGGTTTTCATGGATTAAAAGTACTTGATATGTAAAATTGGGTAAAAGCTCCTAAGAGCTTTTTCTCACTACAAGGTAGTACTTGATTGCACCCTCATCTGATAGTAAATGATGATGCAGTTGAAGATTTTATCATTCTATCTTGAAAGGAGTAAGTAACCCCTATGGTTTCTGCACGGCATCTTGCCTAAACGCTGCAGGACTCAAATCAAAGCACCAACTAATGTGCCGGGGAGTTTGTCAAGAATCTACAGTAAGATTCCGCAGTAACCTTCAATAGAACCTAGTGATAAGACATCACCTTCAGAAGACCCAGCCCTTTTGCCATGTCTACAGCAATTCTTAGTTTGTCTTAAGTATGTTTATGCATTATGAAGATGTTGAAATAAAAGTTGAGAAGCAGAAACATTTTCTAATTACCATCGTTACATTTCAGCTGGGCGATACATTTATCTTCACACCGATGTTCTGCAGCGAGTGCGCACAGCGGCTGGTGAACTGCGGCAGGTTCAGAGACAAGAGTCTGAGAGCCTTCCAGCTGCTGGCGGAGCTGGTTCATAGCAATGCAGTGGTGAGAAACTCTTACATTAGTTGGTTGTAGTACCACACCGTTTACGTAAAGTACAGAAGTCCTTTGTGGGGTTGAGTGTACGCTTCTAAAATATGATCCCGAAGTCTGTTTTGGACTTACCTTTACACAGGTTTAAAGTCACTGTCAAGAAACATCTAATAAATCGGGGTTACTATACTATTGAAGAATTTTTCAATGACAAGAATTCTTGGAATGATCGGGATATATTTCCATCTCCTCACGAGATATCTTAAAAATTATGTAATAATTTTTGATATTATTTAAGAAATTGTATATAATGACATGTTTTTGAAAAGAGCAAGTGCCGAGTTTCTTGCCAGTTGTTCTCGGTGCAAACCTGCTTTCCGAACCTGGCGGTAGAAGTCAAAGTCAAAGTCAAAAGATATTTATTTCACATAGGCCTTACAAGGCACTTATAAAACGTCAATAATATTTGTTACATAATATTATGTAAGTACAGTGATAACTACAAGTGGACTTAAAACTAAGTTTACGAGGGTTCCAACGCGCCCTGCACTGAGAAGAAGCCCACAACAAACTCAGCCGGGTTTTGTTTTTGGTTATCACCACTTCACAGAGAGTTAGAGTTTTGACTTTTCATAAGAGCCTATTAATTGGGCCTATGTAAAAATAAAGATTTTTCATTTTCATTTTCATTATCTACATCAACCTGTAAAGTAGCCAATAGAAGCAGGTGTTACTTTGCGGAATTCTTGTAGTTTTATTTGCACTCTATCAATATTACATTTCCAGCTGTCGCTGCATACGTTGTCGTTGGTAGACCGCGCTCGCTATCAGCTAACCTCCAGCATCGTGAAGAAGACGTTTGAGCCTGACTACTGTGACCTTTATGTGACGGAGGACACTGAGAGTATCAACAAGGTTTGTTCATTTTCAGTTTTTATTCTTGTCTTTTACAAGTTAGTACTTGATTGCGATCTAACACTTAACAATCATTTCATTCATTATTTAAAGGTTTATATGAAAAACGCAGAAATTGATTCGCACGGACTCTTGTATTCAAATTGTGACTCTGATTGTGATCTAGAGTTAGGATCTGGCGACATTTGTGATGATGCTGCGGAGTTTACAGCAGATGACGACAATAATGACGTAGAAATAACTAATGACGTTGCGAAAGATGGTGTAAAAGTTGTGTATATTGATGATTCTTTAAACAATGATCTTTATAATCATGAAGATAGTATGCATAGTGTAGAGCAAAGCAACACAAATGTTAAGCGTCATGAAAATCAACCAAATATACTGAATCATAAAATAACAACCGATATAATAAACACTGAATGGTTGAATGATATGGATGACGACATTGATATAGACTTCAATATCAACGAAGACATACAACACTCTGCGAAAAATGTAAATAGACGTGATGGAAACGTGAAAATGACAACGTACGCTAATGTGAGTGACAATAACAAAAATGTTCTTAGTAATAACGTTGATGCTTCGAAATTTACTGACGTTAGATATGATATTGTAAACAAAGTACGAGATATAGATGATGAAATTGGTGTGATATCTTTAGTTGATGATATCGATCAAAACATAGTGGACAACAACGAATATGATAATTACGTGAGATTTGTAAATGAAAACATGTGTAATCAAGATAAAGTTAACGACGGTAAAACCAGTACTAATAATATTAAAAACAATGATGTTAATAATATGGTTAGTCTAAATAATGTTATGCTTATAAAAGAAACCGACAAACAAAGTGTTTCAAATGGACCCCGTGCTACAACTCATGTTTATGTTACAAAACGAGCTGCTAAAACGCAGAAACTACCCTCAGATGAAACAAAACCTCTGAGACAGAGAAGTAGAAAGACAATAAGTCTATCTCCGCAGAAAACAGAAGGTATTTCTTTTGCATCTAATAATAGCTGTAAGACTAGTACTATTATTTATTGTTAGAAAATAATACTATACAAGCTTGCTTGCTTTTACGTATGTGTGCCTCAGCTTTGACTTAGTCCACATTTACAAGTTCTTCCCTACCTTCATCGATGCCTTTTTGCAGGCCCTTGCAGTAATGTAGTGTTTCTTTCTTTATTTCAGAAACGAAACGTGCAAAGATCAAAGGGTTTAGGAGAATCGAACAGAGTCCCGAGCAGCAAGTAGCTGTCTGGACACAGAAAAAAGAGAGAGAGGGATACAGAGACGCTCCCTACAAATGTACCAATTGCTACAGGGGCTTCAGATTTGAGAACACTTATAACTTGCATATGGAGAAACATACCGATGTATGCATCTTATTTATTTTATTTTTGTCTATTTGTCTAATGGCACCAACACAAGTAGTGCCCGCGGACTCCGTTCCGCGTTAGAAATATTTTTGTCCCGGCCCACATTTCCCAGATTCCCACAACGGGAAAATATTTGTGTCATGAGCAGGAATGTTTTCTGATATCTGGGTGTTTTTCAATAGCTTATCTATTATATATATATTTATTATATATAGAAAGTCGTGTTAGTTACACTATTTATAACTCAAGAACGGCTTTACCGATATGTCTGATTGGTGAGGAGGTAGCTTAGAGCCAGGAGACGGACATAAGATACTCTTTATAACTTTGGGGCTAGGTTGCAATGTTAAAAAAGGTGATTTGTAATTTTGCAGAAGTATGGTGCATTCGAGTGTCTCATATGCCGCGTCCGTGTCAGAAGTCGCCGCTATCTGCTGGCACACCATTTGGCGTTACACAAGTTCCTCTATCGCTGTACAGATTGCGCCTTTGTCACTAACAACAGGTGGGTCGCGGGCCTTAGCCATATCGTCCGTTCGTTTCAGCCGACGGACGTCCACTGCTGAATGAGGCAATAGGCTGAATCCGGCAATAATTTAAAGCAACTGACACCTATCATACAATTCAAAATATATCATACAAAAATACTCTCGATTTTCTTTGTAACCAAACTCCTCCGAAACGGCTGGACCGATCGTTATGTAATTTTCAGTGTATATTCTCTGGGTCTGGGAGCGGGTTGTTATCTATATTTTATGTCCCTAAGTGAGAAAAA
This sequence comes from Coenonympha arcania, assembly GCA_036785405.1. Taxonomy (NCBI): domain Eukaryota; kingdom Metazoa; phylum Arthropoda; class Insecta; order Lepidoptera; family Nymphalidae; genus Coenonympha; species Coenonympha arcania. The sequence continues at coordinate 7,624,431 of CM072081.1, forward strand.
AAAATATATGGCAAAAGAACGTTTGCCCGGTCAGCTAGTCTATTCTAATATATTAAATTCTCTCGATTTGCTTTGTAACCAAACTCCTCCGAAACGGCTGGACCGATCGTTATGTAATTTTCAGTGTATATTCTCTGGGTCTGGGAGCGGGTTGTTATCTAAATTTTATGTCCCTAAGTGAGAAAAAAATTTTATATGGCAAAACACGGTTTGCCCGGTCAGCTAGTCTAATATATAAAATTCTCTCGCTTTTCTTTGTTAGGTACCAAACTCCTCGGCTCGACCGATCGTTATGAAATTTTCAGTAAATATTCTCTGGGTCTGGGAGCGGGTTGTTATCTACTTTTTATATACCTAATGGGAAAACAACGTTTGCCGGGTCAGCTAGTATTCTATACAATTGACAGTTCCTTTTTTGTGCCGATTTGAAGTGCTCCCATCTAAGACCCACGGTACTAAAATTGACATTTGCAAGTGAGCGTAGTTTAGAATGTTATTTTTTAATACATTTGCTCAAAAAGTTGACATTTCCATGTGTGTTTAGCGTGCGCAAAGTTATTCTTTTCCGCACTAGTGCTTTTGTGTTTTCCTCCTACGCGGCACCGGAGCGGGCGCACCAGGAGCGCATGAACACGAACACGGCATGCAAACACGGAGCAGGCAAACACGTAAAACCAATATTTTTTTTTCGCAAATGTATTAAAAAACGTCGTTCAATGCACGTGCGGAATAGGGTATTTTACATCATGTAAGAAAAAATATAAAAATGCATGTTTAAGATAGATTTTGAAAAAAGTAAACGGGAAACGTCACTATTTATTCATAAAATTGCAATGTGAATTTTATAATTCCATTTTAAAAATCGTCTTTTTTTATCTGTCCAAAAACGCCATCCACCATAACGTGACGTCACACCGACAGTACCTCGGGACAGTACCGTGACAGTACACATCTAGGTTTGTGGTCTGTGGTACACATATACAAATTACTCTATGGATATTACACAACCTAGATTGTTCGCCACAGAGTACATCACAGAACACAATAGGGTATTTTACATCATGTAAGAAAAAATATAAAAATGCATGTTTAAGGTTTGTGGCGTTTTTACACTTGTATTTTTGCATTCAGGCACAAGACACCAATGATAAACTTTAGAACTCATTTTATACTTCGTCTTTTGCAGGGCTCTAACAGTTGTAATATTTTTATTTTTTTCCTGTTTCCAATGTATTGGAGCCACAGATCACGAAACTTGGAGCTTTTAATCAACAAGTGTTTCTTGTACTGTTAGAAGTCTGTGTTCGATCTATGATTGCGCTAAAGATAAAATAGATTATGTGTTCGTTCAGAAGTGTAAGTTTTAAATTTTAATACTTAGTCATCTGACCTTACATCTGACTGAACCAACTCGCTAGCAATATGTGTAAAATGTTTTTACGTAAATTATAAGAAAATTCATTAAAATATTAACATTAGTCTGCTACAAATCTAATTTTTTTCTTTTCAGTCCACTTTAAAGATTTTATTACTGGATTCTGAACATGACCATCCGACGTTTAACATTTGTTTTACTCTTTGGTTTTACTCAAGATACAGTATCATTAATCTGTGGTTATACTACTGTTGATTGTCTAGCTCTAGTCTATGGTCGCCAGTACCGTACAGTCGTATTGGTTACTAACGGAGTGACGTCACGAGCCGTTTCCGCGCGAAAATTAAAAATCGTAATTATAAAATGGTTTTTAAGGCTTTTATTGGTTTTGAAAAATTGAAATAAAAATTCTATTGGTTTTTTACGATCACAGGATTAATTTAAAACAGTTTTCAAAAAAAGGTGTAAATGCCCATTGTCATTTTTACTCGTCGTGTTATTTTTCCGCACTTACCTATATTGAAATGTACTATTATTTTAGTTCAATGGACGCTCGCGCCCATCTTACGATGTTTCGTCATCAAAATAGCGAATTTCGTCATCAATCAGCGCCAAAATCAAGTGTCCTTATTTTTACTTTGACATCCTGAAGTCCTGATAACTTGTATTACACAGGTTAGTGTTCCAGGCTCCAGCACACACGGTCCTGCGCCTCTTGTATCCGACTTTCGACGACCTCCCTGGCGCAGTGGCGGTGCGCTCGGATTCGAGTGGGAGGTCGCGGGTTCGATTCCTGCCACGGGCCACTTTGGGATTTTATAATTTCTAAATTGGCTCAGGTCTGGTCTGGTGGGAGGCTTCGGCCGTGGCTAGTTACCACCCTACCAGCAAAGACGCACTGCCATGCGTTTTAGCGTTCCGGTGCGATGCTGTGTAGAAACCGTTGGGGTAAATTTACTTATCCCTTCCAAGTTAGTACGATAACATCTTAGACTGCATCATCACTTACCATCAGGTGAGATCGCAGTCAAGTACTAACTTGTAAATAAATAAAAAAATCCAGCAACTCCTCGCGACTCTAATAAGCTAGAAACAGACTGAGCTTAAATATGCGAAGTATTATGATATCTGAACTTTTGATTTTATATAAAAAGCAATGCAATAGAGACACACTTTGCATTAAAAGTAATAAAATCATTGCTCCTTTTTTTTTATAGTATGTCGGCAAGGAATCACTCCCACTGGCACGACGGCAAGACGTACGAATGTGCACAATGTGGGAAAGTCTACGCGTAAGTACCACCGCAGACCATCACTCACTGAAGCTGACATTGTTTAACTAGGAATCGCTAACGCGGGCAAAACTGCTCACTTTACAACACCGACGCAACGTTGCCTTTTTAGCGGTTTTTTACAGGATATACTTTGGTGAGTGTGCTCAGGAACTGCATAACCTTGTGCCTCCTTCACCTTTCTACCATAGGACCGCAAGACGCCGAGAGCGGTGGCATCCTTATGTGGTTGACGTCCAACAAACGCGCACGAAACGTTTTTCCTCCACGTTTCTGATACGAACCGCTAAGGTGTGGAACGCACTTCCCGCCTCCGTGTTTCCTGCCAAATACAATGTGGGTGCCTTCAAGAGAAGAGTGAATAGGCATTTTCTAGGCAAGCGCGCTCCATCCTAGACCTCATCATTGCTTTCCATCAGGCTTGATTGTCGTCAAGCGCACGCCTATCGTCGATAAAAAAAAAAAAAATAGTAAAAACAGGGCCCTATTCTGTCCGTCTATTACCAGGCTGTATAGGTAGTTGCAAACTCTAAAAATACACTTAAGAGCGTTCATGCGAAGCGGCGGGCCTCGCGTTTCGGACGATACTATTATGGTATTCGTTGGCGCTGACGCAATTTTGCGCCGATAATAGTATTACAAAATAATTTATATAGTAAAATAAATATACAACTTATTAAAATAGTAAGTAACCAGTGACATTGAATATTAATTGAATAAAATTACTATAATTCAGAAATAACAAAATATCTCAGATTTTATCCTAAAATAACACGTTTAACATCTCGAAATATACTCAAAATTACATTTTTGGGTTTATCGTTTTTGAATGAAAATCTAGGAAAATCGTGTTTTTTTAGACTCTTTTTATTAAATGTTATAAATTTTCTAAATATGTCATTGTTATAAGTTTGTGTTAAGAAACTTGGCAAATATCTTGCATCTGCATAGAGCTTCCACCGCTAAGTGAGTAATATGCCTTTACAAGAACCTTTCTAATGAGAGAGTTATACACATATTTTCAAATATTTTTGAGACAAAAACTAGATTATGAAATGCCAAATAATATGATGGCAATTATCTAATCAATAATTGAACACATGACACTTTTATGACACGTCGGAAATTGAAAATTTTGGCTCAAGCATAATTCTTAATGTGAACTCAGTATAAGTTGACATCAGTTTATTGAGTGAAAAAACAAAAATAGAACTCTTATTCTATACAAATTAATATTTTCTTAAAAACACAGCCAGTACAAGTTATTTCTCTAACACTCCTCCTTCACTTGTACATGACTTGTACAGTTGTACACTCACAACCAAGTCCTTTCATACAAAACTCATGCTTCGTCCTTGCAAGTCCTTTTGTCATAACATCAGCCATCATTTCTTCTGTAGGTACATACTCCATTAACACTATTTTCGATCTTACCATATCACGAATATAATGATGTCTTACATCAATATGTTTCGTTCTGTTATGACACACAGGATTTTCTGCAATTCTTAAATCAGATTGACTGTCACATAACAGCCTGATACTGACCATCTCTCCATCGGTCAACTCACCAAACAAATTTTTTTAAAATATCGCTTCACGACATGCTTCAGATAGTGCTTGATATTCCGCCTCAGCACTCGACAGTGCAACTGTTCGTTGTTTTCTGCTTTCCCAGGACACCGGCCCTCCCGCAAAACACAAAACAAACACAGAGCATGACCTCCTGTCAGTCACGTCGCCAGCGTGATCAGCATCCACATAACCAAATAAAAGGTTTACCTGTTCTTTTAAAATTCAATTCAAATGATTTACTTCCACGTAAGACCTCAGTACTCTCTTTGCTGCTCTCCAATGTGTTTGGTCATAACAGCTGTTGAATTGACTTAAATAACTTACTGCATGAGCAATATCTGGTCTTGAGCAAACTGCTAAATACATCAAAGATCCAAGTAGTTCTCTATATGGAATATCTACACTTAAAACTTCCTTGGATCTGACCAACTTAAGTTTCGGATCTAATGGCGTTTTAATTGGTTTGCAATTAGCCATTCCAAACTTCTTTAAAGTGTTCTCTACATATTCCAATTGGTTAACTCTGATCTCACCGTTCTCTTGCTTAATGTTTATTCCTAGAAAAGTGCTCACTTTCCCTAGATCTTTCATTTCAAATTTGGTTTGTAACTCAGATTTGATACGATTTCTCTCTTCAATGTTATTCCAAAAAATTAAAAGATCATCTACATAAACTGCCACTATCATAAAACTGTTTTTTCTTCTTCTCATGTAAACACAAGGCTCATTATCTGTTCTCTTAAACCCTAAATCTAACAGAACTTTATTAAGTTTGTCGTTCCACGCACGAGGTGCTTGTTTTAAGCCATAAATTGCTTTTCTTAATAGACAAACATAATTCTCATAGCCTTCCACTTCAAAACCTTAAGGTTGCTTCATGTAAACTCTTTCAGTTAAATCACCGTTCAAGAATGCCGTAACTACATCCATATGATCTGTCTGAAGATTATACTCTGCTGCTATTGCTAGAAGAAACCTCAGTGTGCTGTGGCGTACCACTGGTGAAAAAGTTTCATTATAGTCTACTCCTTTTACTTGTGTGAAGCCACGAGCTACTAATCTAGCTTTATATCTAACCTTCTCCCCAGGTTCTCTTTTGATTTTAAATATCCATTTGGAATCAACAAAATTACCTTCAGAATTCTCTACTAACTCCCAAGTCTTAGTTTTCTTTAAAGCTTTCAACTCCTCCTGAATTGCAGCTCTCCACATATGACCATCTTCTCTGGACAAAGCTTCTTCTACAGACGAGGGATCTTCGTTATCTTGTATTGCTTGATAGGTAACAAAATCGGGATATTCTTTGCGAACTCTATTCCTCAAAGGATATCTTCTCTCCCGTTCTGTTGATATTTCAGAATCTTGTATATTTACCTCTTGTTCTGTGTCAGATATAGATACGAAACTCTTATCATCATCTTCAGCCTCTGCTTCAGATATTCCTTCATTATTTTTTTCTGTTACCCTTAGTTCAGATTCTTCACTTCTTTCCGTATCATTCTGTGTTTGGACAGTTTCTCGCAAAATAACTGGTGTTTCTAATGTAATAGGTGAATCCTGTACAGCTGATTCATTTGTATTTCCTTGAGGTATAATTACTTCCTCAATGTCTGTCATTGTGTCAACCTTAGGAACATCGTTTTCTCTTTGGTTCTCGAAGAAAACTACATCTCTAGCTTTATAGAGCTTATGACTTTTTCTGTCTATTAAACGATAACCTTTTGTTGTCTCACAGTAACCTACGAAAATTAACTCCAAACTCTTGGGATCAGATTTTCTCCTTTTTTCATCTGGAACATGCATGAAAGCCTTACACCCAAAAATACGAAGAAAACTCAAGTTTACCTTTCTTCCAGTCCATGCTTCTTCAGGTGTCATTCCTTTTACAGCTAATGTAGGTGATCTGTTTTTCAGAAAAACAGACGTTTGCACAGCTTCTGCCCAATACACTTTTGGTAAGTTAATTGCATCTGCAAGCATACTTCTTACTCGTTCTACGATTGTTCTGTTGGCTCTCTCACTTACGCCGTTTTGAGCTGGTGTACAGTCAACTGTCAGTTGATGAACAATTCTGTTTTCTTTTAAAAACTCACTAACCTTTTTGTTTACGTACTCAGTTCCATTGTCAGTTCTAATAATCCTCAACTTTTTGCCAGTTTGAGTTTCAGCAAGAGTTTTGAACTCAACTAACACAGAAAAGACTTCACTCTTTTCTTTTAAGAAATAAACAAAGGTCTTTCTTGTTTTGTCATCTATGAAAGTTATAAAATAACGCTTGCCTGAAAATGATGGGGTCTCAATGGGTCCACAAACATCACTGTCAACTCAAGATTTTCAGTAGCTCGATTTGCCTTCAGCTTTGGAAAAGTAGTTTCGTTTGTTTACCTTTCAAACACGAACTGCATTGTACTGCCTCAGGATCCTTAAAGTTAATAGCTACTGCCATTTTGTCCCTCAGCATTTTCATATTCTTGAACCCAAGATGACCAAGTCTCTGATGCCAGACTGTATAACTGCTTTTATCAGCAACAGAACTCAAAATAGCTAAAACAGAAGAATTGTATGTACAAGGTTTTGATTTTAATCTATAAATTCCACTCTCCTCCTTGCACATTCCTATTACAGATCCTTTTATCTCACAATCATTCTCAGCATACATTTCACAACCTCTCTTAGAAAATACTACCACAAAATCTCTTTTAACTAATGTACTCACACTTAACAAGTTCGCTGCTAAATTTGGTACATACATTGCTCCATTTACTCTAAAATCTAACTCTTTCGTCGAACATACATCACCACGCCCTTCTCCATTTATTCTACTACCATTCGCACATGTAACATGTACAGGCTTCTCTAGCTTGACATAGTTATGCAACCAGTCCTTCCGAAATGTCATGTGAGATGACGCTCCCGAGTCCAAGATCCAGTCTCCATTGCGTGAATTCTCCGTAGTAGATAGCGCGGTGTAATTGAGTTCATTACAATTATTGTTCGTCTTCTTCTTTGTAGGATTAGATGGGCAATCTATAGCTTTGTGGTTCCCCTTGCAAATAAAACACTTAATGGTTTTCTTTATTTGTTTACACTTGCTCTGTCCTGCTTTCTGAAAATTGTTATTTTTAGATACTAAAGCACTTGTGGACGGAACCTCTGCAACTCCTTGCTTTGTTTCTAGCTGTAAAATCTTATTTTTAACATAATCCGTTGTTAAAAAAATATTGCTATTCTCTATAGCCATTCTCATAGGTGTATATTCTTCTCCAAGCCCTTGTAGCATGAGAGCAGCAAGTAACTCATCATCCACTTCTTTTCCTATGTCGTCTAGTTTTTGGGCAATGTTCATTACCTCAGTAACATAGTGACGTGGTGATTCGAACATGTTTAGTCTCTGACTTACTAGTCTACCAAGTAACACGCACCGATTATTTACGCCCTTATCCTCAAAAGTAGAGCGTAATGCCTCCCAGCTCTCTTTTGCCGTTTTTGCTTTTCTTGCGTGTATTAATACGTGCTTGTCAAAATTTCTGAAGGCGTCTTAAGTACATACTGCCACAAGTCTTCCGATATGAGAAGCAACTCCATTTGAATTTTCTATGTGGAATAAATTCGACTGACCGTCCAGTTTCTCAAAACTGATTTGATGTGATAACATTCCGAAATTTTTTTCCGTTTTTCAAGAAAAATTTGAAAGATAAAATTTTCTTAATTCAGCGCTCTGCTGCCATGTTGACATCAGTTTATTGAGTGAAAAACAAAAATAGAACTCTTATTCTATACAAATTAATATCATTTAAAAAACACAGCCAGTACAAGTTATTTCTCTAACAGTAACGTTCATCAGAATTTCAATATTCTTATGATTTCAGTCAACGTACAACGTACTACAGCCACCTGCGCCTCGCTCACCCGTCCGACAACGTGTGCGCGCTGTGCGGGTACTCCTTCGTCGGCAAACAAGGACTGCGGTTTCACCAGAGCATGGTGCATCGCCACGACACGCAGGTCAGTACCAGACGAGTAAGATTCTTGATGCAAGTGGCTCTTCTGGCATGTGCTCACAATATTAAAGAAGTATAATTTCAGGAGTTGTCGGGTCCCCAGTGCGAGCAGTGCGACGTCCGCTTCGCGAGCGAGCCTGCGTATGAGACGCATCTGCAGGTGTCGCCGAAGCACGGCGCGCCCGGGTGAGATGACCATTGCCTTTGCATTTTCCACGGCCTTATAATTTATTATTTGACAGTTTATTTATTTATTGGGTGAAATTTATATGATCTGGTTTACCCCCTTTTTAAAAAAATGAAAACTATTTTCCAAGTTTCATGATTGCAATGACGTTGGGCCACTATTACCTACCACTATTCCAAGTTTTAGTTCGATAGCTTTCATAGTTACTGAAGTAAAGGGTTGTAACAGTCAGAAGACAGGCACGCAATAAAGTGATCCAATGAGGGTTCTGTTTTTTTCCTTCCTTTCCTTCTAGTGGTCCGAGAGCCAGGCACATTTTCGGTCAATTATTTCCTCTCGAGCGAAACTTCGTAAAATGCATAAGGGACTTATACTATGAATACTCGTGACCGTCAGCTGCGACTCCGTGGGTGGGATGAGCAGTGGCAGCCTCCCACGAATGGAGAAAAAAAAATTTTTTTCAGTCATTTCCTCTCATTTGAAAATTTATCAGAGTATAGTTTAAGTAGTATTTTGAAAGAAAAACATAGTCAGCTGACCATAACACGGTGGATTATACGTCATCTGGCTCCTTGAACATGAAAAAAAAAATTTATATTTTCAATGATTTCCTCTCAACTTAAAATTTACCTGTTATAATCTAGCTGACGTATAATCCACCGTGTTATGGTCAGCTGACTATGTTTTTTTTTTCAAAATACTACATAAACTATACTCTGATAAATTTTCAAATGAGAGGAAATGACTGAAAAAAAATTTTTTTTCTCCATGCGTGGGAGGCTGCCACTGCTCATCCCACCCACGGAGTCGCAGCTGACGGTCACGAGTATTCGTTGTATAAGTTCCATAAGCATTATACGAAGTTTTGTTACTAGATGGTAGTTTTAGCTGGTTAGTAGTCTAAATACCATCATTAATGCAGTGAATCTTTTGATTTAAAGGAAAATAAGTTGATACGGTTTTACTCAATGTTTATTGAATAGCGGACACCATAGTAACAAGATATTGTTTCTCCTATTGACAAGTTCTCAATTTAAATACATAAGACTAGAGTTTATGAATATAACACAATCAAAATAGTATTTACTCCAATACTCCTCCTTATTCATAAGCTCTCAGTCACTAGATTCATGCACTTAAACCCATACCTTTCACACACCACTCAAATTTACCTCTCAACAATGCCTTCGTAAGTATATCTGCAACCATACGCGAAGTTTCAATATACTCTAAAGAAATCTCACCATTCTCTATTGCTTCTCGAACAAATTGATACCGTACATCTACGTGTTTAGTACGCTGATGGTGAACAGGATGTTTAGCGATAGCCATAGCCGACTGACTATCTGTATAAACAGTTATCGCATCACAGGTTTTCTGTGTTAGTTCTGCTATGAACCGTCGCAGAAATACCGCCTCTTTTGCAGCCTCCGACAATGACACATATTCTGCCTCCGCTGTAGAAAGTGCAATTGTTTTCTGCTTCTGACTGTTCCAACATATAGCTCCTCCTTGACACAAGAAAACTGATCCAGAGTATGATCTGCGATCTCGGTCACCAGCATGGTCAGCATTTGCATATCCTACAATCAATTCTCCTTGCACTGCTTCTCTTGAGTACGTAAGTTTGAGCGATTTGGTTCCTTTCAGATATCGGAGAATTCTCTTCACTGCCGTCCAATGACTGTTGTCATAACTCACGTTGAACTGACTCAGGCTATTCACTACATGTGCTATATCGGGCCTCGTGCACACAGCCACATATAAGAGTGAACCTATTAACGCTTGATACGGTACATTTGGCGATACATGATCAGGACCTGGTTTCTCTAATCTCTGACCTTGAACTGATGGCGTAGTGACAGTTTTTGCATCATCCATCCCATATGCCCGTATTAACTTCTCTATGTAATCTTCCTGATCAAGACTTATACCATTTCGGTCCTGTGTTATGCTTATACCGAGTATAAGCTTAGCACTCCCCAAATCTTTCATTTCAAAGTTCGACGTTAGCTCTTCCTTGACCTTCTTCATTTCTCGCTCATCATTCCAGAAAATAAGCATGTCATCTACATACACTGCAAGTATGATGATTTTTTGTTTATCACCTCTAAAATAAACACATGACTCATTTCTAGATCGAAGAAAACCAAGTTTTTCTAACGTCTCATTGAGCCTCTTATTCCAAGCTCTTGGCGCTTGCTTTAAGCCATACAAAGACTTGTTCAGACGACAGATGTATCCTTTTCGCTCTTCAAAACCTTGAGGTTGTTTCATGTAAACTTCTTCCTCCAGATTACCATTTAGAAAAGCCGTTTTAACATCCATGTGATCTATGTTAAGTCTTAACTTAGCTGCAAGAGCTATTATCAATCTTAAGGAACTATGTCTTACGACAGGTGCAAACGTTTCAAAATAATCGACTCCTTTTCTCTGAGTGAATCCCCGTGCAACTAGTCGAGCTTTATATCTTTTTCCTCTCGCCTCTTCTTTAATTCTAAATATCCATTTAGAATCTACTAAGTTGCATTTTTTCTCAGGTGGCTTTACCAAAGTCCATGTGTTATTCTTCTTCAAAGCATCTAATTCCTCCTGAATAGCTTTTTTCCACAAATAACCATCATCTCTCGATAGAGCTTCCTCTACTGTCAGCGGGTCTCCGTTTACTACTTGATAAGTGACAAAATCCGGATACTCCTTTGCGACTCTATTTCTGAGTGGATATCTTCTCTCCGGTGAAATTTCAGGTTGCTCTGTATCAGATGTAGATACAAAACTTTCATCATTTTCTTCAGACTCTTCTTCAGATACTACTACTGGATTTATCTCAGTTTCCAGTGCGTCCTCATTGACTTCAGGATTAATCTGCATTTCCTCTGTTTCTTCGCGTAAGTCGATAACTTGAACCTCATCTCTTGATTTCTTCTCTTTGTGGTTGTTATGATTGTGATACATCTCTGATTCAAAAAATACTACATCTCTCGCCTTATGTAATTTTCCAGTATTAGGTTCTAGTAGCCTGTAAGCTTTTGAATCTTCACAATAACCCACATGAATCAGTTCCATGCTCTTGTTATCCCACTTCTTACGTAAAACATCCGGAATATGTTTGAACGCTCTACAGCCAAACACTCTTATCATGCCCAGGTCTTGCTTTTTTCCACTCCAAGCTTGTTCTGGCGTCATGTTTTTGACTGCTTTTGTAGGTGATCTGTTCTTTAAGAAAACGGCAGTATTGACCGCTTCAGCCCAATACCTTTTCTCTAGTCCAGATTCTTGCAACATACACCTAGCTTTCTCTGTTATCGTTCGATTTGCGCGCTCTGCGACTCCATTTTGCTCAGGTGTATACTCTACCGTAAGCTGATGTACAATTCCGTTTTCTCGTAGGAATTGATTCATCCTCTGGTTAACGAACTCTGTACCATTATCAGACCGTAATATTTTTATCTTATGTCCAGTCTGTAACTCTGCATAGGTTTTGAATTCACAAAATTTCTCAAAGACTTCACTCTTCTTTTTGAGAAAATATACAAAGGTTTTTCGAGTCCTATCATCGATAAAGCTTTTTGAGAAAATATACAAAGGTTTTTCGAGTCCTATCATCGATAAAGATAAGGTAGTATCTGTATCCGCTAAGCGATTCCACACTCATAGGACCACACAAATCAGTGTGTACCAACCCTAATATTTCATTTGCTCGACTCGCAGAGTTTCTCTTAAATGGTTGCTTCGTTTGTTTTCCTGCTAAACAAGCTACACACTCTAGTTTTGCCGATTTATCAGAAAAACTTACTCCCGTTGCCAGTTTGTCTCGAAGTAATGTAAGATTCCGTACCCCTAGATGCGCCATCCTCCGATGCCATAACTCCATGTCTGCACTCATAGTTGATGCTAAGGCTTGATTCTGAAATATGCATTTTAGTTTAAATACACCATTTTCCAAAACGCCTGTATGGGTGACTTCTCCCTTAATCTTACATTCATCAGCTCTCATTACCTGACAACCATCCTTTGTAAACACTACCACATTTCCTGTTTCTACAATTTTACTTACACTCAGTAAATTACAATTAAGAGCAGGAACAAGCATAACATTATTTACTACCAGACCTCCTCTTACTACGTCACCAAATCCTTCACCATACATTCTATCTCCATTAGCACACGCAACCTCCGTGCGTCTATCACATGACTTAAACTCTGTTAACCATTCCTTTTGGCCTGTCATGTGGCAACTTGCTCCAGAATCCAAGATCCACTCATTCCAGTCCTTCATAGCTTCTGTAGTCCGAAGCCCTAAACACTGCGCTACTCTAGCATTGTGTTTTCTCTTTGGGTTCTCTGGACATTCTCTCGCTTTATGCGGACCTTCGCAGATAAAACACTTAATAGGTTTCTTATCAAGCTTCATAGATTTTATCTTCGATTTTGGTTTCTGGCAAACTAATGCATTTGTGCTACAGGAAGCATCTCCTTGAATGTAGTCTTCTTCCATCTGGAACAGTTTGGATTTCACATAGTCCGTAGTTAGAGTTGTATTCGAATTTTCAATTGCCATCCTCAGAGGTTGAAACTTTTCGGTGAGGCCTTGTAGAATCAAAGCTGCGAGTAACTCATCGTCTATGTTTTTATCAAGATCACGTAGTTGTTGTGCCACTGTCATGATCGTAGTGACGTACTCCCGTAATGACTTGAAATTCTCTAATTTGGTACTGACCAACTTTGATAGTAATCTGCATCTATTGTTGAGCCCCTTATCCTCAAAGGCATTCTTTAATGAATCCCATGCCTCCTTTGCGGTTTTGGCCTGCCGAACATGTACTAAACAATGTGGTTTTACCATTAGACATATTTTAGCTCGCGCTTTGTTATCCTTTTTGTTACCTTTAATATCAGTGGTACTCGGTGTTGTCGCAGTATACTCCCATAGGTCTTCATGTATTAGGTACAATTCCATCTGGAATTTCCATGTACTGTAGTCCATACTTCCGTCCAATTTCTCTATAGATGGAAGACTAGAGCTTTGCGATCTCTCAACATCCGTGCTTACATTTGCGGTGTCCATTTTTATTTCCTTCTTTAAACCAAGTGCTGTTACCATAACCTGTTACTTGATGGTAGTTTTAGCTGGTTTGTAGTCTAAATACCATCATTAATGCAGTGAATCTTTTGATTTAAAGGAAAATAAGTTGATACGGTTTTACTCAATGTTTATTGAATAGCGGACACCATAGTAACAAGATATTGTTTCTCCTATTGACAAGTTCTCAATTTAAATACATAAGACTAGAGTTTATGAATATAACACAATCAAAATAGTATTTACTCCAATAAGTTTCGATTGGGACTGACTTGGGATGAGGGACTTGGTCATAAAAATCTGTCACTGGCTCCTGGACCATAGGTATGTAACTCTAAAAATTAAGTAATATACCATATTAGTTGGTTGTTGTCTTTATTATCAATATATTTGTTTTTTTTTTGTAAAACATGGTATTCTACTGTGGGGTAATGTGGCTGACGTTGTAATTGCCCAAATGATCTTCTTGGACCTCAGTCAATTTGATCAGTTCAATGTTGTCGTTTGTTTCGTACAGTGCTCTGAAAAAAAACGATTGGTCTTTCGGAATGCGGGTGCCGGGAAAATCGAAGCTTCCACGTAAAGACAAGGTGACAAGGAGGCGACAAACAACACACAAGATATGTATCATAAACTGCGAACTGGTGAGTCATCCCACTTCTACGACGCCTTTTTTGAGGGGTCAATCCCTCAAAAGGAAATAATTGGTAAAGTGTGAGTCGGGCTCGCGAAGCTTCATTTCATTTCAATTCATTTATTTCAGCTTTCATGTACAATATTTGGTTCCTTCTATTATTAAAGGTACATGAGACCCTGTTAGGCCGTTGCTGTTTTTAATAATTGGTCGGGGGACCGATTTTGTCATCTTTCATATTGTAGCTATCAATTGAGTAGTAACTTTTTTTATAAGGTAGTCCTTTAACGATTTTAAAAATATTTTTTCTTCATTTTCGTTCCTGATATAGCTTCTGTACTATCAAGACCAAGTCTCAATAGTATTGACGAAATATATTTCAGAATATACAAGTAAGGCCCTTTCATATGATACCCTTCAATATTCTCATCTCATTTTGAAAGTTCAACACTCTGGTTTTTCACTAAAAATCGCTTAAACAACATTGTTTAATTGATATGAAACTCGCTTGTTTAAGTGCAACGCTGTGCTGGAGAACCGGAAGAAGTACTACTGGCACCTGCGCCGCTCCCATCCGGACAGCGTCAAGACCAAGGACAGCGTCAAGACCAAGCGACACTTCATGTGCGAGCAGTGCGGGAAACTCTGTGCCGTGAGTGTTAGACAGAGAAGAAGAAACAAGTCTGTGTCGCCCAAAGATCTGTCACCCCGCCCACAAACGCCGCCACTAGAAGCGGACTCTACGGTAGCTGAAACGGGCAATACTTGTGTCCGCCTTTTGGTGGTTGTGGCGAATTATTGTTTGAAAAAGAAAAATTCCTCAAATATTTTTGAAAATTTAAGCATTATTTTGACAATCTTCTCCAAGATAAATGGAAATTGCTGTACTAAGCAAGCAACGGTTGGCCAAACTTGTATGAAAATCCATTTTATTTATATTATTTTATTAGCGTTCATATAAACACATACTAAACTCTTAAGAATTCTTATAAATAATTACAGATTTAAACATGTCACGTTCTTTCAATCTGACATATGGCAACCAAGGAGGTAACTTATCACACTTCACACTAATATTATAAAAGCGAAAGTTTGTGTGCAAGTGTGTGTGTGTGTGTGTGTGTGTGTGTGTGTGTGTGTGTGTGTGTGTGTGTGTGTGTGTGTGTGTGTGTGTGTGTGTGCGCGTGTGTATGTGTGTGTGTAAGTGTGTATATTTGTTACTCCTTCACGCCGCAACTACCGAACCGATTTGGCTGAAATTTGGAACATAGATAGCTTATAACCCGGATTAAAACATAGGCTACTTTTTATCCCGGGAGAATACATAGATTCCATGGGATATTCAAAAAGCCCTAATTTTCAACAGTAATCTATAGGTACAGCTATAGTAACTGTAAAGTAGTTTCTAACTACAACAGTTATTAGCGTTCCATAGTTTGTAAGAATTGGAGAAGATGTGCCAGATTGGAGGATATGGAGTATTTTGACGCCATCTATCAGTCAGGCAGTTTAAGAAGATTTTCCAAACTGTATTAGAAAACTATTAAGAGAAAGATGGATTGGTACATCCGTTCTCAACTTTGGATTTTACCCACAATTTCACAGAGCAATTTTTATCTCCAAGAACACACGTTGAGGCACGGCAGTCCAAAGGTGCAATGCGACGCGTGCGACATGAAGTTTTACTCACTGACTGATCTGAGGTTGCACGTGCACAAAATACACAATGCTGCACAGAACCAAGGCACATACATGTGCGAGCACTGTGCGTACCAGACCAAGGAGACACGCAACTTTAACAGACACATGCAGGTTAGTGCGCGCACCACGTACGCAGAACACAAAATAGAAAGGCAAATTCAAGGCGCTTAAAGTAGTTTATTTTGTTCAAATTTTGTATTATTACAGGTTCATTTGGACTCGAACGCAAGGAGAATGTTCCATTGTACATTATGCGAGAAAAAGACCACAACGAAGAAAGGGCTGCAAGGCCACGTGCTGCACGTGCATCAGAAGGTGCCGTGGCCCGCCAGAGTGCGCGCCTCGCGAACACGCGCTGCCGTTCCGCGCACTCGCGCCACAGACTCCAGCGAGTCATGAGTCTCATGCCCCAAAATTATGGAGTGTAGAAGATCAGGAGGATCATCTTCGTATATGAAAAATGACCATATGATAAGTTAAGGTTGTGCCCCATTTACGATAGTTCACCTGATCTTCTGCACTCTATACCGAAAATGAAATTCTTTAAGTTTACTTTTAAATTACATTTCATTAGTATATGAAAATAATGTCTTTAGTTTAATTTATTAACCTTATAAATACATAACAACAGTAGGTACCTCACTAGTGTACCTACTTATAGTTTTATCATTTTTAGCCTAGCCCAGAACAGTAGGTGACCGATTCTAAAAAACAAGTCTCCTTCTTCACTTGTACTGAAATTAGCTTTCGAATGGTTAATAATTCATTGATTTATCATCAAGGTAGTGGGAGAACTACCGACCCGGGATCGACTTTAAATCTAAACTTGCATTTTGTATCTAATGCAAATATGATGTAGATCCAAAACGTTTCTTGAGGGATGCACGTTATATCCTGCTCGGCTCGGAAGTCGACTAAGAATAGAACTTAAGATGTAAGAGTTACTACGAACCCTATATTCGAACCCTATAGGTACCTATTCAATGTACTCTATGCTACGAACCTTCATAGTGCCTGTATCTAAAAACCCTAGAAAAGCAGATTTTCGCCCTATCAAGAACTTTAACGACATAATTTTAATTTTTAATTATGCAGAAGTCTGTAATTAAAAAGAAACACGATCTAAGAGCAAGGACTAATGTTTATAAAATGTTGGTCAACCAGAGTTGCTCATAATCATGATGGAATCTGTGGTCAAAATGAAGTTATAATCTTTGTCAACTGAGTAATAATGTTCTGTGTACCTACCTACCCCTATATTCATTGTAAAAATACAATAATTTAGAGAAAGAGAAATCCTAAGAAAGAAAGGAGAAAAAAGAAAGAAAACTAAGATTAAGTCATTCAGGTGAATCATATTAATGATTATTTATTATTGTTAAAAATATACGATTGAACAGGCTATGCCTTTAGAAAACTTAAGTATTACAAAAAATTCAACACGAATGAATAGGCTTTAGGGTAGTCGATCTTTGCCTGTCCCGAAAGGGACAAATGGGTTAACAGAATTCTATGGTTCTGTGGTCTACTGTCATTTGAATCAGCTGGGGTTGTCGATTTGAATTATAAATTTGACAGATTCACAAATTCACTTTTAGTTTTACGGTTTTCACTTTTCTCTCTTTCTCGAACCTATTTCTGAAATCAAACTAAATAAATTCATAGAAAGCACAAAACTTTTTTTGTCTAAGTAACATCAACATTTATTCTCTGAACTAATTTAATATTTCTATAAATTGTTCTGTGTTGTTGTTTGAAAAGAAACTTGAATAATGGAAATAAATGCTCTGAACGAATCTTCGGCTCAGGTAGGATTGTATAAATCCTAAATTTTGGATTTCTTTGTCAGGGTACCATCGGGGCGCGAAAATACGAATTTTATCTAGTTTTACGCTAATACTGGGCTAATTATACATCGTAGGCTTAAAGGAAATGAGTTTTGCGATCTTAATATTTATGCATCTACATGTTCTAAATAAAAACATTGCTCTAGAATATACATTCAGTTCATATTGGTTCCCGATAGCTCCAAATCAGGGAAACTGCAAAAATAATCTTTCGGAGACTAATATCAGGTGAGTGGGAATTTTCGAGGAAAGTTTTTATTAAAAATATGTAGATGCATAAATATTGTGCTTGCAAAAGTCATTGCCATAAACCTAGCACCTACAATGTAGTAAGTGTCTAATGTAGTAAGTGGAAATGTCCATCTTTGGAATTTAAAGGATTCACCTAAAATGTATATTTCAGTTTTGCATGATATGTCTGGACACACACAGTAAACTCTACCCGGCGAGCAAACATAACTTAGATATGGAATATGAGAGTTTAACAGGAATTTTAGTAAGTAGTTTTTACTTTGCCCTGAGTACTTAAGTAGACTTGGGTAAGGGTTTTGAAATCGGTCGCCTTGAATATTTCTTAAAACATGATAAATATATATAACCCTCTTATAAGCTCGGTCGACAGAGCCCTGCTTTGCGGGGCTCCAATTTCTGGGTGGTCATAAAAGAAAATAACCACTTAGAATGATGGCGGAGCCTCCAAGGCTCTAAATCAATCCATCTATCTGTTATCTGGATCCGAGTAAGGGTGCCCTCAAGTACCAAACTTGCTTCACTCGCTCTTGTATTCTAAGTTATGGAAATAATAAAGCTTTATTATTAATATTATAAACTTCTGCGAACGGGTATAACCAGGTATACGTCTTAAGCTCGACTTTGAATGAAGGCTCGATTTAAAGCTCAACTGAGACTTGTTCTAAATAACAAAGAATGAGAAGAAGAGAAAACTTGTTAAATTATGCACGTATATTGCAATGTCATATGACACTCTGCAAAGTTTCATTCTGAGTTGAGTCTAATGCTTAGTAATTACCATCAGTGGAACTCATCTGGGTGGACATAAGATCTGCCTTAAAGTACCCAATCTGTTATATTGAGTTAGCAGCTCAGCTAAGACCTTTTATGAGGTCACCTTTTTTCACACTACAAGTTAGTACTTGACTTGCCCTCACTATCAGATGAGGTCGCTCATCTGATAGTGAGGGAAAATGCAGTAGAAGATTTTATTTTTCCAACTTGGGAGCAGTATCGATCATCATCAATCAAAGCATGCACTACTGGGACAGGGAGTTTGTCAAAAATCTACAACAACATTCCACAGTAATGGTGATAAGATATCACCCTAAAGAAGACCTAGACATGGAAGCAGCTCTATTACCATTCCTACAACTATTCTTAGTTTGTCTTATGTATAGCATTATGAAAACATTGAAATAAAAGTTGAGAAGCAGAAACATTTTCTAATTACCACTATTTTGTTTAAGTTGGCCGAAGTATTTTCCTTCGCTCCAATGTTCTGCAGCGAGTGTGCTCGTAGGCTGAACAATTGCTGCAAGTTCAGAGAGAAGACTCTGAGAGCCTTCCAGCTGCTGTCGGAGCTGGTTCAGAGCAATGCAGTGGTGAGAAACTCTTAAACTCTAAAGAGTAGCTAATAGAAATAAGTGTTACTGTGCGGCAGTCTGTAATAAACAAGAAAGGTCTGGTAATTTATTTACCTTCTAACAATAATATGTTACCAGTTGTCGCTGCAGACGCTGTCGTCGGTGGACCGCGCGCGCTGTCGGCTGACGTCCAGCGTCGTGAGGAAGATGTTTGAGCCCAACCATTGTGACCTTTATGTGACGGAGGACACTGAGAGCAATGACAAGGTTTGTTCATTTTCACTCTGCATATTCTCTTTGAGTTAGCACCGTGCCAAGATTTTAGTTGCAGAGTGTAAAAAGAACAAACAAATCATTTTATTTTTTATTTAAAGGTTATTATGAAAAATGAAGAAATTGACGAAAAGTTACATGTAAAGTGTAAAACTGATTTTTATCTGGAGATAGAATGTGGCGACAATGGTGATGATACTGCGGATTTTACAGCAGATGACGTCAATACCGACGTAGAAATAACTAATGACGATGCAAAAGATGTAAATGTTGTGTATATTGATGATTCTTCAAACGATGATCTTTATAAACATAAAGGCAAAATGCAGGGTGTGGAGCAAAGCAACACAAATGAGAGTCATAAAAATGAACCAAAAATACTAAATCATAAAATTACAACTGATATAACCAACGCTGAATGGTTGAAAGATATGGATGACGACATTGATATAGACTTTGATATAAATGAAGATATACAACGTGCACACAAAGTAAACAGACGTGATGGAAATAAAAAACGAGTTGCTAAAAGGAAGCAACCATCCTCTGATAAAAGAAAACCTCCGAGAAAGAGAGGTAGAAAGAAAATAAGTCTACCTCCGCAGAAAACAGAAGGTATATCTTTTACTTCTAACTGTCACACTAATATTAGCTGTAAGACTCGTACAAACTCGTATATTGTTTGAGAATAATCTATACAAGCCTTACCTTGCCTTGCGTTTACGTATGTGAGCCTCAGCTTTGACTAAGTCCACATTTACAAGTTTGTCCACCAATGCCTCTTTTGGTGGCCGCGGCAATATAATGTACTGTTTCTTTCATTATTTCAGAACCTAAATGTGTAAAGATCAAAGGGTTTAGGAAAATCGAACGGAGTCCCGAGGAGCAAGTAGCTGACTGGACACAGAAACAAGAGAGAGAGAGATACAGAGACGCTCCCTACAAATGTACCAATTGCTACAAGTGCTTCACAGTTGAAAAAACTTATAACTCGCATATGGAAAAACATACCGATGTATGTATTTTTTCTGAAACATGCTTGGAAATATTTTTGAGCATTATTTTGACAGCCTTCTTCAAGATAAATCCAACTTGCTGTACCTACCGGCCAGTCTGTGACTGGCAAAAGTTGTATGATCCATTTCTGTCGTAGTTTCGTGGTTGTATAAATTACATACTAAACTCGTACCTATGTGTTGTGTAATTTAAACTTTAAATATGAGTTCTTTCAATTTATTTTAGAATTAAGACTTCTTTCAACCAAGGAGGCAAAGTAATAAAACCAAGGTAATAAAGGTTTTATTTAAACGACCTTACAAATAGAAAGCACAAAGCTGTAACGCTAAATACTAATGTACATTAATGTGATGTGGCTCCACATGTCGGTTTTGACAATTTTTTTTTTTCAATTCAATTAAATTTTAGAAAATAGATTTATTGCGTGACGAAAAAACTCGAATAATTATTTCCCGCGTGCCAGTATGACGACCGAATGGCGTAGTGGGAGCGAACCTGCCGTCTGCGTCGGAGGTCGTGTATCGTGGTCGATTCCCACAACTGGAAAATGTTTGTGTCATGAGTATATGAATGTTTTCTAGTGTATGGGTGTTTTTCAATATGTTATATTTATCAATTTTGTAGTACCCGCAACATCTTTTCAACTATCCTTTGTTTTGGGGCTAGGTTGCGATGTAAAAAAAAATGTTTTATTGTGCAGAAGTATGGTGCATTCGAGTGTCACATTTGTCGCGTCCGTGTCAAAAGTCGCGGCTTTCTGCTGGAACACCATTCGAGGACACACAAGTTCCTCTATCACTGCACAGAGTGCGCCTTTGTCACTAACTGCAGGTGAGTCGCGGCCCTTAGCTATATCGTTGGTTCGTTTCAGCCGATGTACATCCAATGAAAAATAATTGCCGTCAATAATTTACAGGCGCTTGTCATAGTATAACCAGAGTGAAACTTTTTGAAGCACTAGAGAGCTTCATATACCAGCAAAGTTAGTCGGTCTGGTAAAAATGACCTTGAACCAGACAATGGAATCAGGTTAAAATTCAGAATGACCTGGGTGACCGTTTCCTTACTTTGAATGGATTAACACAGGGTGATGCGCTCTCGTGCCTTCTGTTCAATCTGGTGCTGGAAAAGTGTGTCAGAGACTCCCAAATACAAACGATGGGCAACATATTTTACAAATCATCCCAAATACTGGGCTACGCCGATGACATTGATCTCATTGCGAGAAATCTGGACACCTTAAAACTGGAATACAGTCAGCCGCTAAAATGCTGCTCCCTCATGAGTCAATGACCATATCTCGGAGCCGTATGTCATTGCGACGCAACGCCATCATCTATCGAGCGGTGGGTGAACTCCGTTTCAACCGAGTATTCCACGACATTCACGCATCGTTTCTTTTTTTTATAGTAACACGGCACACAACCACTCCCACTGGCACGGCGGCAAGACATACGAATGTAAGGACTGTGGAAAAGTCTTCGCGTAAGTACCGCCGCAGACTCACTGAAGCTGACACCTTTTTAGTTTTCCGTACCAAAAGAGTAAAAGCATGGCCCTATTCTATCCGTCTGTCACCAGGCTGTAAGTAGTTCAGCCCACAAAGACGCCCCACCCCTTGCCAACCGGCCCCAGGACACAAAAAGAAAACTCTGAGATGCAGCTCCGGCTCCGTCAAAAGCCCTTTTTTATGAAACACCACTCAGGAACCTTCTCTCTTTTTAAATATAAATAAAAACTTTTTATTCAAATTTTCAAATTTTTATGACTGTTACCTATAACTATTTCAAAATTTAGGAGAAAGTCTTACCATAAGGATTCCATTTTTACCATTTTGATATGGAACTTTAAAATCAATAGTACGTTAATCAGAATTTCATTATGCTTATGACTGCAGCAAACGTTCAACGTACTACGGGCACTTGCGCTTCGCTCACCCCTCCGACACCGTGTGCGCGCTGTGCGGGTACTCCTTCGTCAACAAACGAGGACTGTGGATGCACCAGAAGAAGGGGCATCGCGACGACACGCAGGTTAGCACTAGATGAGTGAGATTCCTGGATGCAAGTGGCTCCGTCGCCATATGCTCGCAAGTGAAAGAAGTATCTAATATTTCCAGGAGTTGTCGGGTCCCCAGTGCGAGCAGTGCGACGTCCGCTTCGCGAGCGAGGCTGCGTATGAGACGCATCTGCAGGTGTCGCCGAAGCACGGCGCGCCCGGGTGAGTTGTCGGGTCCCCAGTGCGAGCAGTGCGACGTCCGCTTCGCGAGCGAGGCTGCGTATGAGACGCATCTGCAGGTGTCGCCGAAGCACGGCGCGCCCGGGTGAGTTGTCGGGTCCCCAGTGCGAGCAGCGCGACGTCCGCTTCGCGAGCGAGGCTGCGTATGAGACGCATCTGCAGGTGTCGCCGAAGCACGGCGCGCCCGGGTGAGTTGTCGGGTCCCCAGTGCGAGCAGCGCGACGTCCGCTTCGCGAGCGAGGCTGCGTATGAGACGCATCTGCAGGTGTCGCCGAAGCACGGCGCGCCCGGGTGAGTTGTCGGGTCCCCAGTGCGAGCAGTGCGACGTCCGCTTCGCGAGCGAGGCTGCGTATGAGACGCATCTGCAGGTGTCGCCGAAGCACGGCGCGCCCGGGTGAGTTGTCGGGTCCCCAGTGCGAGCAGTGCGACGTCCGCTTCGCGAGCGAGGCTGCGTATGAGACGCATCTGCAGGTGTCGCCGAAGCACGGCGCGCCCGGGTGAGTTGTCGGGTCCCCAGTGCGAGCAGTGCGACGTCCGCTTCGCGAGCGAGGCTGCGTATGAGACGCATCTGCAGGTGTCGCCGAAGCACGGCGCGCCCGGGTGAGTTGTCGGGTCCCCAGTGCGAGCAGTGCGACGTCCGCTTCGCGAGCGAGGCTGCGTATGAGACGCATCTGCAGGTGTCACCGAAGCACGGCGCGCCCGGGTGAGTTGTCGGGTCCCCAGTGCGAGCAGTGCGACGTCCGCTTCGCGAGCGAGGCTGCGTATGAGACGCATCTGCAGGTGTCGCCGAAGCACGTCGGCACGCCCGGGTGAGATGACCATTGCCTTTGCATATAAGCAATGTATTGCTTTCCACACCCATATTTATTATTTGATAGTGTTTTTTTTAATTTATGGGGCAAACTGTTGAAAAAATACCTGTATATCAATGTAATTTGAAATTTCGATGCTCCTGTTTTCCTCCCTTTTTCAATAAAAATAAAACTATTTTTTCATTTTTCATGATGTTGTCGTCAATGACGTCGGGCCACTATTTCCTACAACTATTCCAAATTTCAGGTCTATAGCTTAAATAGTTACTGAAGTAAAGGGTCGTGACAGTCAGAAGACAGACACACAACAAAGTTTTTTCCTTCTAGAGGAACCCTAAAAATTGAGTTAAATGCCGTATTTAATGGTATAATTTTGTTTTGTTTTCTAAAATGTGGTAAGTATTCTACTGTGGGGTAAAGCGGCTGACGTTGTAATTGTCCGAATGACCTTCTGAGACCTCAGTCAAAATGATCAATTTAATGTTGTCCTTCCTTCCGTACAGTGATCTGAAAAAAAACGATGCGTCTTTAGGAATACTGAGAGAATCGCGGCTTTCACGTGAAGAGGGGACATCGCGGCGACAAAGTATCATAAACTGCGTACTGGTGAGTCAGCCCACTTCTACGACGCTTTTTTTAGGAGCCAACTCCTCGAAAGGAAATATTTGGTCAAGTGTGATATCTGGCTCGTGCACTGAAGGTTTTGTACTATCAAGACCAATTCTCAATAGTATTGACGAAATATATTTCAGAATATACAAGTAACGCCCTTTCATATGATACCCTTCATCAATATTCTCATCTCATTTTGAGAGTTCAACACTCCGGTTTTAAATAAAAATAAAAACGACTGTAACCTACCTATTCCTAAGGAGAACTTTTTATCGATAAAAAAATATCCAATCGTGTTTCTGATTTTCACAGTGTTTCACATTTTAGATTGAAGATTTAAAATACATGACCTTTTATTTTAAAGTAATTACTCATAATAATTATTATTTATTTATTCCAAAAAATCCCTAACTAACTACTAAAAGATTATGATGCTGGAAAACTATAGATATATTACGTTATACCTACTAAGTAATCTCGTCTTTATAGTTTTTAAGCTGCCAGTCACTTAAAATTGCATAATTACCCCGTGGACACACAGAAAATCTTGTACGTCGACGTCCACGATAAAGTCCATTGATATAAAACAGTGTGTTTCAGTGCAACGCTGTGCTGGAGAACCGGACCAAGTACTACTGGCACCTGCGCCGCTCCCATCCCGACAGCGACAAGACCAAGCGAGACTTCATGTGCGAGCAGTGCGGGAAACTCTGTGTTGTGAGTGTTATGAAAATGTCGCGGTTTAGCGGTCGCATAAATACATTGATTAAACATTTATAGGATCACCACTTAGTGACGTCACGCATGTATTTTTAGGCTCCGCCCTGAAGCATCCTTTTTAATTTGTCAAAACTGTAAAATGGCGCTAATGTAAGCGAGAACACGATGTGCTCTCAGCGGTACCGTAATGTTGCGGGCGGTAACAACGCCATTTTTGAGAAATATTTTGCTTCAACATACGTCACAATATAAAGATATTTCAATTTAGGACGGCGAGCCCCATTCTCAACTACGGATGTTACTTTACATTTTCACAGAGCAGTTTTCATCTCCAAGAACACACGTTGACACACGGCAGTCGAAAGGTGCAATGTGACGCGTGCAATAAGAAGTTCTACTCACTGAACGCTCTGAGGGGTCACATGCTCAGAACACACAATGCACAGAGGAGAGACACATACGCGTGCGCGCACTGTGCGTACCAGACCAAGGAGAAGGGCAACTTTGTGAGGCACATGCAGGTTAGTGCGAGCTCCACGTGCTTAAAACACACAATGCCGCACAGAGGAGAGGCGAGACATTCGTGCGCACTGTGCGTACCAGACCAAGGACAGAGGCAAATTCAAGGGGCGCATAAAGTAATTTTTTTTTGTTAAAACTTTGTATTATTACAGGTTCATTTGGACTCGAACGCAAGGAGATGGTTCCGCTGTACATTATGCGAGAAAAAGACCACAACGAGGCAAATGCTGCAAGACCACGTGCTGCACGTGCATCAGAACGTGCCGCGGCCCGCCAGAGTGCGCGCCTCGCGACCACGCGCTGCTGTTCCGCGCACTCGCGCCACAGACTCCAGCGAGTCATGAGTCTCATGCCCAGAAATTATGGAGTGTAGAAGATCAGGATCATCTTCGTATATGAAAAATGACCACATGATAAGTTAAGATTGTGCCCCATTTATGATAGTTCACCTGGTCTTCTGCACTCTATACCGAAAATGAAATTCTTTAAGTTTACTTTTAGTTCAAAAAAATTACATTTCATTATTAAATGAAAATAATGTCTAGTTTAATTTATTAACCTTAAAAATACATAACAACAGTACGTCACTAGTGTAGGTACTTATAGTTTTATCATTTTTAGCCTAGCCCAGTATAGGGTGTTGGTGATAGTGGACCGATTCTAAAAAACAAGTCTCACTTGTACTGAAATTAGCTTTCGAATGGTTAATTCATTGATTTATCATCAAGGTAGTGGGGAAACTAGCGACCCGGGAATATCGACTTTGAGTTTCGGGATAATATTATTGAATTGAATGTATATTATAAATAATTAAACAATAAAAATATAAGTAACTAACATTTGTGTGGTTTTATAAAATAACGAAACAAGAGAAACTTTGCGAGTCACGGGCGCCATAAATCTAATTTGCAGTTAAAAGACAAGGACTCTTGTTTCGTGAAAAACCACTTGTAGTTATATTTTTATTGTTTACCTACTTATTTAGATACATTCAATTCAATAATATTAACTTTTAACATACTAACTATTCTATTATTAATATGTACTGACAAAAACAGAAATAAACTAATAATTTTGAAGTAATAAACAGAAATGAAGTTGTTAAATTATTCGGATTTCGGAATTGGGAAAAATAAAAATTCTTTATTTAATTGAGAACGATGTCTTCAGCCATTGACAAGAAGGGATTGAGTTTGTACCACAGACAACTTACATAAATTATTACAATATCTGTCATAGATTCCCATCACAGACTTGTTCTGTGACCACAGAGTACATTCTCATAATATTAGTTGTCTAATGTCTACAGAAGTAATGAAGTATCTTGGTAATAATCAAGTATCAAACAAGATTCGATGTTCTACAGTTCTACAGAAACAGGAAGTTTAATGTTGCCCGATTGCGATTTTTGAATTTCCTCAGAATTATCAAAGTAAACAGACTTATTTAACGGACTATAAAAACCTCATTTTTGCAGCAGCAGCAAAAAAGCAGATTTTTGCACTATCAAGAACATATTATGACATAATCTGAGGACATAATAATGCATAATTATAGAAGTCTGTAATAAAAAGAAACACAATCTATGGTAGACTGTATTAAATTATACAAATGTTTATAAAATGTTGGTCAACCAAGAGTTCATAATCATAGATGTCTTAATCATATGGAATCTGTGGTCAAAATGAAGTTATAATCTTCGTCAACTGAGTAATAATGTTCTGTGGTCAACTGTCATTGAATTGACAATCTGCTGATGTGGGTTGTCTATGTTGACAACTAAAAAAAATTTGACAGAAGATCGATGTTTTCAATAAAACTTTGTTTTCATTTCACTAATTTAGTTTTAGTTTTCCGGTTTTCACTTTTCTCTCTTTCTCGAACCTATTTCTGAAATCAAACTAAATAAATTCATAGAAAGCACAAAACTTTTTTTTGCCAAAGTAACCTTATCATTTGTTCTCTGAACTAATAGTGCGGTGTAAATATTTCTATTATTAATTGTTCTGTTCTGTGTTGTTGTTTGAAAAGAAACTTGAACAATGGAAATGAATGGTCTGAATGAATCTTCGGCTCAGGTAGGATTGTATAAATCCTAAATTTTGGATTTCTTTGTCAGGGTACCATCCGGGCGCGAAAATTTAAATTTTATTTAGTTTTATGCTCATACTGGGCTAATTATGTATCGTAGGCTTAAGGCAATGAGTTTCGCGAGCATAATATTTATGCCTACATGTTTTAAATAAAAACTTTGCTTTAAAATACGTAGGTATTTAGTTCATATTGGTTCCCGATAGCTCCAAATCAGGGAAACTCCAAAAAATCTAATTTTCGAGGAATTCAGGAATTTTCGAGGAAAGTTTTTGTTAAAAATATATAATATTGTGCTCGCAAAAGTCATTGCCATAATTTTGCCACCTACAATGTGTAGTAAGTCTAGTGTCTAATGTAGTAAGTGGAAATGTCCATCTTTGGAATTAAAAGGATTCACTTAAAATGTATATTTCAGTTTTGCATGATATGTCTGGACACACACAGTAAACTCTACCCGGCGAGCAAACATAATTTAGATATGGAATACGAGAGTTTAACTGGAATTTTAGTAAGTAATTTTTACTTTGCCTCAGAATACTTGAGTAGACTTAGGTACGGGTTTTGAAATCGATTGCCTTGAATATTTCTTAAAACATGATAAATACATAACCCTCTTATAATCTTTTTCTTGGTGGTCATAAAAGCAAATAACCACTTAGAAGGATGGCGGGGCTTCCAAGGCTCTCAATCAATCCATCTCAATCTTCTTTGTCACCTATTTGTTATCCGATATCGAGGTGCCCTCAAGTACCAAACTCGCTTCTCTTGCTCTTGTATTCTAAGTTATTTGTGACTATAAACTTCTGCGAACGGGTATAAAGCCTTCGGCTTTGTGATAGCTTGGTAACTCTTTAGCGTTCACTCTTTTGCTTTAACCCTCTTAAAAGCTCGGCTTCAAATGAAGGCGACTCGATTTAAAGCTCCACCCTAGGCTTGTTCTAAATAACAAAGAATGATTATATAAGCGAAAAGTTGTTAAATTATGCACGTATATTGCAATTTCATATGACACACTGCAATGTTTTATCTTGAGTTGAGTCTAATGCTTAGTAATTTCCATCAGTGGAATTCATCTGGGTGGATATACAATCTGTCTTAAAGTACTCTATGTGTCATATTGAGTTTAAGCTGCTAAGAACTTTTACGAGGTCACCTTTTTTTCACACTACAAAGTTAGTAATTGACTTCGTCCTCATCTGATGGTGAGTGACGATGCAGTAGATTTTGTTGTTCCAACTTGGGAGCAGTAACGATCATCATCAATCAAAGCGTGCACTGCTGCGACAGGGAGTTTGTCAAAAATCTACAATAACATTCCACAGTAATGGTGATTAGATATCACCCTAAAGACGGTTGAGAAGTGGAAGCAGCCCTGTTGCCATGCCTGCAACTATTCTTAGTTTGTCTTTTGTACAGCATTATGAAGACGTTGAAATAAAAGTTGAGAAGCAGAAACATTTTCTAATTACCACCATTTTGTTTAAGTTGGCCGAAGTATTTTCCTTCACTCCAATGTTCTGCAGCGAGTGTGCTAATAGGCTGAACAATTGCTGCAAGTTCAGAGACAAGAGTCTGAGAGCCTTCCATCTGCTGTCAGAGCTGGTTCAGAGGAATGCAGTGGTGAGAAACTCTTACATTATCTACATCAACCTGCAAAGTAGCTAATAGAAGCAGGTGTTACTTTGGGGAATGCTAGTGGTTTTATTTACAAACAATACGTTTTTAGTTGTCGCCGCAGACGTTGTCGTCTGTGGACCGCGCGCGCTGTCAGCTAATGTCCAGCGTTGTGAAGAAGACGTTTGAGCCCAACCATTGTGACCTTTATGTGACGGAGGACACTGAGAGCATCAACAAGGTTTGTTCATTTTCACTCTATATCCTTTACAAGTTAGTACTTGATTGCGGTCTATGACACTAAACAATCATTTCATTAATTATTTAAAGGTTAATATAATAAAAAATGAAGAAATCGATTCACACGGAAACTTGGATTTAAAGTGTGAACCTGATTTTGATCTTGAGTTAAAATCTGGCGACATTTGTGATGATGCTGCGGAGTTTACAGCAGATGACGTCAATACCGACGTAGAAATAACTAATGACGATGCAAAAGATGTAAATGTTGTGTATATTGATGATTCTTCAAACGGTGATCTTTATAATCATGAAGATAATATGCATGGTGTAGAGCAAAGCAACACAAATAAGAGTCATGAAAATCAACGAAAAATACTAAATCATAGCAAAACCACAGCTGTAACGAACGCTGATGCTGAATGGTTGAATGATATGGATGACGACATTGATATAGATTTCGATATAAACGAAGATATACAACACGCTGCGAACAACGTAAATAGGCGTGATGGAAACATGAAAAAGCCAACGTACGCTAATATCAATGACAATAACAAAGATGTTCTCAATAAAAACGCCGATGCTTCCAAATTTATTGACGTTACAGGTGATAATGTTAACGAAGTACGGGTTATCGATGATGAAATTGGTGTTATATCTTTGGTTGATTATATCAATGAAACTGTAGTGAACAATAACGAATACGATAATGACATGAGATTCGGAAACAAAAACATATGTAATCAAGATAAAGTTAATGACAGTAAAACCATTGCTAATATAGTTAGTCAAAATAATGTGATGCTTGTAAGAGAATCAGACAAGCGAAGTGTTTCAAAAGGAACTAATGCGATCGCGACTCAAGTCTTAGTTAATAAGACTAAAAACAATGATGTTAATAATATAGTTAGTCAAAGTAATGTTATCCTTGTAAGAGAAACAGACAAGCGAAGTGTTTCAAACGGACCCCATGGTACAACTCATGTTTCAGTTAAAAAACGAGCTGCTTAAAGGAAGCAACCACAATCTGATGAAAAAGAACCTCAGAGAACGAGACGTAGAAAGAAAATAATGCAACCAGAGAAAAAAGAAGGTATTTTTTTACTTTTACCTATCACACTAATATTAGTTGTAGGACTCTTACAAACTATCATACATTCTTCGAGAAACAACTAGGCATTGATGAACTTACGTATGTTTGTATCGGGTTCGCCTCAGGGGCTCATCCATAAATAACGTCTTGAATTTCATGATTTTTTGTCCCTTTCCCGTCCTTGTCACAGCTGGTTACATTTGAGAGACGTCCCTAGTGTGACGTCACATTTTTTGCAAATTTACATTTAGAAATTATTGAATGAAAACAGCGGTTCCGAAATCAGTTTTTTTTCCATTTACGTTACAGTTGTAGTATGTTATAGTTCAAAGTATCGAGACGAGTAATGAACCACTCGCTACTCGATACTCACGATGAATCGATATCGAATCGGTATTTGATCGATTTTATAATGTAGTGTAAAGTGCAATGGACTAAAGTACTTATCATAAAATGTAACTTAAACATAATATTGTAGGTATTTTGAAATGATAGAACGATACGAAAGCTCACTCAGATTATAATAATTTTCCAAATGTGACGTCACGAAATTTAGGACCTCTCCCACCCCTTTGTCACACAATGTCACACTTCGTCGACCCCCTCCCTCCCCCTTTATATGTGATATTTTTATGGATGGTCCCTAGCCCACATTTACAAGCTCTATCTTATGTATAAATATATCCGGACATTACACACATCGCAATCTAGCCCCAAAGTAAGGGATAGTTTGTGCTATGGGTACCAGATACCTGATAAATATACTTACATACTCATATACATGAATATAATATATTGAAAAACCCAGACACTGGAAAACATTCATGCTCATCACACAAACGTTTACCAGTAGTGGGAATCGAACCCACGACCTCCTACGCAGACGGCAGGTTCGCTACGGCCGTTCGGTCGTCCATCAACGCTTCTTGCTGGGTACGGCATTTCCTTCTTTATTTCAGAACCGAAGTATAAAAACATCAAATGGTTCAGGAGAATTGAACGGAGTCCCGAGGAGCAAGTAGCTGACTGGACACAGAGACAGGAGAGCGAGAGATACAGAGACGCTCCCTACAGATGTACTAATTGCTACAAATACTTCAATTTTAAGAAAACTTATAACTTACATATGGAGAAACATACCGATGTATGTATTTTTGAACCAAAGTCTCTTATAGTAGGGGAGCCCATACGATGCTAAGGCCCGGTTTCCACCGAAGCGGAGCTGTGTTTGTGTAACCAATCAAGTTCCGTCATTTCGACATCAACTCCTCTCCCCTCAGTTTCTGAGATGTGAAAATGACGAAATCTGACTAGTTACTCAGACACAGCTTCGCTTGGGTGGAAACCAGGCCGTAATCGGTAGTTACTCGAGCGTCGTGAGGACCTATTGCATTGCAAATATTAGGTGCTAAAATGAAAAAGAGGTAATATGAAGTTTGCCGTTTCAGTGGTGGGGAAAGATAATACAGGTGTTCAAAAAATTAAAAAAAAAAATTGTTCATGAAAGTATACTCGAGCGCGTCAGATTTTTATACATACGCTTCTACTTGATATGCTTGTCGTTCAGACTCCTGACCTAGACAATTATGGCAAGGAATTTCCTTAATCTGCCGGGTTAAAAATAAAATTTTCAAACCAGCAGATTAAGAAAACTACTCGACATAATTGTCAGATTATGGGGTCAGGACGACAAGCACATCAAGATGAAGCGTCTATATGAAAATCTGACGCGCACAAGAAAAATTTTCAGTCACGATTTTTTTTTCATCCCTCACCACTGAAATAGCACACATAATATAACCTGATTTTTAGCATCTAATATTGAAAATCCAATAGGTCCCCACGACGCTCGAGTAACTACCAAAATCGCCTCTTGGGCTCCCCTACTTTTAGCAGGACAGATTAAATGGTTTTGCTATAATCCACTACTTGAAAACAATCAGCATGGTCTAATATGTGGGAACACCGCTTACATGAAATTAAATTGTTATGTTTTAAACAGATTCTTTTCAAACGGCGGATTATAGCAAAAAAATCTGTCCTGCTAATTATAGGTTTTCGCAAAATAACGTTTGCTTCCATTCAATTTCCACACTGAGAAAAATGGATTTCTGGTCTAAAGTAAATTTGACCTTACAAGGTCGAATTTACTTTAGACGTAAGGTGAATTTGGAACGCTTACGGTAAATTTTGCGACTACCGACTCGTAGTCACACCAGATTATCACACCAGTGTTACAAACAGGATTTTTTTTCTCTTTTGTCACACCAATGATTTTTCTACACCATTTATACCTAACTAGTGCTGTCCTAGTTAGTTAAATTAAAAACTGGTTCCTGTCGACGGAGTGTGTAGTGTGTAGTGCAGTACCTACATTTTCTAATAAAGTCGATCTGCTGACCGTTAGTACAATTTGGGGCTATCTATCTATTTCTATTATAAATCCCTTATGATATTTTATATTATTTCTCTCCCCCTCACCCCCTCCAAGTTCCTGTTTGGTTATTTTCCTTTTATGACCACCTATAAATAGGAGCCCCGCGAAGCGGGGCTCCGTCGACAGGAACTTGGAGGGGGTGAGGGGGAGAGAAATAATATAAAATATCATAAGGGATTTATAATAGAAATAGATAGATAGCCCCAAATTGTACTAACGGTCAGCAGATCGACTTTATTAGAAAATGTAGGTACTGCACTAGCAATTATCGTATACATGGTGTGGAAAAATCAGTGGTGTGACAAAAGAGAAAAAAAATCCTGTTTGTAACACTGGTGTGATAATCTGGTGTGACTACAAGTCGGTAACCAATTTTGCTTAGCTAAGCGAAAATGCAAAAACGACACTGTGGTCGATTCTGTTGTGCAAAATCTCTAAACTAAACTAATTTAAAATAGTGCCATCCTTTTCCATCGGGAGCAGTTTGAAAAGGATAGCACTATTTTATATTAGTTTAGTTTAGAGATTTTGTACAACAGAATCGACCACAATGTCGATTGTTTCGGACACGTAACATCAAAATACCCTTAGTCGTACGGTTAACACGGTTCGGAAGGCGCTTTTAACCGTTTTGTATTTGATCGGTTTTTTGCCTTAATTCTAACTTTATCAGCTGTAATTACGGTGCTTTTGACTTTAGATTTTTCTCAGTGCACAGTTTCTTTTCGGGGGATATCGAGCAGGCTAGGTGAAAAAAAATGTAGACGAAAATGCCGTCAAGATCTAGGAAAATCTATCTATCAGATGGACCGATTTCGATGCATTTTTTTTCATTTGAAAGCCAGTTTCCTTGCCCTGGTTCTTAGCTATGTTTTTTTAATATCGGTCCAGCAGTGTAAGATTATCAGCTCTTTTCCAAAATGATCTAAGACGTTTCCAGCGTATGATTAAGGTCTTCTCTCGTGCCAGTATGACCGTTAAATGATAAGCGTAGGTTTTATTCAATTTTATGTTATCTTTAATTTTGCAGAAGTATGGTGCAGTCGAGTGCCACATATGCCGCGTTCGCGTCAGGAGTCGCCACGCTTTGACGAAGCACCTTCGCAGCACGCACAAGTTCCTGCACCGCTGCACAGAGTGCGCCTTCGTCACTACCTGCGCGTGAGTCGACGAGTTCACCAGGGATATATCATACTAGTAGGTCGCGTGGGGGCGCGGGCCACATGTGGCCCGCGTGCTGTCTTCCCCTTATTTGGCTTCCAACATTTCGTCTCTTCAAAATTCCCCATTCATTTTCTATGAAAAAAATAAATTCCGCCATTTTGAATTTTTTTTCTATCCATCAGATAGACCTTCGGGTCCTAATCACCTCATGTCAAGAAACCGTTCTTCCATCTTTTATACTTTCCGAGATATTGACGAAATCCGTTTGGCGGCCATTTTGAATCCGCCATTTTGAATTTTTTTCCGCTCACTGCCAATTGGATGACGTTTCGAATGATATTTGGTCGAGCACCCCCCACCTATCTTCAATACCCTGGCCGTGCTCTTCACCCGTCTTCGAAATCCTCAATCATCAGCTCTCTCCGTATTTTTCCTCCGAATTAATTTTTTTCTTCTATACGACCTCATTCACGAAAAAAAAATTTTTCATACAAAATTGTTCAGGAGAGGTGATCAATGAGTCAGTCAGTCAGTGAATCAGCACGAGTAGCTATATATATATTAACTAGTTTTTCGCGTGGGGGCGTAACTGCTTGTAGCAATTTACGTGGTCGCTCATACTCGGATTTAGCAAAAATTAGTAGGTAGGTACCCAATCGCCATACAATTTAGTATGAAAAAAAATTCCGCCATTTTGAATTTTTTTTCTTGTCACTAAATAGATATCCCCATTTCGATCATCTTTTACTATGAAACCACTTTTCCAACTGTCATACCCTCCGAGATAGAGACCAACAAAATTTGTATGGCGGCCATGTTTTTTCCGCCATTTTGAATTTTTTTTCAGCTCATTGGTAATTGGACGAGGTTTCAAATGACATTTGGTCGAGCACCCCCCACCTATCTCCAATACCTTTAGCGTGCTCTTCACCCGTCTCCAAGATCCTCAATCATCAGCTCTCTCCATACTGTTCCCGAAAAAAATAGTTTTCCTCTTTACGAAAGTGTTTGTGAAAAAAAAAATTTCATACAAAATTTTACAGGAGAAAATTTTGCGAAAATCTCGGCCGCCATCTTCTTTTTCCAAAATTTTTCATTTTTTCTATTAATCGTTTACTAATATATACAATCGTTGCGAGTTTGAACGAAATCGGTCGGAAAACAAAAAAGTTACAGAAATCACGTCGGCCGCCATCTTGTTTTTCGGAAATGTCAGATTTTTCCCATACTCGAATCCCGCACCCGAACACATCCCCCATACATCATTATATCGTTTTCAGTCTCCTTCTGGGAGAACAATTATGTCAATCAGTCAGTGAGTGAGTGGTAATCGAGCTATATATATTATAACTAGTTTTTTGCGTGGGGGCGCGGCCCGCTAAAGCGGACCGCGTAACTGCTTGTAGCAATTTACGTTGTCGCTCATACTCGGATTTAGCAAAAATTAGTAGGTAGGTTACATAATAATAACCGCCATACAATTTAGTATGAAAAAAAAATCCGCCATTTTGAATTTTTTTTCTTTTCAATAAATAGACTTCTTCGTCCAGATCATGTTTTGCTAAGAAACCACTTTTCTATCGTTCATACATTCTGAGATAGACATCGACGAAATTTGTATGGCGGCCATGTTTTTTCCGCCATTTTGAAATTTTTTTTTAGCTCATTGGTAATTGGACAAGGTTTCAAATGACATTTGGTCGAGCACTCCCCACCTATCTTTCACACCTGAAGCGAGCTCTTCACGCGTCTCCGAAATCCTCAATCATCAGCTCTCTCCATTCTATCCCCGAAAGAAATAATTTTCCTCTTTACGAAAGTGTTTGTGAAAAAAAATTTTTCTTACAAAATTTTACAGGAGAGAATTTTGCGAAAATATCGGCCGCCATTTTGTTTTCCCAAATTTTTCCACATTTTCTGTTAATCGTTTATCAAGTCCTACACTCCTTGCGAGTTTGAACGAAATTGATTGGAAAACAAAAAAGTTACAGAAATCACGTCGGCCGCCATCTTGTTTTTCGGAAATGTCAGATTTTTCCCATACTCGAATCCCCCACCCGAACACATCCCCCATACATCATTATATCGTTTTCAGTCTCCTTCTGGGAGAACAATTGTGTATGTCAGTCAGTGAGTGGTAATCGAGCTATATATATTATAAAATAGTGCCCTTAGCCGTATCCCAAGTAACATTTAAGAGGATCAGTATCTTCGCACCACGCACAAGTTCCTGCACCGCTGCACAGAGTGCGCCTTCGTCACTGCCTGCGCGTGACTGGCGGAGTACCAGAAAACGGGGTCAATGGAAACAATTTTCAATTTCAAAATTGAGTTGACCAAGAACAAACAAACAAATGAACCGGGACTCCTCAGTAGATGTTGACTTCAATGCGAAATTTTAGAGTCAACATCTCCTGAGAATGTCCCGGTGTCGGGACGAAACGTGCGTCATTTTCCGAGCGGATTATAGCAAAACAAAGTAATCTAAAAATTGTGGGCTTTTAATCACTGTAGGGTCTTTAGCAGCACTGCTAAAGATCCTACAGTGATTAAAAGCCCACACGGTGCCGCGCCACTTGTATCCAGTGACTCCCCGCGACTCGCTTTATATCGTCAGTAACATCTGATCGGAGGTCTGCCAACACTGCGCTTTCCCGTGCGGGGTCGCCATTCCAGCACTTTGGGTCCTCAACGTCCGTCGGTTCTACGAGCTATGTGCCCCGCCCATTGCCACTTCAGCTTCGCGATACGTTGAGCTATGTCGGTGACTCTGGTTGGTCTACGGATCTCCTCATTTCTAATTTGATCACGCAGAGAAACTCCTAGCATAGCTCTCTCCATCGCGCGCTGAGTGACTCTGGGCCTTCTTATGAGCGTCAATGCAGATCTGTATGACATCCCACAGAGATAACAATACTATGGAGACGCCCCATTCATTCTAGCTGTTGTCAAACGTTCATGTACTGAGTTACTAGCCTAGGTAACGTCGACGCCTTCGTAAACGCCACTTGACAGATTAAAAATAGTCACGCTATACTCTTTCCGTTCGTTTATTTTCTCTTTGATACATGAAACAGATATAGCAATAGGGAGGGACCAGAAAGAGACCACTTTCTTATTTCTATCTATTTCTATCTCCTTTATCTCTCTCAAAGAGAAAATAAACGAATGGAAAGAGTATAATTGCGAAGACGAGGCCTATCCATATTGTTTCCTAGGTATGTGTGTCACCCCGACAATCTGTCGAGTGGTGGGTGAAATTCGTTTCAACCAAGTGTTCCACGACACTCATGCATTCTTTTTTTTTAGTGAAACCGCAATCTTCCACTCGCAATGGCACGATGGCAAGACCTACCAATGTCCGTACTGTGGAAAAGTCTTCATGTAAGTACCACCCTAGACGAACTGACTGACTTACTGACCGACTTACTGACTGACTGACTGAAACTGACATCTTTTTAGGGTCCATAACAAATTGATCATCACAGTCGATATGTTATGTGTGTGGTGGCCGCTATAACAACAAAAACAAAAAACAATTAAGGGGGCTCCCATAAGACGAACCTATTTTTTTGTCGGTTGTAGGGTTCCGTACCCGAAGGGTAAAAAAGGAACCCTATTACGGAGATTTCGCTGTCCGTCCGTCTGTCTGTCCAGGCTGCATCTTTAACTGTATTTTTTAGTATTTGTTGTTATAGCGGCAACAGAAATACATCATCTGTGAAAATTTCAAGTCTGTAGCTATCACGGTTCAGGAGATCTCGCTAATAGGTTTGATTTTTTACCCTTTGTTTTGAATAAAATAAAGAATTAAAAAAAATTTTTGCAGGGGTCAGCTAGTAACACTGTAAATGTTTACAGGGGTCAGCTAGTAACACTGTAAATGTTTGCAGGGGTCAGCTAGTAACACTGTAAATGTTTACAGGGGTCAGCTAGTAACACTGTAAATGTTTGCAGGGGTCAGCTAGTAACACTGTAAATGTTTGCAGGGGTCAGCTAGTAACACTGTAAATGTTTACAGGGGTCAGCTAGTAACACTGTAAATGTTTGCAGGGGTCAGCTAGTAACACTGTAAATGTTTGCAGGGGTCAGCTAGTAACACTGTAAATGTTTACAGGGGTCAGCTAGTAACTCTGTAAATGTTTGCAGGGGTCAGGTAGTAACACTGTAAATGTTTGCAGGGGTCAGCTAGTAACACTGTAAATGTTTGCAGGGGTCAGCTAGTAACACTGTAAATGTTTGCAGGGGTCAGCTAGTAACACTGTAAATGTTTGCAGGGGTCAGCTAGTAACACTGTAAATGTCTTTTCTAATCAATTTGTTTAGTAATTTCGATAATAATTGACTATTTTCGGAGTTAATTTCATAAACTAGATACATGGACTAATTTCTTGAAACTTACTACAACCATTCCAGCAATGTGACTGCAATGCCTACAATGTCTTTATTAAAAAAAGAAGTGTGGCACTCGGAGACTGCCGCGGTAAAGCTATTGCATAGCTGTTTTTATCAACTTATGCAAATATTATTGCCATCTATCACACATATACCTATAGAGACAAGCGTCATATTTCAAAAAGTCATTAAAAGCTCTGCTATTCATCGATAGATGGCATAACTAAAAAGTGTTAGGTTTTTTTCGTTACGGAATTTCTGGATTCGGTTTCCACGCTCAAGGCCCGCGATAGAAGCTATGAAATAGCTTAAAAATTGTATATTACTGCAGCGTGCAGCAAAATAGCCATTGATCCAACAACATGAAAATGTGGGCCGAGGCGGAGCCGAGGCACACATACGCGAGTCCAACAATGCATACTTGTAGCCAAGGCTTTTACAGTACTTTTCTCGAACAGTGCGTGGAAACTTAAACTAAATACTCATAATACAGCAGAAATTGCCAAAACCGACATGTGAAGCCATCATTAAAGTGTACATTTGTTTTTTTTTCATAACAGTTTGCTATTTGCATGCCAGTTCTAAATTTAAATAAAACCTTTGTTAAGTAAATTATAATAGAGTGTGCTCAGGAACTATTTAATTTGGTTCCCCCGTCACCTTTCTACCATAGAACGGCAAGGTATCGAAAAGGCTTCCACCCATTCAAAGTCGACGTACCAAAGACGCGTACGAAGCGGTTTGATTCCTCGTTCTTGATACGCACTGCAAAGGCTTGGAATACCCTCCCAGGCAAACAAATAGGCATCTTCTAGGCAAGCGCGTTCCACCATAGACTGTATCATCACTTTCCATCAGATGTGATAACAGTCATGCGCTAGCCTATAAAGTATAAAAAAAACATCGTGAACTCAATAGTAACAATAATAATCAGAATTTTATTTTGCTTGTATGTGCTTATGACTGCAGGAAACCTTCATCATACTACACCCACGTGCGCCTCGCTCACCCGTCCGACTACGTGTGCGCGCTGTGCGGGTACTCCTTCGTCGGCAAACAAGGACTGCGGTGTCACCAGAGGAAGGCGCATCGCGACTACACGCAGGTCAGCACTAGATGAGTAAGATTCCTGGATGCAAGTGGCTCCACCGCCATATGCTCACAAGTTAAAGAAGTAAAGAATTTTTCCAGGAGTTGTCGGGTCCCCAGTGCGAGCAGTGTGACGTCCGCTTCGCGAACGAGGCTGCGTATAAGGCCCATCTGCAGGTGTCGCCGAAGCACGGCGCGACCGGGTGAGATGACCATTGCCTTTGCATATTCCTCCCATATTTAATATTTAATAGTGCTTTTTTCATTTATGGTTCAAACTGTTGAAAAACAACCCGTAAAAATATAATTTGACATTTCGATGCTCCTGTTTTCCTTTCCCCCTTTTTCAATAAAAATGAAAACTATTCTTAATTTTTCATGATGGCAATGACGTCGGGCCACTATTTCCTACAACTATTTAAATTTCAGGTCGATAGCTTTAATAGTTACTGAAGTAAAGGGTCGTGACAGTCAGAACAGGGACACACAACAAAGTGATCCTATGAGGGTTCTGTTTTTACCCTTCTAGGTATGGAGCCCTATAAATTGAGTAAAATACCGTAATAATTGGTTCTTTTCCTTTGTTTTCTAAAACATGGTATTCTTCTGTGGGGTAATGCGGCTGACGTTGTATTTGTCCGAATGACCTTCTTCGACCTCAGTCAAAATAATCAGTTTAATGTTGTTGTTTGTTCTGCACAGTGCTCTGAGAAGAAACGGTCCTATCCGAAAACCGGAGCTTCCACATAAAGAGATGACAAGGAGGCGACAAACACACAAGATCATAAACTGCGAACTGGTGAGTCAGCCCACTTCCACGACGCTTTTTTTTTGTAGGGATTACCCTCGAAAGGAAATATTTGGTCAAGTGTGAATCTGGCTCCTGCACTGAAGGTTTTGTACTATCAAGACCAATTCTCAATAGTATTGACAAAATATATTTCAGAATATACAAGTGACGCCCTTTCATATGATACCCTTCATCAATATTCTCATCTCGTTTTGAAGGTTCAACTCTCTGGTTTTCAAGAAAAGGAAAAAAATATTTGCTATAATCCGCCAACAGAGAAAAATTCTGTATGGTCAAACAGAGATTTCGACTATGGTGAAGATTTCGACTTCACAATTCAAGATTGTCTAGTGACAGTAGACTAGACAATCTTGAATTGTGAAGTCGAAATCTCCTGATGATGCTCCGGTTTCGGGGCGAAACGTGCGTCGAGAGTTGTATAAAAGTTTTGTGTGGTGGTGCATGTGAGTGGTAGTGGTGGCATTGCTTGCTGGGTAACTTGGCTTTCTTGCTTTGGTGGGAAGGTAAGCGGTGCTTAGCTTGTACCTGCATGTTTGACCATACAGAATTTTTTCTGTTGGCGGATTATAGCTAAGCAAATATTTTTTTCCTTTTCTTGTTAATCATGAACTTCCGCAAAGTAACGCCTGCTTCTATCCAATATCTCTGGTTTTCCCCCCTGTTCACAAAAAATCGCTTAAACAACATTTTTTCATTGATATGAAACTCGCTTGTTTCAGTGCAACGCTGTGCTGGAGAGCGCGCAAAAGTACTACTGGCACCTGCGCCGCTCCCATCCGGACAGCGTCAAGACCAAGCGAGACTTCATGTGCGAGCAGTGCGGGAAACTCTGTGCCGTGAGTGTTAGACAGAGAAGAAGGAACAAGTCTCTGTCGCATAAAGACCTGTCGCCCCGCCCACAAACGCCGCCACTAGAAGCGGGGCGCGGGCTATACTTGTGTCCGCCTTTTGGCGGTTGTGGCGAATTATTATTTGAAAAACAAAAATTCCTCAAACATGTTTGTAAATTTTAGCATTATTTTGATAACCTTCTCCAAGATAAATGGAAATTGCTGTACTACGCAAGCAACGGTTGGCCAAACTTGTATGAAAAACAATTTCTGTCGTGGTTCAGCGGTTATATAAAATACATACTAAACTCATATTAATTCTTGTGTAATTTTGTCACGTTCTTTCAATCTGACACATGGCAACTAAGGAGGTAACTTATCAAAGATGCTATTTAAATTTCGAAGCCGTAATTTAAAGTCGTGGAAACCCAAGGGTTTTTAAAAATTAGCCTGTGTTGGCCAGGCAAAGTAAATTTCGGTTCACTAGTTGCGGTATGAATTTTTTCATACAAGTTTTGGATTCCTGTTTCACCTAGACCTGTTGTTTTAGACCTAGACCTCATAAAGAACCTATGTGCCAAATTTGGAGTATTTTGACGCAATCTATCAGTCAGGCAGTTATTATAATGTAAGAACATTTTCCAAGTATTAGAAAACTAGTAAGAGAAAGATGGACGAAATCGGTACAGCCGCTCTCAACTTCGGATGTTACTTTACGTTTACAATTTTACAGAGCAATTTTCATCTCCAAGAACACACGTCGAAGCACTGCAGTCCAAAGGTGGAATGCGACGCGTGCGACAAGAAGTTTTACTCAATGAACTCTCTGAGGTTGCACGTGCTCAGAATACACAAAACCGCACAGAGGCGAGGCGACATGTACGTGTGCGCGCACTGTGCGTACCAGACCAAGTTGAAATGCAACTTAGTGAGGCACATGCAGGTTAGTGCGCGCACCACGAGCACAGAACACAAAAGAGAAAGGCAAATTCAAGGCGCCAAAAGAATTTTTTTTTTGTTAAAATTTTGTATTATTACAGGTTCATTTGGATTCGTACGCTAGGAAATTGTTCCACTGTACATTATGCGAGAAAAAGACCACAACGAAGAAAGCGCTGCAAGACCACGTGCTGCACGTGCATCAGAACGTGCCGTGGCCCGCCAGAGTGCGCGCCTCGCGACCACGCGCTGCCGTTCCGCGCACTCGCGACACAGACTCCAGCGAGTCATGAGTCTCATGCCCCAAAATTATGGAGTGTAGAAGATCAGGAGGATCATCTTCGTATATGAAAAATGACCACATGATAAGTTAAGGTTGTGACTTGTGCCCCATTAATTCACGGTCTTCTGCACTCTATACCGATATTGAAATTCTTTAAGTTTACTTTTCATTATTAATAATACCTATATAATAAAATAATTAAAAAATTACATTTCATTATTAAGTATATGCAAATAATGTCTGTAGTTTAATTTATTAACCTGAAAAATACATAAGTGATAAAACTTTAAGAACACTACTTAACTATAAGAACTTGAAGTACACTAGTGAAGTACACTAGTACGTCACTAGTGTACTTTTAGTTTTATCATTTTTAGCCTAGCCCAGTACATGGTGATAATGGACCGATTCTAAAAAACCAGTCTCCTTTACTTGTACTGAAATTAGCTTTCCAATGGTTAATTCATTGATTAATCATCAAGGTAGTGGGGGTACCGACCCGGGATCGACTTTGAGTTTCGGGATAATATTATTGAATTACGTAGGTATATTAGTTAAATATATTTATTCATTCATAATTCTCACATGATACAATATTTTATCTTACTTAGGTACTTAGATACTTAAATATAAAATTCTACTTCTATAATCGTACAATGTTAAGTGAGAACTAACACCTAAGTTATTGATAGGCTGTAAATACCTGTGCCAGGAGGTACCGCTCTTCTATAACTAATAAATTATTTTTGACGGTAGTGTTACAGACGATGAGAATATTCATTGAAAAATACAATTCGATTTATTTTTATTAGTAGATACTAAAATAATAATCAAAGCATGCAAGGAGAAAGGTGTGAGTAATGTGTGTGTGTGTATGTACAATAGTGTATGTGAGTGTGTATTAAGTGTATGACGTAGGTGTGTATTGAGTGCATGTGTGGTGTAAGTGAAAGGAGGATGTAATTTGTAGTAACCTTATAATAATTTAGATATATTTTCTAGTAGTTTTTCTATTTCTTCATATGATTGCCCTTGTAACCAGTTAGTCATCGTTTTCTTTAGATCATGAGATTTTATAGGGTAAATGTTC
Organism: Coenonympha arcania; assembly: GCA_036785405.1. NCBI lineage: Eukaryota > Metazoa > Arthropoda > Insecta > Lepidoptera > Nymphalidae > Coenonympha > Coenonympha arcania. The sequence goes on from CM072081.1 coordinate 7,667,999, forward strand.
AAAATTTTATTTATTTTATTATATAGGTGTTTCGATTTTTTAGAATATTGGTTTCGGGAAAAGCAAGTTTCAGCGGCAGGTATATTTAATACATATAGTTTTCTTCGTCTTTTTAATAAAGGAGGTTGAAATTTAACAGATTTATGAACTTTGAGAATAATTTGTACCTAATATATAAAGCTAATGAATGATGAATTGAATGTATATAAATACCTAAGTAAACTGACTGACGACATTAAATTAAAGAGTCGCGGGAAGGCGCTGGAAACAAATGGCGCAGGACCGTGCGGGCTGGAAAGCATTGCAGGAGGCCTTTGTCCAGCAGTGGACGTCCGTCGGCTGAAACGAACGAACGAACGAAATAAGTAAACTATAAAAATATAACTAACATTGTGTGGTTTTATAAAATAACGAAACAAGAGAAACTTTGCGAGTCACGGGCGCCATAAATCTAATTTGGAGTTAAAAGACAAGGACTCTTGTTTCATTATTTTATAAAACCACACAATATTAGTTATATTTTTATTATTTACTTATTTATATACATTCAATTCAATAACATTAGTTTTTAACATACTATATATTAAGTACTGAGTTGACAAAAACAGAAATGAAGTACCTACTTAAATAACAACCTAACAAACAAGATTCCATGTTCTAGAGTCAATATAAAGTCATTCCTTGCTCTGTGTTCTAGAGAAACAGGAAGTATAATGTTGCCCGATTGCGATTTTTGAATTTCCTCAAAATTATCAAATTATTATAATAGATAGTAGAATGTAACGGACTATAATAACCTCATTTGAAAGCAGATTTTCGCACTATCAAGAACATATTATGACATAATCTGAGGACATATGCATAATTATAGAAGTCTGTAATAAAAAGAAACACGATCTATGATAGACTGTAATAGATTAAACAAATGTTTATAAAATGTTGGTCAACCAAGAGTTCATAATCATAGATGTCTAATCATATGGAATCTGTGGTCAAAATGAAATTATTATAATCTTCGTCAACTGAGTAATAATGTTCTGTGGTCAACTGTCATTGAAATTGACAATTAAAAAAAATTTGACAGAAGATCGATGTTTTCAAAAAAACTTTGTTTTCATTTCACAAATTTAGTTTTAGTTTTCAACTTTTCCGGATTTCACTTTTCTCTCTTTCTCGAACCTATTTCCTGAAATCAAAATAAATAAATTCATAGAAAGCACAAAACTTTTTTTTGCCAAAGTATTAAGTAACCTCAACATTTGTTCTCTGAACTAATAGTGCGGTGTAAATATTTCTATAAATTGTTCTGTTCTGTGTTGTTCTTTGAAAAGAAACTTGAACAATGGAAATGAATGGTCTGAATGAATCTTCGGCTCAGGTAGGATTGTATAAATCCTAAATTTTGGATTTCTTTGTCATGGTACCATCCGGGCGCGAAAATTTCAATTTTATTTAGTTTTATGCTCATACTGGGCTAATTATGTAGGTATCTTAGGCTTAGGGCAATGAGTTTCGCGAGCATAATATTTATGTCTTAGTACATGTTTTAAATTAAAACTTTGCTTTAAAATACGTAGATATTTAGTTCATATTGGTTCCCGATAGCTCCAAATCAGGGAAACTCCAAACAATCTAAATTTCGAGGAATTTAGGAATTTTCGAGGAAAGTTTTTGTTAAAAATATATAGTTAGATGCCTAAATATTGTGCTTGCAAAAGTCATTGCCATAATTTTGCCACCTAGCACCTACAATGTGTAGTAAGTCTAGTGTCTGTTGGAAAGTATGTCGTTTATAAACCATAAACGCTGTTTAATCTGTGTAAAGTTTGTATTATGAATCTGTGTCCGACGCCATGTTGAACTGTCAAAATCAGCTGGCTATAAAAGACACGTCACATTACTGTTCAACCCTTCTTTTTCTCTGCGTTTCGTCTTGCTACTTTATAAGCCGTTGCTAGTGTGTATCTACTTATAACCGCCATTGTAATCTTATAATAGTAATATTAAAGCAAGTTTTGCGTTATCTCTGCTTATTTCTACAACCTAATCAACTAATAGGTTCAACAGGTTATGTGCACCCGCGCGTACCGCGTACGTAAAAATTTTCTTGCAATTAGGCGCGTTAAAAATTAAAACGTGACCACGTGGAACATGGCGGCGTCTACGAACGGCAACTCACATGGAATCGTCGGCCCCGTAGAGAAACTAAAGGGGGTTCAAGATTACCACAACTGGAAATTCCAGGTAAAAATGTTATTAATTCACGAAGACCTATGGAATTGTGTTACTTCTGAGGGCAGCGTGGACGAGAAGCAAGACTTAAAGGCGCTCGCAAAAATCTGTCTTTGCGTGAGTACAGCAGCGTATCCACATGTGCGGACAGCCAGAACAGCGCGAGAAGCGTGGGATAATCTGAGCAAAGCATATGAAGACAGAGGCCTGAGTCGCAGGTTAGGACTGCTTAGAACTTTGTTCTCTATGAAATATTCTGAGTGTGTGAATATGAACAGTTACTTATCAAAAATTATAGAAACTTCACAACAACTCAGTGACATAGGATCACCGCTCGACGATGATTTTGTCGCCGTGATTATGTTAAGTGGCCTACCCGGGGACTATGATCCGTTAATAATGACACTTGAGAACAATAATGTCAAACTATCAAGTGACATCGTGAAGGCTAAATTACTTCAAGAGGATCAAAGGCGTACCAGCAATGAAGGTGAGACAGCTTTGACAACAAAGAAGTTTGTTCGCTGTTTCCGGTGCAAGCAATTAGCACATACTTCAAAATATTGCCCGCGAGCTAATAATAATAAGAAGACTCAGTCGCAAGAGTGTTTTAACAACAAGAACCAAGGACCCGGAGCTAGCAAGAACAAGGACACCGGTACAAGTAAGAACGGAACCTTCTTCACAGCTCTCTCCGCAGGCGTGCAGCAGGACGCATGGGTCTTGGACTCCGGTGCGACGAACTCTTTCAGCAATAATAGACAACTATTCTCGGAGTATACCGAAATACACCCGATTGATGTCAACATTGCAAATGGAGACAAGTTGTCGGCAATTGGTAAAGGTAATATAAAAATTAGATTACCAAACTGTATAAAAACTATAACTAATGTATATTTTGTGCCAAATCTTACAACAAATCTTTTGTCTGTTAGTTCAGTAACTAAAAAAGGACACAAAATTATTTTTGATTCAAAATGTTGTCAAATAGTAGATTGTAATACTAATAATATTGTGGCTACAGCCCGTCTTGTCAATAATGTTTATCAATTAAAAACATTAGGATCTGTACCTAGGATCTCAGCTTCGGATGGTGCCAGATATTCTCTTTGTTCTGTGTCAGAGACTGTATTAAGTTCACAGGTTTCCGGGATGACAGGGACAAATGAGGTGGGACTGATGTCGTCAACCTCGAGAGGCGAACCATCCACCTGTAAAGAAACACAGGAGCTATGGCATAGGCGGCTCGCTCATCTCAACTCTAGAAGTATGTACTTATTAAAGAATGGGATGGCCACAGGTATTGACTTTGATGAAAATAATTTTCAATCATGTATAGCATGTGTGCAGGGGAAGCAAACCAGAATACCATTTCCTAAGAAGTCTGCAAGTAGGTCAAAAAGTATTTTAGACCTTATCCACACAGACTTATGCGGTGCTTTCTCAACGCCTTCGTTAGGGGGAGCCAAATACTTTTTAACATTCACGGACGACTACACAAGAAGGACTTTTGTTTATTTTCTAAAAAGCAAAAATGAAGTTTTCGAGAACTTCAAAACATTTAAGGCTTTGGTGGAAAACCAAACAGGGAAGAAAATTAAAAGGTTGAGGAGTGACAATGGTCGTGAATACATTAATAATCAATTACAGGCATACCTGAGGCAGCATGGCATTGTGCACGAGACAACAGTGCCTTACTCTCCAGCTCAAAACGGGGTCAGTGAACGTGCGAACCGCACGATCATCGAGAAAGTAAGATGTATGCTGCAGGATGCTGGGCTGGACGACCGCTTCTGGGCAGAAGCAGTGCATACAGCCGTGTATATCAAGAACAGAACTCCTACCAAAGCCGTCATGGGGGCGACACCTCATGAAAAATGGACAGAAAAAAAGGTAGACATAAGTCATTTTAAAATTTTTGGCTGTGTAGCATATGCCTTAATACATAACAGAAAGAAATTAGATTCAAAAAGTAAACAGTATATTTTTGTTGGATACTGTGAGGAAAGCAAGGGCTATAGACTGGTAGACCCAGAAAACCCAACTACTTGCATTAAAAGCAGAGATGTTGTCTTTTTTGAGAATAAATTTCACTCAAATTGTTTAAATAATAATAATATTATGTCATATGATGATATTATAAGCATTCCATTGTCACAAAATACTGTCAAAAATGACAGCACAGACAATACAATGCAACAGTCAGACAACCACATGCCTGAGTCAGAGTCACTCCATGGTCAGTGTACTGCTGAGTCTTTAGAATGTTTTTCTGATGACATAATAACTAAGTCAAGGAAGAGACAAAGACGGCAGGAAATAATTGAGATACACGAACCACTGAATGACACTGGCAACGGCGAATCATCAGGTCCAAGTACAGATAACGTCTTGGATGAAACTTACATTCCAGGCACCTCATCCCTATGCTCTGAAGACACAAACCCTCCGAGCTTCGAGAGCATGGTCGACCTCGGCGAGTCCGGCTTCATGAGCTGTATGCTGAGCTGCAGCACCGATGAGCCGATGACAGTACAAGAGGCGATGAACAGCAAAGATGCAGACAAATGGCGTGCCGCAATGCAAGATGAGTATGATTCATTTAATAAAAATAACTGCTGGAAATTAGTTGATCCAGAAGAAGGGCAAAGGCCTATAAAATGCAAGTGGGTTTTTAAGATAAAACGAGATCTTAATGGAAAAATATTAAGATATAAAGCACGTCTTGTTGCAAAAGGTTTCACACAAAGGTATGGCATAGATTACCAAGAAACATTTGCTCCTGTAGTTCGCTATTCAACGATTAGAATGTTATTAGCCTTGGCAGTTGAATATAATCTGAATATTGATCAGTTAGATGTAAAAACTGCATTTTTAAGAGGAGATTTGCATGATGATGTTATTATGACTCAACCAGAAGGATTTGTTATAAAGGGGAAGGAATACAAAGTATATAAGTTAAACAAATCCGTCTACGGTCTGAAACAAGCTGCAAAATGTTGGTATGATACAATAAGTGGAGTATTGACAAAGAAAATGTCATTTCAGAAATCTTCTGTTGAACCTTGTGTATATTTTAGATCCAAAGATGGAAAGCTTGCTATAGTTACTGTATATGTGGATGACATATTATTATTTACATCCTCAGCTCGAGACAAGAAGGAGATCAAGGACCAACTGATGAGAGAGTTCGAGATCACAGACCTTGGAGCAGCTCATGAATTCTTAGGCATGCGAATCCGCAAGGAAAACGGAAATATTACTTTGGATCAATGTACGTACATAAAGAATATTTTGAAAAGATTTAAGATGGAAGATTGCAAGCCAATTGGCACACCAATGGAGGTCGGAATTAAGCTTAATAGAGCAGAGAAAATATCTGAAAACTGTGAATACAGAAACCTCATTGGTCATCTTATGTATCTCGCTGTATGCACCAGACCTGACATAGCTCACGCGGTGAGTTACTTGAGTCAGTTCAACGATTGCTATTCTGAAGTTCATTGGAAAGCTGCAAAACGCGTTTTAAGATACCTTAAGGGTACATTAAATTATTGCTTATTTTTCGAAAAATCCAATTTGAATGTAAGTGGATTTGTAGATGCTGATTGGGGATCATGTGATGTAGATAGAAAGTCATATACAGGCTTCGTGTTTAAGATAGGAAAATCTGTAGTATCTTGGGAAAGCCGAAAACAAAAAACGGTTGCATTGTCTAGTACAGAAGCTGAATATATGGCACTTTCTGATGCTTGTAAGGAAGCTTTATTTATAAGAAATTTTTTCATGGAATGTTTAAAGTTAAATTGTGTAATAACTTTGTATAATGATAACCAATCTGCGCAAAGATTGTGTGAGAATTCAATGTTTCATGCTCGAACAAAACATATCGACATGAGACATCATTTCATTAGAGATATTGTCTGTAAAAATTTAATTAATATAAAATATCTCAACACAGAACAAATGACTGCTGACATTCTCACAAAAGCTTTGGTTAAAGATAAGTTTAATAACTTTGTAGTTCAATTAAATTTAAAGGTTAAAGGGTAAGAGCTTAGTTATGTTATTAATAATTATATAACATAAGTATTGGCTTGTATAACTTTTATTGATTTTAAAGTATTAAGCTATGTTTGCGTTAAGTCATATTTTGTTGTATTTGATTATTGACTTTAATGTACATAATAATATAAAAGATGTATATTGGCAAGCATCACTTAAGTAAAATTAACCTTTGTTGATAAACAACGTTTTGGTTTAAGGGCAAATGTTGGAAAGTATGTCGTTTATAAACCATAAACGCTGTTTAATCTGTGTAAAGTTTGTATTATGAATCTGTGTCCGACGCCATGTTGAACTGTCAAAATCAGCTGGCTATAAAAGACACGTCACATTACTGTTCAACCCTTCTTTTTCTCTGCGTTTCGTCTTGCTACTTTATAAGCCGTTGCTAGTGTGTATCTACTTATAACCGCCATTGTAATCTTATAATAGTAATATTAAAGCAAGTTTTGCGTTATCTCTGCTTATTTCTACAACCTAATCAACTAATAGGTTCAACAGTGTCTAATGTAAGTGGAAATGTCCATCTTTGGAATTCAAAGGATTCACCTAAAATGTATATTTCAGTTTTGCATGATATGTCTGGACACACACAGTAAACTCTACCCGGCGAGCAAACATAATTTAGATATGGAATACGAGAGTTTAACTGGAATTTCAGTAAGTAATTTTTACTTTGCCTCTGAGTACTTGAGTAGACTTGGGTAAGGGTTTTGAAATCGATTGCCTTGAATATTTCTTAAAACATGATATATTTATAACCCTCTTATAATCTTTTTCTTGGTGGTCATAAAAGCAAATAACCACTTAGAAGGATGGCGGGGCTTCCAAGGCTCTCAATCAATCCATCTCAATCTTCTTTGTCACCTATCTGTTAACCGATATCAAGTACCAAACTAGCTTCGCTTGCTCTTGTATTCTAAGTTATTTGTGACCATAAACTTCTGTGAACGGGTATAAAGCCTTCGGCCTTATAGCCGTGATAGCTTGGTAACTCTTTAGCATTCACTCTTTTGCTTTAACCCTCTTAAAAGCTCGGCTTCGAATGAAGGCGACTCGATTTAAGCTCCACCCTAGACTTGTTCTAAATAACAAAGAATGATTATATATGAGAAAAGTTGTTAAATTATATACGATCTGTCTAAAAGTACCCTATAGGTCATATTGAGCTGCTAAATGCTTTTATGAGGTCACCTGTTTTTCACACTACAAGTTAGTAATTGACTTCGACCTCATCTGATGATGAGTGACGATGCAGTAAATTTTGTTGTTCCAACTTGGGAGCAGTATCGATCATCATCAATCAAAGCGTGCACTATTGCGACAGGGAGTTTGTCAAAAATCTACAATAACATTCCACAGTAATGGTGATAAGATATAACCCTTAAGAAGACCTAGACATGGAAGCAGCTCTATTACCATTCCTACAACTATTCTCAGTTTGCCTTACTTATAGTATTATGAAGACGTTGAAATAAAGTTGAGAAGCAGAAACATTTTCTAATTACCACCATTTTGTTTAAGTTGGCCGACGCATTTTTCCTCACACCAATGTTCTGCAGCGAGTGTGCTCATAGGCTGAACAATTGCTGCAAGTTCAGAGACAAGAGTCTGAGAGCCTACCAGCTGCTGTCGGAGCTAGTTCAGAGCAATGCAGTGGTGAGAAACTCTTACATTATCTACATCAACCTGCAAAGTAGCTAATAGAAGCAGGTGTTACTTTGCGGAATGCTAGTGGTTTTATTTACAAATAATACGGTTTTAGTTGTCGCCGCAGACGCTTTCGTCGGTGGACCACGCACACTGTCAGCTAATGTCCGGCGTTGTAAAAAAGACATTTGAGCCCAACCACTGTGACCTTTATGTGACGGAGGACACTGGGAGCATTGACAAGGTTTGTTCATTGTCACTCTATATCCTTTACAAGTTAGTACTTGATTGCGGTCTATGACACTAAACAATCGTTTCATTAATTATTTAAAGGTTAATATGAAAAATGCAGAAATCGATTCACACGGAAACTTGTATTTAAAGTGTGAAACTGATTGTGATCTTGAGTTAAAATCTGGCGACATTTGTGATGATACTGCGGAGTTCACAGCAGATGACGTCAATACCGACGTAGAAATAACTAATGACGGTGCAAAAGATGTAAATGTTGTGTATATTGATGATTCTTCAAACGGTGATTTTAATAATCATGAAGATAATATGCATGGTGTAGAGCAAAGCAACACAAATAAAAGTCATGAAAATCAACGAAAAATACTGAATCATAACAAAACTACAGCTGTAACGAACGCTGATGCTGAATGGTTGAATGATATGGATGACGACATTGATATAGATTTCGATATAAACGAAGATATACAACACGCTGCAAACGACGTAAATAGGCGAGATGGAAACATGAAAAAGCCAACGTACGCTAATATCAATGATAATAACAAAGATGTTCTCAATAAAAACGCCGATGCTTCCAAATTTATTGACGTTACAGGTGATAATGTTAACAAAGTACGAGTTATCGATGATGAAATTGGTGTAATATCTTTAGATGATGATATCAATGAAACTGTAGTGAACAATAACGAATATAATAATGACATGAGATTTGGAAACAAAAACATATGTAATCGAGATAAAGTTAATGACAGTAAAACCATTGCTAATATAGTTAGTCAAAATAATGTGATGCTTGCAAGAGAAGCAGACAAGCGAAGTGTTTCAAACGGACCCCGTGGCACGACTCATGTTTCAGTTAAAAAACGACCTGCTAAAAGGAAGCAACCAAAATCCGATGAAAAAGAACCACAGAGAACGAGAAGTAGAAAGAAAATAATGCAACCAGAGAAAAAAGAAGGTATTTTTTACTGTTACCTATCACACTAATATTAGTTGTAGGAATCTTACAAACTATCAGACATTCTTCGAGAAAAGTACTATACAACTAGGCATTGATGAACTTACTTATGTTTGCCTCGGGTACGCCTGAGGGGCTCATCCATAAATTACGTCTTGAATTTCATGATTTTTTGTCCCTCTCCCCGTCCTTGTCACAGCTAGTCACATTTGTGAGACGTCCCTAGTGTGACGTCACATATTTTGCAAATTTACATTAAGAAATTATTGAATGAAGAGAGCGGTTCCGAAATCAGTTTTTTCCATTTAAATGTAGTTGTAGTACGTTATAGTTCAAAGTTGTAAATATAATAGATCCCTTTCGGCATAACTATGTCATCGCGACGAGTAATGAACCATACGACTCGCTACTCGATACTCACGATGAATCGATATCGAATCGGTATTTGATCGATTTTATAATGTATTGTAAAGTGCAATGGACTATAGTACTTATCATAAAATGTAACTTAAACTTAATCCCACCAAAAACATTCTGTAAAAACTAGCCAAGTCTCGGTGAAGCAGCTTGTTTATCTCTAAAAAGTAATGAAATCTAGACAAAGTCGTACCAAGTCTAAGGTTCCTTACTGCAATTTCTTTATTATTATAGTTAAGGGGATTAATTGAATTTATTTTTGTCTTTCTCACTCTCACGGATACGTTGGTAGGTGCGACATGCAGCGTCGCGGAAGAATATAACAGAAAAACGACCTTTTACCTAATTACTCAAAAACTAAGCCAGTTATCAAAAATCGGTTCTCAGCGTTTTTGAATATTGTTATTACCGACACAATAAAACAAAAATTACAATTACATCAATTGCAGTTTCCGATATATAACAGGAAAACTGATATTTTGGAGCAAATTTTGGGAGAACTTTCTATCGAGAAAATTTTATCCAATCGTGTTTCTGCTTCTTAGCGATTTTAGATTAAAGACCCAAAATACATGACGTTTAAATTTGAGAGTAATTGTCTTTATAGTTTTTACGTAAAACTTCACTCAAAATCACCTAAATACGGCTTGTAGGCCGTTAATGTTGTGCGACTTGGCCGTTGAAGGGTACACAAGGGTATACAAACTGTGGCAGTGGCAATTTTCCATCGTCAATGGGTAGCGGTTTTGGCGACAGATTGGTGCAATGGTGTCATGGAGCACCTATTTTTGTACCCTTGTGTACCCTTGTACATGGTACAAACTGTGGCAGTGGTAATTTTCCATTGTCAATGGGTAGCGGTTCTGGCGACAGATTGGTGCAATGGTGTCATGGAGCACCTGGTTTTGTACCCTTGTGTACCCTTCAACGGCCAAGTCACACAACATTAACTATAATAATAAAGAAATCGCAGTAAGGATCTTAGACTTGGTACGACTTTGTCTAGATTTCATTACTTTTTAGAGATAAACAAGCTGCTTCACCGAGACTTGGCTAGTTTTTACAGAATGTTTTTGGTGGGATTTCACTTCTTTTTGTAGAAACGTGTGCATATTGATTTATTTTATTAGATTTTCTTATTTGACATAGTTTTTTTCATTTGACCTCATACTCCAGCTACAAATTTCGAAACAAACTTGTCATAGGTGCCGACGTGACACCCAAGTGACATCAATGAAATGTTTACTTAGCAACGCCATTAAATAAATTTATTAATTTTATTTTTATTTTGAAAATACTTGATGATCCTAATTCTCCGCATATAAGTTGTCGACTCGGATCGCGTAATTTTTTACGCTCTTTCATTTGAGGTTCAATTTGTTTGATTCCACCATACACCGGTACGTCCTTAGATTTGGTTGGGCTCTTGTGTTTTCTAATCAGGGTCACCAGGTACTCCAGGTCTTCGATTATCCTAGTTTTTATAGTTTTCCCTTTATGTGGCCATTAAACTAGTACTAGTAGAAAGACTAGTAGAAGTACTAGTTCTATTTTGATGATCATGAGTGAGTGAGTTACATAAATGCGAAACTTTGCTTTCGCTTAACTTCGGAACTAAATGACCTACAGTCTTGAAATTTTGGGATTTAAGTATGTGATTGCAGCTTATTGGATGACGAAAATTTCAGCGTTCTGGTCTTATCCAGAGGTTCTCAAATAAGGGTCTGAAAATGCGGCGAAATTATGGTTCAAGTAAAGGATGGTACGGCAGTGTTTGCTTCGCGCTCGACTTGGCGGGGGCACTGCCGTGCCCCCTGATATTGTAGGTATTTTGAAATGATAGAACGATACGAAAGCTCACTAAGATTATGATAAATTTCCAAATGTGACGTCATGAAATTTAGGACCTCTCCCACCCCTTTGTCACACAATGACACACTTCGTCGACCCCCTCCCTCCCCCTTTATATGTGATATTTTTTATGGATGGTTCCTAGCCCACATTTACAAGCTCTTTTTTATGTATAAATATATAATATCTGGGTGACCGAGCTTTGCTCGGTTGCCAATAGATGGCAGTAGGGTTCATATTTTTTTTTGGTAAATTCGACATTTTCTAAAAGTGAATCCTAGCTAGATCGATTTATCGCCCCCAAAACCCTCTGTATACTAAATTTCATGAAAATCGTTCGAGCCGTTTCCGAGATTCAGATTATATAGAAATATATATATATACAAGAATTGCTCGTTTAAAGGTATAGGATCCGGACATTACACACATCGCAATCTAGCCCCAAAGTAAGCGATAGTTTGTGTTATGGGTACCAGATAACTGATAAATGTACTTACATACTCATATGCATAAATATAATATATTAAAAAACCCAGACACTGGAAAACATTCATGCTCATCACACAAACGTTTACCAGTAGTGGGAATCGAACCCACGACCTCCTACGCAGACGGCAAGTTCGCTGCGGCCGTTCGGTCGTCCATCAACGCTTCTTGGTGGGTACGGCATTTCCTTCTTTATTTCAGAACCGAAGTATAAAAACATCAAATGGTTCAGGAGAATTGAACGGAGTCCCGAGGAGCAAGTAGCTGACTGGACACAGAGACAGGAGAGCGAGAGATACAGAGACGCTCCCTACAGATGTACTGATTGCTACAAATACTTCAATGTTAAGAAAACTTATAACTTGCATATGGAGAAACATACCGATGTATGTATTTTTGAACCAATGTTTCTCATAGTAGGGGAGCCCACGATGCTAAGGCCCGGTTTCCACCAAAGCGGAGTGGAGCGGAGTTACCAATCAGGTTTCGTCATTTCGACATCAACTCCTCTCCCCTCAGTTTCTGAGATGTGAAAATGACGAAATCTGACGGGTTACTCAGACACAGCTCCGCTTGGGTGGAACCCGGGCCTTAATCGGTAGTTACTCGAACGTAGTGAGGACCTATTGCATTGCAAATATTAGGTGCTAAAATTAAAAAAGGTTATATGAAGTTTTCTCTTCTGTAGTGGGAGAAGCTAATACAGGTATTCAAAAAAATAAAAATTTGTTCATGAAAGTATACTCGAGCGCATCAGATTTTTATACATAGACGCTTCTTCTTGATATGCTTGTCGTTCTGAATCCTGACCCAGACAATTAAGGCAAGGAATTTCCGTAATCTGCCGGGTTACCAATAAATTTTTCAAACCAGCAGATTAAGAAAACTCCTCGACATAATTGTCAGATTATGGGGTCAGGACGACAAGCACATCAAGATAAAGCGTCTGTATAAAAATCTGACGCGCACGAGAAAAAAATTTCAGTCACGATTTTTTTTTCATCCCTCACCATTGAAATCGCGTACATCATATAACCTGATTTTTTTTAGCATTTAATATTGAAAATCCAATAGGTCCCCACGACGCTCGAGTAACTACCAAAATCGCCTCTTGGGCTCCCCTACTGTTAGCAGGACAGATTAAATGGTTTTGCTATAATCCGCTACTTGAAAACAATCTGCATGGTCCAATATGTGGGAACACCGCTACGAAATTGTGTGTGATGTTTTAAATAGATTCTTTTCAAACGGCGGATTATAGCAAAACAATGTAATCTGGCTTGCTAATTATAGGTTTTCGCAAAATAACGTTTGCTTCCATTCAATTTCCACAGTTTCTTTTCGGGGAATATCGAGCAGGCTAGGTGAAAAAAAATGTAGACGAAAATGCCGTCAAGATCTAGGAAAATCTATCTATCAGATGGACCGATTTCGATGCATTTTTTTCATTCGAAAGCCAGTTTCCTTGCGGTGGTTCTTAGCTATGTTTTTTTAATATCGGTCCAGCAGTGTAAAATTATCAGCTCTTTTCCAAAATGATCTAAGACGTTTTCGGCGTATGATTAAGGTCTTCACTCGTGCCAGTATGATCGTTAAACTGTTTTATTTAATTTTATGTTATCTGTAATTTCGCAGAAGTATGGTGCAGTCGAGTGCCACATATGCCGCGTGCGCGTCAGGAGTCGCAACGCTTTGATGGAGCACCTTCGCACCACGCACAAGTTCCTCCTCCGCTGCACAGAGTGCGCCTTCGTCACTACCTTCTCGTGAGTCGAAGAGTTCGCTAGGGATATAGCGCCCTTAGCCGTATCCCAAGTAACATTCAAGAGGATCAGCACCTTCCTGCGACGCACAAGTTCCTCCACCGCTGCACAGAGTGCGCCTTCGTCACTGCCTGCGCGTGAGTGGCGGAGTACCAGAAAACGGGGTCAAAAGAAACAATTTTCAATTTCAAAATTGAGTTGACCGGGAACAAACAAACAAACGAGCCGGGGCTCCTCAGTAGATGTTGACTTCAATGCGACATTTTAGAGTCAACATCTCCTGAGAATGTCCCGGTGTCGGAACGAAACGTGCGTCAGTTTCCGAGGGGATTATAGCAAAACAAAGTAATCTAAAAAATGTGGAATTTTAATCACTGTAGGGTCTTTAGCAGGACTGCTAAAGATCCTACAGTGATTAAAAGCCCACACGGTCCTGCGCCACTTGTATCCAGTGACTCCCCGCGACTCGCTTTATATCGTCAGTAACATCTGATCGGAGGTCTGCCAGCACTGCGCTTTCCCGTGCGGGGTCGCCAGTCCAGCACTTTGTGTCCGTCGGTTCTACGTCGGTGACTCTGGTTCGTCTACGGATCTCATTTCATTTATTTCATTTCATTTCATTTATTTATTATTAGTTACATGTCCATTAAAATAACGGAACCCTGTAAGGGCGCTGTAACCAGGGAGGCGGACTTATTGTGTCAAATAACAATTTAACAAATGCTTTAATTTTTGATCCAAAAATTCATTAACTTTTCTTTTATTTTAAATTTAAGTCTTTTGAATTGTTTAAAAATATATTTGTATTCTCTTCTGCTTTCAGTTCTTTCGGGAGCTGATTGTGAAGTTTAGTACACATTGGGTTGGGACCGGTGCTGTGGATCTCCTCATTTCTAATTTGATCACGCAGAGAAACTCCTAGCATAGCTCTCTCCATCGCGCGCTGAGTGACTCTGAGCCTTCTTATGAGCGTCAATGGAGATCTGTATGACATCCCACAGAGATAACAAAACTACGGAGACGCCCCATTCATTCTAGCCTAGCCTTGCGTGACATACGGCACCATGTTGAGCGCCAAGATTTGTTGTCAAACGTTCATGTACTGAGTTACTAGCCTAGGTGACGTCGACGCCATCTTATACGCCACTTGACAGATTAAAAATAGTCACGCTATACTCTTTCCATTCGTTTATTTTCTCTTTGACACATGAAACAGATATAGCAATAGCGAGGGACCAGAAAGAGACCACTTTCTATCTATTTCTATCTCCTTTATCTCTCTCTAATTGCGTAGCGAGGCCTGTCCATATTGTTTCCTAGGTATGTGTGTCACCCCGACACAGCGCCATCTGTCGAGTGGTGGGTGAAATTCGTTTCAACCGAGTGTTCCACGACACTCATGCATTCTTTTTGTTTTAGTACAACCGCAAACTACCACTCGCGATGGCACGATGGCAAGACATACCCATGTCCGCACTGTGGAAAAGTCTTCATGTAAGTACCACCCCAGACGAAATGACTGTCTTACTGACAGACTTATCTGGACTTACTAACTGACTGACTGAAGCTGACATCTTTTTAGGGTTCCATAACAAATTGATCATCACAGACGATGTGTTATGTGTGTGGCGGCTATAACAACAAATACAAATAAAAATATTTAAGAAGCTCCCATACGACAAACCTTTTTTTTTGCCTTATCTAGGGTCCAGTGCCCCAAGGGTAAAAAAGGAACCCTATTACGGAAATTTCGCTGTCTTTTCGTCTGTCCGTCTGTCTGTCCAGGCTGTATCTTTTATTGTATTTGTTGTTACAGCAACAGAAATTCATCATCTGTGAACATTTCAAGTCCGTAGCTATGCACAGTTCAAGAGATCTCGCTAATAGAGTTGCTTTTTTACCGTTTGGGTACGGCACCCTAAAAAAATGTTTGCAGGGGTCAGCTAGTAACACTGTAAATGTTTGCAGGGGCAGCTAGTAACACTGTAAATGTTTGCAGGGTTCAGCTAGTAACACTGTAAATGTTTGCAGGGGTCAGCTACTAACACTGTAAATGTTTGCAGGGGTCAGCTACTAACACTGTAAATGTTTGCAGGGGTCAGCTAGTAACACTGTAAATGTCTTTTCTAATCAATTTGTTTAGTAATTTCGATAATTGTGACTGCAATGCCTACAATGTCTTTATTAAAAAAAGAAGTGTGGCAGCCGGAGACTGCCGCGGTAAAGCTATTGCATAGCTGTTTTTATCAACTTATGCAATTATTATTGCCATCTATCACACATATACCTACCTATAGAGACAAGCGTGATATTTCAAAAAGTCTTTAAAAGTTTTGCTATTCATCGATAGATGGCAAAACCAAAAAGTGTTAGGTTTTTTCGTTACGGAATTTCTGGATTCGGTCTCCACGCTAAAGGCCCGCGGTAGAAGCTATGCCGTAGCTTAAAAATTGTACATTACTGCAGCGTGCAGCAAAATAGCCATTGATGGAACATGTAAATGTGGGCCGAGGCGGAGTCGAGGCACACATACGCAGTCCATTAATGCCTACTTGTAGCCAAGGCTTGCACAGTAAATTTCTCAAACAGTACGTGGAAATTGCAAACTGAATACTCGTAATACCTAGGCAGAAATTGCCAAAACCGACAAGAGAAGCCATCATTAAAGTATAGGTACATTTGGTTTTTTCACTACAGCGTTATATTTGCAAGCCAGTTCTAAATTTACATAAAACCTTTGTTTAGTTGCCTTCTTGGTCGCCATGTATCAGATTGAAAGAACGTCACATGTTTAAATAACACACACCGCACTACATAATACTCAAATAATAATAATAAAAATAGAGTGTGCTCAGGAACTATTTAATTTGGTTCCCCCGTCACCTTTTTACCATAGAACGGCAAGGCATCGAAAAGGCTTCCACCCATACAAAGTCGACGTACCAAAGAAGCGTACGAAGCGTATTGATTGATTCCTCGTTCTTGATACGCACTGCAAAGGCTTGGAATACCCTCCCAGGCAAACAAATAGGCATCTTCTAGGCAAGCGCGTTCCACCATAGACTGTATCATCACTTTCCATCAGATGTGATCACAGTCATGCGCTAGCCTATAAAGTATAAAAAAAAATACATCGTGAACTCAATAGTAACAATAATAATCAGAATTTTATTTTGCTTGTATGTGCTTACGACTGCAGGAAACCTTCATCGTACTACACCCACGTGCGCCTCGCTCACCCGTCCGACGACAACGTGTGCGCGCTGTGCGGGTACTCCTTCGTCGGCAAACAAGGACTGCGGTTTCACCAGAGGAAGGCGCATCGCGACTACACGCAGGTCAGCACTAGATGAGTAAGATTCCTGGATGCAAGTGGCTCCACCGCCATATGCTCACAAGTTAAAGAAGTATAGAATTTTTCCAGGAGTTGTCGGGTCCCCAGTGCGAGCAGTGTGACGTCCGCTTCGCGAGCGAGAATGCGTATGAGACGCATCTGCAGGCGTCGCCGAAGCACGGCGCGACCGGGTGAGATGACCATTGCCTTTGCATATTTCACACCCATATTTAATATTGTTTCTTTCATTTATGGTTCATACTGTTGAAAAAATACCTGTAAAAATATAATTTGACATTTCGATGCTCCTGTTTTCCTTTCCCCCTTTTTCAATAAAAATGAAAACTATTTCTAATTTTTTCATGATGGCAATGACGTGGGGCCACTATTTCCTACAACTATTCAAATTTCAGGTCGATAGCTTTAATAGTAACTGAAGTAAAGGGTCGTGACAGTCAGAAGACAGACACACAACAAAGTGATCCTATGTGGGTTCTGTTTTTACTCTTCTAGGTATGGAGCCCTATAAATTGAGTAAAATACCGTAATAATTGGTTCTTTTCCTTTGATTTCTAAAACATGGTAGGTATTCCGCTGTGGGGTAATGCGGCTGACGTTATATTTGTCCGAATGACCTTCTTCGACCTCAGTCAAAATAATCAGTTTAATGTTGTTGTTTGTTCCGTACAGTGGTCTGAAAAGAAACGATCCGTCAAACGGAATGCTGGGAAAATCGGAGCTTCCACGTAAAGAGGTGACAAGGAGGCGACAAACACACAAGATATGTATCATAAACTGCGAACTGGTGAGTCAGCCCACTTCTACGAGGCCTTTTTTAGGGTTCAATCCCTCAAAATAAAATAATTGGTAAAGTGTGAGTTGGGCTCGCGAAGGTTCTGTACTATCAAGACCAACTCTGAATAGTATTGACGAAATATATTTCAGAATATACAAGTAACTCCCTTTCATATGATACCCTTCAATATTCTCATCTCGTTTTGAAGGTTCAACGCTCTGGTTTTCCTCCCTGTCCACAAAAACTCTCTGGTTTTCCCCCCTGTCCACAAAAACTCTCTGGTTTTCCCCCCTGTCCACAAAAACTTGCTTAAACAACATTATTTCATTGATATGAAACTCGCTTGTTTCAGTGCAACGCTGTGCTGGAGAACCGGAACAAGTACCATTGGCACCTGCGCCGCTCCCATCCGGACAGCGACAAGACCAAGCGAGACTTCATGTGCGAGCAGTGCGGGAAACTCTGTGCCGTGAGTGTTAGCCAGAGAAGAAGAAACAAGTCTCTGTCGCCCAAAGACCTGTCGCCCCGACCACAAACGCTGCCACTTGCAATACTTGTGTCCGCCTTTTGGCGGTTGTGGCGAATTATTATTTGAAAAACAAAAATTCCTCAAACATGTTTGAAAATTTTAGCATTATTTTGACAACCTTCTCCAAGATAAATGGAAATTGCTGTACTACGCAAGCAACGGTTGGCCAAACTTGTATGAAAAACAATTTCTGTCGTGGTTTAGCGGTTATATAAAATACATACTAAACTCATACTCGTATTAATTCTTGTGTAATTTAAATATGTCACGTTCTTTCAATCTGACACATGGCAACTAAGGAGGTGATGCTATTTAAATTTCGCACCCGTAATTTAAAGTCGTGGAATCCCGGAATCGCGGGCACCTTAGCCCGCGTGAAGTCCGGGTTTCCACGACTTCTGCGGAAACCTAAGGGTTTTTAAAAATTAGCCTGTGTTGGCCAGCCAAAACAAATTTCGGTTCACTAGTTGCGGTGTGAATTTTTCCATACAAATTTTGGACTACTGTTTCACCCACTTAAAAAGATTCGTTTTAAAAGTACTTCCTTGGTTTAGACCTAGACCTCATGGAACCTATGTGCCAGAATTGAAGTATTTTGAAGCAAACTATCAGTCAGGCAGTTATTATAATGTAAGAACATTTTCCAAGTATTAGAAAACTAGTAAGGGAAAGATGGACGAAAACGGTACAGCCGCTCTCAACTTCGGATGTTACTTTACAATTTCACAGAGTAATTTTCTTCTCCAAGAACACAAACTGTCGAAGCACGACAGTCCAAAGGTGGAATGCGACGCGTGCGACAAGAAGTTTTACTCACTGTACGCTCTGAGGTTGCACGTGCGCAGAATACATAATGCCGCACAGAACCAAGCCACATACACGTGCGCGCACTGTGCGTACCAGACCAAGGTGAAATGCAACTTAGAGAGGCACATGCAGGTTAGTGCGCGCACCACGTGCGCAGAACACAAAAGAGAAAGGCAAGTTCAAGGCGCTTAAAGTAGTTTATTTTGTTTAAATTTTGTATTATTACAGGTTCATTTGGACTCGAACGCAAGGAGATGGTTCCACTGTACATTATGCGAGAAAAAGACCACAACGAAGAAAGCGATACAAGACCACGTGCTGCACGTGCATCAGAACGTGCCGTGGCCCGCCAGAGTGCGCGCCTCGCGACCACGCGCTGCCGTTCCGCGTACTCGCGACACAGACTCCAGCGAGTCATGAGTGTCACGCCCCAAAATTATGGAGTGTAGAAGGTCAGGAGGATCATCTTCGTATATGAAAAATAACCACATGATAAGTTAAGGTTGTGACTTGTGCCCCATTTATGATAATTTACCTGGTCTTCTGCACTCTATACCGAAATGAAATTCTTTAAGTTTACTTTTAGTTTAAAAAATTACATTTCATTATTAAGTATATGAAAATAATGTCTGTAGTTTTATTTATTAACCTTAAAAATACAGTGATAAAACTATAACTACACTAGTACGTCACTAGTGTACTTATAGTTTTATCATTTTTAGCCTAGCCCAGTACAGGGTGATAGTGGACAGATTCTAAAACAAGTCTCCTTCACTTGTACTGAAATTAGCTTTCGAATGGTTAATTGATTGTTTTATCATCAAGGTAGTGGGAGAACTACCGACCCGGGATCGACTTTGAGTTTCGGGATAATATTATTGAATTGAATGTATTTATGTAAGTAAACAATAAAAATATAACTAACATTTGTGTGGTTTTATAAATCGAAACAAGAGAAACTTCGCGAGTCACGGGCGCTATAAATCAAATTTGGAGTTAAAAGACAAGGATTCTTATTTCGTTATTTTATAAAATCACACAATGTTAGTTATATTTTTTATTGTTTACCTACTTATTTATATACGGGTGAGGCCGCCTTTTTTTGCTGATTTCGCAAACTTTTTTCTCCGCGGTTCATATTTTGAAAAGTATAATATCCATCTAATTTTTGATAACAGCGTAGGATTGAGCAACAAAAGGGCTCAAGTGAACATTATAATTGTTAAAGTTCAGTGAGTAAATTAAAAATATATTTCGAATGGAACTTGAAAAAAGTGACGGAAATTACACAAAAACTCCTATCCGCCGAGGCAGAGGTGCACTTTAACCTTTGCTGTAGCAAAAGGATAGAGGATTCTCGAGATACAACTGATGTTTTAAGAATACTTATATAACTAGCTATCTATGCTTTTAATTTCGCAAGGGGTATCCTAAGACTTTCTTTAAATTTTTGTCCAAAATAGTTATTGCGTTAAAAATTGAAATTCAACGCCACTTTGTCAACGCCACCAATATTTTTCATACCTATTGAAGTTTGGAGTCAGAGAGGTTTAAATCGGGAAGTGGCAACATAGAGTTACTATAGATTAAGGACAGCGGCTCGATAGCTGTTATTATTTTGACGGTTGAGATGTGAATGTAAGATCCGGATTGTGTACACACTTTTTTCGAAAGAGGATTTTTGCGCATAAAAAATTAAATTTAACTGTTTCACTTAAAACTATCAGTGCACCGTGTGATTAGAAGTAAAAGCTATATTTGGTGCTATAATGCAAGTCTAATCGTACGTTATTTACAGAGATTTATGTAATTTTCTCAACGCGTCGGTAGCGTAGAAGTAAAAATTCGCCACCATTTTGGCTCTTCAACGCCACTGGTAGCGTAGATATTCGCTACTTCCCCTACGCCACCAAATAAAGGTGAGTATTCACTCGCAAATAGAGAAAATACCGAGCAAAGCTCGGTCACCCAGATATGGCAGTTAAAATTGCGAGTGAGTTCTCATTTTGTTCGGACTATACAGCAGGTATACTCATGGACATGAGTGATAGGATAATCGAAATTATACTTACCTGCGTATATTTTGTATCACATAAAAATAATGTAAGATAAATAAATTTGATTTTATTCATTCAATGTGTTTCCTTTTGCATTTTCATGTACATATTATTATGGTTACTATTTATTAAATACATCAATATATTATGTAATATATAAAATACATCAATATAATTTTACATATGTATGCGAACCTTTACATTTAACCGTCACTATACGCCACTCAACGTCACCGACGCGTAGAAGTTTCTACGCCACTATCGCAATACTTCTGCGCCATATCAGCAAAAAACGGCGGCCTCACCCATACATTCAATTCAATATTATTAACTTTTAACATACTATTCTTATTATTATTAATATTATGTAGTGTACTGACAAAAACAAATGAATTAAAGTAATCAAGTATTTATACAAGATTCGATGTTCTACAGAAACAGGAAGTATAATGTTGCCCGATTGCGATTTTTGAATTTCCTCAAAATTATCAAAGTAAACTGACTAACTATAACGGACTATAAAAACCTCATTTAAAAGCAGATTTTCGCACTATCAAGAACATATTCATATGCATAATTATGTCTGAGATAAATATAGAAGTCTGTAATAAAAGAAACACGTGAAAAAACAAAATTTATAAAATATTGGTCAACCAAGAGTTCAAGTTCAAGTAATCATAATGGAATCTGTGGTCAAATGAAGTTATAATCTTTGTCAACCTAGCTGTTTGGTCTGTGTTTGTCGACTGAGTATTAATGTTCTGTGGTCAACTGTCATTGAATCTGCTGGGGTCATAGAGGTATTATGGCTGGGGTTGTCTATGCATTGTCTTATAAATTTGACAGAAGAGCGATGTTTTCAACTCAGACCAATAATCCCATCTCAGATGAATGATCCAATAGATGGACAGTTAAAATAGCAAGGACATGCACTATTTTTATACTCTTTTTACTTATGTGCTTGGTAGGTTGCTAAAAAGAGACAATTCCATAATGCCTCTTTCGAAAATTAGTAGGTTGTCACAAGGTTCGATTATGCTAGTGATGAGCTGGAGTCGATTAGATTCGACGATTAACATTAACTAGTTGGGTGACTGAACTTTCCTCGTTATTTTTTTTGGTAAATACATTTTCTAAAAATGAATCCTAGCTAGATCAATTTATCGCCCTCAAAACCTCCCGTATACTCATGAAAATCGTTCGAGCCGTTTTCGAGATTCAGATTATATAGAAATATAATATATAGTTATATACCTATACAAAAATTGCTCGTTTAAAGGTATAAATAAATAATAATATATAATAAATATAAAAGATAAAATATTGTTTACCCAACCATTATTATAGTTTCTTCAGCAAGAGGAAGTGACACTATTCTTGGCTAGCAAAAGCCACTATTAATTATCCGGAAAAAACATCGCGTGATTCGCGGATAAATTAAAAATTGTAGCATAACCACAGCGTAACCCAAAATTTTGGGTTATGAGAATTTTACACTACTGCCTACAAACCACCATAACTTCTGAAGAGACTTGGACATATCTAGACTTTTTATTACTGGATATGAAAGAAAACTTCATTTTATTTTTAAAATAGTTTATTATAATAATAAATCTGACTGAGCTAACATTGTTTTGCCATTTGAAATATAAAAAATAGCTTACAACCTATACTTACATCTAAAGAATGTACCCAAAAAACTTCAGAGAAATCGCTCAAGCAGTTTCGAAGGGGTTTGGTTACAAACATACAAACACTGACACGACAATGTTATATATTACGACGACTAGTTAACGCCTCAAACGTTGTTTTGCCATATATTTTTCATTCAGTCGCGTTACTCTTTTTGTGAGGGTATTGATTTTCTTAAGGCGGCGTTTCGAAACATTTTTAAAATATTCTACTTTTTTTCTAATATTTGTATTCTTTTATAAGACTCATCTTCAGTATTAGTGCCACATGTACACGAAAGTTTTCTTTTCAAAATATTTGGCTCAGCCATATTGTTCAACACCTCTCTGGGGTTTGGTGATGGTGTTTCCTATAACAAACAACAACTATTAAAAACTGTTCGTACACGAAAGTTTAAAAAATTTCGTCCTCAAATCTTCATCCTTAGGAAATCTAGAGTATTTATTTATTCTAATTACAGATATATTGACACTATCGATATAGTGAATTTTCACTACACTAATAACCTAAAATTGCATTTTCCGAAATATTTAAAAAATATTTTAATTACCGTAAACCATCTTGTAATTGGGTGTTTACCCGGACGTTTACTAAATTGCGCTTCTTCTTTGCATCTTTCTGAGCAAAATACTTACTTCTATAATATGAAAAAAAAGCTTAAAACGTACCGATGCAATCCAACTGATTTATTTTCGTTTTCTTTCTGTGAGATACGTGTTTTGCAACCCTCTACCGAATAAGACATTTTTAATCATCTCACATTATACTTAAATTTATATACAAATCTCAATTTTTTCACATTTTTTCACAAGAAAATCTAAATAATCTTTTCAGCACTTCTCACGAAACATCAACAAATATTATGAGACAAAATTAAATATATACGACGACTGAGGTAATTCGACCAGAAACGCGAATACTTTTTAAATTGGCAGTATTAAAAGGTTGCAAATGGTTGCAAAATATTTGGACCTTGTGACATGTCAAAAAAAATAAAAACTGACACCTGATTTTTGTCTCACTCACACTAATACTGATACTATTTAGAAACTTGAATAAGATATACGTTTACTTTGTTTTATTTTAGCCTTGTGTCTATGGGATTATTGGTCTGAGAATCCCATAGACACAAGGCTAAAATAAAACAAAGTAAACGTATATCTTATTCAAGTTTCTAAATAGTATCAGTATTAGTGTGAGTGAGACAAAAATCAGGTGTCAGTTTTTATTTTTTTTGACATGTCACAAGGTCCAATTATTTTGCAACCATTTGCAACCTTTTAATACTGCCAATTTTAAAAGTATTTGCGTTTCTGGTCGAATTACCTCAGTCGTCGTATATATTTAATTTTGTCTCATAATATTTGTTGATGTTTCGTGAGAAGTGCTGAAAAGATTATTTAGATTTTCTTGTGAAAAAATGTGAAAAAATTGAGATTTGTATATAAATTTAAGTATAATGTGAGATGATTAAAAATGTCTTGTTCGGTAGAGGGTTGCAAAACACGTATCTCACAGAAAGAAAACGAAAATAAATCAGTTGGATTGCATCGGTAAGTTTAAAGCTATTTTTTTCATATTATAGAAGTAAGTATTTTGCTCAGAAAAATGTAAAGAAGAGGCGCAATTTAGTAAACGTCCGGGTAAACACCCAATTACAAGATGGTTTACGGTAATTAAAATTTTTTTAAATATTTCGGAAAACGCAATTTTAGGTTATTAGTGTTGTGAAATTTAACTATATCGATAGTGAATAAATAAATACTCTTTAGATTTCCTAAGGATGAAGATTTGAGGACGAAATTTTTTAAACTTTCGTGTACGAACATTTTTTAATAGTTGTTGTTTGTTATAGGAAACACCATCACCAAACCCCAGAGAGGTGTTGAACAATATGGCTGAGCCAAATATTTTGAAAAGAAAACTTTCGTGTACATGTGGCACTAATACTGAAGATTAGTCTTATAAAAGAATACAAATATTAGAAAAAAAGTAGAATATTTTAAAAATGGTTCGAAACGCCGCCTTAAGAAAATCAATACCCTTACAAAAAGAGTAACGCGACTGAATGAAAAATATATGGCAAAACAACGTTTGAGGCGTTAACTAGTCATCGTAATATATAACATTGTCGTGTCAGTGTTTGTATGTTTGTAACCAAACCCCTTCAAAACTGCTTGAGCGATGTCTCTGAAGTTTTTTGGGTACATTCTTTAGATGTAAGTATAGGTTGTAAGCTATTTTTTATATTTTAAATGGCAAAACAATGTTAGCTCAGTCAGATTTATTAGGTATTATAATAAACTATTTTAAAAATAAAATGAAGTTTTCTTTCATATCCAGTAATAAAAAGTCTAGATATGTCCAAGTCTCTTCAGAAGTTATGGTGGTTTGTAGGCAGTAGTGTAAAATTCTCATAACCCAAAATTTTGGGTAACGCTGTGGTTATGCTACAATTTTTAATTTATCCGCGAATCACGCGATGTTTTTTCCGGATAATTAATAGTGGCTTTTGCTAGCCAAGAATAGTGTCACTTCCTCTTGCTGAAGAAACTATAATAATGGTTAGGTAAACAATATTTTATCTTTTATATTTATTATATATTATTATTATTATTTATTTATACCTTTAAACGAGCAATTTTTGTATAGGTATATAACTATATATATTTCTATATAATCTGAATCTCGAAAACGGCTCGAACGATTTTCATGAAATTTAGTATACGGGAGGTTTTGAGGGCGATCAATTGATCTAGCTAGGATTCATTTTTAGAAAATGTATTTACCAAAAAAAAATAACGAGCAAAGTTCAGTCACCCAACTAGTTAATGTTAATCGTCGAATCTAATCGACTCCAGAGGGCTTATTCTGTAACGTACAGTTTGTTAGTTAGTAACCCTGACTGAGTTATTAACTAAGAAAACGGAGGCAAAAATCCTATTTTTGTATTCTTTTTGCACAAGTTAGCAGTTAGCATGGTATGTTGACATGATACCCAACCAACCTAGGTTGATAACTTGTGCAAATTTAATGCAAAAATAGGATTTTTGCCTCCGTTTTCTTAGTTAATAACTGAGTCAGAGTTACTAACTAACAAACTGTACGTTACAGAATCAGCCCTCAGCTCATCACTAGCATAATCGAACCTTGTGACAACCTACTAATTTTCGAAAGAGGCATTATGGAATTGTCTCTTTTTAGCAACCTACCAAGCACATAAGTAAAAAGAGTACAAAAATAGTGCATGTCGTTGCTATTTTAACTGTCCATCTATTGGATCATTCATCTGAGGTTTTCAATGTATTTAATACCTCTATGGTTTTCAATGTGGTCTGTGGTTTTCAATCATAGTGTTATCTATGGTTTTCAAAAAAAACTTTGTTTTCATTTCACAAATTTACTTTTAGTTTTCCGGTTTTCAGAGGGTTTTCACTTTTCTCTCTTTCTCGAACCTATTTCTGAAATTAAACTAAATAAATTCATAGAAAGCACTAAAACTTTTTTTTACCCTCAAAGTAACCTCAACATTTGTTATCCTTTACCACGTCCATCCCCACTACGCGTCATTACGTAATACGTCCGACCGGATTCCGGCTGCCGGACGCTTCGGGATTTTTGCTGGCGCATGCCGCAGTATATCTTAAATCACTCGTTTTCTATTGATTATTTAATTCTAACAAAAATTTAACAAAAACTTGATTAGGTAATCTATTTTCTGTAAATTTAAGAGTCATTGGTAATGAATTTTAGCCAAGCTGATACCCAAAATAGACGGGACGGGTCCTCAGGGTACTATTTCATTGAATTATTCAAAGACCACCATGTCTATAACCATTTCTAAACTAAAGTATATTGTTTAATTTACACCTTATACCTTTAGCAATAAGAAACACAAAAAATATCGTAGGTCTTCATACATTTTTTCGTCACATTGGTCGTTTTTGTAATGGGGTACAAAAGAGTACAAAAAAACGCCCTCTCAAACGACCGGATTTACCAAAGACTAATAATATTAAGGCGACTTTCAACGGTCGTATTTGCTGTCTCATTTCATTGACATTAGTTTAGAACAAGATAAAAAAGGTCGACTATAGATCAGTAAACACTGTAGAAGGAAATATGAAGAGGCGAAATTCGCGCGTCCGCCGACCGGAATCCGGTCGCGGGACGCGCGAGGCCCAAAGTGACATCGACCGGAATCCGGTCGCTCGACGCTTTAAGGGTTATCTGAACTAATAGTGCGGTGTAAATATTTCTTTAAATTGTTCTGGGGGCCTATTCTGTATCTCAGTGATGATCACTCAGTGACCTTCACCGGCAAAATTGTCTATGGAATGACCATCAAACACAGATTTTGCTTTCCGTATCTCTCAGTGCCTTTCAGACGTGACGTCACGGTGACCATCATTTGTCATAGCCACCGACACAGATTACATAGGAAATTATATACTACTTTGACAGTAATCTTCGTATCGATATGTATGTACTTTGTATTCTGTAAGCGAAAGTGACCATCAAATGAAAGTCATTGACCTTTTCGGTGACTTTACGAAAGACACTAATAAGTATTAGTGTTCATGAGATTTTCGGTGATCATCATTATAACCCGACTACTATAAAGGTACGTAAAAGCCCTTCTATGTATAGTGATCTAATTTCTATCTATTTTAGAAGTATTATATTCGACCACTATTGTCAAACAGCATAGAGCCATGTGAAGTGCTACTTTTACCTGCGAAATTCAAACATTAATCCAATTTTGTGTTGAACTTTTTAACATAAAAAAGTAATGAACTTTAACATAATAAATATTATTCAGGGATCGCATTTATTATGTTTTGTGAAATATTTAAATTGTTGTTATTAAAAACAAAAAGTTTCATCTAATCTCGTTTGCTCTTAATCTGTCGTGAAAATTTTCATTGCAGAATTAATATGGCTCACGCCTATTTGTTGGCGCTTGCTGAAGAGCGACGCAAACAAAACTTGCTCAAGATATATAGGCGCCGACTGCGGGACAAGAGTGACCCATTACAACTCACGGAAATTGAATTCCGTGCCAATTTCCGTCTCAGCAAATCGGGATTCCAACAAGTTCTAGCAGAATTAACACCCTATCTGCCACAAATGAGGAGAACAACGGCTGTAAGCAACGAAATAAAAGTAAGTTGCCTATTGACATATTATATTATATTAGCTTTTCCCGCGGCTCCGCCCGCGTTAAATTCGATTTTTTACTAATCCCGAGAAAAAATTGAATTTCCTTTTCGATACCTTTACGCCTACTTTCAGGAAAGATTGTCAAAGTAATCTACCTATAGCTGTAGCTATAGATTACTGTTGAAAATAAGGGTTTTTTAAATATCCCATGGGAACTATGGATTTTACCGGGATAAAAAGTAGCCTTTACACCTACTTTCAGGAAAGATTGTCTAAGTAATCTACCTATAGCTGTAGCTATAGATTACTGTTGAAAATTAAGGTTTTTTAAATGTCCCATGGTAACTATGGATTTTACCAGGATAAAAAGTAGCCTATGTTTTAATTATAAGCTATCTATGTTCCAAATTTCAGCCAAATCGGTTCAGTAGTTGCGGCGTGAAAGAGTAACAAACATACACACTTACACACACACACAAACTTTCGCCTTATAGTTAGATACACATACATATTAGTGTGAAATTCATATTGGGCTATAATCCACTTCCAAATCTTCATTTGGAAGAGGGTTATGGCCTCTAATAATTCTCATCTCCATTCCAAATTTTGGCCAAAATCGGTTCAGTAGTTGCAACATGGAGTAACAACACACCACACACAAACTTTGGCCTTTTACAGGTTTCATATTGAACTAAGAATGTTATGTAATTCATTTTGTATAATTATTACAGATTTTGGCAGTTTTAAATTTTTATGCTAATGGGTCATACCAACGGAATTTGGGCGCCTCAATACATAATACTATGTCCCAACCGAAATTTAGTAGGTGCCTACATGAGGTCACCAATGCACTCAATGTGCATGAAGTACTTTAAAAATATATTAAGTTTCCTGTGTCCCAAATACAAAGGGAAATCATTATGAATGAGTAAGTATAATTAATAATCATTATGAATGAATAGGAATATCTTAAAGTAATTGAAACAGTAATCTTTTCTTTAGTAAAATACATTAGGTTCAGGATTGTACACTTTCTTGTTTAATTGATTATAATGTAATTACTAATTTAATATTTATATTTTCATTTTATTCTTTTAGCTTTATGAGCAAATTCAGTTTCCCCGGAACTGTAGGGTGCATTGATGGCACTCATGTGGCCATAATCAGGCCTGTTGAGCATGAAGAGACATATTTTAATAGAAAAAATTATCATTCTTTAAATGTTTTGATAGTAAGTTCCTACCTATATGAATACTATAAGATATTATTTACATCAAAATGTAAATAGATATACTTATTCATATTTAAATTTCAGATTTGTGATGCTCAGTTAAATATAACACATGTCGATGCATCATATGGTGGTGCAGCGCACGACTCCTTTGTGTGGAACCAAAGTTCCATAAAACCTATCATGGAAGAACTTCCAAACAGGGAGCGCTGTTGGCTACTTGGCATGTATCTTCCTACTTTATTTAATTCCTTATATTATGTATATGATAATTATTTTTTATTATTCTAATGAAGTAAACCTATGTCAATGGAAGAAACATCAATTTTCAAAAATTAAAATTCATTAGTAATTTCACTAATGAATTTTAATTTTTGCTAAAACTTAAAAAGTAGCTTCACCAATTTTCATGATCGGTTTAAGTGGGTCCTTTGATGGTTAAGAAAGAGTAGGACAAAAACTAGGAAGTCGCAGGAAGTTAATTTTATTTTTAAAGCTGCTACTTTGATAGAAGTTAATAGATCAATTAATGTTTTAGGTGATTCTGGATATGCACAAAGACCTTACATGATGACACCAATTTTAGGCGCTGCTCCAGGAACACCTGAAGAGTATTATACGGATTTGCACTGTAAAGCCAGAAGCACAGTGGAACGGTGCATTGGTGTACTAAAGGCACGTTGGCGATGTTTGTTAGGACACAGAGTGTTACACTATGACCCAATTACTGCTGGCAAAATAGTGAACGCCTGTGTTGTTCTACATAATATTGCCAATGCACAGAATGTTGAAGTGCCTGCATTTGATGACGAAGACCTTCAGCAGCTTCGCCTTGGACTCCACAGTGACCAAAATGCAGAAGTGATTAATGATAACACAAGATCTTTGCTTGTACAAAGGCTGTGGGAGGCAAGAAGATAATTCCAAATTATTTCATTGCTGCATCTATTTTTTTATTTAATGTAGGCTAGCGCTTGACTGTGATCACACCTGATGGTAAGTTATGATACAGTCTAAGGTGAAGCACCGTTGCCTAGGACATGCCTATTCGCTCTTAATTTGAAGGTGCCCAAGTTGTAGGTGGCGAAAAAGACAGAGGCTGGAAGGGTGTTCCAGACCTTTGCAGTACATAATTAGGAACGAGGAATCAAACCTCTTCATACATGTCTTTGGTACGTCAACTATATATGGTTGAAAGCCTTTACGATGCCTTGCAGTTCTATGGTAAAATGGTGACAGGAGAACCAAATTAAATAGTTTCTGAGCACACTCCGAAATATACTCTATAGAACATTGACAGTTAGGCAAACTTAACGATCTTCAAGGTTCTTTTTGTTGACCAGTGCCTGGTTGCCGATGAGTCTTCTAGCACAGTTATCCACCAAATCATCAAGTTGGTACTGACAGCAGAGCCGTCCCATAAATGGCTACAGTACTCCATGCATGATCGAAAGCATAGCTGTGTGTGCTGGTATAAAGTGAGGAGCTGTTCCGGCGTGAAGAACTGCTTAAAGTTGTTTAAGATTCAAAGTGTTTTGCCAGTAGTTTTTGTCTTGGATTTGATGCATCGGCCGAAGTTGAGTTTGGATGATGAAAATTAAAGATTTAAAATATTTTATAATATTATATTTGTGTATTTTAATAAATCTTTTATGAAAATTCTTTGATTCTTTGATTTAAGTACTCACTTACCAAAAAAAAAAAGAAATATATAGACATTCAAATAAACTCAATATAAAATAATAAACCAACAATCAAGTATTGCTATCCCAGTAACATATTATAAACAACAAAAAAATAAACAAACTTTCGAAATTTTAATTATTCATATCTCTATAAATTAAAAAACAATCAGTTTTCAACAATCATATGAGACCCATGTGTGTTATTGTTCACTCACAATCTCAGTGAATACAGTTATGCAAGTTTATGAGAAGCAAAGAACTATCCTATTTTAAACCAAGTACCTAATATAATTATAATATTACTTTTACTGAACATTAATAAAAATCAGCCTTTAATCAATATCTAATAAAGTAGATAGTATTGTGATAATATTAATATTATAGTATAATCTTCCATATATAAAATAAAGTTGTGTTAGTTACACTATTTATAACTCACAGCTTTACCGATATGGCTGAAAATTGGTGAGGAGGTAGCTTAGAGCCAGGAGGTAGCTTAGAACATAGGATACTATTTATTCTGTTCAACAGTGAGAAAAAAATTATATGGCAAACAACGTTTGCCGGGTCAGCTAGTAATTAATATAATACCTTTAATCTAAACTACACTACACCACACTACTACTTTATAGGTATTACTTACAGTAACAATCCTTTAATCACACCATCATCAGCCTTTAATAAACAAGATATATAACAATAAGTAATAAAATGCTAAAATGCACTTAATCAGAGTTGGAAGCACTGGGAGTTGGAAGGAGTTTGTTTAAAGTCTCTTTAATCTCCTTCACCTCACTTAAAAGTGCCTCCAGTGTGGCTGCTATTTTTGACTCTACTTCCATGCGCCGGTTTTCAAAATCTAGGGCCCATTGGGGCACAACTAATGCGGCCCTACCTGAAAATATAGAAAATTATCAAGAGAAGTTATAATTAAAAAATGTATACACATTCTTTCCACACATGCCTACTATTGAAAGCAGTTGAATCATTTTTGATGGAACTCACTGTTCCTTGAAGTTGACGTAAGTGTAAGCCAATAAAAAAAAGAAAATATTATATTGAGGTTCAATTACATAGAAGGTTGAAGTCAGTTGAAAATAAAAAAATACATAAATAATTCTAATAAATTAAATTACTGACGTCTCTGTCGCCTTGAACTTGTGTGACGACTGCGTTGTGGCAGATCAGCCTGACGATCTGATACTTGAGGATCAGTAGGGGCAGCATTTGCATCTACAACAACGTATAAAACACTATAATAAACATAATTTTCGATATGAACTATTTATGCATCGATGTATGATTTATGCATGAAATTATTTTAAATTCTAGTAAGTAGTTACTAACTGTACTCCTGCAGGCTGAGCGCTTGAGTGTTAGTGCTCACATCAGCAAGTGGACTCTCAAGCTGAGATGTTGCCACTGCAGAAGTAGCAAGCTCTATGCTGGGTTGGGACATCTCTTCAGACGAATTAACCGCAAATAAATTTTCGTCCAGCCACTCTTCTGGCATAGGAGTCTCAACAGCTGTCGATTGAGTGCCTTGTGTCTGCAAAATATATTACATTAATACCTATATGATTCTAAGTAACAACATTTCAAGACAAAAGAATATAATTTTGCAAATAATAAAATACTTGTATTGGACTTGGAAGTCTAACACTTGGCTCTCCGTGGACTGCAGCAGGGCCAATTAGTTCAAGTATCCTTTTTTCTAGATCACTCAAGGCAGCAAATCTACTGGGCCCTCCTCCTGTGCCCCTTTCATGGCGTCGTTGATTTGCAGCCTTGTTTTTGGTTTTAGCTTTTAACTCGATCCAGTACTAAGTGGACAAAACACAATCATTAGTTACACAAAAGTATAACATTTTCAAGTACAGTCAAACATAGATAAGTGAAAGCTCAAGGAACAGCAATCTCTTTTTCTCTTCTAGAGATATCTCACTAACCCGAGTTCCTAGCGAGTTACAGGAGGATCTATCTCACTTATAGAGGATCTATAAAATATCACTAATATGTGCGTGATTCTGCATTCTAACAGGCACTTATCAATGTCAGGGGAAACTCTTCTACTTTTAATAGAATACAATATGTTCCTTGAACACATATAAAACAATGATAGGACCTTGCAAATACTCTCACTAATATAGTCTCGCTTACCCAGTTCTCATTTTATTTGCCAGGGAAAGAAAGTATTTATTATGCTCTAGAGTTTTTGAGAGGATGTTCTATGTGTGTGAAGCCCATGGCGCGTTAACTTACTCGTTTCCATTCATTGGGAGTCTTAGTAGCACCTTCTGCGACTGAATTCAGCCGAAGGGCTATAGCTTCCCAAGCCCTTCGTGCCGACTGATTTGCCATAGCCCCGGCGAATCGCCCCGAGGCGATGTCCCTGTTGCTTTCGGCAAATTCAATAAGCAACTCAAGTTGCCGTACGGACAGCTTTCTTCGCGCTGGCATCCTAAATTATAAAAATAAATCACACCTCTTTTATAATTTTATACTCTAGACTCCACTGAGAAAATAAAGGAAAACGAAATTTAATAGGTACTAACCTAACCTACCTTATATTTTTTATGTAGTATTAATTTTAATAGTAAAATTATTATTTTAAAGTCGTTCAAATAGACCATAAAAATTTAAACTTTTATCTTTATTGAGAACCGTTAAGTGAAACTGTCAAACGCAAGTTAAATATAAGTTATAAGTCGTACAAAGTAAAAAGGTTCTTATAATTCTACTGTACCAATGCATGGATAGTGCTTTTTAACTTAGTTGCATAAAGTCGATAGCCACCGGCGATCTTTGGAAAGCCACTATGACACGATGAGCACCGAATAAGATACAGAATGCAAAAATGTCATATCCACCGAGTGGCTTTCAAAGTCGGTGGCCATGAATTCAGTGATCATCACTGCAAATGTCAAAAATATGGAATAGGCCCCCTGTTCTGTGTTGTTTTTTGAAAAGAAACTTGAACAATGGAAATGAATGGTCTGAATGAATCTTCGGGTCAGGTAGGATTGTATAAATCCTAAATTTTGGATTTCTTTGTCAGGGTACCATCCGGGCGCGAAAATTTCAATTTTATTTAGTTTTATGCTAATACTGGGCTAATTGTGTATCGTAGGCTGAGTTTCGCGAGCATAATATTTATGCCTACATGTTTTAAATAAAAACTTTGCTTTAAAATACGTAGATATTTAGTTCATATTGGTTCCCGATAGCTCCAAATCAGGGAAACTCCAAAAAATCTAAATTTCGAGGAATTTAGGAATTTTCGAGGAAAGTTTTTGTTAAAAATATATAGATGCGTAAATATTGTGCTCGCAAAAGTCATTGCCATAATTTTGCCACCTAGCACCTACAATGTGTAGTAAGTCTAGTGTCTAATGTAGTAAGTGGAAATGTCCGTCTTTGGAATTTGAAGGATTCATCTAAAATGTATATTTCAGTTTTGCATGATATGTCTGGACACACACAGTAAACTCTACCCGGCGAGCAAACATAATTTAGATATGGAATATGAGAGTTTAACTGGAATTTTAGTAAGTAATTTTTACTTTGCCTCTGAGTACTTGAGTAGACTTGGGTAAGGGTTTTGAAATCGATTGTCTTGAATATTTCTTAAAACATGATATATACATAACCCTCTTATAATCTTTTTCTGGGTGGTTATAAAAGCAAATAACCACTCGGAAGGATGGCGGGGCTTCCAAGGCTCTCATTTAATCCATCTCAATCTTCTTTGTCACCTATCTGTTATCCGATATCAAGGTGCCCTCAAGTACCAAACTCGCTTCGCTTGCTCTTGTATTCTAAGTTATTTGTGACCATAAACTTCTGTGAACGGTTATAAAGCCTTCGGCCTTGTGCTAGCTTGGTAACTCTTTAGCGTTCACTCTTTGCTTTAACCCTCTTAAAAGCTCGGCTTCAAATGAAGGAGACTCAATTTAAAGCTCCATCCTAGACTTGTTCTAAATAACAAAGAATGATTATATAAGACAAAAATTGTTAAATTATGCATGTATATTGCAATTTCATATGACAAACTGCAACGTTTCATCTTGAGTTGAGTCTAATGCTTAGTAATTTCCATCAGTGGAATTCATCTGGGTGGATATACAATCTGTCTTAAAGTACCCTATGTGTCATATTGATTTTAAGCTGCTAAGAGCTTATATGAGGTCACCTTTTTTTCACACTACAAGTTAGTAATGAGGATCAGTAACGTTATAGCAAATTCAATATAGCTAGTATCTACGTTATTCTCTATGACATAATAATGATATTCCTTTTTGAATTATCCAAATCGGACAATTACTTACGAAGATATTAAGTATTAAACATACGCGGTTTCTGCTGCCTAAATTCAAGGCGCGCGAATGCGTGTGACGTCACACCAACGGTCGAAGCTAGTTAGCAGTTGGCAGCGATAAGGCGCGCGAGTGTTTCATTGTTTAATTGTGTCTTTAAAACAAATTAAGTGTTCGATTTGTATCTAATTCACTTTTCTAACTATGTATAAATATTGTATAGTGCCAAAATGTACAAATACTTCTTTTAAAACGCCCGAAAAACTCTTTTTAAAGGATAAGATAGATAGGTATCAAATCGCACTATTACATACGCACAAAGCTGCCTCGAAATGAGTGAATCAACGCGATTTTGATACTTTGATATCACAGATTACAATCTGTGTTTGATATAAAATTTTATATTTTGTCATTTATTTTATTAGGACGAAATAACTTAGTCGTTCTAAGATCCTTTTCGGAGGATATCAGGCAGGGGGCTAGGCGAAAAAAAGTGTTATTGATAATTATAACTTGATCATTATTGTTAGTCCGCCATATTCATTTAGTTGGTCGCAATTTCAAAGGTAATAAGACTTATGAGCAATATCTCGCTGCTCGCGATGCAATAAAACGGGGAAACAGGGCGTCGCCTGTTGG
Organism: Coenonympha arcania; assembly: GCA_036785405.1. Lineage (NCBI taxonomy): Eukaryota > Metazoa > Arthropoda > Insecta > Lepidoptera > Nymphalidae > Coenonympha > Coenonympha arcania. The sequence continues at coordinate 7,703,925 of CM072081.1, forward strand.
CCCGGCCCTGTTGCCCTGTTACGGTAACAGCGTGCGGTGTTGGTTACGGTAACATAACAGTGCGCGGTTTCGGTGACGGTAACAGTGTGCGGTGTCGGTTACGGTAACAGTGTGCGGTGTCGGTTACGGTAACAGTGTGTGGTGTCGGTTACGGTAACATAACAGTGTGCGGTGTCGGTTACGGTAACAGTGTGCGGTATCTATTACGGTATCAGTGCGGTGTCGATTACGGTTACAACGTGCGGTATCGGTTACGGTAACATAACAGTGTGCAGTGTCGGTTACGGTAACAGGATGTGGTGTCGGTTACGGTAACAGTGTGCGGTTTCGGTTACGGTGGCAGTGTGAGGTGTCGGTGTTTTCTGTTACCGTAACCGAGACCGCACACTGTTACCGTAACCGACACGCACACTGTTACCGTAATAGATACCGCACACTGTTACCATAACCGACACCGCACACTGTTACCGTTGTCCGTTACCTACACCGCGCACTGTTATGTTACCGTAACCGACACCGCACGTTGTTACCGTAACCGACACCGCACACTGTTACCGTAATAGATACCGCACACTGTTACCATAACCGACACCGCACACTGTTACCGTTACCTACACCGCGCACTGTTATGTTACCGTAACCGACACCGCACGTTGTTACCGTAACCGACACCGCACACTGTTACCGTAACCGACACGCACACTGTAATGTTACCGTAACCGACACCGCACGTTGTAACCGTAACCGACACCGCACACTGTTACCGTAATAGATACCGCACACTGTTACCATAACCGACACCGCACACTGTTACCGTTACCTACACCGCGCACTGTTATGTTACCGTAACCGACACCGCACGTTGTTACCGTAACCGACACCGCACACTGTTACCGTCACCGACACCGCGCACTGTTATGTTACCGTAACCAACACCGCACGCTGTTACCGTAACAGGGCAACAGGGCCAACAGGCGACGCCCTGTTTCCCCGTTTTATTGCATCGCGAGCAGCGAGATATTGCTCATAAGTCTTATTACCTTTGAAATTGCGACCAACTAAATGAATATGGCGGACTAACAATAATGATCAAGTTATAATTTTCAGTAACACTTTTTTTCGCCTAGCCCCCTGCCTGATATCCTCCGAAAAGGATCTTAGAACGACTAAGTTATTTCGTTCTAATAAAATAAATGGCAAAATATAAAATTTTATATCAAACACAGATTGTAATCTGTGATATCAAAGTATCAAAATCGCGTTGATTCACTCATTTCGAGGCAGCTTTGTGCGTATGTAATAGTGCGATTTGATACCTATCTATTTTATCCTTTAAAAAGAGTTTTTCGGGCGTTTTAAAAGAAGTATTTGTACATTTTGGCACTATACAATATTTATACATAGTTAGAAAAGTGAATTAGATACAAATCGAACACTTAATTTGTTTTAAAGACACAATTAAACAATGAAACACTCGCGCGCCTTATCGCTGCCAACTGCTAACTAGCTTCGACCGTTGGTGTGACGTCACAGCCTACCGCGTCAGCCCGTCAGTGAACTTCGCTAGGAATTTGTTCATAACTTCCTCAGTTTTTGTCGTAGAAAAAAAATTTTTGCACTGTATGTTAAGGATTTCTTAGCTCTATAAATCTGCATTGTCAGTTAAAAACGTTACTGATCCTCATTGACTTTGACCTCATCTGATGGTGAGTGTCGGTGCAGTAGAAGATTTTATTGTTCCAACTTGGGAGCAGTATCGCTCATCATCAATCAAAGCGTGCACTACTGCGACAGGGAGTTTGTCAAAAATCTACAATAACATTCCACAGTAATGGTGATAAGATATCACCCTAAAGAAGACCTAGGCATGGAAGCAGCTCTATTACCATTCCTAAAACTATTCTCAGTTTGTCTTATGTATAGTATTATGAAGAGGTTGAAATAAAAGTTGAGAAGCAGAAACATTTTCTAATTACCACCATTTTGTTTAAGTTGGCCCATGCATTTTTCCTCACACCAATGTTCTGCAGCGAGTGTGCTCGTAGGCTGAACAATTGTTGCAAGTTCAGAGACAAGAGTCTGAGAGCCTACCAGCTGCTGTCGGAGCTAGTTCAGAGTAATGGAGTGGTGAGAAACTCTTACATTATCTACATCAACCTGCAAAGTAGCTAATAGAAGCAGGTGTAACTTTGGGGAATGCTAGTGGTTTTATTTACAAACAATACGTTTTTAGTTGTCGCCGCAGACGCTGTCGTCGGTGGACCGCGCACACTGTCAACTAATATCCAGCGTAGTAAAAAAGACATTTGAGCCCAACCACTGTGACCTTTATGTGACGGAGGACACTGAGAGTATCAACAAGGTTTCTTCATTTTCACTCTATATCCTTTACACGTTAGTACTTGATTGCGGTCTATGACACTAAACAATCATTTCATTAATTATTTAAAGGTTCATATGAAAAATGCAGAAATCGATTCACACGGAAACTTGGATTTAAAGTGTGAAATTGATTGTGATCTTGAGTTAAAATCTGGCGACATTTGTGATGATACTGCGGAGTTTACAGCAGATGACGTCAATACCGACGTAGAAATAACTAATGACGATGCAAAAGTTGTAAATGTTGTGTATATTGATGATTCTTCAAACGGTGATCTTCATAATTATGAAAATAATATGCATGGTGTAGAGCAAAGCAACACAAATAAGAGTCATGAAAATCAACGAAAAATACTGAATAATAACAAAACCACAGCTGTAACGAACGCTGATGCTGAATGGTTGAATGATATGGATGACGACATTGATATTGATTTCGATATAAACGAAGATATACAACACGCTGCGAACGACGTAAATAGTAGTGATGGAAACATGAAAAAGCCAACGTACGCTAATATCAATGACAATAACAAAGATATTCTCAATAAAAACGCTGATGCTTCCAAATTTATTGACGTTACAGGTGATAATGTTAACAAAGTACGTGTTATCGATGATGAAATTGGTGTAATATCTTTAGATGATGATATCAATGAAACTGTAGTGAACAATAACGAATATGGTAATGACATGAGATTTGGAAACAAAAACATATGTAATCAAGATAAAGTTAATGACAATAAAACTATTGCTAATATAGTTAGTCAAAATAATATGATACTTGTAAGAGACTCAGACAAGCGAAGTGTTTCAAAAGGAACAGACAAGCGATGTGTTTTAAACGGACCCCATGGTACGACTCATGTTTCAGTTAAAAAACGAGCTGCTAAAAGGAAGCAACCACAATCTGATGAAAAAGAACCCCAGAGAACGAGAAGTAGAAAGAAAATAATGCTACCAGAGAAAAAAGAAGGTATTTTTTTTTACTGTAACCTATCACACTAATATTAGTTGTAGGACTCTTACAAACTATCATACATTCTTCGAAAAAAGTACTATACAACTAGGCATTGATGAACTTACGTGTGTTTGCCTCGGGTTCGCCTCAGGGGCTCATCCATAAATAACATCTTGAATTTCATGATTTTTTGTCCCACCCCCCGCCCTTGTCACAGCTGGTCACATTTGTGAGACGTCCCTAGTGTGACGTCACATATTTTGCAAATTTACATTAGGTATTATTGAATGAAAACAGCGGTTTCGAAATCAGTTCAGTCAGACGGCAGGTTCGCTACGGCCATTCGGTCGTATTCGTCGTCTTCTTGCTGGGTACGGCATTTCCTTCTTTATTTCAGAACCGAAGTATAAAAACATCAAATGGTTCAGGAGAATTGAACGGAGTCCCGAGGAGCAAGTAGCTGACTGGATACAGAGACAGGAGAGCGAGAGATACAGAGACGCTCCCTACAGATGTACTGATTGCTACAAATACTTCAATTTTAAGAAAACTTATGACTGGCATATGGAGAAACATACCGATGTATGTATTTTTGAACCAAAGTTTCGCATAGTAGGGGAGCCCACGATGCTTAGGCCCGGTTTCCACCAAAGCGGAGCGGAGCGGAGCTGTGTTTCGGTAGTTACTCGAGCGTCGTGAGGACCTATTGCATTGCAAAAATGAGGTGCTAAAATGAAAAAGTGGTTATATGAAGTTTGCCGTTTCGGTGTTGGGGAAAGCTAATACAGGTGTTCAAAAAAATAAAAATTTGTTCATGAAAGTATACTCGAGTGCATCAGATTTTTATACATAGACGCTTCTTCTTGATATGCTTGTCGTTCTGAATCCTGACCCAGACAATTAAGGCAAGGAATTTCCTTAATCTGCCGGTTTAAAAATAAATTTTTCAAACCAGCAGATTAAGAAAACTCCTCGACATAATTGTCAGATTATGGGGTCAGGACGACAAGCACATCAAGATGAAGCGTCTGTATAAAAATCTGATGCACTCGAGAAAAAGTTTTCAGTCTCTACTTTTTTTCATCCACCACTTAAATCGCGTACATCATATAACCTGATTTTTTTAGTATCTAATATTGAAAATCCAATCTGCATGGTCCAATATGTGGGAACACCGCTTACATGAAATAAAATGTTACCGCTTACATGTTTATACAGATTCTTTTCAAACGGCGGATTATAGCAAAACAATTTAAACTGTCCTGCTAATTATAGGTTTTCGCAAAATAACGTTTGCTTCCATTCAATTTCCAAAGTTTCTTTTCGGGGGATATCGATCAGCTAGGTGAAAAAAAATGTATTTTGTGTCGAGACGAAAATGCCGTCAAGATCTAGGAAAATCTATCTATCAGTTGGAACGATTTCGATGCAATTTTTTCATTTGAAAGCCAGTTTCCTTGCAGTGGTTCTTATTTATGTTTTTTTTAATATCGGTCCAGCAGTGTAAAATTTCCAGCTCTTTTCCAAAATGATCTAAGACTTCACTCGTGTCAGTATGATCGTTATAATATGATAATCGTATGTTTTATTTAATTTTTAATTTTATGTTATCTGTAATTTTGCAGAAGTATGGTGCAGTCGAGTGCCACATATGCCGCGTGCGCGCCAGGAGTCGCAAAGCTTTGACAAAGCACCTTCGCACGACGCACAAGTTCCTCCTCCGCTGCACAGAGTGCGCCTTCGTCACTACTAGCGCGTGAGTCGAAGAGATCACCAGGGATATATTGCCCTTAGCCGTATCCCAAGTGACATTTAAGAGGATCAGCACCTTCGCACGACGCACAAGTTCCTCCTCCGCTGCACAGAGTGCGCCTTCGTCACTGCCTGCGCGTGAGTCGAAGAGATCACCAGGGATATATTGCCCTTAGCCGTATCCCAAGTGACATTTAAGAGGATCAGCACCTTCGCACGACGCACAAGTTCCTCCTCCGCTGCACAGAGTGCGCCTTCGTCACTGCCTGCGCGTGAGTCGAAGAGTTCACCAGGGATATATTGCCCTTAGCCGTATCCCAAGTAACGTTTAAGAGGATCAGCACCTTCGCGCGACGCCATCTTATAAGCCACTTGACAGATTAAAAATAGTCTCGCTATACTCTTTCCATTCGTTTATTATCTCTTTGACACATGAAACAGATATAGCAATAGCGAGGGACCAGAAAGAGACCACTTTACCTTTATCTCTCTCCGGTCCCTCGCTATTGCTATATTTGTTTCATGTGTCAAAGAGAAAATAAACGAATGGAAAGAGTATAATTGCGTAGACGAGGCCTGTACATATTGTTTCCTAGGTATGTGTGTCATCCTGACACAGCGCCATCTGTCGACTGGTGGATGAACGTCGTTTCCACTGAGTGTTCCACGACTTTCATGCATTCTTTTTTTTTTTAGTGAAACCGCAACCTGCCACTCGCGATGGCACGATGGCAAGACATACGAATGTCCGCACTGTGGAAAAGTCTTCATGTAAGTACCACCGCTGACTTACTGACCGACTTATTGACTGACTGACTTAAGCTGACATATTTTTAGGGTTCCATAACAAATTGATCATCACAGATGATGTGTTGTGTGTGTGGCCGCTATAATTATATTTTATATTTTTCATTATCATTTTCATTTTCACTAAAAAAAATATTTAAGGGGCTCCCATACGACAAACCTTTTTTTTTGTCTTATGTAGGGTCCCGTACCCCAAGGGTAAAAAAAGGAACCCTATTACGGAGATTTCGCTGTCTGTTCGTCCGTCAGTCTGTCTGTCCAGGCTGTATCATCGATAGATGGAAAAACTAAAAAGTGTTAGGTTTTTTCGTTACGGAATTTCTGGATTCGGTCTCCACGCTCAAGGCCCGCGATAGAATCTATGCAGTAGCTTAAAAATTGTACATTACTGCAGCGTGCAGCAAAATAGCCATTGATGGAACAACATGTAAATGTGGGCCGAGGCGGAGTCGAGGCACACATACGCAGTCCATCAACGCCTACTTGTAGCCAAGGCTTGTACTGTAAATTTCTCAAACAGTGCGTGGAAATTTAAACTGAATACTCGTAATACCTAGGCAGAAATTGCCAAAACCGACATGAGAAGCCATCATTAAAGTGTACATTTGGTTTTTTTTCACAACAGCGTTATATTTGCATGCCAGTTCTAAATTTAAATAAAACCTTTGCTTAGTTGCCTTCTTGGTCGCCATGTATCAGATTGAAAGAACGTCACATGTAAATAACACACACTGCACTACATAATACTCAAATAATAATAATAATAAAAATAGAGTGTGCTCAGGAACTATTTAATTTGGATTTTGGTTCCCCCGTCACCTTTTTACCATAGAACGGCAAGGCATCGAAAAGGCTTCCACCCATACATAGTCGACGTACCAAAGATGCGTACGAAGCGGTTTGATTCCTCGTTCTTGTTACGCACTGCAAAGGCTTGGAATACCCTCCCAGGCAAACAAATAGGCATCTTCTAGGCAAGCGCGTTCCACCATAGACTGTATCATCACTTTCCATCAGGTGTGATCACAGTCAAGCGCTAGCCTATAAAGTGAAAAATAAAGTAAAAAAAATACATCGTGAACTCAATTGTAACAATAATAATCAGAATTTTATTTTGCTTGTATGTGCTTATGACTGCAGGAAACTTACAACATACTACAGCCATGTGCGCCTCGCTCACCCGTCCGATGACAACGTGTGCGCGCTGTGCGGGTACTCCTTCGTCGGCAAACAAGGACTGCGGTGTCACCAGAGGACGGCGCATCGCAACTGCACGCAGGTCAGCACTAGATGAGTGGTGATGTTCAAAGTGATTAATGCTTAATTTTGTAAGCATAATATTTATCGTGCTTATTTTTAAGCATGCTTATTTTTAAAGTTCCAAGTATAGGTAGTTTAAACTACGCGACGCGGATCCGAAATCAGTTCGCGCGCGCGGCGCGCAAACGCTCGCAAGCAACGTCGGCGCGCAGTTTGCTTTCAGCTTTTTTCGATCGGCGCGTTTGCGCGCTTAGTACTTAAAACGCATATTTTTCTATATACGAATCGCGCGCGCGATATGATAGAGAGTAGAGCAAGATTTTAAGCTGAAAGCATTAAGAATCAAATGAGTACCTCAAAAGCTTTTGCTTAGTGATTAATTTATTACGCACGATGATTAATTTTGCTTTCAGCTTTTTTGACCACCACTATAGATGAGTAAGATTCCTGGACGCAAGTGGCTCCGCTTCCATATTATGCGTCCAACATACATAATGAAATGAAAATGAAATGAAAAATATTTATTTGCACATAATAAATAAATAAATAAATAAGCCATTTATTCCCAAAAAAATAAATTTAACATTATTGATTACATTATATAGACTCAATCGTAGTTATAATTATAAACAATCCAAATTTATTATTACATTAATGAATAAAATAACTATATATAAGTCTAACAAAAACATTATTATAGGTTTATTATTATTGATTTTATTTTATTTACTTATTACTTACTACTTTATTTATTTTTGGGCACCCATCTTTGGGTGTAGGCCTCCTCCATCTTACTCCACAGTGGTCTCTCCGTGGCGAGCCTCGTCCATGCGTGCCCTGCGACATCTACAATATCGTCTCTCCATCGAGCACGCGGTCGTCCGCGCGGTCGGGTCTGGTCGCGCGGCCACCAGTGTAGCACGCGCTCGCTCCACCGACCGTCTCTAGTCCGAACCACATGCCCGGCCCATCTCCATTTAAGTTTGCAGGCGAGCTCCGCAGCGTCGATTACCTGTGTCCTCTTGCGAATTTCCTCGTTTCTCAGGCGGTCGATTAATTTTACACCTAACATACTCCGCTCAGCCGCCCGCTGGAACACTTGATTATTTTCTATTATTCGCTTTGTCAGCGCCCAAGTTTGACATCCATATAACAGTGTTGGGAGAATCGTAGAGTCCATTGCCTTCTTCTTCAACGATAGTGGGATTTTTACGATAGTGGGATTTTGGGATTATTTGCACATAGGCCCAATTAATAGGCTCTTATGAAAAGTAAAAACTCTACCGCCAGGTTCGGAAAGCAGGTTTGCACCGAGAAGAACTGGCAAGAAACTCGGCACTTGCTCTTTTCAAAAAAATGTCATTATATACAATTTCTTAAATAATATCAAAAATTATTACATAATTTTTAAGATATCTCGTGAGGAGATGGAAATATATCCCTATCATTCCAAGAATACTTGTCATTGAAAAATTCTTCAATAGTATAGTAACCCCAATTTATTAGATGTTTTTTGACAGCGACTTTAAACATGTGTAAAGGTAAGTCCAAAACAGTCTTCGGGATCATATTGTAGAAGCTTACACTCAGTGGCGTAACTATAGGGTGGCAGGGCTGGCAAAATGCCACGGGCTCCCGACCCAAGAGATCCCTGGCCGAAAAGGCTGCGAGCTTAGAAGTAATTTTTTTTTCTGGTACCGTGATTGTACCGTGTACGGTGTACCTGAATATTTTACTTGTAAAGTATATTTTTTAAGTTCTGCTTAAAATTCATTAACGTGAGACAACTAAAGACCATAATTCAATTTCAAGTTCGTTCGTTAATGCCGCCTCTACACTACTCGCGAAGTTGACCGAGTTGACTGTTTCAAATTTCAGTATTTTGCAGCCTTCAACTTTACAAGTTTTAAATGGTACTGATCTGTTAAAAAAAGCTCTAAAATTTGTAGATATATATAAAAAAGACATATCTGAATCATTTGCAAGGGAAATTCTCAGTTTTCGGTCCACGTTCAGAGATGATAATATAGAAAAGTGTTCATGTATTAGAGACCTTGCAGATTTGTTGATTATATTTTATGTCCTGCAGCTTTCCTGAATTGTGCACTGCCCTGATGTTATTTGTGACAATTCCTGTGACTTTACAGGATATACTTTGGTGAGTGTGCTCAGGAACTACATAACCTTGTACCTCCTTCACCTTTCTACCATAGGACTGAAAGGCGCCGAGAGCGGTGGCATCCTTCTGTGGTTGACGTCCAACAAACTCGCACGAAACGTTTTTCCTCCACGTTTCTGATACAAACCGCTAAGGTGTGGAACGCCTTCGTGTTTCCAGCCAAGTATAATCTAGGTGCCTTTAAGAGAAGAGTGAATAGGCATTTTCTAGGCAAGCGCGCTCCATCCTAGACCTCATCATTGCTTTCCAACAGGCATGATTGTCGTCAAGCGCAAGCTTATCTTCATTAAAAAAAAAAGACTACAGCTTGTGCTGAAAGGTCGTTTTCGAAACCTAAATTAATAAAAACATATTTAAGAAACTCAATGAGACAAGACAAATTATGTAACTTAGCTATTCTGTCTATAGAGAACTCTATGGCCCGACCTTTAAACTTTGATGATGTTATAGACACTTTTGCGGAACAGAAAGCTCGAAAAAAAGTTTTTTCCTAATAAATGTTATTAAATGAAATTATTTAAATGAAATTATTTTTATTTCATTGTAAATGCATGCCATGCAGATAACTTGCTTCACCGAAAAGTTAGCGAATGGAAGATGAATGTGAAGTCTCCGCATTGGGCTAGCGTGGGGCCTATAGCCTTCTCGACTAAAAGAGGAGGCCTATGTCCAGCCGTGGGACATAATATATGAGCCGGTGAATGTGAATGAATTTAAGCTATGCAAGGAAATAGAATTATTATTATTTATTAGTGTTGGATAACTACTTAAGTGGTTTAATAAAATTAAACTAAGTGCATCGTGACGAATTTTACTGATAGGGCCCCATCAAAAAAATTTGCCACGGGCCTCAGATGATATAGTTACGCCACTGCTTACACTCAACCCCACAAAGGACTTCTGTACATTACGCAAACGGTGTGTTCGAACTATGTAATCTTTTTTTCTCGTGTGTCCAATAAATTTGTTTCATTTCATTTGTTTCATTTCATTTCATTTATTAATGTTTTGACGTACAAAGAGTAAGCAATTATAAATGTATTGAGATGCCACTGCACATAAGCATATGAAAGCGGAGCCACTTGCGTCCAGGAATTTAGTGAAACTTGTCTAGTGCTGACCTGCTTGTCGTCGCAGGAGTTGTCGGGTCCCCAGTGCGAGCAGTGCGACGTCCGCTTCGCGAGCGAGGCTGCGTATGAGACGCATCTGCAGGTGTCGCCGAAGCACGGCGCGCCCGGGTGAGTTGTCGGGTCCCCAGTGCGAGCAGTGCGACGTCCGCTTCGCGAGCGAGGCTGCGTATGAGACGCATCTGCAGGTGTCGCCGAAGCACGGCGCGCCCGGGTGAGTTGTCGGGTCCCCAGTGCGAGCAGTGCGACGTCCGCTTCGCGAGCGAGGCTGCGTATGAGACGCATCTGCAGGTGTCACCGAAGCACGGCGCGCCCGGGTGAGTTGTCGGGTCCCCAGTGCGAGCAGTGCGACGTCCGCTTCGCGAGCGAGGCTGCGTATGAGACGCATCTGCAGGTGTCGCCGAAGCACGGCGCGCCCGGGTGAGTTGTCGGGTCCCCAGTGCGAGCAGTGCGACGTCCGCTTCGCGAGCGAGGCTGCGTATGAGACGCATCTGCAGGTGTCACCGAAGCACGGCGCGCCCGGGTGAGTTGTCGGGTCCCCAGTGCGAGCAGTGCGACGTCCGCTTCGCGAGCGAGGCTGCGTATGAGACGCATCTGCAGGTGTCGCCGAAGCACGGCGCGCCCGGGTGAGTTGTCGGGTCCCCAGTGCGAGCAGTGCGACGTCCGCTTCGCGAGCGAGACTGCGTATGAGACACATCTGCAGGTGTCGCCGAAGCACGGCGCGCCCGGGTGAGTTGTCGGGTCCCCAGTGCGAGCAGTGCGACGTCCGCTTCGCGAGCGAGGCTGCGTATGAGACGCATCTGCAGGTGTCGCCGAAGCACGGCGCGCCCGGGTGATTTGTCGGGTCCCCAGTGCGAGCAGTGCGACGTCCGCTTCGCGAGCGAGGCTGCGTATGAGACGCATCTGCAGGTGTCGCCGAAGCACGGCGCGCCCGGGTGAGTTGTCGGGTCCCCAGTGCGAGCAGTGCGACGTCCGCTTCGCGAGCGAGGCTGCGTATGCGACGCATCTGCAGGTGTCGCCGAAGCACGGCGCGCCCGGGTGAGTTGTCGGGTCCCCAGTACGAGCAGTGCGACGTCCGCTTCGCAAGCGAGGCTGCGTATGAGACGCATCTGCAGGTGTCGCCGAAGCACGGCGCGCCCGGGTGAGTTGTCGGGTCCCCAGTGCGAGCAGTGCGACGTCCGCTTCGCGAGCGAGGCTGCGTATGAGACGCATCTGCAGGTGTCGCCGAAGCACGGCGCGCCCGGGTGAGTTGTCGGGTCCCCAGTGCGAGCAGTGCGACGTCCGCTTCGCGAGCGAGGCTGCGTATGAGACGCATCTGCAGGTGTCGCCGAAGCACGGCGCGCCCGGGTGAGTTGTCGGGTCCCCAGTGCGAGCAGTGCGACGTCCGCTTCGCGAGCGAGGCTGCGTATGAGACGCATCTGCAGGTGTCGCCGAAGCACGGCGCGCCCGGGTGAGTTGTCGGGTCCCCAGTGCGAGCAGTGCGACGTCCGCTTCGCGAGCGAGGCTGCGTATGAGACGCATCTGCAGGTGTCGCCGAAGCACGGCGCGCCCGGGTGAGTTGTCGGGTCCCCAGTGCGAGCAGTGCGACGTCCGCTTCGCGAGCGAGGCTGCGTATGAGACGCATCTGCAGGTGTCGCCGAAGCACGGCGCGCCCGGGTGAGTTGTCGGGTCCCCAGTGCGAGCAGTGCGACGTCCGCTTCGCGAGCGAGGCTGCGTATGAGACGCATCTGCAGGTGTCGCCGAAGCACGGCGCGCCCGGGTGAGTTGTCGGGTCCCCAGTGCGAGCAGTGCGACGTCCGCTTCGCGAGCGAGGCTGCGTATGAGACGCATCTGCAGGTGTCGCCGAAGCACGGCGCGCCCAGGTGAGATGGCGATTGCCTTTGCATTTTCCACGGCCTTATAATTTATCATTTGACAGTTTTATTTATTTATTGGGTGAAATTTATATGCTCCGGTTTACCCCCTTTTTAAAAAAAAATGAAAACTATTTTCCAAGTTTTATGATTGCAATGACGTTGGGCCACTATTACCTACAACTATTCCAAGTTTTAGTTCGATAGCTTTAATAGTTACTGAAGTAAAGGGTTGTAACAGTCAGAAGACGGGCACGCAATAAAATGATCCTATGAGGGTTCTGTTTTTTACCTTCTAGGTATGGAACCTTATAAATTGAGTAAATTACCGTAATAATTGGTTCTTTTCCTTTGTTTTCTAAAACATGGTACCTATTCTGTTGTGGGGTAATGTGGCTGACGTTGTAATTGTCCGAATGACCTTCTTCGACCTCAGTCAAAATGATCAGTTTAATGTTGTTGTTTGTTCCGTACAGTGGTCTGAAAAGAAACGATCGGTCTTTCGGAGTGCTGGGAAAATCGAAGCGACAAACAACACACAAGACATGTATCATAAACTGCGAACTGGTGAGTCATCCCACTTCTACGACGGCTTTTTGTAGGGGTCAATCCCTCAAAAGGAAATAATTGGTAAAGTGTGAGTCGGGCTCGCGAAGCTTCATTTCATTTCAATTCATTTATTTCAGCTTTCATGTACAATATTTGGTTCCTTTTATTATTATAGGTACATGAGACTCTGTTAGGGCGTTGCTGTTTTTAATAATTGGTCGGGGGACCGATTTTGTCATCTTTCATATTATACTTTGTCATCAATTGAGTAGTAACTTTTTTTATAAGGTAGTCCTTTAACGATTTTAAAATTAATTTTGCTTCATTTTCGTTCCTGATATAGCTTCTGTACTATCATGACCAATTCTCAATAGTATTGACGAAATATATTTCAGAATATACAAGTAACGCCCTTTCATATGATATCCTTCAATATTCTCATATCATTTTGAAAGTTCAACACTTTGTGTTCTGCTTAAAGAACCTAATCTACTCCCACTATTTTGGCGTCGTGGACGCATTGTTAAACTGCTATTTGGATCGGATGGCGTTCCCCGGGTGGCCGAGGTATTTGTGGGGGACTCAGTATTGCAACGTGCCGTGGCCACGTTGTCCCGACTGCCTATTGATTAGCGAATCTACATTCTTAGATTCGGAGCGGGGGATTGTTTACGCGAGAGTAGCTGGCGCGAGCGCCGAGCCTATTGTATTGTGTTGAATCGTGTTCTCTCTCTCTAACCCGCGGAAGCCCTCATCGGCGCGTCTCGCTCACGCTTTGGTTACGGCGAGTTTTTTGCTGCATGCGTTTTGTATCGAATCGTGCGCTCCCGCTCCAACTCGCGGAAACGCCAATCTTCCTATCCCGCTCGCGCATCGGTCGCCGAGATTTTTTTTATGCCTGCAATGACGCGGCGACTTCGGTGCGCGCCACTATTAAGCACCATTCGTCTGCTGTCGACCGACGAACTTAGCGGTCCCCCGCGCGTGGCTGACGTAATTTTGATCACGTGTCGTCCTTGAAACGCGTAGTCGCGAGACGCAAATTACTACGTTTGAGTAGCCACGTTTCTATTTGCGCGGGTGTTTAGTCATCGAATAACATCGCAACGGGACGTCCGTTTTTTGATGCGCCTGACTTGTTTTTCGCACTGCGTTTTTTGTCTGTTGCCGCGCCCCCTCTCTCGCGCGCTGGGGCGCTGGTGCGGTCCCTTTCGCACTTCGAACCGGTAGCCGACGGAAAGTGGGTTCCTGCGCGTGTGGTCTTCGTGTTTGGAGGCTGATTTGAAGCGGAGGTCAGACGGCTCTGCCAGTCCCATACACACACGCACCCTTGTACATACCCTTAACACTTTCACGTCACACACTGTCACACATCTACTACAGAGGACTCCGTATCAAGGCCGACGCTTCGGGATCAAGGTCAGTCAATAAGCACCTACTAATTTTAAACTATTTTTATAGTTGGCCGCGTCCGGTGGCGTATTGTATCAGCCGTAGTGGCCGACCTGTTGTCTAGTAAAAGTCGCTGATTACTATTTCCACTGATCGACTAGTGAGACTCGATTGCTATCCGACTCGGATTGGATGCCGTCATCTGACCCGAGACTGATCGTACACTAGTGATCCCGAGTAGTCTCACTAGTCGGTCCCCCCTCGACCTGTCCGGGCTCGTTCCTCTATGGGCCCGGGAACTGAGCCCTCATCTGGACAGGCAAGGGGCCGTAACATTTGGTAGCAGAGCGTGGTTTCGCGCCTTTTGGTTAAGCGGCTTTTACACGTTCGGCGCGTCGATATCGATATTTGTTGCGCGTATTTAATTCGTCGCGTATCTCTGTCGGTCACACGTTTGTAGGCGCGGTACGCCACGTGTCGGACCGATACGCCGCGTTAACGGCCACAGATTATTGTACCGCTACACCACGCGTTTTTGTAGCAACGCCGCGTTATTTACCGCGTGCCGCGCGTTTGTTAACCGCGACCTTGATTAGCGTTCTGCACGTGTTGGTGTTTGCATCTGTGCTTGTTCTACGTCCTTGTTGTTTTATTTTTCGGTTTCGTGCTTCCTTGTAATTATCTTCGCGCAGTCTCGCCATGCCTTCGCATAAGCCTCCGGTGCGCCGTATGCAGGATGAGCTGCGGTGGGCAGCTAGCGCGCATGCGCTTATTACTCGTCCAGACAGGACGGCTAGCTTGCTCCACCGCCTTGAGCAGCTCCCAGCCAGACGAGCCCATTTTGAAGAGGCCTATTCGGAATTCCTTGCTACAGTGGAGGACGACGAGGCGCGAGAATCGGCCCAGAAGGACTACGAGCAGTTCTTCGAGTTCACAGACGATGTGCTCGAGGCTGGGGCCAAAATGAATCGTGAGGCTCGAAAGAGCATTCTGTGCGAGTCGCCTCGCCCGCAGCAGCAGCCCGCCCTATTGGGTCGGCTGCCTACTTTGGACCTTCCACACTTTGGTGGGCGGCTTCAAGACTGGATGGGGTTCATCTCCATCTTCGACAGTCTAGTCCATACCCGCCGCGACCTATCCCCAGGCCAAAAAATGGCCTATTTGCGGACCTCCCTTCAAGGGGAGGCACTTGGGGTAGTCTGCCATTTGAAGTTGTCTGACGCCAGCTACTCCACGGCCAGAGAACTCCTCGAGAGGCGCTACGCCAATGTGCGCCGCCTTGCTGACGCGCACATGATGGAGTTAATATCCCTCCCGGTTTTGAGAGACCTAGCGCGTCTCCGGGAGGTGATCATTGACCCAGTCGTGGTTGCTTGCAACGCCCTTCGACAACTTGACTTACCGGTGGATCAGTGGTCCTTCTGGCTTCTTCACCTGGTTCTGTCCCGCCTGCCTCTCGATCTGCGGATCCGATTTGAAGAGAGGTACGGCGGGGACGGGGCTAATTATATACCCCCGTTCAGTGACCTCTTAAAGTTCCTTGAGGAACAGAGCCGCCAGGTGGAGAATGCCGTGGCCTCGGGAACACCGGCAAAGGAGCCGGCGCGACCGACGCCCGCTTCTAAACCCACGACTTCCACCAGGGGTTTCAAGCAGCCAGTAGTGGCGCAGCAGACTGGTCGCCGCACAATCCCCAACTTTAGTAGCCTTGCTGCGACCGAGGCAACCCCCTGCAACTATTGCCGTGCTTCCACGCACACAACGGCCGATTGCCCTAAATTTTTGGAGAGACCGCCCAAGTACCGTAGGGCCATCGCGAGGGGGCGCCGTTGGTGCTACTCTTGCTTAGGTCGGCACTTGCAACGCAATTGCCAGCACCAACGGCCTTGCACACACTGTCAGGGCAACCACCTTCCTATTCTTTGTCTCGACCGCAATGGTGCCGGCAGGCAGGAGGTGGTTGAACAGACACCCGGCAGGAGTGGAGGCTCCTCCTCGGTCACGTGCCCAGCCGATGGACGGCGTGGGGCGAACACTGTTCGTCCGGCCCCTGGTTTTGATAGGGCTTCACCCCCCCCTCGGGCGGGGGTGCAGCCCTCCAGGGGCGGGGGCGTTCCGCCCTCTGTCAACCCTGAGGGAGGTTTTGCCGTCGCTCAGTCTGAACCAAGGAGGTACTCCCCTCCTCTGGCTGAATACCCCAGGCTGGAGCGATACCCCCCTCGATGGTCTGGACACCCCCCTCCGCACTACGTCGTCCCGCGGCTGTCGTACGTGACCAGACCCCCTCAGCCCATGAGGGACGCTTGGGTGTACCCTGGGGGAACCCCACCTATTGGTGTGGTAGAAGTTCCGCAAGCTGGCCCCTACGAGTACCAGAGGCTGGAGGAGTCGCCCGAAAGGGGCAACTCCCGTTGACTAGTTGCTGCCCTGGCTCCCACCACCGCCACCTCACCCGACAATTTGAGCGAGCATAAGACGGTCTGCCAGACCGTACTTTTGCCCACGGCTTTGGTCAGGGTGTTTAACCCGAACGGTGAGTGGCTAATGGTACGCGCGCTGCTAGATCTCGGTTCACAGCGCTGCATTGCATCGTCGTGGTTGGTGAGGACGCTGGGGCTCCCCTGGAGTCCGGACAATCGTCCAATGTTAGGAATAGGAGGATCGGTTCCTCCGACTCCCAGGGGTCGGGCAGAACTTATGTTTGGTCCAGCCGAAGGTCCCCTTCGTATCCTAGTCGATGTGAACGTTCTTGACGATATTGTGGGACACCTCCCGAACGTTCCTATCCATAACTCGGCGGTTCATTGCGCGTCGGGTTTAACCCCGGCGGACCCTTCATGGTCTGAACCTGGCCCCACTGATTTGCTCTTGGGCGCCGATGTGCTGGGCTTGATCATGTCAGGAGAGATTAGGACATTGCAGAAAAATGGTTTGTCGGCCATGCCCACTATCTTTGGGTTTAGTTTTTTCGGTCCGGTTTTATGGACCAACCTGCCTCCTGACGTGGACCATCTCCAAACTATTGGAGTGGCACTTTCCGATGTAGTCCAAAAATTTTGGGAAATTGAAGAGCCCCCTCAAGCGGCTCGGGTAGACCCCCTCCATCAGGAATGCGAGTTATTCTACCAGAATAACACAGGTCGTCGCGTCGATGGCAGGTTTGTAACTCGGCTACCCTTCCTTGCCTCACGCCCCCCCCTTGGTCATTCAAGGGCGTTAGCTGAAAAAAGACTTCTGTCCATGGAACGCCGCATGAAGCGAGACCCTGCATTTCGAGAGAAATATATTGAGTTCATGAGGGAGTACGAGGCGTTGGGGCACATGTCCCCTTCCTCATTTGACTGGCGCTCTCACGAGCACTATTTTCTCCCTCACCACGCGGTCTTGAAGTCTCCAGGCGGTAAAATTCGTGTGGTCTTCGACGGGTCAGCGGCCACGTCTAATGGGGTTTCCTTGAACCAGTGTCTCCACACTGGCCCCAAACTTCTTAAGGATCTATCTGACATCCTCACCAACTTCCGTAGGCACCAGGTGGTTTTTGTGGCCGACATACGAATGATGTTCAGGCAATCGGTAGTGCATCGCGATGATCGTCGTTACCAGCTGATTTTGTGGCGCGAGAATCCCAGTGATCCTGTGCGCGTGTTCGAGCTGAACACTACAACTTATGGCCTTAGGTCTAGTCCTTATATTGCAATGAGGACGCTCTTGGAGCTGGCCAACCGGGAACGACTGAATTATTCGCGAGCAGCGGATGTCCTAGAAACTTCTGTCTATATGGACGACATCTGCGCCGGAGCATCCAGTGTTGAGGAAGCTCGCATCCTGAGGGACGAGTTGATCGCCATCTTGAAATCCGGAGGGTACGAGTTACGTAAATGGCTATCCAACTCACCTCAGGTTTTGCAGGACTTACCTGGAGAGGATCAACAGGATCCTCACCTGTTTGAACACCCGGAGAATCCCAATTTGCTGACGGTGCTTGGTATCCAGTATCAGCCCGTTCAGGATTCTTTTACGTACCGGGTCAAGTTAGATGATCCTCCGAAGTCTTGGACCAAACGACTGGTCCTGTCCACTGTGGCGCGCACCTTTGATCCAAACGGTTGGATAACTCCGGTTGTTTTTCTGGCCAAGTGCTTTCTTCAAAAGCTTTGGGTGTCTGGGTTAGGCTGGGATGAGCCTCTTCTTGGTGCTCTCTTAAGAGAGTGGCTCTCTTTGGTGTCCTCCCTTCCCGACATCAACCAAATCTCTTTACCCAGATGCTTCTTGCCTCCGGGCAAATGTCGTGCACGCTTACACGGGTTCTGCGATGCCTCTGAGAAGGGATATGCAGCTGTGGTATATCTGCGAACCGTGAGTGCTTCTGGGCAAGTCTCGTTGCACCTTGTTCTAGTTAAGAGCTCTAACCTTAAGAATGCTCGGTCCTTTAAGGCCTACTTGTGCGTCTTTGTTTGCCTCGCAACCAAGGCAGTTCACTTGGAGCTTGTCAGTGCCCTCAGCACGGAGGCGTTCGTGGCCACTCTGGGCCGCTTCGTGAGCCGTCGCGGCCTACCCGACTTGGTTCGGACAGACTGCGGGACCAATTATAAGGGAACCGATCGTTATTTGAAGGAGGTCGTTGACTTCCTTGTTAAGAACAGGCACTGTGTAGGCACCGCCATGTCTAGAATGGGAGTTACTTGGAAATTTGACCCTCCGGCGTGTCCTCACTGGGGCGGAATCTTCGAAGCTGTTGTTAAGGTCGCTAAAACGCATTTGCGTCGCGTTATTGGGGAAACCATCTTAACCTTCGAGGAACTGTCCACGGTATTTTGCAAGATTGAGGCGGTTCTTAACTCTCGGCCTCTCGGTCCCGTCTCCTCCGATCCAAATGATTTGGAGGCTTTAACGCCGGGTCACTTCTTGATTGGTCAGCCTCTTAACGCGCTGCCCGAGTATCCCTATCGGGAGGTCAAGACCTCACGGTTGTCTCGGTTTGAAATGTTGCAGCAAATGACTCAAAATTTTTGGCACCGTTGGTCTCTTGAGTATTTGCACTTGCTGCAGCAGCGCGTCAAGTGGACTGACAAAACTAACCCTCCCCAGGTGGGAGATCTTGTTCTGCTTAAAGAACCTAATCTACTCCCACTATTTTGGCGTCGTGGACGCATTGTTAAACTGCTATTTGGATCGGATGGCGTTCCCCGGGTGGCCGAGGTATTTGTGGGGGACTCAGTATTGCAACGTGCCGTGGCCACGTTGTCCCGACTGCCTATTGATTAGCGAATCTACATTCTTAGATTCGGAGCGGGGGATTGTTTACGCGAGAGTAGCTGGCGCGAGCGCCGAGCCTATTGTATTGTGTTGAATCGTGTTCTCTCTCTCTAACCCGCGGAAGCCCTCATCGGCGCGTCTCGCTCACGCTTTGGTTACGGCGAGTTTTTTGCTGCATGCGTTTTGTATCGAATCGTGCGCTCCCGCTCCAACTCGCGGAAACGCCAATCTTCCTATCCCGCTCGCGCATCGGTCGCCGAGATTTTTTTTATGCCTGCAATGACGCGGCGACTTCGGTGCGCGCCACTATTAAGCACCATTCGTCTGCTGTCGACCGACGAACTTAGCGGTCCCCCGCGCGTGGCTGACGTAATTTTGATCACGTGTCGTCCTTGAAACGCGTAGTCGCGAGACGCAAATTACTACGTTTGAGTAGCCACGTTTCTATTTGCGCGGGTGTTTAGTCATCGAATAACATCGCAACGGGACGTCCGTTTTTTGATGCGCCTGACTTGTTTTTCGCACTGCGTTTTTTGTCTGTTGCCGCGCCCCCTCTCTCGCGCGCTGGGGCGCTGGTGCGGTCCCTTTCGCACTTCGAACCGGTAGCCGACGGAAAGTGGGTTCCTGCGCGTGTGGTCTTCGTGTTTGGAGGCTGATTTGAAGCGGAGGTCAGACGGCTCTGCCAGTCCCATACACACACGCACCCTTGTACATACCCTTAACACTTTCACGTCACACACTGTCACACATCTACTACAGAGGACTCCGTATCAAGGCCGACGCTTCGGGATCAAGGTCAGTCAATAAGCACCTACTAATTTTAAACTATTTTTATAGTTGGCCGCGTCCGGTGGCGTATTGTATCAGCCGTAGTGGCCGACCTGTTGTCTAGTAAAAGTCGCTGATTACTATTTCCACTGATCGACTAGTGAGACTCGATTGCTATCCGACTCGGATTGGATGCCGTCATCTGACCCGAGACTGATCGTACACTAGTGATCCCGCGTAGTCTCACTAGTCGGTCCCCCCTCGACCTGTCCGGGCTCGTTCCTCTATGGGCCCGGGAACTGAGCCCTCATCTGGACAGGCAAGGGGCCGTAACACTTTGGTTTTCCCCCTTTTCACTAAAAATCGCTTAAACAACATTGTTTCGAGCGGCCTACCCGGTAGATTGTTTCATACAAACCCTCGTACGCGATTATGACGTTTTAACAAACTTTTATTGAAATCTTTTGCACAAGTAGGTACCTGGCACACTATATCTAGGTTTGTATAAAAACAAAAATTAAAATTTAGCAACAAATTAAGTACGAGCCTCCAAAAATCTGCATTCTTGCTGAAATTTTACATCGTATACATACATACTTTGGTCGTTTCGCTCAGCTCATATATTGTAAAAGCAAAAAAACAACTCTATAGAAACCTCATACAACTAATAAAGATTCGAAATAACAAACATAATTTACACATACTTGTAAGGCTTTTTCAAAATCACGTATTTTCTGGAACAAGTTTCATGAAATTGCCGCGCTATTTTTTTTATTTCCTGAACGCGCGATTGACGATACAGGCTTTATCTCGTTTTTTTCGGAATGAGTCTTTTTCCAGGATTCCGTTAGACGAAACAGCAAGCCTGTACACCACGTATTCGTTGTACTTGGATGGTCCGGGAAGGGCCGCCTTAATATGAAACTCGCTTGTTTCAGTGCAACGCTGTGCTGGAGAACCGGAAGAAGTACTACTGGCACCTGCGCCGCTCCCATCCGGACAGCGTCAAGACCAAGGACAGCGTCAAGACCAAGCGACACTTCATGTGCGAGCAGTGCGGGAAACTCTGTGCCGTGAGTGTTAGACAGAGAAGAAGAAACAAGTCTGTTTCGCCCAAAGACCTGTCGCCCCGCCCACAAACGCCGCCACTAGAAGCGGACACTACGGTAGCTGAAACGGGCAATACTTGTGTCCGCCTTTTGGTGGTTGTGGCGAATTATTTTTTGAAAAACAAAAATTCCTCAAACATATTGTTTGAAAATTTAAGCATTATTTTGACAATCTCCAAGATAAATGCAAATTGCTGTACTAAGCAAGCAACGGTTGTCCAACCTTGTATGAAAATCAATTTCTGTCCTGGTTTATTAGCGGTTATATAAAATACATACTAAACTCATATCAGGTAATTCTTGTGTAATTTAAACATGTCACTTCCTTTCTATCTGAGACATGGCAACCAAGGAGGTAACTGGTTACTTATTTATATCGTGCTTCCTGAATTTAATTGTTTTGAGGTGTCGAATCGATAGTGGGTAGCGACTTTTCATAGCAAACTGCTTTTCTTTTTCCGAGGAAATGCGTAGTTTTTGTGAAAATCGACAATGAAAAAAAAATATTAAGGTTATTTTTTTATTAAAAACGCAACTTTAAGTAAACTCTAAAAGTTATTATCGTATCAAAAGGTTTAATTATCCTGTTCACACGCAATATGATCAAATAATTCAATATTAATGTGCATTTGTAGCCAAAAAATTAATTTCTGGTTTTTTATAATTTTAAGTAGGTAGGTACGTAAAAACATATGATCACAGATAACTACATAAAATGACGTTTCATTTGTCAATAAGCGATTTGACACATATAGAGTTCCCAAAAAGTTTCGTTGTACGTATTGGTATTATTACAAGTACAGAAAATTAGAAAATAATACCAACAAAAAAAATCGGAGTTTGGTACTCGATGGCACCCCGACTCGGATAACGGATAGGTGACGAAGAGCCATCCTTCTGAGTGGTTATGTTCTTTTATGACCACCCAGAAATATTAAGATACCAGGATTAAAGATATTGCAGGGGGGGTCACCCCCTCCCCCCTCCGTTGTGTCACCTAAACTAAAGTTTAACCAGTCTGTTTATTGTGTTATAAGATAAACATAACCTCAAATTGTGAGTTGTAATTTTTTTTTTCAAAAATTATATATTTCCTCGCAAAAATAAGGGTACCAGTGGAGTAGGGGTAGAGGGGGGGGGGCTCCCCCCTCCCCCTCCTCCAAATTCAGGCAGCACGATTCAAAAATTTGACCGCCAGCCAAAGCAAATTTCGGTTCAGTAGGTGCGGCGTGAAATTTTACATACAAATTTTGGACTACTGTTTCTTTAAGCCTTAAAAATATTCGTTTTAAAAGTACTTCCTTGGTTCAGACTTAGACCTCATAAGGAACCTATGTGCCTGAATTGGAGTATTCTGACGCAATCTATCAGTCAGGCAGTTATTATAATGTAATATCATTTTCCAAGTATTAGAAAACTAGTAAGAGAAAGATGGGCGAAAACGGTACAGCCACTCTCAACTTCGGATGTTACTTTACAATTTCACAGAGTAATTTTCTTCTCCAAGAACACAAACTATCGAGGCACGGCAGTTCAAAGGTGGAATGCGACGCGTGCGGAAAGAAGTTTTACTCACTGAACGCTCTGAGGGTGCACGTGCTCAGAATACACAAAGCCGCGAGAGAGAAAGAATATAGTGAATACACAAAGAGGCGAGGCAACACGTACGAGTGCGCGCACTGTGCGTACCAGGCCAAGGTGAAAAGCAACTTAGAGAGACACATGCAGGTTAGTGCGCGCACCACGTGCGCAGAACACAAAAGAGAAAGGCAAATTCAAGGCGCTTAAAGTAGTTTATTTTGTCAAAATTTTGTATTATTACAGGTTCATTTGGACTCGAACGCGAGGAGATGGTTCCACTGTACATTGTGCGAGAAAAAGGCCACAACGAAGAAAGCGATACAAGACCACGTGCTGCACGTGCATCAGAAGGTGCCGTGGCCCGCCAGAGTGCGCGCCTCGCGAACACGCACTGCCGTTTCGCGCACTCGCGCCACATACTCCAGCGAGTCATGAGTCTCATGCCCAGAAATTATGGAGTGTAGAAAATCAGGAGGATCATCTTCGTATATGAAAAATGACCACATGATAAGTTAAGATTGTGGCCCATTTATGATAGTTCACCTGGTCTTCTGCACGCTATACCGAAAATGAAATTCTTTAAGTTTACTTTTAGTTCAAAAAAATTACATTTCATTATTATATGAAAATAATGTCTAGTTTAATTTATTAACCTTAAAAATACATAACAACAGTACGTCACTAGTGTAGGTACAAGTTTTATCATTTTTAGCCTAGCCCAGTACAGGGTGATAGTGGACAGATTCTAAAAAACAAGTCTCCTTCACTTGTACTGAAATTAGCTTTCGAATGGCTAATTCATTGATTTATCATCAAGGTAGTGGGGGAACTAGCGACCCGGGATCGACTTTGAGTTTCGGGATAATATTATTGAATTGAATGTATAGTAAGTAAACAATAAAAATGTAACTAACATTGTGTGGTTTTATAAATCGAAACAAGAGAAACTGCGAGTCACGGGCGCTGTAAATCTAATTTGGAGTTAAAAGACAAGGACTCTTGTTTCGTTATTTTATAAAACCACACAATGTTAGTTAAGTATATTTTTATTGTTTACCTACTTATTTATATACATTCAATTCAATAATACTTATAACATACTATTTTGGCTGCTTGGTTGTGCCTGTGCAAATACTCAGTGTTGGCAAGCGCCGAACAGCCCGAAAGCACATGTCTGAGTGACTCACCGGGATGGCGACAAGCTCGGCAAATGTCCTGAGTGCCATCCTTCAGAATGTACTTTCGGTAGTTCCGCGTCTTAACCACCTGATCCTGTATTGCACAGACAAAACCCTCGGTTTCCCCAAAGAGGTCACCGAAACGCAGCCACTGCACGGACGCTTTTCTATCCACGTGGGGCTCATGAAGAGCCTTAAAAAAGCGCCCGTGCAGCTCCTTCTCCTTCCATACGGACTCCCGGTCAGAGGTGCTAAGCACAACCGGTCCCTGCCACTCGGCGTTGGCCAAAGATAGGGGGGTCAGTCCTTTATCACATTCTATGACTTCCCTATGCATCGGAGACTCCCTTTTCGCCCTAAAGTAAGTTCTGAGGCTGGATATCTCCCGGTTGTGCATGGTCTTGACGTTGAGCATGCCTCGACCACCACACTTCCGGGGGACATACAGCCTCATCACAGAAGACTTCGGGTGGTGCATACGATGGGTAGTCATAGTTGTGCGGACTTTCCTATCCAGGGCATCTAGCTCGGTCTGAGTCCATCTGAGCACGCCAAAGGTGTACATGAGGACGGGCATGACCCAGCCATTATAGGCTCGGATTTTATTAGCACCCGACAAATAACTCTTACAGATCTTTGCCAGGCGCCTAAAAAAGACCTCGCAAACTGACTGTTTCACGTCCGCCTCCTGAATCCCTAAAGATTGTGACATGCCCAGATACCGGTATGACTCAGCCTCGGAGAGGGTCTTGATGCTCGAAGGCTCGAGACTGATCTCGGCCGAGCGAGCGACCTGTCCCCTCTCCACATGCAGGACCGCACACTTGTCCACCCCAAGTTCCATTCTGATGGAATTGCTGAACTCAGTGGTTATGTTCAACAATTCCTGCAGACGGGAAGCGCTGGGTGCCATCAGCTTGAGGTCATCCATGTAGAGAAGGTGAGGCACCTTCGGGCCCCCTCTCCGAAACTGAAAGCCTGTCCCGGAACCCTCCAGCAATGTGCTAAGGGGGTTCAGAGCCAGGCAAAACCAAAGTGGACTCAAACAATCGCCCTGAAAGATACCCCGCCTTATCCTGATTCGGTCATCCGCAGCCGCCAGCCGCTCGCCATGGAGACAAAGGATCGTACTCCATTGCCCCATACATTCTCCGAGGAAGTCTCGAACTGCACAATCAACTTTATACAGCTCGAGGACCCTCAGGAGCCATGAATGAGGCACCGAGTCGAACGCCTTTTTATAGTCAATCCAGGCGGCGGAGAAGTTCCGGTGGCTGCGTTTGACCAACTGGCCAGCGAAGGAGTCGATGAGAAGGAGCTCCTTAGTACCGCGACTACCACCCCTACACCCGTTCTGAGCCCCAGACATGATCCCGTGGCTGTCGACATGACGGGTAATTTTGGAGCTCAGAACAGATGTAAGTGTCTTATAGATGGTAGTAAGACACGTAATGGGGCGGTACTTAGACGGGTCAGCGGTATCTGTGGTCTTTGGAGCTAAATGAGTGATCCCGGTGGTGAAAAGGTTTGGGAGCGCCCTTTGCTCAAGAGCGCCTTGAAATTGTCGAGCCAAGGTCGCATGGCAAGCCGAGAAACCCTTTAGCCAGTAGTGATGCAGTCCGTCAGGCCCCGGACTTTTCCAGTTTGGGGCCCGCCTCACCGCACCAGCTACATCCTCCGCGGAGATGGCAACCGGATTCATCGGCTCTATCGAGGCACATGCTTCCTCTACCGCCGCAATCCAAGGGCCCTCTTCATGCTCCACCTCTGTCGACCAGACACTGCGCCAGAAAGCGACTAGGTCAGCCGTGTTTGGTCGCTGAGGGGTGGAGCAGACTGCTGGGCACTCCAGCTTTTTGTAGAACCTTTTCTGATCACTCACGAAGAGGCGATTTTGCTGAAATCGCTCAACTCTTTCAGAGTACCGCCGAATGCGGTTCCCCCATGCAGCGATTTTCTGCTTCAGGTCGTCGATGCGCTCCGTTAGTTTTTGAGCTATGTCGGGCTGGTCTAGGCGAACCCCCAGCCCGTTAAAAGCTATTCTAACAGAGCGCACAATCCTTGGCCTTGTGTTGCCCGACCTGAAGCTTTGCAGTCTGCCAATGAGGCCTCTGGCGAGGGTGATACGTCGTTCTATTCTCTTCTTCCAGGCAGGTTCTGCACTGGATCTAGCGGCACACCGTCCAGGTTTTTTGGCTTTGACGCCAATAAAACGATGGACGGCTAAGGCTGCGCCGAAGAGAATAGAAGCCGTATCATCCAGACCAGTGCCGCTCTCTAGATGTTGTGGCAGCATTTGGTTAATGGCCTCAATGACATCCCGCGTCGCTACATTTAGCGAGAGCCGGGAGAGCCGCGGACGTTCCTCTAGAGGAGCAACTCGGATTTCAGCAATCGTCTCTTCTAAAATCCTTCTCATCCGCTCTAAATCCAGGGAGACTGTTTCCTCAGTGGTCTCCTCCACGGGCAAATCTTGAGACACGGTCACGGTCTCGGTCTCTTCGCGGCTAGGTGGCGCAGGAGACACGATTTGCGGCGTGGTTGAGGTTGTCACGTCGGGAACAGCCTCACGTCGTAACCGTTCGAGCTCGGCTGCGTCAAAGATGTTAGAGCGCAGAATATACCGAGCCCGATCTGCCAGGTTTTGTTCCGTGACAGCTAACCGCGGCTCAAGCAGCAGAAACTCACGGTACATTGCCGCTCGGTAGCCAGTCCGTCCGGTTTCCCCCCCTGTAGCCCTGAAGTACGCTCGCATGACGTTTTCGTTCATGGATCTTGACCATCTCATGCGGCGTACACCACCAGCGGCGGGCTCCGAAGATTGGGCCCTAGAGGACCCTGTCGGAGCCAAGCCATCTGGTGGGGATGATGGAATTGCCGGCCGGCTAGATGGTATTGCCGGCCAGCTGTTGATGTGGCTGGCGGACCGCATGCTGCCACGTCCAGCGCCAGCCCCAGACGCGCCCTGGCGCCCCCCAGGCAGCGACCCTATAAGCGCATTCCTTGTGTTTGTATCCATCATTTTAAGAAAGGGGGGGAGGGTGAGTGGTGGTTACATCACCCGGGGTCCACTCAAGTCCCCGGGGAGGCTGTTTTAGTTAAGCCAGCTCGCTTACTTGGGAGAACCATAAGCCAGGTGAACACAGAGTAGCAACTCCGTGATCATCCGGCTTAAAGACTTTAAATGGTTCTCCCATCCCTTAGTCGCCTCTTACGACACCCACGGGTAAGAGATGGGGTGGCAATATTCTACTCTGCCGTTGCCACACGGCAATTCATATTATTATTAATATGTACTGACAAAAACCCAATGAATTTTTAAGTAATCAAGTATCAAACAAGATTCGATGTTCTACAGAAAAAGGAAGTATAATGTTGCCCGATTGCAATTTTTGAATTTCCTCAAAATTATCAAAGTAAACTGACTATGACGGACTATAAAAACCTCATTTAAAAGCAGATTTTCGCACTATCAAGAACATATTCATATGCATAATTATGTCTGAGATAAATAAAGAAGTCTGTAATAAAAAGAAACAAGAAAAAACAAAATTTTTTATAAAATATTGGTCAACCAAGAGTTCAAGTTCAATTAGTAATCATAATGGAATCTGTGGTCAAAATGGAGTTATAATCTTTGTCAACCTAGCTGTTTGGTCTGTGTTTGTCGACTGAGTATTAATGTTCTGTGGTCAACTGTCATTGAATCTGCTGGGGTTGTCATGGGGTTGTCTCATTGTCTGCTTAAGGAGGCATATGGTCTGCATTGAATTTTAAATTTGACAGAAGATCGATGTTTTCAATGTGGTCTGTGGTTTTCAAAAAACTTTGTTTTCATTTCACAAATTTACTTTTAGTTTTCCGGTTTTCACTTTTCTCTCTTTCTCGAACCTATTTCTGAAATTAAACTAAATAAATTCATAGAAAGCACTAAAATTTTTTTTTACCCTCAAAGTAACCTCAACATTTGTTCTCAGAACTAATAGTGCTGTGTAAATATTTCTATAAATTGTTCTGTTCTGTGTTGTTCTTTGAAAAGAAACTTGAACAATGGAAATGAATGGTCTGAATGAATCTTCGGCTCAGGTAGGATTGTATAAATCCTAAATTTTGGATTTCTTTGTCAGGGTACCATCCGGGCGCGAAAATTTCAATTTAATTTAGTTTTATGCTAATACTGGGCTTATTAGGTATCGTAGCGTAGGCTTAAGGCAATGAGTTTCGCGAGCATATTATTTATACCTACATGTTTTAAATAAAAACTTTGCTTTAAAATACGTAGGTATTTAGTTCATATTGGTTCCCGATAGCTCCAAATCAGGGAAACTCCAAAAAATCTAAATTTCGAGGAATTCAGGAATTTTCGAGGAAAGTTTTTGTTAAAAATATATAGATGTGTAAATATTGTGCTCGCAAAAGTCATTGCCATAATTTTGCCACCTAGCACCTACAATGTGTAGTAAGTCTAGTGTCTAATGTAGTAAGTGGAAATGTCCATCTTTGGAATTTAAAGGATTCACCTAAAATGTATATTTCAGTTTTGCATGATATGTCTGGACACGCACAGTAAACTCTACCCGTCAAGCAAACATAATTTAGATATGGAATACGAGAGTTTAACTGGAATATTAGTAAGTAATTTTTACTTTGCCTCAGAGTACTTGAGTAGACTTGGGTAAGGGTTTTGAAATCGATCGCCTTGAATATTTCTTAAAACATGATATATACATAACCCTCTTATAATCTTTTTCTGGGTGGTCATAAAAGCAAATAACTACTCGGAAGGATGGCGGGGCTTCCAAGGCTCTCATTTAATCCATCTCAATCTTCTTTGTCACCTATCTGTTATCCGATATCAAGGTGCCCTCAAGTACCAAACTCGCTTCGCTTGCTCTTGTATTCTAAGTTATTTGTGACCATAAACTTCTGCGAACGGTTATAAAGCCTTCGGCCTTGTGCTAGCTTGGTAACTCTTTAGCGTTCACTCTTTGCTTTAACCCTCTTAAAAGCTCGGCTTCAAATGAAGGAGACTCAATTTAAAGCTCCATCCTAGACTTGTTCTAAATAACAAAGAATGATTATATAAGACAAAAGTTGTTAAATTATGCACGTATATTGCAATTTCATATGACAAACTGCAACGTTTCATCTTGAGTTGAGTCTAATGCTTAGTAATTTCCATCAGTGGAATTCATCTGGGTGGATATACGATCTGTCTTAAAGTACCCTATGTGTCATATTGAGTTTAAGCTGCTAAGAGCTTATATGAGGTCACCTTTTTTTCACACTACAAGTTAGTAATTGACTTTGACCTCATCTGATGGTGAGTGACGATGCAGTAGAAGATCTTATTGTTCCAACTTGGGAGCAGTAGGTATTGATCATCATCAATCAAAGGGTGCACTATTGCGACAGGGAGTTTGTCAAAAATCTACAATAACATTCCACAGTAATGGTGATAAGATATCACCCTAAAGAGGACCTAGACATATAAGCAGCTCTATTACCATTCCTACAACTATTCTCAGTTTGTCTTATGAATAGTATTATGAAGACGTTGAAATAAAAGTTGAGAAGCAGAAACATTTTCTAATTACCACCATTTTGTTTAAGTTGGCCCATGCATTTTTCCTCGCACCAATGTTCTGCAGCGAGTGTGCTCGTAGGCTGAACAATTGCTGCAAGTTCAGAGACAAGATTCTGAGAGCCTACCAGCTGCTGTCGGAGCTGGTTCAGAGCAATGCAGTGGTGAGAAACTCTTACATTATCTACATCAACCTGCAAAGTAGCTAATAGAAGCAGGTGTTACTTTGGGAAATGCTAGTGGTTTTATTTACAAACAATACGTTTTTAGTTGTCGCCGCAGACGCTTTCGTCGGTGGACCGCGCGCGCTGTCGGCTGACGTCCAGCGTCGTGAAGAAGACGTTTGAGCCCAACCATTGTGACTTTTATGTAACGGAGGACACTGAGAGCATCAACAAGGTTTGTTCATTTTCACTCTTATATCCTTTACAAGTTAGTAACTACTTGATTGCGGTCTATGACACTAAACAATCATTTCATTAATTATTTAAAGGTTAATGTGAAAAATGAAGAAATCGATTCACACGGAATCTTGGATTTAAAGTGTGAACCTGATTTTGATCTTGAGTTAAAATCTGGCGACATTTGTGATGATGCTGCGGAGTTTACAGCAGATGACGTCAATACCGACGTAGAAATAACTAATGACGATGCAAAAGATGTAAATGTTGTGTATATTGATGATTCTTCAAACGGTGATCTTTATAATCATGAAGATAATATGCATGGTGTAGAGCAAAGCAACACAAATAAAAGTCATGAAAATCAACGAAAAATACTGAATCATAACAAAAACACAGCTGTAACGAACGCTGATGCTGAATGGTTGAATGATATGGATGACGACATTGATATAGATTTCGATATAAACGAAGATATACAACACGCTGCGAACGACGTAAATAGGCGTGATGGAAACATGAAAAAGCCAACGTACGCTAATATCAATGACAATAACAAAGATGTTCTCAATAAAAACGCCGATGCTTCCAAATTTATTGACGTTACAGGTGATAATGTTAACAAAGTACGAGTTATCGATGATGAAATTGGTGTAATATCTTTAGATGATGATATCAATGAAACTGTAGTGAACAATAACGAATATGATAATTTTGTGAGATTTGTAAATGAAAACCTATGTAATCAAGATAAAGTAATGAATGACAGTGAAACCATTGCTAATATAGTTAGTCAAAATAATGTTATCCTTGTAAGAGAAACAGACAAGCGAAGTGTTTCAAACGGACCCCATTGTACAACTCATGTTTCGGTTAAAAAACGAGCTGCTAAAAGGAAGCAACCACAATCTGATAAAAAAGAACCTCAGAGAACGAGAAGTAGAAAGAAAAGAATGCAACCAGAAAAAAAAGAAGGTATTTTTTTACTGTTACCTATCACATTAATATTAGTTGTTGGACTCTTACAAACTATCATACATTCTTCGAGAAAAGTACTATACAACTAGGCATTGATGAACTTACGTATGTTTGGCTCGGGTTCGCCTCAGGGGTTCATCCATAAATTTCGTCTTGAATTTCATGATTTTTTGTCCCTCCCCCCGTTCTTGTCACAGCTGGTCACATTTGTGAGACGTCCCTAGTGTGACGTCACATATTTTGCAAATTTACATTTAGAAATTACTGAATGAAAACTGTTCCGAAATCAGTTTTTTTCCTTTTAAATGTAGTTGTAGTACGTTATAGTTCAAAGTTGTAAAAATATAATAGATCCCTTTCGGCATATGTCATCGCGACGAGACTAGTAATGAACCGTACGACTCGCTACTCGATACTCACGATGAATCGATATCGAATCGGTATTTGATCGATTTTATAATGTATTGTAAAGTGCAATGGACTACGTTACGGCATTTCCTTCTTTATTTCAGAACCGAAGTATAAAAACATCAAATGGTTCAGGAGAATTGAACGGAGTCCCGAGGAGCAAGTAGCTGACTGGACACAGAGACAGGAGAGCGACAGATACAGAGGCGCTCCCTACAAATGTACCGATTGCTACAAGGGCTTCAGAGTTGAGAAAACTTATAACTTGCATTTGGAGAAACATACTGATGTATGTATTTTTGAACCAAAGTTTCTTATAGTAAATAAATAAATATTTACGGGACATTTTACAAATCGCAATCTAGCCCCAAAGTAAGCGATAGCTTGTGTTATGGGTACTAGATACTAATATACATAAGTATAATATATTGAAAACACCCAGACACTGGAAAACATTCATGCCCATTCGGTCGTCCCACAAAATTCCAAAATGATCTAAGACGTTTCCGGCGTATGATTGAGGTCTTCACTCGTGCCAGTATGATCGTTAAATGATAAGCGTATGTTTTATTTAATTTTTAATTTTATGTTATCTGTAATTTCCCAGAAGTATGGTACAGTCGAGTGCCACATATGCCGCGTGCGCGTCAGGAGTCGCAACGCTTTGATGAAGCACCTTCGCACCACGCACAAGTTCCTCTACCGCTGCACAGAGTGCGTCTTCGTCACTACTAGCGCGTGAGTCGAAGAGTTCACTAGGGATATAGCACGCTTAGCTGTATCCCAAGTAACATTTAAGAGGATCAGCACCTTCGCGTGACGCCATCTTATACGCTACTTGACAGATTAAAAATAGTCACGCTATACTCTTTCCATTCGTTTATTTTCTCTTTGACACATGAAACAGATATAGCAATAGCGAGGGACCAGAAAGAGACCACTTTACCTGTATCTCTCTCTGGTCCCTCGCTATTGCTATATCTGTTTCATGTGTCAAAGATAAAAAATTGGTCAAGTGCGAGTCGGGCTCGCGCACTGAGGGTTCCGCACTATCAAGACAAATTCTCAATAGTATTAAAGTAAACTAACCAGTAAACAACGCTGTCCACCAAATTCCGCGAGTTAAATACGTGCAACGCCATCTGTCGTCATCAAAGTTAAACAAAATATTAGACTTGTTGAATATCAAATCAACACGTATTAAAAAAACTACTCA
Source organism: Coenonympha arcania (assembly GCA_036785405.1). Classification (NCBI taxonomy): domain Eukaryota; kingdom Metazoa; phylum Arthropoda; class Insecta; order Lepidoptera; family Nymphalidae; genus Coenonympha; species Coenonympha arcania. The sequence continues at coordinate 7,736,666 of CM072081.1, forward strand.
CTAGATCTCGTTCAAACCAATTTTCGGTGGAAGTACATCATATATTTTTTTTAGTTTTATCATACTCTTATTTTAGAAGTTACAGGGGGGGGGGGGCACACATTTTACCACTTTGGAAGTGTCTCACGCGCAAGCTATTCATTTTAGAAAAAAATGATATTAGAAACCTTAGTATCATTTTTGAAGACCTATCCATAGATACTCCACACATATGGGTTTGATGGAAAAAAAATTTTTGAGTTTCAGTTCTAAGTATGGGGCACCCCCAAAATTTATTACTTTTTTTTTAATTTTGTGTGAAAACCTTAATGCGGTTCACAGAATACATCTACATGTACCAAGTTTCAACAGTATAGCACTTATAGTTTCGGAAAAAAGTGGCTGTGACATACGGACGGACGGACAGACAGACATGACGAATTTATAAGGGTTCCGTTTTTCGCCATTCGGCTACGGAACCCTAATAAACGAATAGAAAGAGTATAATTGCGCAGACGAGGCCTGTCCATATTGTTTCCTAGGTATGTGTTGTCCCGTTTTAAGCTTTTATGTAGAAAAGAAAAGCGGGTGAAAGTGTGGTGGTGTGAAGTGGTGATAGAATGAAACGGCAAAATAAACTTAAAATATTTATTCGCCGGAAGTGCCTACTCACACAATCACCGCACTAGCTCAGGGAGCATACAATTTGTAGGGCGTGGGGAAGCCTTTCTGTATTTCGTTTATGTCGCAGTGGTTAGCACTTCCCTTGGTTCGAAGGCGGGAGTGAAGGGATCGCTCGGCGACGGCGGTGAGGAGGCGGGCGCTGGCACAGGAAGCTGCGCGTCAACCAGAAGTCTGGACGTCCAGCGTAGTTTAAGTCCGTATGTAGTTGAAGGCCGAACGTAGTTTAATAGCTCCTGCGTAGTTGTGGAGCCCGTACGTAGTTCCTGGAATTTGATATAACCATTCCTAAGTCGGTGGCATATCAAATTCCGTTCCGATATCCTCCACTCCGGCGTGAAACTCAGAGAAACTACTAAAACGCAGAACGGAGTTACAATTCTGAAGTTAAAAGGCAAGGCTGAAGGCCGGTAAATATAAAAGCAACAATGATTTTGACAAAATTAACAAATTAAACTACTGAATTGACATTTGAAAAATATGACGCAATCGGCATGATGATTTGCAATTTAGGTACGATATAAAAAAAGGAAGATGAGAACAACAAATGAATATGGCGAAGAAAACGTTAAATTATTAAGGAAAAGCTGAAATAAGAACATGATTAACACTATAAAACAGAATAGGTACATATGGAAAAAAGTGAGGTTATGACGTGACCTTAAAAGTGCCAAAACAAAACTTACCCTAATGCGGGATATCCATTTTCACTATGTTATTATATTCGTAGTGAAATATTAGTAATATTTAAATAATCGGGCATGACCTAATGCGGTCGGCACGAAAAATATCAGCGCGGCCATTTGCTAATGCGCGACTACGACCGCGCTGCGTTCGGTAGGTAATGTGAATGCTCCGCGGCGAGCGCTGGGTTGCCACTCTCAATCGTCAATCGCGACACACACGGAAGAACTCCAGTGTGGCCATTAATAAAAAAAATGCACAATATAACTAATAAATATGATAAATGCTATTAAATATTACTTTACGTACATATCATATGTATTAAGTTATTAATATAATATATAGATAAAAAAATATTAATAAAATTACATATGTACTTTGTAACGTTTCGTTACAGTGTGTCATCCCGAAACAGCGCCATCTGTCGAGTGGTGGGTGAACTTCGTTTCCACTGAGTGTTCCACGAACTCATGCATTCTTTTTTTTAGTGAAACCGCAAACAGCCACTCGCGATGGCACGACGGCAAGACATACGAATGTCCGCACTGTGGAAAAGTCTTCATGTAAGTACCACCGCAGACAAACTGACCGACTTACTGACTGACTGACTGAAGCTGACATCTTTTTAGGTTCCATAACAATTTGATCATCACAGATGATGTGTTGTGTGTGTGGCCGCTATAACAACAAATACATACTAAAAAAATATTTATTTAATAATTATTTTAGACAAAAAAAACGACAAACCTTTTTTTTTGTCTTATGTAGGGACCCGTACCCCACGGGTAAAAAAAGGAACCCTATTACGGAGATTTCGCTGTCTGTTCGTCCGTCCGTCTGTCTGTCCAGGCTGTATCTTTTATTGTATTTTTTGTATTTGTTGTTACAGCAATGAGCAAAAGAAATACATCATCTGTAAAAATTTCAAGTCCGTAGCTATCACGGTTCAAGAGATCTCGCTAATAGGGTTGCTTTTTTACCCTTTGGGTACGGCACCCAAAAAAATGTTTGCAGGGGTCAGCTAGTAACACTGTAAATGTTTGCAGGGGTTAGCTAGTAACACTGTAAATGTTTGCAGGGGTCAGCTAGTAACACTGTAAATGTTTGCTGGGGTCAGCTAGTAACACTGTAAATGTTTGCAGGGGTCAGCTAGTAACACTGTAAATGTTTGCAGGGGTCAGCTAGTAACACTGTGAATGTTTGCAGGGGTCAGCTAGTAACACTGTGAATGTTTGCAGGGGTCAGCTAGTAACACTGTCAATGTTTGCAGGGGTCAGCTAGTAACGCTGTTAATGTTTGCAGGGGTCAGCTAGTAACACTAAATGTTTGCAGGGGTCAGCTAGTAACACTGTTAATGTTTGCAGGGGTCAGCTAGTAACACTGTTAATGTTTGCAGGGGTCAGCTAGTAACACTGTAAATGTTTGCAGGGGTCAGCTAGTAACACTGTAAATGTTTGCAGGGGTCAGCTAGTAACATTGTAACTGTTTGCAGGGGTCAGCTAGTAACACTGTAAATGTTTGCAGGGGTCAGCTAGTAACACTGTAAATGTTTGCAGGGGTCAGCTAGTAACACTGTAAATGTTTGCAGGGGTCAGCTAGTAACACTGTAAATGTCTTTTCTAATCGATTTGTGTAGTAATTTCGATAATAATTGACTATTTTCGGAGTTAATTTCATAAACTAGATACATTCACTAATTTCTTGAAACTTACTACAACCATTCCAGCCATGTGACTGCAATGCCTACAATGTCTTTATTAAAAAAAGAAGTGTGGCAGTCGGAGACTGCCGCGTTAAAGCTATTGCACAGCTGTTTTTATCAACTTATGCAATTATTATTGCCATCTATCACACATATACCTATAGAGACAAGCGTGATATTTTAAAAAGTCTTTAAAAGTTCTGCTATTCATCGATAGATGGGAAAACTAAAAAGTGTTAGGTTTTTTCGTTACGGAATTTCTGGATTCGATCTCCACGCTCAAGGCGCGATAGAAGCTATATGCAGTAGCTTAATAATTGTACAATAATGCAGCGTGCAGCAAAATAGCCATTGATGGAACAACATGTAAATCCATCCATCAATGCCTACTTGTAGCCAAGGCTTGTACAGTAAATTTCTCAAACAGTACGTGGAAATTTAAACTGAATACTCGTAATACCTAGGCAGAAATTGCCAAAACCGACATGAGAAGCCATCAGTAAAGTGTACATTTGGTTTTTTTTCACAACAGCGTTATATTTGCAAGGCAGTTCTAAATTTAAATAAAACCTTTGCTTAGTTGCCTTCTTGGTCGCCATGTATCAGATTGAAAGAACGTTACATGTTTAAATAACACACACTGCACTACATAATACTCAAATAATAATAATAAAAATAGAGTGTGCTCAGGAACTATTTAATTTGGTTCCCCCGTCATAGAACGGCAAGGCATCGAAAAGGCTTCCACCCATACACAGTCGACGTACCAAAGACGCGTATGAAGCGGTTTGATTCCTCGCTCCTGATACGCACTGCAAAGGCCTGGAATACCCTCCCATGCAAACAAATAGGCATCTTCTAGGCAAGCGCGTTCCACCATAGACTATATCATCATTTTCCATCAGATGTGATAACAATCAAGCGCTAGCCTATAAAGTATGAAAAATTACATCGTAAACTCAATAGTAACAATAATAATCAGAATTTTATTTTGCTTGTATGTGCTTATGACTGCAGGAAACCTTCATCGTACTACACCCACGTGCGCCTCGCTCACCCGTCCGACGACAACGTGTGCGCGCTGTGCGGGTACTCCTTCGTCGGCAAACAAGGACTGTGGCTGCACCAGAGGAAGACGCATCGCGACTACACGCAGGTCAGCACTTATAGATGAGTAAGATTCCTGGATGCAAGTGGCTCCACCGCCATATGCTCACAAGTTAAGAAGCATAGAAATTTTCCAGGAGTTGTCGGGTCCCCAGTGCGAGCAGTGCGACGTCCGCTTCGCGAACGAGGCTGCGTATGAGACCCATCTGCAGGTGACGCCGAAGCACGGCGCGCCCGGGTGAGATGACCATTGCCTTTGCATATTTCACACCCATATTTAATATTGTTTTTTTCATTTATGGTTCAAACTGTTGAAAAAATACCTGTAAAAATATAATTTGACATTTCGATGCTCCTGTTTTCCTTTCCCCCTTTTTCAATAAAAAATTTTTCATGATGGCAATGACGTCGGGCCACTCAGTGGCGTAGCATGTGATTTCGCCGCCCGGGGCTAAACCTAAATATGCCGCCCCCCTTGTTTTCAGGCTTACGTACCTTAAGTGTAAAATGGGGCCCTATTATTAATAAAATGGAAAATTCTTTCCAAAAAACCAACTTCATATGATGCTACAAAGAGTGATATAATTTTTAATGTTCAACATTTTCCATTTAATTTTTTACTTTTTAGTGGAAAACAACAAATGCGGCAAGGCATTGGAAAAAAATGCCCAAATCGCTTGAAGTGTAAAATGCTAAAATCTGAAGTGTTCCCTCAATTTCTCTGAGATTACATCATCAGATCCTGACTTGATGACTACAGTCATTACTTGATGACTGCAAGCAAGTGCTATAATTACTTTATAAATACCCAAATCGCTTCAAGTATACCATAAGCAATGTTACAACATCAATATAATGACAACCATGGGCGCCGCCAGGATTTCTTTGAGGGGGGTGCATAGCTGGAATCTGGATCTACACTTATGATTCCGTTTCATTAAAATATTGTTTCACGGGCATTTAGCTTTAAATTATGATGTAAATTTGTCAGCGTACTCATCATGGAGGTACCCAGCAACTTTTAAAGGTGGGTAAAAAGCATGGAGTACTTTTTACAGGCTGAACTTTCAATAGTCGAATTTTCAACGTCGCTGTATCCTTGAACCTAACTTATTGTTAAAATCGAGCAAAAAAACGTTGAAAATGTAACTTTTTTTACGTTTTAACTTAATTTTGTTTTGTTGTTAATTTTTGTTGATTTGTTATCTACCTATAGCATATTTTAAATTTTCAACTATGGTTCATGAGATAGGGCCCAGTGACAAACAGAAATTTTGCCAAAAAGCATTTAAGAGCGGATGTTTATACTTGACAAAATATATCAGCAAACGCGAGCGTAGCGAGCGAAAAAATTTTTAAGTTTCCTCAGAATAAGTCACAGTTATAGTTTAAGTTTTTCCGTATGCCGCCCTTTCGTTTTCGGCCGCCCGGGGCGGTGGGCACGCTACGCCACTGGGGCCACTATTTCCTACAACTATTCAAATTTCAGGTCGATAGCTTTAATAGTTACTGAAGTAAAGGGTCGTGACAGTCAGAAAACAGACACAACAAAGTGATCCTATGAGGGTTCTGTTTTTACCCTTCTAGGTATGGAGCCCTATAAATTGAGTAAAATACCGTAATAATTGGTTCTTTTCCTTTGTTTTCTAAAACATGGTATTCTGCTGTGGGGTAATTCGGCTGACGTTGTATTTGTCCGAATGGCCTTCTTCGACCTCAGTCAAAATAATCAGTTTACTGTTGTTGTTTGTTCCGTACAGTGGTCTGAAAAGAAACGATCCGTCAAACGGAATGCTGGGAAAATCGGAGCTTCCACGTAAAGAGGTGACAAGGAGGCGACAAACACACAATATATGTATCATAAACTGCAAACTGGTGAGTCAGCCCACTTCTACGACGCCTTTTTTAGGGTGCAATCCCTCAAAAGAAAATAATTGGTAAAGTGTGAGTTGGGCTCGCGAAGGTTCTGTACTATCAAGACCAACTCTCAATAGTATTGACGAAGTATATTTCAGAATATACAAGTAACGCCCTTTCATATGATACCCTTCAATATTCTCATCTCGTTTTGAAGGTTCAACTCTCTGGTTTTCCTCCCTGTCCACAAAAACTCTCTGGTTTTCCCCCCTGTCCACAAAAACTCTCTGGTTTTCCCCCCTGTCCACAAAAACTCGCTTAAACAACATTGTTTCATTGATATGAAACTCGCTTGTTTCAGTGCAACGCTGTGCTGGAGAACCGGAACAAGTACTACTGGCACCTCCGCAACTACCATCCGGACAGCGTCAACACCAAGCGAGACTTCATGTGCGAGCAGTGCGGGAAACTCTGTGCCGTGAGTGTTAGACAGAGAAGAAGAAACAAGTCTCTGTCGCCCAAAGACCTGTCGCCCCGCCCACAAACGCCGCCACTAAAAGCGGGCTATACTTGTGTCCGCCTTTTGGCGGTTGTGGCGAATTATTATTTGAAAAACAAAAATTCCTCAAACATGTTTGAAAATTTTAGCATTATTTTGACAACCTTCTCCAAGATAAATGGAAATTGCTGTACCTACTAGGCAAGCAACGGTTGGCCAAACTTGTATGAAAAACAATTTCTGTTGTGGTTTTGCGGTTATACAGTGTGAGTCTTCTGTGCACATATTGAAATGAGGGAAACTATGCTTAATTTTACCGACATAAAAGGTATTAAAAAAAATCTAAAATTTTTTGTATTTTTTTGGAATTTTTTATAACTAAGCTACGTAACTTATCAAAGATGCTATTTAAATTTCGAACCCGTAATTTAAAGTCGTGGAAACCCAAGGGTTTTTAAAAATTAGCCTGTGATAGCCAGCCAAAGCAACTTTCGGTTTAGTAGGTGCAGCGTGAAATTTTACATACAAATTTTGGACTACTGTTTCACCCCCTTAAAAAGATTCGTTTTAAAAGTACTTCCTTGGTTTAGACCTAGACCTCATAAGGAACGTATGTGCCAGAATTGGAGTATTTTGACGCAATCTATCAGTCAGGCAGTTATTATAATGACGTAAGAACATTTTCCAAGTATTAGAAAACTAGTAAGAGAAAGATGGACGAAAACCTCTCAACTTCGGATGTTACTTTACAATTTCACAGAGTAATTTTCATCTCCAAGAACACAAACTGTCGAAGCACGACAAAACAAAGGTGCAATGCGACGCGTGCGACAAGAAGTTTTACTCAATGAACTCTCTGAGGTTGCACGTGCTCAGAATACACAAAGCCGCACAGAGGCGAGGCGACACGTACGTGTGCGCGCACTGTGCGTACCAGACCAAGGAGAGAGGCAACTTAGTGAGGCACATGCAGGTTAGTGCGCGCACCACGTGCGCAGAACGCAAATGCAAAAAAGAAAGTAGCTTAAAGTAGTTTATTTCGTGAAAATTTTGTATTATTACAGGTTCATTTGGACTCGAACGCAAGGAGATGGTTCCACTGTACATTATGCGAGAAAAAGACCACAACGAAGAAAGCGATACAAGACCACGTGCTGCACGTGCATCAGAACGTGCCGTGGCCCGCCAGAGTGCGCGCCTCGCGACCACGCGCTGCCGTTCCGCGCACTCGCGACACAGACTCCAGCGAGTCATGAGTCTCATGCCCCAAAATTATTGAGTGTAGAAGGTGTAGGAAAGAGTGTAGGATCATCCTCGTGCATGAAAAATGGCCGTCACATAAGTTATGGCTCTGCCCGCTAAACTCAAGATATATTTGGTTTTTGGCAGCTTGCCTAACAGTAGCGATCACAGGCACAGAGATAACAAAACTATGAAGATGCCTTATCATTAATTCTAGCTTAGACTTGAGTGACATTCGGCGCCATGATGAGCGCCAAGATTTGTTGTCAAACGTTCATGTTTCAAGTTACTACCCGAGGGGGCGCCAAATTGTACGCCACTTGACCGATTAAAAATAGTCGCGCTAGTTTTGTCGACGGGGCCAGTCCACATATTAGTAGGGGCAGCCCAAGCGGGGATTTTATAAGTACCTAACTCAGAAAATTATAAAGGGAGAATACTTGCACCCTTTTAAAGTACCTCTGCCAAGTATGAACCCTCCATATGGGGTGGTGTGTTGAGGGGTTCCCGAAAGGGGAGGGGGTCCACGATTCTACTAACACCGCCACAGGAAAACTGTCAGATTATTAGTTCTTTGTAATTCTAGTAGTGTTTCCTTCAAAATAAAAAAAAAAATTGTATAGTATTTCAAGGTGACTTTTTTTTACAACTTCGAGACTCGCTTGTTTTTTAATGTCACGCTCAATTTGTCAGATTATTGAGATATACAATCTTCTCAATGTAATTAATCAACTTTTTCTTAATCTGACGCGCTCGAGTTTTTCTAAGAATCGATTTTTTTTTACTAATCAGACGGGTTCCCCTCAACACACCCCACCATATGGTGGGTTCATACTTGGTTAAGAGGTACATTAAAGTAGAGATGCCACGAATATTCGGCTACTATTCGGTATTCGGCCTATTCGGCCACTTTTTTTGGTATTCGGTATTCGACCGAATAGTACTAATTATTCGGCCGAATACCGAATACCAAATTGTGGACAAAAAGACACATCATATTACTCAAGATTTGTATTTATTACCCAAATTACAATATTTTATTAAGTAAAATTAATCAGCGGTAGGTAAGTTGTGATGGATAAAAACAAGCTTTTCAGCATTTGATGGTAGCAAACGATTACGCTTTTCATCGTAAATGATACTAGCTTCAGAAAACAACCTCTCACTATACACGCTACTCCCGGGAGAAGAAAGATAAACTTTAGCAAATTTTGAAAGGTTTGAGTATTGCTTTTCATTTGCTGACCACCACTTGTAAGGATTAGCTTTCCTATCTAGGCGAGTAGTTTTCAAATAAAAATCTATCTCATTTGCCACAGTATTCTTCTTCATGTTCTCCTCATTATTACTATTTCGCATATTATCAGAAGCGACTTCCTCAAAGCAGTTCCAGAAACTGTCGTGTATTTCAAATGTCTTATCATTTTCATTCAAGTTTCTTTTCTTACGAAGTGGAGAAGAATCTTCATCAGTGTTAGGATAAGGTTTTGTGGGTAGTTGGAGTTTTAAGAAACGCGCGGCTGCGCCCGCGCTTGTCATATGAGTTAGTCGGAATACAGCTATGTACGAACCTACTGTGTTTCATTTTTATACCGCGATTATCACCAAATAACAGTTGGCGACGAGCTACCTAACGCGTGTTATAATGGATAAAGTATCGGTCGGGTTATTAACAGTGTTTAATCACGAAACACAGGAATGGGAGTTATATAAAGGACGGATCGAGCAATGGTTTCTGGCGAACGAAATCAACGATGACGTCGACAAGTCGGGGACAAAGCGTCGAGCGATTTTGCTGAGCAGTCTCGCCGAAACTACATTCAAACTCATTAGGGATTTAGCACTACCTAATGAAGTCGGATCCCTGTCGTACCTACAAGTTGTATACCTTCTCGACGGGCACTTTAAGGCGAAGAAATGTGGATTTGCGGAGCGATACAAATTTCACAGTGCCGTTCAAAGTGACAGTGAGTCATTGAGCGAGTGGGCCGCGCGCGTTCGCGGGCTCGCTATGGACTGCAGTTTTCCGGCGGGAATATTGAACGAGATGCTGCGCGACCGGTTCGTCCTGGGCATGGTGCCCGGGAAAGTGCGTGAGCGGTTATTTGAGAAGGCTTTAGAGGGCTTCACGATGGAGAAGGCGTTACAAGTTGCAGAAAGTGTGCACTGTGCCAGAGAGGGGGCGCGCCAAGCGGCGACGTCGAAGGCGCAGGCGCACGACCTGGCCTTATCGCCCTTCATAGAAGTGCACAAGGTGTCGTCTCAACCGAAAGCATCGCAAGGAAAACAACCGGGCAGTGCTAGTGCTAAAAGAGAATGTGCGTCTAGTGCAGGGTCGGCTAATAATAACAAAATTAAGTGTAAAGTGTGCGGGTTTTTCGGTCACGAAGGCCAATTTTGTAAATTTAGATTCCATACATGTAAGCGGTGTCTGGTCAAAGGTCACCTCCAACGGGCCTGTGCTAGGCGAGGTCGGGAGAACCAGCATTTTTTACAATATTGTTCGGACGACGGGGCGGATGGCGATGATGGTAAGCGTCTTATATTTAATCTGCGTAGCTATGGCGGTGAACCGATGCGCGAAACTATTGTGGTGGATACGGTATCTTTATGTTTTGAAATAGATACGGGCTCGGCCGTGACAGCTTTTTCCGATTCTATTTACAATGAATATTTTTCTAAACATAAATTAAGAGATACTAACAGAGTATTACAGAGTTATAACGGCAGTACTATAAGTACTTTGGGTATTATTCCTTTAGAGTTTACCTACAAAGACAGAACTGAAACAATTGAGGTTTACGTAGTTAAAGGTGGAGGCCCTCCGATTTTAGGTCGCGATTTTATATGCAAATTTAATTTAAAAATATGCCCCGTGAATATTTGCAAAACTCAAGTTAAAGATAGTCTGGAAAATTTGATTAGTAAATACCCAAAACTTTTTTCTGACTCATTGGGCTGTTGCAAGGACATTGAAGTGTCACTGAACTTAAAGCCTGACTCCAAACCTATTTTTTTTAAAGCTCGGTCAGTACCCTTCGCCCTCCGTGGCAAGTTAGAGAGTGAACTAAATAGGTTAACTGCGTTAGGAGTCATTGAGCCCGTAAAGTTTTCAGAGTATGCAAGTCCAATAGTCCCGGTATTAAAGAGTAATGGAGATATAAGGGTCTGTGCAGACTATTCGGTGACTCTAAATAAACAACTTTTAGTAGAAAAGTATCCGCTTCCACGTATCGAGGAATTATTTTCAAAACTGCACGGAGGACAAAAATTTTCAAAATTAGATTTGTCAAACGCGTACAATCAACTTAAGTTAAAAGATGAATCACAATTATTAACTTGTATTAACACGCATAAAGGCTTATTTAAGTATACAAGGTTAGTTTTTGGTCTGTCGAGCGCACCGGCGATTTTTCAGAGAACCTTGGAAATGATTTTATCAGGTATTGAAGGAGTGCTTCAGTTCCTAGATGATATCTTAATAACGGGGAAAACCGAACAAGAGCATATGAGTAGGTTAAATGAAGTTTTTAAAAGATTAGAGGACGCTGGATTAGTGTTACAAAAAGATAAATGCCATTTTTTTCAGGAGTCAGTTTCATACTTAGGCTATGTTATTGACAAGAACGGTTTGCATAAGTCACCCGATAAAGTGAATGCTATTCTTAAAGCTACGGTTCCTAAGAATGTTTCCGAGCTGAAATCATTTTTAGGTTTAGTTAATTATTATAGAGGGTTTATAAACAATGCTTCGGGAATTCTTAGCCCTTTGCACTCGCTATTAAAGAAAAATGTCGCTTGGAAGTGGAACCGTGAACACTCAGAGGCTTTCGAATTGATAAAAAAACAGTTAGCTTCCGACAACACGTTAGCACACTTCAACCCAGAGGCAAAAATAATTTTAACAGTCGATGCCTCACCGGTTGCACTTTCGGGAATTTTATCTCAGATCGATGAAAGCGGCGTGGAGCGGCCCGTGGCCTATATAAGCAGGTCTCTAAATGCGGCCGAATCTAGATACAGCCAAATTCAAAAAGAAGCGACGGCTATTATTTTCGGGGTGCGACGGTTTCATCAATATTTATACGGCAGAGCAGAACCATTCGTATTGAGAACCGATCATAAACCGTTATTGTCAATTTTTCAACCAGGCAGGGGAGTACCTGAAATTACGGCAAATAGGTTGCAGAGATACGCAATATTTTTATCAGCATATAACTACACTATTGAATATGTCAGAAGCGCAAACAATTCGGCTGACTTCCTCAGCCGAGCCACGAGAAGCGGCGACACGGAACCACGGCCGCAGCTACGAGCGAATAGCGCACGTAAGCTGGACGACTCAAAGGATATGAGTGCCTACGTGCATTTTATGTGGGATGCTCAGTCATCGCCAGTTTTTTTTAAAGACGTGCAAAAATATACAAAATTAGATAAAAATTTATCACGTGTTATTGGTTATGTACAGAATGGTTGGCCTAAAAAAGTGTACGCTAGTGAGCTCAAAGAGTATTCTCAGTGTCGTAACGAATTGTCGGTAGAAAATGGGTGTTTAATGAGGGGACCGAAACTTGTTGTTCCTGCAGCCCTGCAGCCTACGGTTCTTAACGAGCTTCATACGGGTCATTTGGGAGTAGCTAAAATGAAAGCTGCGGCTAGACTGCGGTTTTGGTGGCCCAAAATGTCACTAAGTTTAGAAAAAGTAGTTAATACTTGTGAGGTATGCACGCAACTTCGCCCCGCTCCGCACCGCGCGCCGCTCACTCCGTGGCCTTACCCGCCGGAGCCGTGGTTTCGCGTACATGTTGATTTTTTAGGTCCGATTGATAATAAGATGTTTTTAGTCGTGGTCGACGCCTACTCGAAATGGGTTGAAGTGTATGATGTTAGTAACGGGTACGGCTCTCGAATAGTTATTGAGAAGTTGAGTGAAACGATGTCAAGATTTGGGCTTTTTAATACCATATGTAGTGATAACGGAAGTTCATTTAAATCCGTGGAATTTAAAAACTTTTGCACCTATAATGGAATCACTCATTTGACTTCACCGCCTTATCACCCTGCAAGTAATGGTCAGGCTGAAAGTTTCGTGAAAATTATAAAAAAAGCATTAAAGGGTATAGTTTTGTCGGGGACGTCGAAAAAAGACGTAAATATTAAGTTGAATGAATTCCTTTTCCACTACCGTAATTCTATACATTCCACCACAAATCGGTCACCCGCCGAGTTATTGTTTGGTAAAAATTTACGATGTAGATTAGATTTGCTTAAACCACATACGTTGTCATCATCGTCACCTGACCCGGAGTTATCTAAAGTTGTGGAAAACAATCAGTGCTCGCAGATTAAAAGCTACGATGGGAAAAGGACAGTAGATTTCATGGTCGGAGAAGTAGTTTTAGTAAAAATGTATAGTAAACAGCTGAGGTCTTGGGAAAAAGGAATTATTAGAAAGAAATTAGGTCGATCGCTATACCTGGTGAGCCTCATGGATGACGAAAACCTAATAAAAAGGCATAAAAACCAAATTCAGAAATTTGAGGGGAAGGGAGAAATGCCAGTGTGCCGGAAAGATCAGTTTTTACCGCCGGTGATTTTAAAAGCTCAACCCCCTGTCACCCAGCTTCAGGCATCTAAAACACGGCAAGACGACGCTGAATCACCGGCAAAGACGGGCACACTGAAGGACCCTGCCCTCGGGTCGCCGAGTCCGCCGCGCCCCGCTGCCGAGGCCGATCCGGCACATGCGGAAACTCCGCCAGCTCGGAGGTTGCGTAGGCGCAACCTGCGAGCTCCTGACTATAGGAGATACCTATAATAAATTTATGATGTATAATATAATGTAAGGGGTTTATAAAATATTGGTGGAGGGGTGTTAGGATAAGGTTTTGTGGGTAGTTGGAGTTTTAAGAAACGCGCGGCTGCGCCCGCGCTTGTCATATGAGTTAGTCGGAATACAGCTATGTACGAACCTACTGTGTTTCATTTTTATACCGCGATTATCACCAAATAACAATCAGTACTACTAGATTCATCATCATCGACAAGCATGTACTTAATGCCAAATGTTCGGCGGCCGAATATTCGGCGCTTCGGCCGATAGCGTTGCCGAACATTCGGTATTCGGTATTCGGCTAAATCACTATTCGTGGCAACTCTACATTAAAGGGTGCAAGGAATCTCCCTTTATAATTTTCTGACACGCTCGAGTCCCTTCAATTGTCCCCGCTTGGGCTCCCCTGCTATATTGGTTCCCGGGTCTGGAACTGCTGAACACTTTGAACTGATGCCTCATTTAAGATTGTTTGCGTTTCCTACACTCCATACCGCAAAAAGAACTTTTAGTTTTTTTTTTTAACTTGTAAAGCAATTTTAATTTTAAGAAATTTCATTATAAGTACTTAATATTTGATAATGTACTTTTATTTGAAAACCTGTTGACATCCAACTTAAGTCCCTGGCAGCGTTTAGCTGACTATAGTAATAATATTATATTGTCTGTTCGTTTATTTTCTTTTTGACACATGAGACATAATTATAGCAATAGCGAGAAACCAGAGAGAGAACGTTACGTTTGTTTCTCTCTGACTCCTCGCTAATATGCTATTAATACGTGTCTCATGTGTCACATAGAAAATAAACGAATGGACAGAGATAGAAGTAGTTTTAGCCAGCTCCCAACAGCAACTAGCATCTCTAATAAGATGCTACAAACAAACTATACTTAAACTACAAAAATTCTCCGTCACTTATCACTTGTACAGAACTGATTTGTCTGTTTCGAATAGATATTGTACATAAGTCCTTTTATAGATATTATGGTATAGATCTTGATCTCGGGCATGTTATTGCTTCGGAAGAGTTCACGGTTCCCTTGATGTACATGTCATCTAGGTAACGATCCTCTCGTTAGAGAGTAGTATATTCCTTGCGATGGACCTTCTGCCTTCTCACTGTTTATGTAATGACTTTGATCAGTAGGTACCTCCTTTATAAACCTCTGACCATTTTCGAATCCCTGTATCTCAAAAGACTCAAAACCTCATGGACGTAAAAATCAGATTTTAAATTTGGCGGATTAGAAATAAAATGACGCTATACGACAACTCGGTGATAGAAAACTAAAGCTATACTCTGTGGTATCATAATTTGTATGTAGCCTGTGGTCACAGTGCTCACTGATTTGACATTGACAATCTAGTGACATTTTTGGGGTTTGTTTTGTGGTCTGTAGTTGTGTTGCCTGTGGTGTGGTTTGATCTCTAGCTGTGTGGTCTGTGGGTTTGATGTTTGATCATAGCATGGAATTAACCAACACAGCAGAGAATAGTGATGTTTGATGGCGTTCAACATCGGCTCTGTGATCTGCACAGACCAACACAGTTCAACATAGTGTTTTATGTCTTCTTCTTCTTGATCTCTCCCTATTCCCGTTATTTGGGGTCGGGTCTCCTCACATTTTTGCGCCAAGTCGTGCGATCTTGGGTTGTCTTTTCAGGCAATTGAGCTAGCTTGAGGTCTCTTTTTATATTCGACCACCAGGTCGCAGGCGGGCGGCCCCTTCGCTAGTAGGTTTAGCGCGATTTGTATTACATGATCTTTGTCACGTCTCATTATATGTCCATACCACGCGGTTTTCGGTGATTTTCTCGGTAATTGGTTTTATGTCTATGTTCAACATATACAAATTACTCTATGATGGCGTTTGACCTCAGCGTTTGACTTTGACTTTGAGTTGATGATCGGTTCAATATACTCTATGACTCTATGATGATCGGTGTTTGAAATTACTTTACAATTTCAAAATTCATTGAGTTTTCCGGTTTTTCTCATTTTCTTAAAAATATTTTTGAATTAAAATTAAATTTATTCGTAGGAAGCACAAAAATGTTGTAATGTCTTTTTTTTCTAAAGTAACCTCAACATTTATTCTTTAACTGGTGTACAGAAGTTTTTCTGATGCTGTTGTTTTTAGCAGAACTTCGATAATGGAGATAAATGCTCTCAACGAATCCTCGGCCCAGGTAAATATTGCATTTGTTTGTAACTACTGCGCTTAACCATCTTGGCAATATTTTCGTTTTATGGCTTTGTTGAGGGCAATGACTTCTATATATCCAATAGAAGTCATTGGTTGAAGGTTACAAATCTCTTGGCTTATAAATCGCTTTAACTTCGAAGACCTTCCTGGCGCAGTGGCGGCGCGCTCGGATTCGAGTGGGAGGTCGCCGGATCGATTCCCGCCACAAACCACTTTGGAATTTTATAATTTCTAAATTGGCTCAGGTCTGGTCTGGTGGGAGGCCTTGGCTAGTTACCACCCTACTAGTTAGGCTAGTTCCGGTGTGATGCTTGTAGAAACTGTTGGGGTAAATTTACTTACCCAAGTTAGCATGATAACTTAGGCTGCATCATCACTTACCATCGCGTGAGATCGCAAAAAAACCTACTACCTGTTCGCAGAAGATTTGCTGATGACTTCCCCTCCCACTTCATACTATTCGGACCGAAAGTCCTCCAGATAACGGACCAGCCCTGCAGATTTGATTGAGTAAGAAAAACGTAATCATCGTTATCGTAATCTTGTACAAGTTCTGCTTGTTGATTGGTCCCCTGATTTATGTCAGCCAATCGGAAGGCAGAATTTCTTAACGATTACGATGAACACGTTTTTCTTATGCAATCAGACTCCAGAATTACAAAAACGTATACATCACTATTGTAATTGTTTGCAAATTCTGTCCCCGGCCCTGACTGGCTGACGTAAATCAGGGAACCAATCAACAAGCAGAACTTTTACAAGATTATGATCACAATGAATACATTTTTCTTACACATTCCGGGGCCAGACCCCTGATTATGTCTGATGATTTACCTAAAAATGTTTATTTCAGTTCTGCATGACATGTCTGGACACCCGCAGTAAACTGTACCTGTCGAGTTCATACAATTTAGATTTTGAATATGAGAATCTCACTGGAATTTCAGTAAGTTGTGTTTACCTTGTCTTGGATTAGAATACACCATAACACTATTTCTAAATTTAATTAAAATTATTAATACTATTTTAGGAGGGGAACTATATTTTCTATCACCAAAATTTATATTTGTCATCAAGTTGTATCACCTAATAAATAGATCTATCGCCACGAAATATTTTCGTTCTCAGATAAACAAAAATTGTTCCCAGGTATGAATTATCAAATTAATGTTAATATATGCAGCCGGTGCAGAGTAAAGTAAAACTAGCCATACTTAAAGATGAATTTAATAATTTACAATTTCTTAGACGCAAGGAACGAGGCAGTAATTTACGAAGATTAGCGAGTTATAAAAAGTTCATCCTACCTAAAACAAATAATATTCATGGTAAAAGAAATTACAAATACATACTTCCTAAAATTTTTGAAGAACTCCCATCGTTTTTGCAATGTTTAGACGAAAAGCATATACACATAAGAAAGCTTAAGAAATATTTATTGAGTAAAGTATGACAATTTAAAATGTGATACATTTATTTAATATATTATATTGCTACTTATCTTGACTATATATTATAAGCTGTATTATGTATTAGTTAATCTTAATTTTTACTCTTATTTAAAGTTAGTTAATCTTAGTTACTTTTATTTAGTTAAGCTTAGTTTAATTTAATATAGTACTGCGAACTCGCCATCCTCAACATAAACGGACAGTTTTCTAGAGGATGGCCTAGATATATTATTATAATGTTGTAATTTGTTTTGGCCAATAAAAAAAAAAAAAAAAAAATGTGTAAAATAAGAGATAGATAACCAATAAAATTATATTGCATTACATGAATATAAACTTCGTTCTTATAATATAAAATATTTATAGGGCGGGGGATAATATAAAATATTTATAGGTAATTAGGTTAAGGTTATTTTCCTTTTATGATCACCCGGAAATAGGAGCCCCGCGAAGCGGTGCTCCGTAGACAGGAACTTGGAGGGGGTGGGGGGTGCGCAATAATATAAAATATTTATAGGTAATTAGGTTAAGGTTATTTTCCTTTTATGACCACCCAGAAATAGGAGCCCCGCGAAGCGGGGCTCCGTCGACAGGAACTTGGAGGGGGTGAGGGGGAGAGCAATAATATAAAATATTTATAGGTAATTAGGTTAAGGTTATTTTCCTTTTATGTCCACCCAGAAATAGGAGCCCCGCGAAGCGGGGCTCTGTCGTCAGGAACTTGAAGAGGGTGAGGGGGAGAGAAATAATTTTTTAATTGAACTTAATGCAATTTTCTAGTAACATAATATGATTTATTGGTGATCTCTTTAAATTAGTTTGCTTAAATACTTATTAGGACACACCTATTATAATACATACAAAAACATTTATTTGGTACTAGACCTTATATCTCAGGATTTTAGGTGATTTATTGTGGAACTGATTTTGCATTGTTTGGTGACTACATTTTGGTGACAGATCTACTATTTTGAGGACAAACCCTATTATTTAAGAAACACAAAACTAATTAAATTGGTGATAGCTTAAATGATACCCTTTTAGGAGTTACATGATCTACGTTGCCTCCATAATTATGTTTGTAATACCAAAATCATTTGCAATTTATGCATATTTCGATCAAGTTGTGGTGTTATTCGGATTCATATAGTAATAAATTATGCTCCTGGCCATATTTGGTATTGCATAAAATGGTTACTGAAAGCTTCTGCATAAAATGACCTTTTAGTTTAAAATAGGTGAAGTTTTCATCCTCATTCCATTCCAGCTGGGAGATGTGGTCAACTTCACGCCAATGTTCTGCAGCGAGTGCGCTCAGCGGCTGGTGAACAGCGGCAGGCTCAGAGACAAGAGTCTGAGAGCCTTCCAGCTGCTGGCGGAGCTGCATCACAACAATGCAGTGGTGAGAACCTCTTACATTATCACCTTCTCACTGATGTTCTGCAGCGAGTGCACTCAGCGGCTGGTGAGCAGCGGCAGGCTCAGAGACAAGAGTCTGAGAGCCTTCCAGCTGCTGGCAGAGCTGCTTCACAACAATGCTGTGGTGAGAACCTCTTACATTATCACCTTCTCACTGATGTTCTGCAGCGAGTGCACTCAGCGGCTGGTGAACAGCGGCAGGCTCAGAGACAAGAGTCTGAGAGCCTTCCAGCTGCTGGCAGAGCTGCTTCACAACAATGCAGTGGTGAGAACCTCTTACATTATCATCTTCTCACTGATGTTCTGCAGCAAGTGCGCTCAGCGGCTGGTGAACAGCGGCAGGCTCAGAGACAAGAGTCTGAGAGCCTTCCAGCTGCTGGCAGAGCTGCTTCACAACAATGCAGTGGTGAGAACCTCTTACATTATCATCTTCTCACTGATGTTCTGCAGCAAGTGCGCTCAGCGGCTGGTGAACTCAGGCAAGCTCACAGACAAGAGTCTGAGAGCCTTCCAGCTGCTGGCGGAGCTACTTCACAACAATGCAGTGGTGAGAACCTCTTATATTATCATCTTCTCACTGATGTTCTGCAGCAAGTGCGCTCAGCGGCTGGTGAACAGCGGCAGGCTCAGAGACAAGAGTCTGAGAGCCTTCCAGCTGCTGGCAGAGCTGCTTCACAACAATGCAGTGGTGAGAACCTCTTACATTATCATCTTCTCACTGATGTTCTGCAGCGAGTGCGCTCAGCGGCTGGTGAACTCAGGCAAGCTCACAGACAAGAGACTGAGAGCCTTCCAGCTGCTGGCAGAGCTGCTTCACAACAATGCAGTGGTGAGAACCTCTTACATTATCATCTTCTCACTGATGTTCTGCAGCAAGTGCGCTCAGCGGCTGGTGAACAGCGGCAGGCTCAGAGACAAGAGTCTGAGAGCCTTCCAGCTGCTGGCAGAGCTGCTTCACAACAATGCAGTGGTGAGAACCTCTTACATTATCACCTTCTCACTGATGTTCTGCAGCAAGTGCGCTCAGCGGCTGGTGAACAGCGGCAGGCTCAGAGACAAGAGTCTGAGAGCCTTCCAGCTGCTGGCAGAGCTACTTCACAACAATGCAGTGGTGAGAACCTCTTACATTATCACCTTCTCACTGATGTTCTGCAGCAAGTGCGCTCAGCGGCTGGTGAACTCAGGCAAGCTCAGAGACAAGAGACTGAGAGCCTTTCAGCTGCTGGCGGAGCTGCATCACAACAATGCAGTGGTGAGAACCTCTTACATTATCATCTTCTCACTGATGATCTGCAGCGAGTGCGCTCAGCGGCTGGTGAACTCAGGCAAGCTCAGAGACAAGAGACTGAGAGCCTTTCAGCTGCTGGCGGAGCTGCATCACAACAATGCAGTGGTGAGAACCTCTTACATTATCATCTTCTCACTGATGATCTGCAGCGAGTGCGCTCAGCGGCTGGTGAACTCAGGCAAGCTCAGAGACAAGAGACTGAGAGCCTTTCAGCTGCTGGCGGAGCTGCATCACAACAATGCAGTGGTGAGAACCTCTTACATTATCATCTTCTCACTGATGATCTGCAGCGAGTGCGCTCAGCGGCTGGTGAACTCAGGCAAGCTCAGAGACAAGAGACTGAGAGCCTTTCAGCTGCTGGCGGAGCTGCATCACAACAATGCAGTGGTGAGAACCTCTTACATTATCATCTTCTCACTGATGATCTGCAGCGAGTGCGCTCAGCGGCTGATGAACTCAGGCAAGCTCACAGACAAGAGTCTGAGAGCCTTCCAGCTGCTGGCGGAGCTGCATCACAACAATGCAGTGGTGAGAACCTCTTACATTATCATCTTCTCACTGATGATCTGCAGCGAGTGCGCTCAGCGGCTGGTGAACAGCGGCAGGCTCAGAGACAAGAGTCTGAGAGCCTTCCAGCTGCTGGCGGAGCTACTTCACAACAATGCAGTGGTGAGAACCTCTTACATTATCATCTTCTCACTGATGATCTGCAGCGAGTGCGCTCAGCGGCTGGTGAACTGCTGCAAGCTCACAGACAAGAGTCTGAGAGCCTTTCAGCTGCTGGCGGAGCTACTTCACAACAATGCAGTGGTGAGAACCTCTTACATTATCATCTTCTCACTGATGTTCTGCAGCAAGTGCGCTCAGCGGCTGGTGAACTGCTGCAATTTCACAGACAAGAGACTGAGAGCCTTCCAGCTGCTGGCGGAGCTGCTTTACAACAATGCTCTTACCCTGTGTGGGGTTTTTGGGTGAAGGTGGTATCCCCAATTCCTTTTCTATGATCAGAAGGTTAGTGAAAGAAAGCAGCTCCGGTTTATTAAATTTTATTACGCACACAGAAAACTTATAATTAATTCGCGGGACGGTGTACAATGCAATATGATCGGGCGTATAGGTAGCGACTGGCGATTGCCGGCATTGTGCAATGTGCATAGAGCGCACTCAGCAAATTTCGGTAGGTCACTCGCCTCGTGGCACGCCCGTGAGCTGATACTACGGTTTCACCCGAGTATGCTTGTAAATTATATATATAAAAATGTGTATGTATGTTCATGGTGCGAATGTGATTTTGTATTCTGTATGTGTTTGTGTGCAGAATGATGGTTGTGTGTGTTTGAGTAGCCTACACCCTGCAAACCTGCAAACTAGCTATTACTTTTGACGTGACAACGTCTTATAAATCGATAGAGCCGGCTGCACGCACAAAAAATTGGTTGTCTGTAAAGTCGGTTTACTGACGATAGTTGAACGTGACAACGTCTTCTTTGTCGCTCGTTCCGCGCTCGCGAGGTAACGCCGGTAACGCCGCATGAGCGAGGTAACGCCGGATGAGTCATGTTTTTTCGTGCGTGCAACCAGCTCTATCGAATTATAAGACGTTGTCACGTCAAAAAACATGACTCATCCGGCGTTACCGGCGTTACCTCGCTCGCGTTACCTCGCTCTGAGGCGTTTCATGTAAGGCTTGAAGTGCAAGTGAGAGTTGTCACGTTCAATTATCGTCAGTAAACCGACTTTACAGGAAACCAATTTTTTTACCATCTAACAATATTTTCAGCTATCCTTGAAGACTCTATCGTCGGTAGACCGAGCACGCTGTCAGCTGACGTCCAGCATTGTGCAGAAGGCGTTTGATCCCAACCACTGTGATCTTTATGTGATGGAGGAAACTGGCAGTGCTGACCAGGTTTGCTCATTGTCCCTCTATATCATCAACAAGCTGATCTGGCAAATGTTATTTTGCCAATAGGGGTATAAAAAATAGCCTCAAACCTACCATATATCCACAGAAAATTTCATAACAATCAGTTGAACCGTTTCAGAGTAATTAAAATAAATAAAAATAAAAATAAAAATAGCCTTTATTTCTCTGATTAACTCCAGCAGTATATAAATTATAAATACATTTAATGATCAGGTTGTCCTTGGACATAGGCCTCCTCTAGATTCTGCCATTTTTAGTGTTCAGGGTTCCGTAGCCGAATGGCAAAAAACGGAACCCTTATAAATTCGTCATGTCTGTCTGTCCGTCCGTCCGTATGTCACAGCCACTTTTTTCCGTAACTATAAGAGCTATACTGTTGAAACTTGGTAAGTAGATGTATTCAGTGAACCGCATTAAGGTTTTCACACAAAGTTTTAAAAAAAGTAATAAATTTTGGGGGTGCCCCATAGTCCATACTTAGAACTGAAACTAAAAAATTTTTTTTTCATCAAACCCATATGTGTGGGGTATCTATGGATAGGTCGTCAAAAATGATACTAAGGTTTCTAATATCATTTTTTTCTAAAATGAATAGCTTGCGCGAGAGACACTTCCAAAGTGGTAAAATGTGTGTCCCCCCCCTGTAACTTCTAAAATAAGAGTATGATAAAACTAAAAAAAATATATGATGTACATTACCATGCAAACTTGCACCGAAAATCGGTTTGAACGAGATCTAGTGAGTAGTTTTTTTTTAATACGTGTTGAATTGATATTCAACAAGTCTAATATTTTGTTTAACTTTGATGACGACAGATGGCGTTGCACGTATTTAAATCGCGGAATTTGGTGGGCAGCGTTGTTTACTGTTTAGTTTACTTTAATACTATTGAGAATTCGTCTTGATAGTGCGGAACCCTCAGTGCGCGAGCCCGACTCGCACTTGACCAATTTTTCATATCTAATGTCCATCTGCGCCATCCCCTCAGCAAGTCATCTTCCCATCTGATTCTTGGTCGTCCTCTTGTTCTCCTACCGTCCCTAGGGTACCAGAAGAACTTGTTTGGTCCATTTTTCTTTTGGAGATCTGACTATGTGTCCAATCCAATGCCATTTTAGTCTCTTAATCTTCTTTGAAACATCTGTCACATCCGTGATATTTCTAATTTTTGACAGTCTCCACTTGTCTTTCAATTTAATGTGCAGCATGCTTTGCTCTCTCAAAATCTCTCTCAACAAAAATTGGCATGAAAATTTTATATATTACAGATAAAATTTTTAAGGTTGAAAATTTTTGGATACCTTGACATTTATTTTATTAATTATTATTTTGGTTTATATTAGGTTGATATGAAAAATTCAAAAATTGATTTACACGAAAAGTTACATATAAAGCATGAAACTAAGTTAGAATCTGGTGCCTTTAGTGATGATGCTGCTGAGTTTAATGCAGATGACTTCAATACAGATGTAGAAATGGACGATGCGGAGGATGGTGTAGATCTATTGTATATTGATCATTTTTCAAATGATGATCTTTCTAACCATGGAGACAACACGCAGGGCGAGCAACGCAACACAAATGTTAAGACTCGTAAAAAACTACCAGTTATTCTAAATCGTAATATAAAAAAAGATATAAAAGACTCTGACGATGAATGGCCACATGATATGGATGACTATGTCTATATAGATATAGATACAAACGAAGATATACAAAACTCGAGATACACAACTACTCGAGATAAAGTTAATAAAGGTGAAACGGTTGATGATAAAACCGAGAGTGTTTCAAAAAGAAGAGCTGTTAAAAGGAAGCATCCGTCCTCTGATGAAGAAAAACCTCTGAAGAAGGTTGTACGGGTAAAAAGGGGAACGCCGAAAATAAGTCTACGTCCCAAGATAAAACGAGGTATTTCTTTTAGTTTTGCCTATCACATTTTGTAGTTGTAGGATTACATATTATCAATTTGATCTCTGCCTGTCTGTCGGTATTCTATAGAGTATATTTCGGATAGTGTGCTCAGGAACTTTTTAATTTGGTTCCCCCGTCACCTTTCTACCATAGAACGGCAAAGCATCGTAAAGGCTTCCACCCATACATAGTCGACGTACCAATGACGCGTACGAAGGTGTTTGATTCCTTGTTTCTGATACGCACTGCAAAGGCCTGGAATACCTTCCCAGGCAGTGTCTGTCCTGCCACTTACTACGTGATAACGTTTTATAAATTGATGAACACCAGCAACACACATAAATAATAGTAGCGTTCCGCGTAACGTTACACCTGAGCCTGTGCGTGCAAGCGAGAGCGCGCAACAAGCGATAGAGAGGCACGATAATGACGTTATCACGTAAATCTATTGTCCGTAAACCGACTTTACAGACAACCAATATTTTTTTAACGTGATAACGTTTTATAAATTGATGAACACCAGCAACACACATGAAAAATAGTATAGCGTTCCGCGTAACGTACCACCTGAGCCTGTGCGTGCAAGCGAGAGCGCGCAACAAGCGATAGAGAGGCACGATAATGACGTTATCACGTAAATCTATTGTCCGTAAACCGACTTTACAGACAACCAATATTTTTTTAACGTGATAACGTTTTATAAATTGATGAACACCAGCAACACACATGAAAAATAGTATAGCGTTCCGCGTAACGTTCCACCTGAGCCTGAGCGTGCAAGCGAGAGCGCGCAACAAGCGATAGAGAGGCACGATAAAAATTACATTAAATAATGATTATGACGTTATCACGTATCCCTATCGTCCGTAAACCGACTTGACAGACAACCAAATTTTTTTTTATATACCCCTGTATATTTCTATTCATGATAATATAATGATATCTTTCTTTCTGTCTCTATTTCAGAGCCAAAGTGTGTACCTATCAAGTGGATTAAAAAAAATGTCCGGAGTCCCGAGGAGCAAGTCGCTGACTGGACGCAGAGACAGGACTACAAGGGATATAAAGAGGCTCCCTACAAATGCACCGACTGCTACAAGCCCTTCCTGAACGAGAAAACTTATAACTTGCACATGGAAAAACATACCGACGTATGTGGTTTTTATCTTATACCTTTAAGGGGATTTACTGAATCAATTTTTGTCTTTCTCACTCTCACGGAGATTTGGTATATAACAGAAAATGACCTTTTACCTAATTACTTAAAAACTAAGCTGGTTATCAAAAATCTATTTCTTAGCGTTTTTGGATATTATTATTACCGACACTTTAAAACAAAAATTACAATTACATCCAATGTAGTGTCCGATAAAAACTAGAAAAACTAAGATTTTGGAGCAACTTTTGGGAGAACTTTCTATCGAGAAAATTTTATCCAATCGTGTTTCTGCTTCTTAGCGATTTTAGACTAAAGACCCAAAATACATGACGTGTAAATTTGAAAGTAATTGTCTTTATAGTTTTTGCATAAAACTTCATTCAAAATCGATTAAATACGGCTTCTACACCGTTAAACGAGCAATTCTTGTATATATTTATATATGCTAGCTGACCCGGCAAACGTTGTTTTGCCATATAATTGTTTTTTTCACTTAGGGACATAAAAAATAGATAACAACCCGCTCCCAGACCTAGAGATCGTACACTGAAATTTTCTTAACAATCGGTGCAGCCTTTTCGGAGGAATTTGGTAACAAAAAAATCTGAATCTCGGAAACGTTTCAAAAATTTAGTATAGAGGGAGTTTTGGGGCGATTAATCGATCTAGCTAGGATTAGAAATTTTCAGAAAATGTCGTATTTGCGAAAAAAACAAAATATGGCTCCTGACATCTATTCGCGGAAAGTAACACTAGTTTTTAAGTTTTAAGGCTCACAGCAAAGGTCTGCCCGCCAAATTCAAGTTAGTAAGTTAATAACACATTGTAGGCTTGCGACAGTAAAATTGTATACAGGGCATTTCAATGGCGATAAATCGATCTAGCCTAAGTATGATTCATTTTTAGAAAATGTCGTATTTACCAAAAAAAAAAATACCGAGCAAAGCTCATCCAGATTTTTTTTATTACACGCATCGCAATCTGTAATTTTGCAGAAATACGGTGCGTTCGAGTGTCACATATGCCGCGTGCGAAAGAGGAGTCGGAAGTTTTTGTTGAAGCACCTTCGGACGACGCACAAGTTCCTGCACCGCTGCACTGAGTGCGACTTCGTCACTAGCAACCGGTGAGCGGCGAACTTCACCACAGAACACTAAATAGTACAAGTACAGAAGGCTTACTAGACCAAGGTCGATAATTTTTAAAACAAAAAAAAACCTGTGTGGTTGCCTGTAAAGTCGGTTTACTGACGATAGTTGAACGTGACAACGTCTTCTTTGTCGCTCGTTCCGCGCTCGCGAGGTAACGCCGGTAACGCCGCATCAGCGAGGTAACGCCGGATGAGTCACGTTTTTGACGTGACAACGTCTTATAATTCGATAGAGCCGGTTGCACGCACGAAAAAACATGACTCATCTGGCGTTACCTCGCTCATGCGGCGTTACCGGCGTTACCTCGCGAGCGCGGAACGAGCGACAAAGAAGACGTTGTCACGTTCAACTATCGTCAGTAAACTGACTTTACAGACAACCAATTTTTTTCGTGCGTGCAACCGGCTCTATCGAATTATAAGACGTTGTCACGTCAAAAAATAATAGTAGGATGAAACCCATTAGAAAAGGAGGAGAATATTATAAAAATTAAAGAAAAAATAATTTACGGGCGATCTGAGGTCGGGAAGGGGGTTGTCAGCATAGGAGGCGGCGGAGCACGAGAGGGAAAACCAGGCGACACATCCCTCTCGCAGGGGACGCACCGGGCGCCGGAGAGTCAATGACCTCCGGCCTCTATGAGTTGCCGGCCTGCGGGCGACGGACGTTAGGGGGCGTCCGTTGCCCAAAACATAGACAGGCCAGAAGGTACGCGTTACGCGTTACAGGTACGCGTTTTAGACGGTTTCGGCAGCGGCCAGGCTGCCGATCATGAAGGGACCCGCTGCTGATGTGGCTGGTCGAGACCTGGCGGGAGCGCGGTGAATACGACAGTGAATCCCGTACTCCCGCCAGCAGGTCCGCCGTGGAAACAGACAGTTTTTAGTGGGTGCAAGCCCCACATAACCCATCCGTTTCCCCTGACGGAGGGGGGAAAAAACCAAGTTTTTGGTTTTTTATTTTTATCTTTTACTAAAATGTTTTTTTTTTCACGAAATTTGGTGAAAATTTACCTTTTTATATCCCAAATACGCTGTAATTTATTTGATAAAAATATTATATTCTCACATTTCTTGTTTT
This sequence comes from Coenonympha arcania, assembly GCA_036785405.1. Lineage (NCBI taxonomy): Eukaryota > Metazoa > Arthropoda > Insecta > Lepidoptera > Nymphalidae > Coenonympha > Coenonympha arcania. The sequence goes on from CM072081.1 coordinate 7,763,848, forward strand.
AGTCTAGGTACAAAAAACAGCCACTTCAAGTGGGCCTCATGTAATAGTACATTGTTACCCTAGGGATGAAAGTAACTTATTTAGTCCCGAGACAGGGTTTGGCTATAGTTCGAGGGACTAAATAAGTCTTTATCCCGAGGTAAACACTGTGCTTTTCATTACGAATATAAGGAAAGTCAAAATAAAAATAGAAATTAGCTAAAGAAAATTGAATAATTGTGTCAATAAAAATCACTGTTAAACAGAAGCCTAAACAAAACTCTACAACTCGAAAAACAAATGAAGATCGCGACTTTCCCGCCTTTTTTTTTTCTTTGGCCTAGCCGGCGGGCTATGCATTTAGCTTTTGTCTATGATTGTCTATGAATGTCTATGAATCAGTTGTCTTTACTTTATGAATAAAGTGTATCTTTCTTCTTGTCTATGGATGCACTCGGGTATGTCGTGTTTCATTTGAACTCCAATAAAAATGTGACAATTATTTGACAGCTGTCAGTTGAAAACGATTCTTCCTAGGGCTGCAAAGTATTACTTTCAACCCGCTTCTCAGGCAACTTCAGACCTACTTTCCGTGTGCATGGTCCTTGGCATTGAGAACAAAGAGCTTCTGTGTTCAGTTCCTTGACTATTCTAGCTTTATGGAAATGAAACACCACAATGTGTTAGAAAACGATGGATATTGTTAAATAAGCTACCAAGCTCAAGGTCCGAGGGTGAGTGCGTTGGAGCCTGAATCAGGCTCTTGCGCATTTGACAGTGAGTGCGGCGAACCCTTATTATGGGTCATGCGCATTTGAGTGGTTGATGAGAGTTGAAGTCGGTTTTTTTATGTTTATTAATTTTAAAGTATATTTTTTGTAGTAAGACGGCAATGGACCACTCCCGCTGGCACGACGGCAAGACATACGAATGCGAACAATGTGGAAAAGTCTTCGGGTAAGTACGACTTTTTTATATACTATATAGGCTAGCGCTTGACTGTGATCACACCTGGTGGAAAGTGATGATACAGTCTAAGCTGGAAAGCGCTTGCCAAGGAGATGCCTATTCACTCTTGATTTGAAGGCACCCGGGTTGTAAGTGGCAGGAAAGACACTGCCTGGGAGGGTATTCCAGGCCTTTGCAGTGCGTATCAGGAACGAGGAATCAAACCGCTTCGTACGCGTCTTTGGTACGTCGACTATGTATAGGTGGAAGCCTTTACGACAGCAATATTAGACTTGTGTTACATGCATCGAGGGAAAACAAACTCGGATTCCATTTCCTACAAAATCTAGCAGCAAAAGGCAGAGCTAAGGATATATTAGGTATCCTACACACGGATTTGTGTGGGCCTTTAGAACATGTTAGTGAAGGTAAACACAAACCATAGACTAATAATGTACATAGTCAACATTGACTAAACCCCTTATAAAATAAAGAATAAAAAAAAACCATCTATAGTCCTTCGTACATGGCTCGTGAGCGTAAGCGTAGCGTAATCCGCGCTTACGACGAGAGTTTTTATTTTGGTGTACAAAAAGAATTTTCTTTCTATCTATTACTATATATATATATATATATCTATTTGTGCTGATTGGCCACTGGCTGACTCATTGATCACCTCTCCTGAACAATTTTGTATGAAACATTTTTTTTCAAGGGTGGTATCGTATAGAGGGGAAAAAATCATTAAGAACAAAAATATGGAGAGAGCTAATGATTGAGGATTTCGGAGACGGGTAAAGAGCACGGGCAGGGTATCGAAGCTAGGTGGGGGGTGCTCGACCAAATGTCATTCGTAACGTCATCCAATTGGCAGTGAGCTGAAAAAACTTCAAAATGGCGGATTCAAAATGGCCGCCAAACGAATTTCGCCAATATCTCGAAGAGTATTAAAGATGGAAGAACGGTTTCTTGAGAAAAAGTGATCAGTAGGCTGATTCTGTATCGTTCAATTTGTTAGTTAGCAACTCTCACTGGGTTGTTAACTAAAAAACGGAGGCAAAAACCATATTTTTTGCATTCTTTTTGCACAATTTACCAACCTAGGTTGGTATGGTATCATGACAACATACCATGCTAGTTGCTAACTTGTGCAAAAAGTATGCAAAAATAGGATTTTTGCCTACGTTTTCTTAGTTAATAACCCAGTGAGGGTTACTAACTAACAAACTGAACAATGCAGAATCAGCCCCCAGGACCCGTGGGTCTATGGATAGAAAAAAAAAATCAAAATGGCGGAATTTATTTTTCCATAGAAAATGTATGGGGAATTTTGAAGAGATATTTTAGGGCGGGAAGACAGAACGCGCCCTACTAGTCTATCTATATATGACTGCAGCAAACCGACATCATACTACAACCACGTGCGCCTCTCTCACCCGTCGGACTTCGTGTGCGCGCTGTGCGGGTACTCCTTCGCGAACCAGCGCGGCGTGTGGCTGCACCAGCGCATAGCGCATCGCGACCACGAGCAGGTCAGTACAGTGTACTCGAGTAAGATTGCTGCACGCAAGTGGCTCTTCTGCAATATCTCACAAGTTTAAAGAAGTATAATATTTTCAGGAGTTGTCGGGTCCCCAGTGCGAGCAGTGCGACGTCCGCTTCGCGAGCGAGGCTGCGTATGAGACGCATCTGCAGGTGTCGCCGAAGCACGGCGCGCCCGGGTGAGTTGTCGGGTCCCCAGTGCGAGCAGTGCGACGTCCGCTTCGCGAGCGAGGCTGCGTATGAGACGCATCTGCAGGTGTCGCCGAAGCACGGCGCGCCCGGGTGAGTTGTCGGGTCCCCAGTGCGAGCAGTGCGACGTCCGCTTCGCGAGCGAGGCTGCGTATGAGACGCATCTGCAGGTGTCGCCGAAGCACGGCGCGCCCGGGTGAGTTGTCGGGTCCCCAGTGCGAGCAGTGCGACGTCCGCTTCGCGAGCGAGGCTGCGTATGAGACGCATCTGCAGGTGTCGCCGAAGCACGGCGCGCCCGGGTGAGTTGTCGGGTCCCCAGTGCGAGCAGTGCGACGTCCGCTTCGCGAGCGAGGCTGCGTATGAGACGCATCTGCAGGTGTCGCCGAAGCACGGCGCGCCCGGGTGAGTTGTCGGGTCCCCAGTGCGAGCAGTGCGACGTCCGCTTCGCGAGCGAGGCTGCGTATGAGACGCATCTGCAGGTGTCGCCGAAGCACGGCGCGCCCGGGTGAGTTGTCGGGTCCCCAGTGCGAGCAGTGCGACGTCCGCTTCGCGAGCGAGGCTGCGTATGAGACGCATCTGCAGGTGTCGCCGAAGCACGGCGCGCCCGGGTGAGTTGTCGGGTCCCCAGTGCGAGCAGTGCGACGTCCGCTTCGCGAGCGAGGCTGCGTATGAGACGCATCTGCAGGTGTCGCCGAAGCACGGCGCGCCCGGGTGAGTTGTCGGGTCCCCAGTGCGAGCAGTGCGACGTCCGCTTCGCGAGCGAGGCTGCGTATGAGACGCATCTGCAGGTGTCGCCGAAGCACGGCGCGCCCGGGTGAGTTGTCGGGTCCCCAGTGCGAGCAGTGCGACGTCCGCTTCGCGAGCGAGGCTGCGTATGAGACGCATCTGCAGGTGTCGCCGAAGCACGGCGCGCCCGGGTGAGTTGTCGGGTCCCCAGTGCGAGCAGTGCGACGTCCGCTTCGCGAGCGAGGCTGCGTATGAGACGCATCTGCAGGTGTCGCCGAAGCACGGCGCGCCCGGGTGAGTTGTCGGGTCCCCAGTGCGAGCAGTGCGACGTCCGCTTCGCGAGCGAGGCTGCGTATGAGACGCATCTGCAGGTGTCGCCGAAGCACGGCGCGCCCGGGTGAGTTGTCGGGTCCCCAGTGCGAGCAGTGCGACGTCCGCTTCGCGAGCGAGGCTGCGTATGAGACGCATCTGCAGGTGTCGCCGAAGCACGGCGCGCCCGGGTGAGTTGTCGGGTCCCCAGTGCGAGCAGTGCGACGTCCGCTTCGCGAGCGAGGCTGCGTATGAGACGCATCTGCAGGTGTCGCCGAAGCACGGCGCGCCCGGGTGAGTTGTCGGGTCCCCAGTGCGAGCAGTGCGACGTCCGCTTCGCGAGCGAGGCTGCGTATGAGACGCATCTGGAGGTGTCGCCGAAGCACGGCGCGCCCGGGTAAGATGGCGATTGCACTTGCATGTCACAGTCCATATACCCGACTGCCAAGAAACGGTTATGTTTTTCGCGCGTATCTTGCATGTTTATTTGCATATTTGTAAATTTAAAAATCTCGTATCTTGCAAACGGCGGAATCGATCTTGACGGTTAAGGTTTGCCGGTTGATAGGCAATAGGGAAATTTCCCTTCAGGCAGGTGTTATGCCTGGGGACCGCTTGTGATCCGAGCGTGTGACGTCAGAACTTCTATATATAGCACGCTCGTCGAAAGCTCCGTCAGCGTGAGCTAGGGTACTAGTTACGCCATCTATCGTCAGCTATTGAAGACCGCTACAAAGGTATTGTTGATTCGTCTCAAAATCCCAAGTGTTCTTAGGTTTTTTTTTAAATAGTTATATAGGCTAGCGCTTGACTGTGATTACACCTGATGGAAAGTGATGATACAGTCTAAGGTGGAACGCGCTTGCCTAGGATGCCTATTCACTCTTGATTTGAAGGCACCCGGGTTGTAAGTGGCAGGAAAGACACTGCCTGGGAGGGTATTCCAGGCCTTTGCAGTGCGTATCAGGAACGAGGAATCAAACCGCTTCGTACGCGTCTTTGGTACGTCGACTATGTATGGGTGGAAGCCTTTACGATGCCTTGCCGTTCTATGGTAGAAAGGTGACGGGGGACCAAATTAAATTTGGTAGGTTTTTTTAAAATATTAGGTGAAATTGTGGTCAAGCGTAAACCTATATTGAATAAAAAAAATGTAGTTATAATTATTTTAATGTGTAAATATAAAATATCTAGGTGACCGAGCTTTGCTCGGTAGTATTACAGCTACTCACCAATAGATGGCAGCAAGAGTTTACTGTAATAGTTTTACTTCATCGCCAATAGATGTCAGGTATAGATTTATATATTTTTTTTTTTGGTAAATACGACATTTTCTAAAAATGAATCCTAGCTAGATCAATTTATCGCCCCCAAAACCCTTTGTATAATAAATTTTATGAAAATCGTTCGAGCCGTTTCTGAGATTCAGATTATATAGAAATATATTCAAGAATTGCTCGTTTAAAGGTATAGGATAGGATAATTTTGTTTGTTTTCCTAAAATATGGTATTCTACTGTGAGGTAATGCTTTTGACGTTATAGACCTCAGTCGAAAAACTCAGTTTAAAGTTAACGTTTGTTCCGTACAGTGCTCTGAAAAGGAACGACGCGTCTTCAGGAGTAAGTGGGAGTTGGAACTGGCGTAAGAGTGAGGAAAGGCAGAAAAGGAGGCGATTTGTAACAAAATGTGAACAGGTGAGACGAGACCACTTTTTGCAAAATTTTATGAAATAGTACATTTCAATATAAGTGCGGAAAGTATGTCGTTTCTTTACGAGTCCCGGTTTGTTAGAGACGAGTGGAAATGACATTTCCGCACGTGCATTGAACGACATTTTTTAACACATTTGCGAAAATACATAAAGTTGGGGCCATAAATAAAAATACATATTATAATAGTAGATTAAGGTATGTAATTTACCATGAATACAGACCACTCACGCACAAAAAAAAAGTGGACACGAATTGTCTATGGTAACTGGTGCACTCTGTGACCTGGGGTCAGAATCCGGAAGATTGAAAGTCCTAATATTTTACAAAAAAGTAAATGTGAAATAAATAACAATGATAAATAAAATAAATAAAAAAATAAAAAAGCTTTTATTACTACTACCAATTTTGCGTTTTTTTTTTTTTTTTAGTTATCTCTTCTTTGCATGCATTAATATAAACCTTAAATTACAAAAATAATAATAAAATAACTATGCTATCTGGTCTATATGGTAAAAGTCGCCTTCTCGGCGTAGGCCTCCCCCAATTTCTTCCATGCCTCCCTATCTCTTGCTACCGTCATCCAGTTTGGTCCCACAATTTGATTGAAGATATCTCTCCATCTTCTCCTTTGTCTTCCTTTCTTCCTTTTTCTGTTTCTTGGAATCCATTCTGTAAGACGTTTAGCCCATCTTATATCTTCCATCCTACATAGATGTCCTGCCCACTTCCATTTTAATAACCTTGTTCTTTTTGTTATGTCGTATAATTTTGTCTTTTCTCTTATGTCACAGTTTCTGACTCTATCTTTCAGTTTTATTCCTAATATACTTCTTTCCATTTTCCTTTGGCATATTGCTATATTAGCCTCGTCTTCTTTTTTAATAGACCATGTTTGACATCCATATGTCAGCGATGGCATAATTGCCGTCTCATAGAGTTTCTTCTTGATGTCAAGGCCAACTTCACTCTTCATGATCTCCTTTAGACTCCAGTATTTGTTCCACGCTATAGTAATTCTTCTTTGAATTTCGTTTCCTGATTGGCTTTCGAAAGAGACTGATTGTCCAAGATATATGTATTCCTTGACGAATTCGATTTTTCCGCTTTTCACGACGACATCTTGAATTTTCCCATTTGTCAGTATTTTCGTTTTCGCAGCATTAAGCGTCAACCCAACTCTTTCACTTTGTTCTTCAAATTTTTTTATCATATTCTCGAGCTCTTCTGCGGTGTCAGAGAAAATAACGATATCGTCTGCAAAGCGCAAGTGGCTTAGGTATTGCCCATCAATTCTGATTCCCTTTCCTGACCAATCTAGTTGTCGAAATACATTTTCGAGTACTGAGGCAAATATCTGTGGTGATAATGGATTTCCCTGTCGTACGCCTTTTCTAACAGGGAACTCTTCACCTTCTTTTTCCAATTTAATCTTGGCAGTACCTTTTGAGTATATGCTGTGGATTAGTCGAACGTAGTTAGTGCTGACACCTTGTTCTAGAAGTGCCTCGCAGATAGCATCATGCTTAAGGGAGTCAAAAGCTTTGGTAAAATCTATGAAGCATAAATACATGGTTATGCCATATTCATTGGCTTTTTCTATTATTTGCGTATAACAATGATACTTTGTTGAAAAATTATATTTTTATTTCAGATTTAACAATTTAAAAAGTTAGGTCAATCAACATTTAATACAGACATTTTGTACTACAAACTCTTTGATTAAAACCTCCGTGCAGAAGGAAAACAAAAAGTACTAGTGCGGAAAAGAAGAACTTTGCGCACGCTTAACATACATGGAAAAGTCCACTAATTGAGCAAATGTGTTAAAAAATCATTTTTTTTAAATAATTAAAAATATTCTGTCCAGGATTTTTCCAGCAAACCCATTTTTAATATATTTTCAACCGACTTCAAAAAAGGAGGAGGTTCTCAATTTCCACTGTATGTTTTTGTATGTTTGTTACCTTATAAATTTTTACTGGGTGATCGACTAGTGACTGCGCGCATATGTATAGTATTTTTTAATACATTTGCTCAAAAAGTTGACATTGCCATGTGTGTTTAGCGTGCACAAAGTTATTCTTTTCCGCACTAGTGCTTTTGTGTTTTCTTCCCGCGCGGCACCGGAGAGGGCGCACCAGGAGCGCATGAACACGAACACGGCATGCAAACACGGAGCAGGCAAACACGTTTTTTTTCGCAAATGTATTAAAAAACGTCGTTCAATGCACGCGCGGAATTGTCATTTTTACTCGTCCTTATAGTTGACCCTCGCCTTCGGCTTGGGTCAACAAACCGGGACTCGTAAAGAAATAACGAACTCTCCGCACTTATATTGAAATGTTTTAAGTTTGTTGTATAATCTTGTGCACATTACAACAATTATTATACAATTTGAAGGCGTAAAAGTGCCCGTTGAGCTAAGACTTTGGTTATTCTAGTGCTCCGACGTGCTGGAGAGCCGGCTCAAGCACTACTGGCACATGCGGCGGTGCCACCCCGACAGCCTCCCCAACAAGCCTCCCGACAGAGACTTCATGTGCGAGCAGTGCGGGAAACTCTGCTCTGTGAGTGTTGGAAAGAGACGAAGATACAAGTGTTTATTTTATTATACTCTTTCTATTCGTTTGTTTTCTCTTTGGGACAACTTTACCTTTATCTCTCTGGTCCCTCGCTGTTTCTTGTGTCAAAGAGAAAATAAAACGAATGGAAAGAGTATAAATTTTTGTAATATTTTACTAGATGTTATATTATACTAGATAGATACAATCACAAACTTTATTTTTTACAGACTTCGGTCTCCACATACATTAACAAATACAATTTTTTTTATTAACATTCAGATTCCAAAATTATACGCATATAAACAAGTTGTAATTCTTAATAAAATCTGTATGCAGGATTAAATTTCGGATTAAATTTCGGATATGGGAAACTAATTCCTGTTGCCGAATGGTTCTTAAAAACATTATTTTTTTTAATATATTTTAAATTAAACAATTTATTATTATTATTATATAAAAATATAACATTTATTATATAAAAATACCGAATCGCTCTCGGTCTGTAGTTGTTTACATTAACACTAACAACTTTCGTTTCTTCAGTTCCTAAGCAGAACTATGGTGCCACCTATCACATACCATTTCTGGTACCCTCGGAAATCGGGGACCATATACTACCACAAAACATTTAATTCAAAAAACATTTAATTAATCATGGTTACTATACCATTGAAGAATTTCTGGACGACAAAGATTCTTGGAACGAAAGAAATATGCTTCCATCTTCTCACGAGATATCTTAAAAATATGTTATAATCTTTCATACTTTATAAAAAATCTTGTATTATAACAATGACATTTTTGAAAAGAGCAAGTGCCGAGTTTCTTGCCAGTTCTTCTCGGTGCAAACCTGCTTTCCGAACCTGGCGGTAGAGTTTTGACTTTTCATAAGAGCCTATTATTTAGGTCTAGTTATGTGAAAATAAATATTTTCATTTCCATTTTTCATTTTACCACGATACATAATGTGGATTTTCATATTATACATATAATTCACAGAGCAAGTTTATTTTGATGGAGCACGTCCTGAGGCACGGCAGTCCAACGCTGGAATGCGACGCGTGCGACAAGAAATTCTACTCAGTTAACGCTTTGAAGACCCACGTGGAGAGAGCACACGACGACGCACCGAAACACACCTACGTGTGCGCGCACTGTGCGTACCAGACCAAGGAGAGAGGCAACCTCAAGAGACACATACAGGTTAGTGCGAGCACCACGTGCACAGAACACACAATGCCGCACAGAGCCGAGGCGACACATACATGTGCGCGCACTGTGCGTACCAGACCAAGGAGAGAGGCAACCTCAAGAGACACATACAGGTTAGTGCGAGCACCACGTGCACAGAACACACAATGCCGCACAGAGCCGAGGCGACACATACATGTGCGCGCACTGTGCGTACCAGACCAAGGAGAGAGGCAACCTCAAGAGACACATACAGGTTAGTGCGAGCACCACGTGCACAGAACACACAATGCCGCACAGAGCCGAGGCGACACATACATGTGCGCGCACTGTGCGTACCAGACCAAGGAGAGAGGCAACCTCAAGAGACACATACAGATTAGTGCGAGTACCACGTGCACAGAACACACAATGCCGCACAGAGCCGAGGCGACACATACATGAGCGCGCACTGTGCGTACCAGACCAAGGAGAGAGGCAACCTCAAGAGACACATGCAGGTTAGTGCAGCACCACGTGCACAGAACACACAATGCCGCACAGAGCCGAGGCGACACATACATGAGCGCGCACTGTGCGTACCAGACCAAGGAGAGAGGCAACCTCAAGAGACACATACAGGTTAGTGCAGCACCACGTGCACAGAACACAATGCCGCACAGAGCCGAGGCGACACATACATGTGCGCGCACTGTGCGTACCAGACCAAGGAGAGAGGCAACCTCAAGAGACACATACAGATTAGTGCGAGTACCACGTGCACAGAACACACAATGCCGCACAGAGCCGAGGCGACACATACATGAGCGCGCACTGTGCGTACCAGACCAAGGAGAGAGGCAACCTCAAGAGACACATGCAGGTTAGTGCAGCACCACGTGCACAGAACACACAATGCCGCACAGAGCCGAGGCGACACATACATGAGCGCGCACTGTGCGTACCAGACCAAGGAGAGAGGCAACCTCAAGAGACACATACAGGTTAGTGCAGCACCACGTGCACAGAACACACAATGCCGCACAGAGCCGAGGCGACACATACATGAGCGCGCACTGTGCGTACCAGACCAAGGAGAGAGGCAACCTCAAGAGACACATACAGGTTAGTGCAGCACCACGTGCACAGAACACACAATGCCGCACAGAGCCGAGGCGACACATACGTGTTGCTTTCCGTGTGATCCCATTTCATTTTGGTCCAGTTCCGACAATGGCATCCATGACAAAACCATATCAGTCTTAAGTTAGTGCGCGATAAGAAAGTTTAATGAGATTTACAGCCTTTTTGTCTACATATTGTATTGCAGGTCCATATGGAAGAAGACGCGAGGGAATGGTTCCACTGTACGGTGTGCGAGACGAAGACCACTACGAGCTACGCGCTGAAGGCCCACATGCTACACGTGCATCAGAAGGTGCCGTGGCCGACGAGGGCACCGCGAGTACGGGCTGCCGTTCCGCGAGCACGTGCTGCCGTCCCGCAATCGCGCACTGCCGTTACGCAATCGCGCGCTGCCGTTCCGCGAGCACGCGCTGCTGTTCCGCAATCGCGCGCTGCCGTTCCGCAATCGCGCGCTGCCGTTCCGCAAGTGCGCGCTGCCGTTCCGCAATCGCGCGCTGCCACTCCGCAATCGCGCGCTGCCGTTCCGCAATCGCGCGCTGCCGTTCCGCAAGTGCGCGCTGCCGTTCCGCAATCGCGCGCTGCCACTCCGCAATCGCGCGCTGCCGTTCCGCAATCGCGCGCTGCCGTTCCGCAAGTGCGCACTGTCATTCCGCGAGCACGCGCTGCCATTCTGCGATCGCGCGCTGCCGTTCCGCAAGTGCGCACTGTCGTTCCGCGAGCACGCGCTGCCATTCCGCAATCGCGCGCTGCCGTTCCGCAAGTGCGCACTGTCGTTCCGCAATCGCGCGCTGCCGTTCCGCAACTGCGCACTGTCCTTGTGCGAGCTCGCGGTGCCGTTTCGCGCGCTCGCGTCACAGACTCTAGCGAGTTATGAGTCGCTAAATAGTTATTCACTCTTCTACACTCCATACCATAAATGGAAGTCTTAAGTTTTTATTCGAACTTGTTGTAAAATTTGCTTTATTTTTAGTTAAGTATACATATTGTGTGAAATTAGAATAATGTTTAGTTATAATATGCTATTACTTTAATTTATACTGCAGTTTTATTGAATCGCAAAATGTTTTTTTCTACACGGTTTTAACGTGTTAGTACTAAAATGTTTGCTTAGGTTTTAGTTAATTAAGTATACATAATATTAATAGAATTTAGAATAAAATTGAATTATATACAAATTGTTACTGCAGTTTTATTGAAAAGCCAGTTGACATCTATCATAAAATACAGTATTTGTAACTCATTTGTAATAATAAAAATTAGCTGTTTGACAAAGTTATTCTTTGGTCTATGGTGGTTGACATCCATCTTGTGGTGTCACTCATGGAATTAATAAGTACGTTGTACGAAGCATGTACGAAGTACTTATTAATTATTCCATGGTGTCACTATAGCACATAGATTATAAGATCTTATAATCTATGCTATAGCATAGAAGCTAGATTCCTACCGAGCCTAGGTGCGTACAGACCGGCCCAACGAACGCCCAACGATGGATATTTATCGTTCGCTAGCGTTGGCTTCCGCACGCTCGTTGGAGTTCGATATTACGTCCAAATACATTTAGTGCTCGAACGAACGTTCGTTGGCACTTGATTCCGGTTCTTTTCTCTTTCGTTCGCAATTTAATCATGGACGATGACGACATCATTATAATTGCTAGTTTTATAAACCAAAACGAGTTAGCAAGAACAAGAAAAATAAACGTAAGCGAAGATGGTGGACAACTCCATATTTTAAGAATAGGACTGTGTATAGTGGAAGTAAAATGAGCGTTCGTTCGTTGGCCTTCGGCGACCGTCCAAACAGAGTTCGATCAAATAGCTCGATTTCTTTGATGTTACCGCCACGCTTCGGATCGCCGGCACACGCCAACGAGCGATCGTTGGCATTCGCTAAACCGTCCAGATTGCAGCAACGAAGGCCAACGAAACCCGTTCGTTGGCGTTCGTTTGGCCGAGGTTTGGCCGGTCTGTACGCAGCATTGCCCATGGATTTAGCCTCAGATGAATGATCCCATTTAGCTGAAATTTCGAATAGATAATAACAATTTTCATCAACGGGCAATGTAATTACAAAACTAGGACTCACTGCTTATCATTATTATGCTTACTAAGACTTTCCATGAAGGATGAGTACTTAGGCCTGAAGCCAGTTCCCAATATTCTATCTATCTTCTATTTGCCCTACTAGAGATATATTAGGTCCTTACATATGAAATTGGCGTTTTGTCGTACTGGCCACTTTGATCTCAAATATCTCTTCTTTGGTTAGAAATTCCAATTTCAAATTTATACAGCTATTTACTCATGCTTTTGTGTTTTAAAAATCGTAATTCATTTGGTTTTTTCTCTTTTGGTTTTTTTTTTGCGCCACCCTATTTACAAAATGGAAAACTTGAAATATCGCGTTATTTACGAGTACGAGTTCCATCGTGGCACCAGTGCTGCAGAAACGGCTCGAAGGATTAATGATGTGTACGGCGAGGGTGTCGCAAAAGAAAACACAGTGCGTTTTTGGTTCCAACGTTTTCGTTCTGGAAATTTCGACCTGCAGAACAAGCCCCGTGGACGGCCGGAGACCAAAGTTGACAATGAAGAATTGAAGGTTATTGTGGAAGCGGATCCATCGCAAACCACGTCCGAGCTAGCTGCAGGCTGCGGTGTTAATGATAAAACTGTTTTAGTTCACTTGAAGCAAATTGGGAAGGTGAAAAAGCTTGAAAGGTGGGTACCTCATGAATTGAGTGCAGCAAACCGACAAACGCGCGTAGACTGCTGTGTTACATTACTCAACCGGCACAGTAATGAAGGGATTTTAAATCGAATCATTACCTGTGATGAAAAATGGATCCTGTATGATAATCGGAAACGCTCATCGCAATGGTTGAACCCTGGCGAACCAGCCAAATCCTGCCCCAAACGAAAATTGACTCAAAACAAATTACTTGTGAGCGTTTGGTGGACTAGCGCCGGCGTAGTTCACTACAGCTTTCTTAAATCTGGCCAGACGATTACGGCGGATATCTATTGTCAGCAACTGCAATCCATGATGGAAAAGCTAGCTGCTAAACAACCGAGACTGGTCAATCGTTCTAGGCCACTGCTGCTTTAGGACAACGCTAGAAAACACACTGCACAACAGACGGCTACCAAATTAGAGGAGCTTCAATTGGAATGCCTAAGACATCCACCTTACTCCCCGGACCTTGCTCCAACAGATTACCATTTTTTTCGAAATTTGGATAACTTCTTACAAGGGAAAAAATTTAACTCCGATGAGGCAGTCCAAAGCGCTTTCAAAGATGTTATTGATTCCCGTCCGAATGGCTTTTTTAGTAAAGGGATCAATGAACTACCTATAAGGTGGCAAAAGTGCATAGATAGCAATGGTACATACTTTGATTAAATATATATATTATATTTAAAAAAAATCGACTTTATGTTCCTCCCATACAAAACGCCAATTTCATAATATGTAAGGACCTAATAATAATTAATGTACATAAGCCTCATACAAGTTAAGTAGGTATGTCCTAACTATCCACACCATGGATAGAATATTGGGTTTATGGTATAAAATAAGATAAATGACTTTCTCAACAAAATTATATTTATGTGAAATACTTGGATTGTCTACATATATACATTTTTTCGTTTATACATAATTTACGACATTTCGTTATTATTAAACTGCATCGAATTAAAAAGTCGGACGTCGGTGTATTAGAAACTTCGTAGACTATGCTAAAGGTACTTCAGGATGTGTATGATCATAATGAAGATATAATCTGTGATTGTGATCCAGAGAGTGTATGTGCTCTGTGGCTCGATCACTTCACAGATTTGACCACGGACCATGTCATGGCTTTGACCCCAGACCACACAGCAGAGCTTTGACCATTGTGTGGCTTTGACATTGACAATTGACAACTACAAGTTAGTGTTTGTCATAGAGTATATTGAATATAGGGGTGTTTGTAGCGTTGGGCATTTAAACGAAAGCGTAAATTATAAGTCGTTTTTTTAAATAAACACAACAACGCGTTACTTAGAAAAAGTCCACTTATTATTCGATTGCTTTTTTAAATTGATTGATTTTTATTTGCTACGAATCTGATCTTTTTTAATGAGCAGTAAGGTTGGTTTTATTTTGCAACATTTTTAACCAAACAACGAAATTTAACTTACTTTAATTAATAACAGCTTAAATTCTAAAGGAGTGAGTACGAATTCAATCTTTTTTGATGAGCAGTAAGGTTGGATTCATTTTGCAAGATTATTAAACGAAATAACGAAAATGTGTTTACGTTTTTAACTTATTAATTTCTTTCCGTTGACAGTTGCGTTTTTTCCGCGTTGGCGAAAACATTGCCTAAACTGTTAAATTATTAAGTTGAGCAATCAACGAAAAACTAAAAATAAGCAAATAAGCAGTAATTAAAAGTGACTTTTGAAAAACAGTAAAATGAAAAAGTCTGCTTATTGTTTTAAGCCGTTTTGCCCACCTCTAGGTGTTTGTGTTGGCAGATGTTTTTTCCTAAAGTTTCACCTTCAGCTTTCCGCTTTCTCAAAAGCTTCTGAAATTAAACTATAAAATTCATAGAAAGCAAAATTTTTTGTATAAGTAACATCAACGGTTATTCTCCAGTGTTGTAGAGTTGTTGCTGTTACAATAAATATAAACCTAATAGAATATTAATAGTATTCTGTGTTATTGTTTGAAACAAAACTTGGACAATGGAAATAAATACTCTCAACGAATCCCCGGCTCAGGTAGGATTGTATGGATGTACTGTAGCGATTAGGATGACGCGAGACGCATTTTATTCCACTGAACAAGGGCCTGAGATTATGAAGGAAATCGGGGAAATTAATAGTTGACTGTGATCACACCTGTTGGAAAGTGATGATACAGTCTAAGGTGGAAAGCGCTTGCCTAGAAGATGCTTATTCACTCTTGATTTGAAGAGTGAATAAGCATCTTCATTGATTTTGTCAGGTGCTAAAGACCACCCAAGGATTCACCCAAAAATGTATATTTCAGTTTTGCATGATATGCCTGGACACTCACAGTAAGCTGTACTCATCCAGCAAATATAATTTAGATATGGAATACGAGAGTTTAACTGGAATTTTGGTAAGTTATTGCCACCTACACTGGCACTTAGCAAACCCGGCGAACTCCGTTTCGCCACCAGATGGCTTTCCCGCTAAAAAGATTTTCCCGCTTTTGAAATTTTTCCTGAATTTTCTTTGCTATAAACCTCACGGAGCCCGAGACCTTTCCAATGAATGCAAAACCGTGGAAATCGGTTCTTGCCTTCTGGAGTTATATGTTCGAGAAGGATAACCCGACTTATTTTTATATAGTAGACTATCTGACCGGGCAAACTTCGTTTTGCCGTTTGGACATCAAATATAGATAACAACCCGCTCCCACACCCAGAGTACATACCCTGAAAGTTTCACAATGATCGGTCCTGAGATATTAGATAAATAAATAAATAAATATGAGTATATCAGGACATTATACACATCACAATCTAGCCCCAAAGTAAGCAATGTAAAGCACCTTAATACATAATATAAACATATTTAATATTGACAACTAATATACAAAATTCTCTAGCCAACTTGTGTTTCCAAACTCCTCCAAAATGGCTCTACCGATTGTTATGAAATTTTCTGTGTATGTTCGGTAGGTTTGAAAGTAGGTTGTAAGCTATGTTTTATATCCCTAGTGGCAAAAAAAACGTTTGCCGGGTCAGCTATGTATAACATTATGAGTTTGTTGAAATAATCAAATTCTTGGGAGTGAATGAACTGCTGTATTATATTATTACGAGCTCTACTAGTTTTTAAGAGCATTTGTGAAGTGGTGATAACCAAAAACAAAACCCGGCTAAGTTTGTTGTAAGCTTTTTCTCAGTGCAGGGCGCGTTGGAACCCTTGTAAACTTAGTTTTAAGTCGACTTGTAGTTATCACCGTACATAATATTTATGTAACAAATATTGTGGACGTTTTACAAGTCCCTTGTAAGTTAGGCCTATGTGAAATAAATATATTTTGACTTTTGACTTTTTTGACTTTTAAAAGTTGACCAATGTAACACAATTTCTAACTACACTCATTCCATTTCAGCTGGCAGGAGCACTGTACTTCACTCCGATGTTCTGCAGCGAGTGCGCTCAGCGTCTGATCACCTGCTGCAAGTTCAGAGACAAGAGTCTGAGAGCCTTCCAGCTGCTGGCGGAGCTGGTTCAGAAGCATGCAGTGGTGAGAAACTACCATTAAATTCAAATTCAAATTATCTTTATTTCACATAGGCCTAACGTACAGGCTCTTGTAAAACGTCAGTATGATATTTGTCGCATATGTATGGTTATAACTACAAATCGATTTAAAACTAAGTTTACGAGGGTTCAAACGCGCCTTGCACTGAGAAGAAGTCTTGCAAACTCAGCGGGGTTTTATTATTCTTTCTTGCTGGATACCTATTACTTTTATTTACCTTTTATGAGGATTGTATACCTGTGAGCTTTCATACAAAAAGCGATAACGTTTTCCTACCCGTAAATGTTATCCGTTTTTCATCATTTTTGGATATGTTGCAGATACTATGAAGTAATATGCTCGTACGTTTTACTACTTAAGAAATATTGCTTAAATTAAAAGTTATTTGAGTCTAAATACCCACATTTTTGACCTAAAAACTTCTCAAGAATTTTAATTCCTTTTTTATTTAAATGAACTAAAATACTAAGAAAATAAAACATACGAGCCTAGTTTAAGGTGTGCTGAATCTAATGAAACCAAAATCGTCCAATTTGGTAAATGTTTGGGGAGGTAAAAACCTTATCACCTAAAGCCATATTTCAAGAATAAAATATAGGCCCATAGAAGTGTTATTATCTCGCTGCAGACTCGGTCATAAATCATGTTTTTTAAAATAATTGTGCATTACCGCAGTCGATGAGTGATCTCGGTGAATGATATCGATAGTTGCTCTTTTTTTGTATATTTATAAACTGGTGATAGAAATAAAAACACGTTTTTTTTTTTTTTTAGATTTTTTTATTAAGTACCAATAAAATTTCTATCGATACCGCCCTATCTTAAGGAGAGATTTAAGTTCATTAGTTCGCTTGAACGTGAGCGCCCCCTGCGCTCCTGTTGGGACTGCAAGTTAATTGTCCCCAAGTGCAATACAAGATCATACTCAGAATCTTTTACCATGAAGGCGGCAATTCTGTGGAATGCTCTCCCGGTTGAAATCAGACGTGCTAAATCACTAGCGGTTTTCAAAAAACGTGTCAAGATGCACTATCTATCGCTTTGAAACATTGAAAGATTTATTCTGAAATAATATGTATATTGTATGTATTAATATTGTTTATGTATGTTTATATATATAATACATATATATATGTATATATATATATATATATATCTATCTATTCTACAAATTTGTTATTAGTATAATGTGTATGTAGTGATAAGGTCGCCCTTTGTGTTTCTCTGTTTTCCTTTCGTTTTAATTTTATGTACTCATTATAAGCAATAAAGATATTTAAATAAAAAAATAAATAAATAAAATTTCAACATAGTAATATTAAATGCGTGAATGCAGTATGTCTACGTCGTCGTAACCTTGATGATTCCGTTGTCGATAACGGCCTTGCGCGCGCGCAACTAGCGCACATCCCTAGTCCGAGTCCGATTATGATTTATGACAGAGTCTGCAGCGAGATAATAACACTACTATAGCTCTGGACTTGCAACTCTCCCTATACGGGCATAGATATCATTTTTGATAACACCTATTCGCATTACGATTCCGCTAAGTCAGTATACCGTAACGGCGTACAGGCCGTATTTAAGTGATTTTGAATAAAGTTTTACGTAAAAACTATAAGTACAGTTACTTCCAAATTTAAACGTCATGTATTTTAGGTCTATAATCTAAAATCGCTGAGAAGCAGAAACACAATTGGATTAAATTTTCTCGATAGAAAGTTCTCCCAAAAGATGCTCCAAAATCTCAGTTTTCCTGTATTTTATCGGAAACTACAATGGATGTAATTGTAATTTTTGTTTGAATGTGTCGGTAATAACAATATCCAAAAACGCTTAGAAACCGATTTTTGATAGTTGCCTTAGTTTTTGAGTAATTAGGTAAAAGGTCGTTTTTCTGTTATATTCTTCCGCGACGCTGCATGTCGCACCTACCAGCGTATCCGTGAGAGTGAGAAAGACAAAAATAAATTCAATAAATCCCCTTAACAATAATGTTTCCAGTTGTCGCCGCAGACGCTGTCGTCGGTGGACCGCGCGCGCTGTCGGCTGACGTCCAGCGTCGTGAAGAAGACGTTTGAGCCCGACCACTGCGATCTGTATGTGACGGAGAACCCGAAAAGTATAGAGAAGGTTTGTTCTTAACATTTCTTGAAGTGAAGAATTCTTTAGGGTATTTTGTTTTCATTTTTGAGATGAGTAAAAACCAAAAACAATGACATCGAGAACATAACGACCGAATGGCGTAGTGGTAGCGAACCTGCTGTCTGCGCCGGAGGTCGTGGGTTCGATTCCCACTACTGGTAAATGTTTGTGTGATGAGCATGAATGTTTTCCAGTGTCTGAGTGTTTTTCAATATATTGTATTTATGTATATTAGTATGTAAGTATGTATATTTATCAGTTATCTAGTACCCATAACACAAGCTATCGCTTACTTTGGGGCTAGATTGCGATGTGTAAAATGTTGTATTTATGTATATTAGTATGTATGTATATTTATCAGTTATCTAGTACCCATAGCACAAGCTATCGCTTACTTTGGGGCTAGATTGCAATGTGTAAAATGTCCCGTATATATTTATTATTATAACAAAAAAATTACGCAATTTAATAATCCTGATTAACAGTATCAAAGACGCGTACGAAGCGGTTTGATTCCTCGTTCCTGATACGCACTGCAAAGGCCTGGAATACACTCCCAGGCAGTGTCTTTCCTGCCACTTACAACCCGGGTGCCTTCAAATCAAGAGTGAATAGGCATCTTCTAGGCAAGCGCGTTCCACCTTAGACTGTATCATCACTTTCCATCAGGTGTGATCACAGACAAGCAATAGCAATACAAAGTTTAAAAAAAGAGACAGCTATATCGAATAGTGACGACACTATCACTAATGCCATCGTAATTCTATAAAAATTTTCGTTTTGCGAGAAAAAGACAGAAGACACCCACTCCAAAAATTCAAATGCTTGTAAATTATGATTTCCATGTCTGATCGGATTTTATTTATAATCTAGTTTATAAAGAAGCAATTTTTTTTTACTCTATACAAGTTAGTACTTGACTGCAACCTCACCAGATGGTAAGTGATGATGCAGCCTAAGATGTTATCGTACTAACTTGGAAGGGTAAGTAAATTTACCCCAACAGTTTCTACAAGCATCGCACCAGAACGCTAAATCGCTTTGCGGTGCGTCTTTGCTGGTAGGGTGGTAACTAGCCACGGCCAAAGCCTCCCACCAGACCAGACCTGAGCCAATTTAGAAATTATAAAATTCCAAAGTGGCCCGTGACGGGAATCGAACCCGTGACCTCCCACTCGAATCCGAGCGCGCCGCTAATGCACCAGGGAGGTTGTCAAAAAAAATTGAAATAAAAAAATGTAATTGAAAAAGTGAATTGGCAATAAAAAAATTGAATAAAATGCCGTATTTGATAAACACTGATTCCAATGTATCATGTCATTATAAATGGTTTGGTACTATTATTAATTGAACTATTTTGTTGTAGATTAACGTGAAAACTGAAGAAATTAATTTAAATGAAGAGGTTTTTAATAAACAGATAAAATGCGAGACAAATCGTGATGATGCTTTCGTATTTCCGAAAGATGGCGTTAAAACGGAAATAGAATTCATCAGTGATAAAGTTAAAAATAATGCTGACGCTGGTAATATTAATAAGGACTCTACTAATAATGATATTTCTAAGGATGAAGACAAAATAAAAGATCATCAATGCAATACAAACATTGAGAGACAAAGGGAACAACCAGATACTCTAAATTATGTAATACCAGATACACTTAAAAATGCAAACGTTGAATCTTTTGAAGATGTCAAAGATCATCATGACATAGATATTGACATTGTCGATTTAGATATTTGTGACAAACACATGAATTCCATAAATGAAAGCATAAACTTTAATACTAATGAAGCTAATCAAAACGAATTTAAAACTAAAGAAACGGCTAAGCAAAGTATTTTAAATGAAAAACATCCAATCACAGCCAGTACCTTATTCGATAAAAATTGTAAATCTAATAATAATAGTAATGAAAAAACTGTTATATTTGAAGTTGATGAGCCAAGTAATGAGGTTAAATTAAAAAACTCTATTGATATTAAAATAAGAAAAGTTCCTAGAAAAAGGAAACAGACACTAACTGGTGAAAATTCAGCTAGTAAAGAAGTTGTCAAGAGAGGAAGAAAGAAGAAAATAAAAGAACCTAAAATGACGATAGCGAGTGAGTTAACTTTGTTATTTTTTATTATTGTTACTCTATTAACTTTATTCACATTATGAAATAAGAGGTACATTTTTCCTATAACAACATTTTGACAAGACTGACGACTGACCACAGATTATGACAAAATATATTATTCATGCCAAAGACATTTATAATTGAATACAGATTATGTATTCAATTATAAATGGTCAAGGAGGGTCAAGTTTATAGTGGTTTGTTCAACTTATTTGCTTCATTCCAGTTCTAAAAGAATGCGAAGAACTGAAAGGATTCAACATATCCGAAAGGAGTTCAGAAGAGCAGTTAGCTGACTTGAGAGTGAAACAAGAGACGGCGAAATACAAGAGACTGCGCCACAAGTGCACAGACTGCTGCAAGGGGTTCCAGGACGAGAACACTTACAACACTCACATGGACCGGCACACCGATGTATGTTGCAGCGGCAGTTAAGTTGACCCAAAATTGCTGCCGCTGGGCTAGTGCTACTAACTTATCTGTGAGCTGAAATATCTTAATACGTGTAACTGAAAAAAAGAAAAGAAAAAAAAATTGTAATTAAAATTTGTCAAACTAGTTAGCTTTAAGTTAATTCATAATTAACATTACTAACTTATCTCTAGTTTAATTTAATATACCACGACTAACGTCCTTTACTAACTCCCGTATTACAATTGTATGTAATTATTAGTGAATACTTGATTGGCTTATGTATGACTTACTTGTAATAGCCATTTATTGTTTATATTTATGCTGTTTGTATTCCAAAATAAATTAAAAAAAAAAAAAAAACTGCCGTCTAGTTGTAGATATTGTCAGTAACATACCTATTTGTTTGTTTTGTCAGAAATTCGGCGCATTCGCGTGTCCGATCTGTCACATACGTGTCAAGAAGCTAGCACACGTGACACACCACGTCACCAAGAGCCACAAGTTCCTATTTCATTGCACCGAGTGTGCTTTCTCAACTAACAGCAAGTAAGTGCGAAGTGTCCTTATAACACGGCTTGCCTTGTCCTTATAACACGACTTGCATTGTCCTTATAACACGACTTGCATTGTCCTTATGACACGACTTGCCTTGTCCTAATGACACGACTTGCATTGTCCTTATAACACGGCTTGCCTTGTCCAAATGACACGACTTGCCTTGTACTAATGACACAATTTGCCTTATTCTTATGACACGGCTTGCCTTCTCCTTATAACACGACTTGCATTGTCCTTATAACACAACTTGTCCTTATAACACGACTTGCCTTGTCCTTATAACACAACATGCATTTGTATAGTGGAAACCGCAGCTTGCAATCAAGTTGCAACTTGTATGCAATTAGGTTTAACCTACAAATCACTTGCACATAAGTGTGATGTCACATTTGCATGCAAGACTTGCATAATGGAAACACGGCCTTATAACACAACTTGCTTTGTTCTTATGACACGACTTGCCTTGTCTTATAACACTACTTTCATTGTCCTTATGTCACAACTTGCCTTGTCCTTATGACACGACTTGCCTTCTCCTTATGACACGACTTGCCTTGTCCATATGACACGACTTGCCTTGTCCTTATGACACGACTTGCCTTGTCCTAGTGACACGACTTGCCTTATCATTATGCTCATAGTCTATTTTGTTTATCTGAAAGATTTGATCGTTCAATTTCTTTTTTATAGAGAGACAGCAACGAAGCACTCTAAATGGCACAACGGCAAGACCTACAACTGTCCACACTGCGGAAAAGTGTTCGCGTGAGTATGACCTAAAGCGTCTTAATGTTTTTTAATACATTTGCTCGAAAAGTAGACATTGCCATGTGTGTTTTGCGTGCGGAAAGTTATTCTTTTCCGCACTAATGCTTTTTGCATTCCTCCTGCGCGGCACCGGAGCGGGCGCACCAGGAGCGCATAAACACGAACACGGCATGCAAACACGTAAAACCAATATTTTTTTCGCAAATGTATTAAAAGACGTCGTTCAATGCACGTGCGGAATAGTCATTTCTACTCGTCCCTTATATAGTTGATCCGCGCCTTCGGCTTGGGTCAACAAACCGGTACTCGTGAAGAATTGACAAACTTTCCGCACTTATATTGAAATGTACTTACTATTTTAATACATTTGCTCAAAAAGAAGACATTTCCATGTGCGATTTGCGTGCGGAAAGTTATTCTTTTCCGCAGTAATGCTTTTTTGTATTCCTCCTACGCGGCACCGGAGCGGGCGCACCAGGACGCGCTCGAACACGAGCACGGCACCCCTCAACACACCCCACCATATGGAGGGTTCATACTTGGTAGAGGTACATTAAAGGGTGCAAGGATTCTCCCTAAATAATTTTCTGACACGCTCGAGTCACTTCAAAAATCGCCGCTTGGGCTCCCCTACTATTTGTGTGGCGTAGCGCAGTTTATTCGATGTCCTTCTGTTCCTGGTGACAGGAGGCACACCACGCTGTACAGCCACGTGCGCATAGCTCACCCGTCGCAGCACGCGTGCGCGCTGTGCGGGTTCTCCTTCATCAGCGGCAAGGGGCTCGCGCTGCACACGAAGAAGAAACACTACTCCCACGTCCAACAGGTTAGTGTTAAATATTCCTGGTGACAGGAGGCACACCACGCTGTACAGCCACGTGCGCATAGCTCACCCGTCGCAGCACGCGTGCGCGCTGTGCGGGTTCTCCTTCATCAGCGGCAAGGGGCTCGCGCTGCACACGAAGAAGAAACACTACTCCCACGTCCAACAGGTTAGTGTTAAATATTCCTGGTGACAGGAGGCACACCACGCTGTACAGCCACGTGCGCATAGCTCACCCGTCGCAGCACGCGTGCGCGCTGTGCGGGTTCTCCTTCATCAGCGGCAAGGGGCTCGCGCTGCACACGAAGAAGAAACACTACTCCCACGTCCAACAGGTTAGTGTTAAATATTCCTGGTGACAGGAGGCACACCACGCTGTACAGCCACGTGCGCATAGCTCACCCGTCGCAGCACGCGTGCGCGCTGTGCGGGTTCTCCTTCATCAGCGGCAAGGGGCTCGCGCTGCACACGAAGAAGAAACACTACTCCCACGTCCAACAGGTTAGTGTTAAATATTCCTGGTGACAGGAGGCACACCACGCTGTACAGCCACGTGCGCATAGCTCACCCGTCGCAGCACGCGTGCGCGCTGTGCGGGTTCTCCTTCATCAGCGGCAAGGGGCTCGCGCTGCACACGAAGAAGAAACACTACTCCCACGTCCAACAGGTTAGTGTTAAATATTCCTGGTGACAGGAGGCACACCACGCTGTACAGCCACGTGCGCATAGCTCACCCGTCGCAGCACGCGTGCGCGCTGTGCGGGTTCTCCTTCATCAGCGGCAAGGGGCTCGCGCTGCACACGAAGAAGAAACACTACTCCCACGTCCAACAGGTTAGTGTTAAATATTCCTGGTGACAGGAGGCACACCACGCTGTACAGCCACGTGCGCATAGCTCACCCGTCGCAGCACGCGTGCGCGCTGTGCGGGTTCTCCTTCATCAGCGGCAAGGGGCTCGCGCTGCACACGAAGAAGAAACACTACTCCCACGTCCAACAGGTTAGTGTTAAATATTCCTGGTGACAGGAGGCACACCACGCTGTACAGCCACGTGCGCATAGCTCACCCGTCGCAGCACGCGTGCGCGCTGTGCGGGTTCTCCTTCATCAGCGGCAAGGGGCTCGCGCTGCACACGAAGAAGAAACACTACTCCCACGTCCAACAGGTTAGTGTTAAATATTCCTGGTGACAGGAGGCACACCACGCTGTACAGCCACGTGCGCATAGCTCACCCGTCGCAGCACGCGTGCGCGCTGTGCGGGTTCTCCTTCATCAGCGGCAAGGGGCTCGCGCTGCACACGAAGAAGAAACACTACTCCCACGTCCAACAGGTTAGTGTTAAATATTCCTGGTGACAGGAGGCACACCACGCTGTACAGCCACGTGCGCATAGCTCACCCGTCGCAGCACGCGTGCGCGCTGTGCGGGTTCTCCTTCATCAGCGGCAAGGGGCTCGCGCTGCACACGAAGAAGAAACACTACTCCCACGTCCAACAGGTTAGTGTTAAATATTCCTGGTGACAGGAGGCACACCACGCTGTACAGCCACGTGCGCATAGCTCACCCGTCGCAGCACGCGTGCGCGCTGTGCGGGTTCTCCTTCATCAGCGGCAAGGGGCTCGCGCTGCACACGAAGAAGAAACACTACTCCCACGTCCAACAGGTTAGTGTTAAATATTCCTGGTGACAGGAGGCACACCACGCTGTACAGCCACGTGCGCATAGCTCACCCGTCGCAGCACGCGTGCGCGCTGTGCGGGTTCTCCTTCATCAGCGGCAAGGGGCTCGCGCTGCACACGAAGAAGAAACACTACTCCCACGTCCAACAGGTTAGTGTTAAATATTCCTGGTGACAGGAGGCACACCACGCTGTACAGCCACGTGCGCATAGCTCACCCGTCGCAGCACGCGTGCGCGCTGTGCGGGTTCTCCTTCATCAGCGGCAAGGGGCTCGCGCTGCACACGAAGAAGAAACACTACTCCCACGTCCAACAGGTTAGTGTTAAATATTCCTGGTGACAGGAGGCACACCACGCTGTACAGCCACGTGCGCATAGCTCACCCGTCGCAGCACGCGTGCGCGCTGTGCGGGTTCTCCTTCATCAGCGGCAAGGGGCTCGCGCTGCACACGAAGAAGAAACACTGCTCCCAAGTCCAATAGGTTAGTGTTAAATATTCCTGGTGACAGGAGGCACACCACTATATTGTAATATAAGTGTAATATTATTTTTAATACATTTGCTTAAAAAGTTGACATTTCCATGTGTGTTTAGCGTGCGCAAAGTTATTCTTTTCCGCACTAGTGCTTTTGTGTTTTCCTCCTACGCGGCACCGGAGCGGGCGTACCAGGAGCGCATGAACACGAACACGACATGCAAACACGGAGCGGGCAAACACGTAAAACCAATATTTTTTTTTCGCAAATGTATTAAAAAACTTCGTTCATTTTTACTCGTCCCTATAGTTGACCCTCGCCTAAAGAAATGACAAACTACCCGCACTTATATTGAAATGTACTATTCCAGGAGTTATCCGGCCCCCAATGTGAAGATTGCAACATCAGCTTCGCGCACCAGGCTGCCTATGAGATACATATGAGGGTTTCTCCCAAACACGCGGCGCCTGGGTGAGATAGTCATTTCCATAGAGGCAGCCATAGACCTTTCATTCTATCATGATGTTTTCCATAAAGCCCATAGACCATGCATTCTATCATCCAATCGGAATGATGCAGGCTTGACCCAATCTGCATTCCACTGCTTTGAACTAATCTAATCATCAGTGTCATCATCAGTGTGTGTGTGCGTGCGTGTGTGTGCGTGCGTGCGTGCGTGTGTGTGTGTGTGTGTGTGAATATAGACGGTGGCGCCTCCAATTTTTCTACTCTTTTTTGCCAAACTATACTTCTTTAATAGTGGGTAGTGGGATCAAATCAGAAATGAGGAGATCCGTAGACGTACCAGAGTCACCGACATAGCTCAACGTATCGCGAAGCTGAAGTGGCAATGGGCGCATAGCTCGTAGCACCGACGGACGTTGGGGACCCAAAGTGCTGGAATGGCGACTTCGCACGGGAAAGCGCAGTGTTGGCAGACCTCCGACCAGATGGACTGACGACATCAAAAGAGTCGCAGGAAGGCGCTGGATACAAGTGGCGCAGGACCGTGCAGGCTGGAAATCATCGCAGGAGGCCTTTGTCCAGTAGTGGACGTCCGTCGGCTGAAACGAACGAACGCTCGCAACTTGTAGAAATATCAGTGACATAACCTACTTGATGAGCATAGCAACCAGCAAAGTTGATTGTGTGCCACTCCTTGACAAGTTGTTCTTCAATGTCCCCACAAATTCACACCCCCGATATCACTCTGCTTTCTGTGCTTCATTTGCGAAAACCAATTTTAGGAAAAACTCATTTTTCCCAAGATCCTGCACCACCGCCACCTCTGCACGTAAAACTAATTTTTCCCAAGATCCTGCACCACCGCCACCTCTGCACGTAAAACTAATTTTTCCCAAGATCCTGCACCACCGCCACCTCTGCACGTAAAACTAATTTTTCCCAAGATCCTGCACCACCGCCACCTCTGCACGTAAAACTCATTTTTCCCAAGATCCTGCACCACCGCCACCTCTGCACGTAAAACTAATTTTTCCCAAGATCCTGCACCACCGCCACCTCTGCACGTAAAACTCATTTTTCCCAAGATCCTGCACCACCGCCACCTCTGCACGTGAAACTCATTTTTCCCAAGATCCTGCACCACCGCCACCTCTGCACGTAAAACTCATTTTTCCCAAGATCCTGCACCACCGCCACCTCTGCACCTAAAACTCTGGCTGGTGAATTCTTCGGTTCGTTCAGCTCGGGCTGATGAATTTACTCACCAGTTACCGACAAAGAATTTTTAAGTAGAACCTATATTATATTATTTATAAGTTGACCTACTTCTTCTTTTTTTTTATATAACTTCAACTATATATTACCTATATCTTCCATGTGAGCTTTGTTTCCTTTTATTCTAATTTTTATTTGTGAAAACTTGTAATTGGCTTTATTTATTTTATATATTTTCTCTTTTAATTTTTGTTGTAATAGCTGTAAGTTTTCCTATTAAATAAAAAAATTGGTTGCCTGTAAAGTCGGTATACGGGCGAAAGTTTTACGTGACAACGACTTTGAGTGGTAAAATAATTTTAATGTGAATATTCATTCGTATAGTAGGAAGAAGGATGAAATGCCTTTCACTTTTTATGTCTGTCTCTCTCGCGCTTAGGCGGGCTAACCATGCCCGAGTGGAAGGGACGCGTGCCTCTCACTCGCTCTCATTGTGAGCGCATAACGTGAGCGGAGCGTAACGCAGTTTCTTGAAGTGTCACCCGGCAAACCAATTTATAAGACGTCACGTCAAAATAATAATATAAAATAAATAAATAAATAAAATACTTCTTTATAGTTGTTGTTCTGTACAGTTCCCGGAAAACAAACGAGTACGCGACATACCACGGCATCAACCGTCCCAAACTGAAACCAGGCGAGAAGAGGACAGCCTCAGAGTCGGACAAAGACAAAAAACGTATAATCGACTGCGAACTGGTGAGTTACTTTTATCTTCAACCCCACCCCCATTTTTCATCCCCCCACTAAATGGCGAATTACAGAGTATAGGGACAACCCTCCACCACCCATGGCCCAATCAACCTCGCGGTTATGGGGGCCGAAACGCGGGAGGGCGCCCGTTCGGTACTTGCTCTTGGCGTGTTCCCGGGGCGCCTTCTTGACTCCCTACAAGTTGTTTCCTCTCGCTCCTTGTCCCTATGGGCTCACTCTTCCCATTCTGGGGCAGGACGATACAAAATACGGACTCGCCGCGCCGTCGCTATCCACAGCATAAATTCTCTGTGTCACTCTAAGCCGCTTTGCTTAAATGGCGAATTGTCGTAATGTCTTTATACTATTTCTATTCGTTTATTTTCTCTTTGACTCTATGAACGCAAGAAAACGCATAACTCCCATACCCGCAAGGTCACATTTCGGCTAAGCCAAGCGTGCGAGCGAGCAAGCAATAAAAAACCAAGATCGACCCAAGCGTAAAGCGTCGAAACAGACTTTACAGGCAACCTTATTTTTTTAATTATTAACCTAATTTTTTTGACGTGACAACGTCTTATAAATCGATAGAGCCGGTTGCACGCACGAAAAAACATGACTCATCCGGCGTTACCGGCGTTACCTCGCTCGCGTTTCCTCGCTCTGAGGCCTTCCATGTTAGGCTTGAAGTGCAAGTGAGAGTTGTCACGTTCAACTATCGCCAGTAAATCGACTTTACAGACAGCCAATTTTTTTTTAACTTAATTAGTTATTCATAATATCTCTCACCGCAGTGCGGGGTCAAATGTCACAGCAGCGCGCAGTACTGGTGGCACTTCAGGAAGAAGCACCCCGACAGTGTGAGCGCGCAGTCGCGGGCCGCCTTCGTGTGCGAACAGTGCGGGAAGGTGCTTCAGGTAGATGCACATAAATAAATAAATAAATAAATAAATAATCCTTTTTATTTTCCTCAATCTTACATTACATTATTATTTTCATGTTAAAACTACTATTATAATTATAAATATAAATTGCATGTTATAATTGTTTTTAATTATTCTTATTATAACATTAAAATTATTATTAGTAATATATTGTATCTGTAGTCAAACAATGTGGTCGATTCTGTTGTGCAAAATCTCTAGACTAAACTAATTTAAAATAGCGCTATCCCTTTCAAACTGCTCCCGATGGAAAAGGATGGCACTGTTTTAAATTAGTTTAGTTTAGAGATTTTGTACAACAGAATCGACCACAATATCTTGCTACGTTTTAAATGTGTTAACAAATGGAAAGTGCCAAGCTCAATGCCAGCAGCACCCAGCACCGATATATAATTGATTATTGTATATCACAAAACAACAAAAATTTTCGTCCAGACATTTTATTGAGTAATATGTAGAAATGATGACAACCAAACATAACAAGTCACTATATGACAGATTACGAATAATAGCCAGTAACAGTCTACAAGAATTATCAACCTCCAACATTAACATGCATTTTGTTATGAAAATGAGAAAAACCCTTTCGGGTGAAGGCCTCCTCCAAAACTGACCAGGTTTTCCTTGTGTTAGCTGACTCCTTCCAATTTTCTCCAGCAATCAATTTGATATCATCTGCCCATCTTGAGTTTGGTCTACCGCGCCTCCTTTTACCTTGGGGTCCAGCCCACATGGTGATCTTTTTAGTCCATCGGTTGTCCTGAAGTCTTGCTATATGTCCAGCCCATTTCCATTTCAATGAAAGAGCGTGTTTTAGGATATGGGGTTGGTAGATGCACTTGCCCGTCTTTAAATATAGCGATAACCCTCCACCACCCATGGCGCAGTCAACCTCGCGGTTATGGGGGCCAGTTTGATTTCTTGTAAAAATCTAGTTCTCACCTTTTTACTATATATAATAGCTACTCGTGCCGATTCACTGACTCACTGATTGATCACCTCTCCTGAACAATTTTGTATGAAAAATTTATTTCACTGATCGTTTCGTATACAAGGGAAAAATTCATTCGGAGGAAAAATACGGAGAGAGCTGATGAGTGAGGATTGAGAAGACGGATGAAGAGCACAGCCAAGGGTATTGCAGATAGGTGGGGGGTGCTCGACCAAATGTCATTTGAAACGTCATTCAATTGGCAGTGAGCTGAAAAAAAATTTAAAATGGCGGATTCAAAATGGCCGCCATTCGAATTTCGTCGATATCTCGGAAAGTATAAAAGATGGAAGAACGGTTTCTCGACAAGAAGTGATCAGGACACAAAGGTCTATTCGATGGATAGAAAAAAAATTCAAAATGGCGAAATTTATTTTTGCCATAGAAAATGTATGGGGAACTTTGAAGGGATTTATTATAGGCGGGAAGATAGCACGCGGGCCACATGTGGCCTGCGCCTCCATGCGCCCTCCTTGTCTCATATATGCATGCAACACTACGGTTCTGGTAGTGTGACCACTTTTGACAGGCACGAAACATTTCTTTTTAATAATTCACAGAGCAAGCATTACCTTCTTGAACACATCCGCGTGCACAACGGCGAGACGCGGTGCGGCGAGTGCGGGAAGATGTTCCAGACCGTGCTGGGTCTGAGGAACCACGCGGACAGACACCACTCACAGGGCGCGCCGCGGCGGAGCGACGACGGGCCCCGACACCAGTGCTGCCACTGCGCGTACCGCACCAGCAACAGAGCCAACCTGACCAGACACATGCAGGTCAGTGCGACACACACGCGCGTGCGGCGAGCTGCTCCAGACCGTGCTGGGTCTGAGGAACCACGCGGACAGACACCACTCGCAGGGCGCGCCGCGGCGGAGCGACGACGGGCCCCGACACCAGTGCTGCCACTGCGCGTACCGCACCAGCAACAGAGCCAACCTGACCAGACACATGCAGGTCAGTGCGACACACACGCGCGTGCGGCGAGCTGCTCCAGACCGTGCTGGGTCTGAGGAACCACGCGGACAGACACCACTCGCAGGGCGCGCCGCGGCGGAGCGACGACGGGCCCCGACACCAGTGCTGCCACTGCGCGTACCGCACCAGCAACAGAGCCAACCTGACCAGACACATGCAGGTCAGTGCGACACACACGCGCGTGCGGCGAGCTGCTCCAGACCGTGCTGGGTCTGAGGAACCACGCGGACAGACACCACTCGCAGGGCGCGCCGCGGCGGAGCGACGACGGGCCCCGACACCAGTGCTGCCACTGCGCGTACCGCACCAGCAACAGAGCCAACCTGACCAGACACATGCAGGTCAGTGCGACACACACGCGCGTGCGGCGAGCTGCTCCAGACCGTGCTGGGTCTGAGGAACCACGCGGACAGACACCACTCGCAGGGCGCGCCGCGGCGGAGCGACGACGGGCCCCGACACCAGTGCTGCCACTGCGCGTACCGCACCAGCAACAGAGCCAACCTGACCAGACACATGCAGGTCAGTGCGACACACACGCGCGTGCGGCGAGCTGCTCCAGACCGTGCTGGGTCTGAGGAACCACGCGGACAGACACCACTCGCAGGGCGCGCCGCGGCGGAGCGACGACGGGCCCCGACACCAGTGCTGCCACTGCGCGTACCGCACCAGCAACAGAGCCAACCTGACCAGACACATGCAGGTCAGTGCGACACACACGCGCGTGCGGCGAGCTGCTCCAGACCGTGCTGGGTCTGAGGAACCACGCGGACAGACACCACTCGCAGGGCGCGCCGCGGCGGAGCGACGACGGGCCCCGACACCAGTGCTGCCACTGCGCGTACCGCACCAGCAACAGAGCCAACCTGACCAGACACATGCAGGTCAGTGCGACACACACGCGCGTGCGGCGAGCTGCTCCAGACCGTGCTGGGTCTGAGGAACCACGCGGACAGACACCACTCGCAGGGCGCGCCGCGGCGGAGCGACGACGGGCCCCGACACCAGTGCTGCCACTGCGCGTACCGCACCAGCAACAGAGCCAACCTGACCAGACACATGCAGGTCAGTGCGACACACACGCGCGTGCGGCGAGCTGCTCCAGACCGTGCTGGGTCTGAGGAACCACGCGGACAGACACCACTCGCAGGGCGCGCCGCGGCGGAGCGACGACGGGCCCCGACACCAGTGCTGCCACTGCGCGTACCGCACCAGCAACAGAGCCAACCTGACCAGACACATGCAGGTCAGTGCGACACACACGCGCGTGCGGCGAGCTGCTCCAGACCGTGCTGGGTCTGAGGAACCACGCGGACAGACACCACTCGCAGGGCGCGCCGCGGCGGAGCGACGACGGGCCCCGACACCAGTGCTGCCACTGCGCGTACCGCACCAGCAACAGAGCCAACCTGACCAGACACATGCAGGTCAGTGCGACACACACGCGCGTGCGGCGAGCTGCTCCAGACCGTGCTGGGTCTGAGGAACCACGCGGACAGACACCACTCGCAGGGCGCGCCGCGGCGGAGCGACGACGGGCCCCGACACCAGTGCTGCCACTGCGCGTACCGCACCAGCAACAGAGCCAACCTGACCAGACACATGCAGGTCAGTGCGACACACACGCGCGTGCGGCGAGCTGCTCCAGACCGTGCTGGGTCTGAGGAACCACGCGGACAGACACCACTCGCAGGGCGCGCCGCGGCGGAGCGACGACGGGCCCCGACACCAGTGCTGCCACTGCGCGTACCGCACCAGCAACAGAGCCAACCTGACCAGACACATGCAGGTCAGTGCGACACACACGCGCGTGCGGCGAGCTGCTCCAGACCGTGCTGGGTCTGAGGAACCACGCGGACAGACACCACTCGCAGGGCGCGCCGCGGCGGAGCGACGACGGGCCCCGACACCAGTGCTGCCACTGCGCGTACCGCACCAGCAACAGAGCCAACCTGACCAGACACATGCAGGTCAGTGCGACACACACGCGCGTGCGGCGAGCTGCTCCAGACCGTGCTGGGTCTGAGGAACCACGCGGACAGACACCACTCGCAGGGCGCGCCGCGGCGGAGCGACGACGGGCCCCGACACCAGTGCTGCCACTGCGCGTACCGCACCAGCAACAGAGCCAACCTGACCAGACACATGCAGGTCAGTGCGACACACACGCGCGTGCGGCGAGCTGCTCCAGACCGTGCTGGGTCTGAGGAACCACGCGGACAGACACCACTCGCAGGGCGCGCCGCGGCGGAGCGACGACGGGCCCCGACACCAGTGCTGCCACTGCGCGTACCGCACCAGCAACAGAGCCAACCTGACCAGACACATGCAGGTCAGTGCGACACACACGCGCGTGCGGCGAGCTGCTCCAGACCGTGCTGGGTCTGAGGAACCACGCGGACAGACACCACTCGCAGGGCGCGCCGCGGCGGAGCGACGACGGGCCCCGACACCAGTGCTGCCACTGCGCGTACCGCACCAGCAACAGAGCCAACCTGACCAGACACATGCAGGTCAGTGCGACACGATTCTTGGCTCGGCCGCCGTCTCGAGCGGTCGCGTCCGGAGAATACGCAGAGCTGCTATCGGTGTACGCGCCCCGCCTCCCCGCGCCCCGCCGACGCGTGTTCGTCGCGGCTCGAGGTGAACCGGTCGACGCGGATCGCGAGCATATTATTATCTACCTGCCGGAAACACGTCGTTCGGAACTCGGATTCCCATCGAGTTTACCGCTAAACCCCTATTTCACCAGTGGGTGCGGTTTGTGTTCTCGCTCGCGGGCGCTTAGCTGGGCCTTCCTTCGGGATCTCACCTGGCTGGGTTGCACGCGCCGAGGGAATAACAGGCCGTACCTACAGTAGGGGTGGTGGTCACGATAAGGGACTCCTGCGAGCTGTTGTTCGTACCGCTGTGAATCTTGTCGGGCGTTTTTCGAGTGGCACTTGCAAGCATTAGTTTGTTGTCCGTTTAGGCGATGACATGAGTATCTAACCTTTTGGTTAGATAGTTCGAGTCTAGGCGGGCAGCAGACAAGCTCAGTATGAGTGACGGACAAGCGGCCACCAAAAGCAGAGACGATGTACCTGTTGTGCGTAGATCGTCACGGCAGCAAACGCTGAAGTCTAAGGCGAACCCTAGATCGCGAAGCCCGATTTTCTTCTCGCGGCGGCAGGACTCTGTCTCGCCGAGCTCAGGGGAGTCAACGCCGCGGTGGTCATCGGCGTCAAGACCGACAACACCTCTTCCCGGGAGTGGCACTGGACTGGCGGAAGCGCGGGCGGAGTTAAAAGCTGCTCGGGAAGAGACTAGGGAGGCGGCGTTCAATCAATTCCTGAAAGATCGAATTGCGAGACCGGAAGTATTCGAAGCGGTTTTGGACCCGGAGGCTGGTGTCACAAGCGAAAATTCCTGTCGGGAAGACCCGCTCAACCTAAGCGCCCAAGAGCTTCGTGCTTCGGCGGGGAAGAATGCTGCTGCTATTATACAAATGGCCAGCAAATCGAGTAACTTGAAGGGCACGTATATGAAGCAGCTTAAAGCGGCGGCGACTGAACTACAGTCGATAGTGGAGGCCCTAGCTTCAAGAACGGAGACAGAGGAAGTGCGCCGGCTGCGGGCAGATAACGCCCGCCTTCGATCGGAGGTGAAGAATCTCAAGGCGGAGCTTATAGCCCACCGGCGTGAATTCGCTGAAATGAAGACGATAATGGCGGCGGCCACTAAATCTCCGTCAAGAGATGCGCCAGCTCCCACTCTGAGTGCTAGCATATTGGACGAACTCAAAGCTTCAATCGTATCCTCGGTCGGGGTGATGTTGGATGCCCGCTTTGCAGGGATTGAGGAGCGCCTTCTCCCAGAAAAGGTGCACCGCCCACCTCTATCGGCAAACAAAAGGAGGCTGGGTACAACGCCTCGGGCTCCAGATACTTCAGCGCCTACAGTCGGTGGTAAAAAAACGTCGGAGGCAGCCTCTAACAATCCTCCGGAGGCAGTAGCTGGGACGAGTGGGGCTTCGCAAACTGCGTCAAGCTGGGCCACTGTTGCCGGAAAAAAGGCGAATAAAGCCTCTCACCCAGAAGCATCCGCTGCCACCCCACCAGCGCCACCAAAGGCTTCTCCCGTGACTGTCACTAAGCAGCAGACCAAGCCGAGCCTGGTTTCCCCCAAAAATGCTGCGGTGATTATAACGCTGGCTCCAGACGCAGTTAAGAAGGGGGTAACCTATGCTGAGGTGCTGGAACAGGCGGAGCGCGAGGTCGATCTGAAAGAACTCGGCATAGAGGGAGGTATGAAGATTCGTCGTACTGTGACTGGAGCCAGGCTTCTGGAGATGCCAAAGCTGCCATTGGAGCAGTCCAGAGAGAAAGCAGATCTGTTAGCTGGTCGGTTACGGACGGCGTTGGGCGGAGTCGCAGAGGTCACCTGCCCTACCAAAACAGTGTCTCTCCGGGTCTCTGGCCTAGACGACTCTGCCACACCAGAAAAAGTGGCAATGGCGGTGGTCCGTGCCAGTGGTTGCCTCCTTTCTTCCGTTAAAGTGGGAGCCATCCAGTCGGGTCCGAGAGGGGTCGGCTCGACCACAGTCCACTGCCCAGTGGACGCAGCGAAGAAGGTAATCGATGCTGGACGGTTGCTAGTAGGATGGAGCTCCGTGGTGGTCCAGGCCCTTGAGCAGCGCCCCCTGCGTTGCTACCGGTGCTTAGGCATGGGACACACGAGTGCCTTGTGTCCCGCTAAGGAGGACCGTAGCAAACTCTGCTACAGATGTGGCGTGGAGGGACATCTGGCAGCGGGGTGCAATGGCACTGTGCGCTGCGCAGTCTGTGCTGACGCAGGGATTCCTTCAGATCACATCATGGGTGGAAAGAGCTGCCGCCCTACCCCCGCTAGAAGCGGGACTGATCCTCAAACGCAGGCCAACGGCAGGCATAGTCCTGCACGGGAGGATGCTGATATGACTTCATGAACCGGACACAATATATGAGCATCCTCCAGACGAACTTGAACCACTCTGCGGGGGTCCAAGACCTCCTACTGCAGTCTCTCGCGGAGGCTTTGGAGCGGGAGAGAGAGCAGGCGGCTGATGCTCTCCCGCTCCGCAGAAGAAGACCAGGCAGAAGGAGGCGCCGATATGCGCACCTTCTGCAACCCCCGTAGAAACCAGTGACCAGTGGTACGGTGAGCGCGTCGGGGCGACAAAGTGCATGCTTTCGCGATCCTTTGTGCCCCATCTGGGACGCAGGCGGCTCCGCTGGGTTTTAGTGGGTATTCTGACTCAGTCAGCGAGTCCCACATACCCGGCCGGAGACTGCGCGGTTTTGACCCGCTCAGTCTACGGACGGGATGCGTAAACGCATTTCCCAGCGACAAAAAAAAAAAAAAAGGTCAGTGCGACACACACGCGCGTGCGGCGAGCTGCTCCAGACCGTGCTGGGTCTGAGGAACCACGCGGACAGACACCACTCGCAGGGCGCGCCGCGGCGGAGCGACGACGGGCCCCGACACCAGTGCTGCCACTGCGCGTACCGCACCAGCAACAGAGCCAACCTGACCAGACACATGCAGGTCAGTGCGACACACACGCGCGTGCGGCGAGCTGCTCCAGACCGTGCTGGGTCTGAGGAACCACGCGGACAGACACCACTCGCAGGGCGCGCCGCGGCGGAGCGACGACGGGCCCCGACACCAGTGCTGCCACTGCGCGTACCGCACCAGCAACAGAGCCAACCTGACCAGACACATGCAGGTCAGTGCGACACACACGCGCGTGCGGCGAGCTGCTCCAGACCGTGCTGGGTCTGAGGAACCACGCGGACAGACACCACTCGCAGGGCGCGCCGCGGCGGAGCGACGACGGGCCCCGACACCAGTGCTGCCACTGCGCGTACCGCACCAGCAACAGAGCCAACCTGACCAGACACATGCAGGTCAGTGCGACACACACGCGCGTGCGGCGAGCTGCTCCAGACCGTGCTGGGTCTGAGGAACCACGCGGACAGACACCACTCGCAGGGCGCGCCGCGGCGGAGCGACGACGGGCCCCGACACCAGTGCTGCCACTGCGCGTACCGCACCAGCAACAGAGCCAACCTGACCAGACACATGCAGGTCAGTGCGACACACACGCGCGTGCGGCGAGCTGCTCCAGACCGTGCTGGGTCTGAGGAACCACGCGGACAGACACCACTCGCAGGGCGCGCCGCGGCGGAGCGACGACGGGCCCCGACACCAGTGCTGCCACTGCGCGTACCGCACCAGCAACAGAGCCAACCTGACCAGACACATGCAGGTCAGTGCGACACACACGCGCGTGCGGCGAGCTGCTCCAGACCGTGCTGGGTCTGAGGAACCACGCGGACAGACACCACTCGCAGGGCGCGCCGCGGCGGAGCGACGACGGGCCCCGACACCAGTGCTGCCACTGCGCGTACCGCACCAGCAACAGAGCCAACCTGACCAGACACATGCAGGTCAGTGCGACACACACGCGCGTGCGGCGAGCTGCTCCAGACCGTGCTGGGTCTGAGGAACCACGCGGACAGACACCACTCGCAGGGCGCGCCGCGGCGGAGCGACGACGGGCCCCGACACCAGTGCTGCCACTGCGCGTACCGCACCAGCAACAGAGCCAACCTGACCAGACACATGCAGGTCAGTGCGACACACACGCGCGTGCGGCGAGCTGCTCCAGACCGTGCTGGGTCTGAGGAACCACGCGGACAGACACCACTCGCAGGGCGCGCCGCGGCGGAGCGACGACGGGCCCCGACACCAGTGCTGCCACTGCGCGTACCGCACCAGCAACAGAGCCAACCTGACCAGACACATGCAGGTCAGTGCGACACACACGCGCGTGCGGCGAGCTGCTCCAGACCGTGCTGGGTCTGAGGAACCACGCGGACAGACACCACTCGCAGGGCGCGCCGCGGCGGAGCGACGACGGGCCCCGACACCAGTGCTGCCACTGCGCGTACCGCACCAGCAACAGAGCCAACCTGACCAGACACATGCAGGTCAGTGCGACACACACGCGCGTGCGGCGAGCTGCTCCAGACCGTGCTGGGTCTGAGGAACCACGCGGACAGACACCACTCGCAGGGCGCGCCGCGGCGGAGCGACGACGGGCCCCGACACCAGTGCTGCCACTGCGCGTACCGCACCAGCAACAGAGCCAACCTGACCAGACACATGCAGGTCAGTGCGACACACACGCGCGTGCGGCGAGCTGCTCCAGACCGTGCTGGGTCTGAGGAACCACGCGGACAGACACCACTCGCAGGGCGCGCCGCGGCGGAGCGACGACGGGCCCCGACACCAGTGCTGCCACTGCGCGTACCGCACCAGCAACAGAGCCAACCTGACCAGACACATGCAGGTCAGTGCGACACACACGCGCGTGCGGCGAGCTGCTCCAGACCGTGCTGGGTCTGAGGAACCACGCGGACAGACACCACTCGCAGGGCGCGCCGCGGCGGAGCGACGACGGGCCCCGACACCAGTGCTGCCACTGCGCGTACCGCACCAGCAACAGAGCCAACCTGACCAGACACATGCAGGTCAGTGCGACACACACGCGCGTGCGGCGAGCTGCTCCAGACCGTGCTGGGTCTGAGGAACCACGCGGACAGACACCACTCGCAGGGCGCGCCGCGGCGGAGCGACGACGGGCCCCGACACCAGTGCTGCCACTGCGCGTACCGCACCAGCAACAGAGCCAACCTGACCAGACACATGCAGGTCAGTGCGACACACACGCGCGTGCGGCGAGCTGCTCCAGACCGTGCTGGGTCTGAGGAACCACGCGGACAGACACCACTCGCAGGGCGCGCCGCGGCGGAGCGACGACGGGCCCCGACACCAGTGCTGCCACTGCGCGTACCGCACCAGCAACAGAGCCAACCTGACCAGACACATGCAGGTCAGTGCGACACACACGCGCGTGCGGCGAGCTGCTCCAGACCGTGCTGGGTCTGAGGAACCACGCGGACAGACACCACTCGCAGGGCGCGCCGCGGCGGAGCGACGACGGGCCCCGACACCAGTGCTGCCACTGCGCGTACCGCACCAGCAACAGAGCCAACCTGACCAGACACATGCAGGTCAGTGCGACACACACGCGCGTGCGGCGAGCTGCTCCAGACCGTGCTGGGTCTGAGGAACCACGCGGACAGACACCACTCGCAGGGCGCGCCGCGGCGGAGCGACGACGGGCCCCGACACCAGTGCTGCCACTGCGCGTACCGCACCAGCAACAGAGCCAACCTGACCAGACACATGCAGGTCAGTGCGACACACACGCGCGTGCGGCGAGCTGCTCCAGACCGTGCTGGGTCTGAGGAACCACGCGGACAGACACCACTCGCAGGGCGCGCCGCGGCGGAGCGACGACGGGCCCCGACACCAGTGCTGCCACTGCG
Source organism: Coenonympha arcania (assembly GCA_036785405.1). Lineage (NCBI taxonomy): Eukaryota > Metazoa > Arthropoda > Insecta > Lepidoptera > Nymphalidae > Coenonympha > Coenonympha arcania. The sequence continues at coordinate 7,803,181 of CM072081.1, forward strand.
CGTACCGCACCAGCAACAGAGCCAACCTGACCAGACACATGCAGGTCAGTGCGACACACACGCGCGTGCGGCGAGCTGCTCCAGACCGTGCTGGGTCTGAGGAACCACGCGGACAGACACCACTCGCAGGGCGCGCCGCGGCGGAGCGACGACGGGCCCCGACACCAGTGCTGCCACTGCGCGTACCGCACCAGCAACAGAGCCAACCTGACCAGACACATGCAGGTCAGTGCGACACACACGCGCGTGCGGCGAGCTGCTCCAGACCGTGCTGGGTCTGAGGAACCACGCGGACAGACACCACTCGCAGGGCGCGCCGCGGCGGAGCGACGACGGGCCCCGACACCAGTGCTGCCACTGCGCGTACCGCACCAGCAACAGAGCCAACCTGACCAGACACATGCAGGTCAGTGCGACACACACGCGCGTGCGGCGAGCTGCTCCAGACCGTGCTGGGTCTGAGGAACCACGCGGACAGACACCACTCGCAGGGCGCGCCGCGGCGGAGCGACGACGGGCCCCGACACCAGTGCTGCCACTGCGCGTACCGCACCAGCAACAGAGCCAACCTGACCAGACACATGCAGGTCAGTGCGACACACACGCGCGTGCGGCGAGCTGCTCCAGACCGTGCTGGGTCTGAGGAACCACGCGGACAGACACCACTCGCAGGGCGCGCCGCGGCGGAGCGACGACGGGCCCCGACACCAGTGCTGCCACTGCGCGTACCGCACCAGCAACAGAGCCAACCTGACCAGACACATGCAGGTCAGTGCGACACACACGCGCGTGCGGCGAGCTGCTCCAGACCGTGCTGGGTCTGAGGAACCACGCGGACAGACACCACTCGCAGGGCGCGCCGCGGCGGAGCGACGACGGGCCCCGACACCAGTGCTGCCACTGCGCGTACCGCACCAGCAACAGAGCCAACCTGACCAGACACATGCAGGTCAGTGCGACACACACGCGCGTGCGGCGAGCTGCTCCAGACCGTGCTGGGTCTGAGGAACCACGCGGACAGACACCACTCGCAGGGCGCGCCGCGGCGGAGCGACGACGGGCCCCGACACCAGTGCTGCCACTGCGCGTACCGCACCAGCAACAGAGCCAACCTGACCAGACACATGCAGGTCAGTGCGACACACACGCGCGTGCGGCGAGCTGCTCCAGACCGTGCTGGGTCTGAGGAACCACGCGGACAGACACCACTCGCAGGGCGCGCCGCGGCGGAGCGACGACGGGCCCCGACACCAGTGCTGCCACTGCGCGTACCGCACCAGCAACAGAGCCAACCTGACCAGACACATGCAGGTCAGTGCGACACACACGCGCGTGCGGCGAGCTGCTCCAGACCGTGCTGGGTCTGAGGAACCACGCGGACAGACACCACTCGCAGGGCGCGCCGCGGCGGAGCGACGACGGGCCCCGACACCAGTGCTGCCACTGCGCGTACCGCACCAGCAACAGAGCCAACCTGACCAGACACATGCAGGTCAGTGCGACACACACGCGCGTGCGGCGAGCTGCTCCAGACCGTGCTGGGTCTGAGGAACCACGCGGACAGACACCACTCGCAGGGCGCGCCGCGGCGGAGCGACGACGGGCCCCGACACCAGTGCTGCCACTGCGCGTACCGCACCAGCAACAGAGCCAACCTGACCAGACACATGCAGGTCAGTGCGACACACACGCGCGTGCGGCGAGCTGCTCCAGACCGTGCTGGGTCTGAGGAACCACGCGGACAGACACCACTCGCAGGGCGCGCCGCGGCGGAGCGACGACGGGCCCCGACACCAGTGCTGCCACTGCGCGTACCGCACCAGCAACAGAGCCAACCTGACCAGACACATGCAGGTCAGTGCGACACACACGCGCGTGCGGCGAGCTGCTCCAGACCGTGCTGGGTCTGAGGAACCACGCGGACAGACACCACTCGCAGGGCGCGCCGCGGCGGAGCGACGACGGGCCCCGACACCAGTGCTGCCACTGCGCGTACCGCACCAGCAACAGAGCCAACCTGACCAGACACATGCAGGTCAGTGCGACACACACGCGCGTGCGGCGAGCTGCTCCAGACCGTGCTGGGTCTGAGGAACCACGCGGACAGACACCACTCGCAGGGCGCGCCGCGGCGGAGCGACGACGGGCCCCGACACCAGTGCTGCCACTGCGCGTACCGCACCAGCAACAGAGCCAACCTGACCAGACACATGCAGGTCAGTGCGACACACACGCGCGTGCGGCGAGCTGCTCCAGACCGTGCTGGGTCTGAGGAACCACGCGGACAGACACCACTCGCAGGGCGCGCCGCGGCGGAGCGACGACGGGCCCCGACACCAGTGCTGCCACTGCGCGTACCGCACCAGCAACAGAGCCAACCTGACCAGACACATGCAGGTCAGTGCGACACACACGCGCGTGCGGCGAGCTGCTCCAGACCGTGCTGGGTCTGAGGAACCACGCGGACAGACACCACTCGCAGGGCGCGCCGCGGCGGAGCGACGACGGGCCCCGACACCAGTGCTGCCACTGCGCGTACCGCACCAGCAACAGAGCCAACCTGACCAGACACATGCAGGTCAGTGCGACACACACGCGCGTGCGGCGAGCTGCTCCAGACCGTGCTGGGTCTGAGGAACCACGCGGACAGACACCACTCGCAGGGCGCGCCGCGGCGGAGCGACGACGGGCCCCGACACCAGTGCTGCCACTGCGCGTACCGCACCAGCAACAGAGCCAACCTGACCAGACACATGCAGGTCAGTGCGACACACACGCGCGTGCGGCGAGCTGCTCCAGACCGTGCTGGGTCTGAGGAACCACGCGGACAGACACCACTCGCAGGGCGCGCCGCGGCGGAGCGACGACGGGCCCCGACACCAGTGCTGCCACTGCGCGTACCGCACCAGCAACAGAGCCAACCTGACCAGACACATGCAGGTCAGTGCGACACACACGCGCGTGCGGCGAGCTGCTCCAGACCGTGCTGGGTCTGAGGAACCACGCGGACAGACACCACTCGCAGGGCGCGCCGCGGCGGAGCGACGACGGGCCCCGACACCAGTGCTGCCACTGCGCGTACCGCACCAGCAACAGAGCCAACCTGACCAGACACATGCAGGTCAGTGCGACACACACGCGCGTGCGGCGAGCTGCTCCAGACCGTGCTGGGTCTGAGGAACCACAGACACAAATTGAAATGATTTATTGCACATAGGACTCCCTTGTACGCATATTATAAATTGAACGGTATTTTCCAGACCTGAAATATGATATTGACGTCAGTAGCATTACCCCATAATAAGATACCATAATATTTAATGCTTTGAAATAGCTCAAATAAATAAATCTCTTGCAGCCGTACTTTTTAACCGCGTAGGCAGGACAACTCAGTGGCGTAGCATGGGGGGGGGGGCGGGGGGGCGGACCGCCCCGGGCGGCCGAATACGAAAGGGCGGCATACGGAAAAAAAATACGGACTTATTCTGAGAAAACTTAAAAAATTTTTCGCTCGCTTCGCTCGCCTTTGCTGATATATTTTCTCAAGTATATAATCATCCGCTCTAACATCTGCTTTTCGGCAAAATTTCTGTTTGTCACTGAGCTCTATATCATGAACCATACTTGAAAATTTTAAATATGCTATAGGTAGATAACAAATAAACAAAGATTAATAACAAAACAAAATTAACTTAAAACGTAAAAAAAGTTAAATTTTCGAGGTTTTTTTGGCTCGATTTTAACAATAAGTTAGGTTCAAGGATACTGCGACGTTGAAAATTCAACTATTACAATTTCAGCCTGTAAAAAGTACTCCATGCTTTTATATGCCTGTATTTTTAAATGCCCGTGAAACAAAATTCTAATGAAACGGAATTATTAGTGTAGATCCAGATATGCACCCCCCTCAAAGAAATCCTGGCGGCGCCCATGGTTGTCATTATGTTGATGTTCACCTGATAGGTGAACCAACTCTTTGGCCAAAGAACTGGCATTAAATAAACATTTAGCCCCATGGCCAAGTATGGCTATAAAGCTAGGCAATAGCGCCAGTGTTTTGGGCGCCATGCCATTAAGCCAGCACTTGGACAGTGTGTATTTTTGTAAATATTTTGCACTTTAGAGTTTAGTTGCTATTTTATTATTATAATGGGCTCGAAAAGCGCAGCGGTGCGACCGTCGTTATTATTTATTGGACAACCGAGATCAAACCTCACTTTGCTTTTGTACTTTTCCTGTTTAATGAATAGGTATTTATTACAAAACTGCCCAAAAAAAGGTGTAATGTTTTTAGGGTTCATGTACGTATGTATGTATGTTTGTGAGTTTTTTTATTCCACCATAACTTCTGAACGGCTGAACAAATTTCGATATATGGGGTATTGTTGGAATCCATACATCCTCCCGAGTAACATAGGCTATAGTTTTTTGGAAAAAATCAATATGGCGAATGTGAGGCGCCATTTTAAAAAGTTTAAAACAAAATATTTTCTTTAATTAACACAAATATGGGTATTAAAATGAAGATATCAGAGAGTAGTAATCGAATATATAATATATGTTCACAGTTCAATGTATACTTCACACACATTTATATAGGTAGGATGTACATACAAAAATAACTTTTTTTCGTGAGTTTCCATGACAACAAGTCTTCAATTCAATACTTTTTAGTTCGTTTAATATCAGGGTAGTTGTGTTTTTAAATTATTATTTTTTTTATTTTTAAAGTGAATATAATAATTAAATTTAGCCTAAACATTTGAAGCGTCTACCTGTTACCGTTACCAATATCACAAGCAAAAAAGAGTAACGTTTGTTAGACAGGAGCCCCATTAAATACCTATTTTATTCTGTTTTTTAACCGACCTCAAAAAAAAAGGAGGAGGTTCTCATTTCATCGGAATCTTTTTTTTATGATATGTTCCCTGATTACTCGAAGACGCGTGGACCAATTTAGAAAATTCTTTTTTTTTTTGAAAGGGGGATTTGATCTAATGATTAGATCCTGGAGAAATCGACGGAACTCTTCAAATTTTGCTAGTTTTGCATTTGCTGTCATCAAGTAATGACTGTAGTCGTCAAGTCAGGATCTGATAATGTAATCTCAGAGAAATTGAGGGAACTCTTCAGATTTTAGAAGCACACTTCAAGCGACTTGGGCATTTTTTCCAATGCCTTGCGCATTTGTTGTTTTCCACCAAAAAGTAAAAATTTAAATGGAAAATTCTTTCGAATTGGTGAACATGAGCCATTTAAAGTTGGTTTTTTGGAAAGAATTTTCCATTTTTTTAGTATCAGAGTCCCGTTTTACCCTTAAGGTACGGACGCCTGAAAATAAGGGGGGCGGCATATTTAGGTTTGGCCCCGGGCGGCGAAATCACACGCTACGCCACTGGGACAACTAATCTTGTTTGATAAATAATTTATTTTCTCTTTCAGATCCACTTGGCACCGGACTCGCGGGAGTTGCACCGCTGTGAAGTTTGTGACAAAACCTTGAAGAGCAAGGACGCGATGTCGCATCACGTCCTCCACGTGCATCAGAAGGTGCCGTGGCCGCGGCGGATACGTAAAGCACGACCGAGAGAAGTGTCTTGTCTCTTCTGTGTCCAGTATTCACCGACCTAGGAAACAATACGGACTAGCTGTATGTGATCCACCCCCGACTCCCGAGAGAGAAATAAATTGCAGAGGCACTCTTCACACACTGTATTCGGTGCCGGTTTAATGGATACAGACTTAAAAAAAATTACAATACTTACGCTATAGTGAGCGGTACATGATAGTGCGATTCAGATGACTACTGGCGATATCTAGTTTACAATCCGAGAACTAAAATTTATAATGTCTTTGCATAGCGGGCCAGCGGCATTGTGTCTTCTAAACACTGGCCCCGTCTACAAAATTAGCGTGATTATTTTTAATCTGTCAAGTGGCATATAAAATGGCGTCTTCATGGCGCCGAATGTAACGTAAATGCTAGAATAAATGAATGGGGCATCTCCATAGTTTTGTTATATCTGTATTGTTCACATACAATGACGCTAATTGTTATATTAAAATTCAAAATATAATTATTATTTAAACGAAAACAATCTGATGTTTAATTTTCTTCTTTCCTTCAGTAACTTGCCAAGTGTAATAAGGAAAAATTAGTTCGAACGAATTTTAATCATACTGACAAGTGACAGTAAGATGGCGCCGGACATCATGGCCGCCAGTGCGACACTAGCGTTTAGCGTACCTTCATCTGAGAATAAAACTGAGTCACAGGGTGTTTCATGACCACCGTAGAAGAGTTTCCTCGGCCTTAGAGCGAGGCCCCATTAGTGCGTCGCGTCGTCGCAACGGAACAGCGCATTGTATGCCACACCTGCGTTGCGACGACGCACGATATCGCAGCGCAAGAGCGTCGCAGCAACACTGGCTGCGTCTCAGTTCAGCCTTCGCAATGGATACATACAAACGTGTTCTTTTGTTGCTTTTATTACGCCACCGCCGAAATAAACGTAGAAACCATAGAAGATTCTGGATATCTCCTTTGATAGCATTAACACAGCGGAGCTCCGACAACGCAGCGCATCACCCTCCCTCCCGCTTCGTCTCTCGTCCGTCGATCCGTTGAATTGTCGCGTGCGACGACGCTACGGTCTAATGGGTCATGTCGTAAACAATATATGGAACCGACGCAGCGACGACGCAACGCAGCGCAACGCACTAATGGGGCCTCGCTCTTATGGCGGGGCTACAGTAGCGTCCGAAGATTCGTGTCGCGTTAGCGCGCCAAAAGCATCGTGTACGGGCATACACGATGTCCTTGTCTACATTAGCGGGCGAAGATTCATCGTGACGGATTGTTGCCGTCGGCGATTTAATGCGTATTCAAAATGGAGGAAGTAGTGGCGTTGCATTGTATGTCCGTAAATTATTATCAGTTGACAAAACAAAATAAAATAAAATAGGATTCCATATAATATTCTCTGTTTCATAAAACTGAATGAACTCCAACACTTTTTCGTTGCTCCACTCCATAGTGTACAAAAAAACACGCACGTCTGTCCCGCTACAAAGTCTGGACGAAAATAAAGTGACGTAGGTGTAGCCACCCAAGCGAATAATGTCGCATCAAATCCCTTTGATGCGCGCTAGTTTACCGACAGTGCCCCGATAGCACATCGTATACGCCCGAATACTACCGCGTTGCAACGATCTACCCGGCCACATCTGTGCGTTAATCCGAATATTCGCCGTAGCCCGCTAATGTAGCCCCGCCATAGAGGACTTGTTCGCCAAGGAGACCACCGCACGTATTTTAAGAGGAAATTAGATCTCTTTGTTTTTATTAGAAAGACAACAAATTACTCATATTAGCCCAGCTCCGCTTCAATTGTCGTGGGTTCGATTCCTGTAACGGATTTTTGTCTAGTGGCTAGTTACCACCCTACCAGCAAAGACGCACCGCAAGCGATTAAGCGTTCCGGTGCGATGCTTGTAGAAACCGTTATGGTAAATTTACTTACACTTCCAAATTAGTACGATACATCTTAGGCTGCATCATCACTTACCATCAGGTGAGATTGCAGTCAAGTAGGTACCTACTAACTTGTATAGAGTAAAAAAAACGGAAAAATATTTGTGTGACGAGTATGAATATTTTCCAGTGTGTGGATATTTTTCTGTTTTATAATTATTAATAATCTATATTATAGATTATTTATTAATAATTATGTCGTAATAAACATTTTTTGTATTTGAATAAAGTCCACATGAATCAATCAGATTTATTATATTTATTGGTTTTATTGATCATACCCAAACCAGTTTATCCAATTGCAACTAGGCGATTAGGTTGTTAATACCTAGTTATTCATAACCTAGATATCCAATAAAACATTGATTTTTTATAGTATTAACTAAAATCTCTTTATTGAGAATGTATTACTTCTAGTAACTTAAATCTGGCTTTTTGCTAAGTTTTTTAGTTTAGTTAAGGATATTGATGTTTAAAATATATTTATAAGGAAAACTTTTTTTACTTCAGAGACAAAATAGAATGTAAGCATTTGTCGCTTCGTGTGTTTGCTAAGAGATTTCATAATAAAACTGCAGAAATAAATTTATAAGACGTATATTCTATATTATAATACAAATAAAATTGTTATCCTAATACAATAATATATTACAATTTATTTATTTACTGCTGTATAATTAAAAAATCTGTAAACTCTGAGAGTTGAGAGCAAAGTCGAGATTTGCAACGATTTTTAAACATCTCGGTTTTTCGATAGGATCCAATCGGATCGCAGTGGAATAGGGACCGGCTAGTTGTTCTAGGTTTAACCTATATATCGGACCAGTAGGTCGCGTGGGGGCACGGGCCACATGTGGCCCGCGGGCTGTCTTCCCCCCTGTTTGCCTTACAACTTTAGTCCCTTCCACATTCCCCATACATTTTCTATGAAAAAATAAATTCCGCCATTTTGAATTTTTTTCCTCCATCCAATAGACCTTCGGGTCCTTATCACTTCTTTCCAAGAAACCGTTCTTCCATCTTTTATACTTTTCGAGATATCGACAAAATTCGAACGGCGGCCATTTTGAAGTTTTTTTCAGCTCACTGCCTATAGGATGAGGTTTCGAATGACATTTGGTCGAGCACCCCCACCTAGCTCGATACCCTGCCCATGCTCTTTACCCGTCTCCGAAATCCTCAATCATCAGCTCTCTCCGTATTGCCCTCCGAATGAATTTTTCCCTTTTATACGAAACGATTATTAAAAAAAATTTTTTCATACAAAATTGTTCAGGAGAGGTGATCAATCAGTGGCCAATCAGCACGAGTAGCTATATATATATTAATAATGTTCAGGAGATATAATTTCTTTATTTACTACTGTATAATATAAACAAAACAACAAACAAACAACAAGCAGATCCCGGCTACTTCTTCCCCGGCTTGTTTGCTATGGCCTCACGACCCGCTAGAGTCAGTGTTGCGTGCACGCGGCGCGCCGCGCGCTCTCGTCGCTCGCGCTCTCGCCGGCCACGGCACCTTCTGGTGCACGTGCAGCATGTGGTTCTTCATGGACATGCGCGTGGTGAAGGTCTTGCCGCACGCCGCGCAGTAGTGCAGCTTCCTCGCGTTCAGCTCCAGGTGGGTCTGTGAAGAGTGACTCTGTTATCGCACTCATATTGTAAAACCGGAAGTTTGTTCATGTGTGTTTGAGTGAGTGAGAGAGAGAGAGACAGTGAGTGAGTGAGTGAGAGAGGGACTGTAAGTGAGAGAGAGACTGTAAGTGAGAGAGAGAGAGACAGTTGTGAGAGAAATGAAGACACTGAGGAGAAAAAAACTCTTGAGTGAGCGAGAGAGCCACTGAGTAAATTAGAAAGACAGTGAGTAAGTGATAGAGAGAGCCACTGAGTAAGTGAGAGAGACAGTGAGTAAGTGATAGAGAGAGACACTGAGTGAGTGAGAAAGAGACACTGAGTAAGTGAGAGAGACAGTGAGTAAGTGATAGAGTGAGACACTGAGTAAGTGAGAGAGACAGTGAGTAAGTGATAGAGAGAGACACTGAGTGAGTGAGAAAGAGACACGGAGTAAGTGAGAGAGACAGTGAGTAAGTGATAGAGAGACTAAGTGAGTGAGAGAGAGACACTGAGTAAGTGAGACAGTTAGTGAGTTAGTGAGAGAGGATCAGTGTGTAAGCTGTCGCTGCACGCGTCGCACTCACCTGCACGTGCCTGTTCAGGTTGCCCTTGTCCCCGGTGCGGTAGGCGCTGTGCGCGCACCGGTACGCGTCGCACTCACCTGCACGTGCCTGTTCAGGTTGCCCTTGTCCCCGGTGCGGTAGGCGCAGTGCGCGCACCGGTACGCGTCGCACTCACCTGCACGTGCCTGTTCAGGTTGCCCTTGTCCCCGGTGCGGTAGGCGCAGTGCGCGCACCGGTACGCGTCGCACTCACCTGCACGTGCCTGTTCAGGTTGCCCTTGTCCCCGGTGCGGTAGGCGCAGTGCGCGCACCGGTACGCGTCGCACTCACCTGCACGTGCCTGTTCAGGTTGCCCTTGTCCCCGGTGCGGTAGGCGCAGTGCGCGCACCGGTACGCGTCGCACTCACCTGCACGTGCCTGTTCAGGTTGCCCTTGTCCCCGGTGCGGTAGGCGCAGTGCGCGCACCGGTACGCGTCGCACTCACCTGCACGTGCCTGTTCAGGTTGCCCTTGTCCCCGGTGCGGTAGGCGCAGTGCGCGCACCGGTACGCGTCGCACTCACCTGCACGTGCCTGTTCAGGTTGCCCTTGTCCCCGGTGCGGTAGGCGCAGTGCGCGCACCGGTACGCGTCGCACTCACCTGCACGTGCCTGTTCAGGTTGCCCTTGTCCCCGGTGCGGTAGGCGCAGTGCGCGCACCGGTACGCGTCGCACTCACCTGCACGTGCCTGTTCAGGTTGCCCTTGTCCCCGGTGCGGTAGGCGCAGTGCGCGCACCGGTACGCGTCGCACTCACCTGCACGTGCCTGTTCGGGTTGCCCTTGTCCCCGGTGCGGTAGGCGCAGTGCGCGCACCGGTACGCGTCGCACTCACCTGCACGTGCCTGTTCGGGTTGCCCTTGTCCCCGGTGCGGTAGGCGCAGTGCGCGCACCGGTACGCGTCGCACTCACCTGCACGTGCCTGTTCAGGTTGCCCTTGTCCCCGGTGCGGTAGGCGCAGTGCGCGCACCGGTACGCGTCGCACTCACCTGCACGTGCCTGTTCAGGTTGCCCTTGTCCCCGGTGCGGTAGGCGCAGTGCGCGCACCGGTACGCGTCGCACTCACCTGCACGTGCCTGTTCGGGTTGCCCTTGTCCCCGGTGCGGTAGGCGCAGTGCGCGCACCGGTACGCGTCGCACTCACCTGCACGTGCCTGTTCGGGTTGCCCTTGTCCCCGGTGCGGTAGGCGCAGTGCGCGCACCGGTACGCGTCGCACTCACCTGCACGTGCCTGTTCAGGTTGCCCTTGTCCCCGGTGCGGTAGGCGCAGTGCGCGCACCGGTGCGCGTCGCACTCACCTGCACGTGCCTGTTCAGGTTGCCCTTGTCCCCGGTGCGGTAGGCGCAGTGCGCGCACCGGTACGCGTCGCCCGGCCGCCGCTCCGTGCACCGCCGCAGGTGCGTGCGCTCCACGTGCTTCCGCAGGCTGGCGGCGGAGCGGAAGCGCTTGCTGCACAAGTCGCACTGCTCCGGCGTCTCGCCGCTGTGCGCCGACATGTGCTCGCCGAGGTGGAACTTGCTCTGCGAAGCACATAAGACACATGGTCACTGAGGAACTTGACAATTAATGTTTACTGAGGTGGAACCTGCAACTCTACAACACCTTCCCGCACTGCTCGCACATGAACCGCGCGCGTGGCTGGCGTGCGGGTGGCAGTTGCGGAAGTGCCAGTAGTACTTGCGACTCGTACTTGCGTCTCGTCGCCTGCCCTCACCTGGAACACCTTCCCGCACTGCTCGCACATGAACCGCGCGCGTGGCTTGGGGCCGCGCGGCATCTTGGCGGGGCTGGCGTGCGGGTGGCAGTTGCGGAAGTGCCAGTAGTACTTGCGACTCGTACTTGCGTCTCGTCGCCTGCCCTCACCTGGAACACCTTCCCGCACTGCTCGCACATGAACCGCGCGCGTGGCTTGGGGCCGCGCGGCATCTTGGCGGGGCTGGCGTGCGGGTGGCAGTTGCGGAAGTGCCAGTAGTACTTGCGACTCGTACTTGCGTCTCGTCGCCTGCCCTCACCTGGAACACCTTCCCGCACTGCTCGCACATGAACCGCGCGCGTGGCTTGGGGCCGCGCGGCATCTTGGCGGGGCTGGCGTGCGGGTGGCAGTTGCGGAAGTGCCAGTGGTACTTGCGACTCGTACTTGCGTCTCGTCGCCTGCCCTCACCTGGAACACCTTCCCGCACTGCTCGCACATGAACCGCGCGCGTGGCTTGGGGCCGCGCGGCATCTTGGCGGGGCTGGCGTGCGGGTGGCAGTTGCGGAAGTGCCAGTAGTACTTGCGACTCGTACTTGCGTCTCGTCGCCTGCCCTCACCTGGAACACCTTCCCGCACTGCTCGCACATGAACCGCGCGCGTGGCTTGGGGCCGCGCGGCATCTTGGCGGGGCTGGCGTGCGGGTGGCAGTTGCGGAAGTGCCAGTAGTACTTGCGACTCGTACTTGCGTCTCGTCGCCTGCCCTCACCTGGAACACCTTCCCGCACTGCTCGCACATGAACCGCGCGCGTGGCTTGGGGCCGCGCGGCATCTTGGCGGGGCTGGCGTGCGGGTGGCAGTTGCGGAAGTGCCAGTAGTACTTGCGACTCGTACTTGCGTCTCGTCGCCTGCCCTCACCTGGAACACCTTCCCGCACTGCTCGCACATGAACCGCGCGCGTGGCTTGGGGCCGCGCGGCATCTTGGCGGGGCTGGCGTGCGGGTGGCAGTTGCGGAAGTGCCAGTAGTACTTGCGACTCGTACTTGCGTCTCGTCGCCTGCCCTCACCTGGAACACCTTCCCGCACTGCTCGCACATGAACCGCGCGCGTGGCTTGGGGCCGCGCGGCATCTTGGCGGGGCTGGCGTGCGGGTGGCAGTTGCGGAAGTGCCAGTAGTACTTGCGACTCGTACTTGCGTCTCGTCGCCTGCCCTCACCTGGAACACCTTCCCGCACTGCTCGCACATGAACCGCGCGCGTGGCTTGGGGCCGCGCGGCATCTTGGCGGGGCTGGCGTGCGGGTTGCAGTTGCGGAAGTGCCAGTAGTACTTGCGACTCGTACTTGCGTCTCGTCGCCTGCCCTCACCTGGAACACCTTCCCGCACTGCTCGCACATGAACCGCGCGCGTGGCTTGGGGCCGCGCGGCATCTTGGCGGGGCTGGCGTGCGGGTGGCAGTTGCGGAAGTGCCAGTGGTACTTGCGACTCGTACTTGCGTCTCGTCGCCTGCCCTCACCTGGAACACCTTCCCGCACTGCTCGCACATGAACCGCGCGCGTGGCTTGGGGCCGCGCGGCATCTTGGCGGGGCTGGCGTGCGGGTGGCAGTTGCGGAAGTGCCAGTAGTACTTGCGACTCGTACTTGCGTCTCGTCGCCTGCCCTCACCTGGAACACCTTCCCGCACTGCTCGCACATGAACCGCGCGCGTGGCTTGGGGCCGCGCGGCATCTTGGCGGGGCTGGCGTGCGGGTGGCAGTTGCGGAAGTGCCAGTAGTACTTGCGACTCGTACTTGCGTCTCGTCGCCTGCCCTCACCTGGAACACCTTCCCGCACTGCTCGCACATGAACCGCGCGCGTGGCTTGGGGCCGCGCGGCATCTTGGCGGGGCTGGCGTGCGGGTGGCAGTTGCGGAAGTGCCAGTAGTACTTGCGACTCGTACTTGCGTCTCGTCGCCTGCCCTCACCTGGAACACCTTCCCGCACTGCTCGCACATGAACCGCGCGCGTGGCTTGGGGCCGCGCGGCATCTTGGCGGGGCTGGCGTGCGGGTGGCAGTTGCGGAAGTGCCAGTAGTACTTGCGACTCGTACTTGCGTCTCGTCGCCTGCCCTCACCTGGAACACCTTCCCGCACTGCTCGCACATGAACCGCGCGCGTGGCTTGGGGCCGCGCGGCATCTTGGCGGGGCTGGCGTGCGGGTGGCAGTTGCGGAAGTGCCAGTAGTACTTGCGACTCGTACTTGCGTCTCGTCGCCTGCCCTCACCTGGAACACCTTCCCGCACTGCTCGCACATGAACCGCGCGCGTGGCTTGGGGCCGCGCGGCATCTTGGCGGGGCTGGCGTGCGGGTGGCAGTTGCGGAAGTGCCAGTAGTACTTGCGACTCGTACTTGCGTCTCGTCGCCTGCCCTCACCTGGAACACCTTCCCGCACTGCTCGCACATGAACCGCGCGCGTGGCTTGGGGCCGCGCGGCATCTTGGCGGGGCTGGCGTGCGGGTGGCAGTTGCGGAAGTGCCAGTGGTACTTGCGACTCGTACTTGCGTCTCGTCGCCTGCCCTCACCTCGAACACCTTCCCGCACTGCTCGCACATGAACCGCGCGCGTGGCTTGGGGCCGCGCGGCATCTTGGCGGGGCTGGCGTGCGGGTGGCAGTTGCGGAAGTGCCAGTAGTACTTGCGACTCGTACTTGCGTTTCGTCGCCTGCCCTCACCTGGAACACCTTCCCGCACTGCTCGCACATGAACCGCGCGCGTGGCTTGGGGCCGCGCGGCATCTTGGCGGGGCTGGCGTGCGGGTGGCAGTTGCGGAAGTGCCAGTAGTACTTGCGACTCGTACTTGCGTCTCGTCGCCTGCCCTCACCTGGAACACCTTCCCGCACTGCTCGCACATGAACCGCGCGCGTGGCTTGGGGCCGCGCGGCATCTTGGCGGGGCTGGCGTGCGGGTGGCAGTTGCGGAAGTGCCAGTAGTACTTGCGACTCGTACTTGCGTCTCGTCGCCTGCCCTCACCTGGAACACCTTCCCGCACTGCTCGCACATGAACCGCGCGCGTGGCTTGGGGCCGCGCGGCATCTTGGCGGGGCTGGCGTGCGGGTGGCAGTTGCGGAAGTGCCAGTAGTACTTGCGACTCGTACTTGCGTCTCGTCGCCTGCCCTCACCTGGAACACCTTCCCGCACTGCTCGCACATGAACCGCGCGCGTGGCTTGGGGCCGCGCGGCATCTTGGCGGGGCTGGCGTGCGGGTGGCAGTTGCGGAAGTGCCAGTAGTACTTGCGACTCGTACTTGCGTCTCGTCGCCTGCCCTCACCTGGAACACCTTCCCGCACTGCTCGCACATGAACCGCGCGCGTGGCTTGGGGCCGCGCGGCATCTTGGCGGGGCTGGCGTGCGGGTGGCAGTTGCGGAAGTGCCAGTGGTACTTGCGACTCGTACTTGCGTCTCGTCGCCTGCCCTCACCTGGAACACCTTCCCGCACTGCTCGCACATGAACCGCGCGCGTGGCTTGGGGCCGCGCGGCATCTTGGCGGGGCTGGCGTGCGGGTGGCAGTTGCGGAAGTGCCAGTAGTACTTGCGGCGGCTCTCCAACACCGCGCCGCACTGTCAAAACCAAGGTTTGTTACTATTAAAAACTACGCAAGTACTGTCTGAAAAAATATAAAGTTATGCACGCAATATACGTACGCTACGTACGCACGCACGCACGCACGCAGCACGCGCGCACACACGCACGCACGCACACACCCACACGCAGCACGCACGCACGCACGCACATACGCACACTGCACGTACGCACGCACGCACGCACGCTCGCACGCACGTACTCACGCAGCACGCATGCACGTACGCACGCAGTACGTACTTATGCTCGGTGTTTCGCTCACCAGTTCGCAGTCGATGATACATTTCTTGTCGCCCCCCCTCTGTCCTCGCTCCCGTCTCTTCTCATTCGGTAGAAACGACCTCACTTTATGCGCGTCGTTCGTTCGCAACTCACTGCAAAAATATACCGACAAATTGTTATTTAATTTAGTTTTTCACAATTTGTAACTCTTGAAATTATATCTCGCTCTAATTACAAACGCTCTAATTTTGACGACCGAATGGCGTAGCGGTAGCGAACCTGCCGATTTTTCAATCGCCAGATAAACGTTAACTAAGGATTATTCCTTAGTTAACGTTTATCTGGCGTTTATCTAAAACCTATGTGACGTTTTGACAGATTTTGTATGGCATATGTTTGGCTAATGTTACTTCTAGGTCACTAATATTATCAACTCTCTCTACACTAGAATTGCTAAGTGAATACGTAAAATTAGTAATAATGTGTGGTGGCGCTTACTTGGGAAGGCCTATGTTCAACAGTGGACGCCCGCAGGCTGACATGATGATATGACGATGATATAGTTTTGTTAGTAAAAATCTAATCTTAATATATATAAATCTCGTGTCACAATGTTTGTCCGCGATGGACTCCTAAACTACTGAACCGATTTAGTTCAAATTTCGTGAATATCTGTCATTTGGTCCAACTTAAAAGATAGAATACTTTTTATCCCACGTGGACGAAGTCGCGGGCATCAGCTAGTAGGTATACAAATTCTCCCGATTTTCTTTGTAACCAAACTCCTCCGAAACGGCTGGACCGATCGTTATGAAACTTCCAAGGTATGATCTCTGGGTTCGGGAGCGGGTTGATATCTATATTTTATGCCCCTAAGTGAGAAAAAAAATTATGTGGCAAAACAACGTTTGCCGGGTCAGCTAGTGATATATAAAAAAATCGCATAAAAGCGTCGTCTCACTCGGGCGCCGCGTGTTTGGGGGACACGTTCAGGTGTATCTGGTACGCGGACTGGTTCGCGAAGCAGATGTCGCACTCCTTGCACTGAGGGCCCGACAGCTCCTGGAAATATACAAGTTTTAGTACCACGTACATTTAGTATATAACCTAGTTTTAGTGTCACACACATGAGAACATGACAGTGGAGCTACTTGCGTCCAAGAATCTTTTATATGTTGTGAGCATATAGCAGCTAAGCCACTTCACTCTAAGTACAGGCTTCCTGAAATCTTATGTATATTGTGAGCATAAAGCGGCAGAGTTAGTTGCGGAAGAGATCTTGTGATTAGACCACTATAGGGGCCGTACCACCATGGCTTACAGCACAGTATTATTGTAATATTGTTTTGACATTTTCATACAATGTCAGTATGAAAATTTTAAAACAATATTACAATAATACTGCTATAAGTCTTGGCGGTAGGGCCCCAGGTAGCCGTCAAGACGGCAATATTTCAGACGGCTGCCGCGCGCCGGCTAAGTTGCACGCGCTAGTTCAAGAGGCGGCCCTAGCACGTCGAAAGAGATAAAGTTACGCAATAGAAAGAGACCACAACTTTGCGTTTGTTGTTGCGTGTTTTTTGCGGAGGCTAGGCGCTATCGCGAACTGAATTGCACTTTTTGTATCAATTATAGAGTTGCTATTTCTTTAAATCATCTTGCGGAGTGAACCTTCTGTAATATTAGGTACTATTATGTATTCCGTAGCCTTGTGAGCGTGACAGCGGAGCCACTTGTGTCCAGGGGCCGTACCACCAAGGCTTATAGCAGTATTATTGTAATATTGTTTTGACATTTTCATACAATGTCAGTATGAAAATTTTAAAACAATCTAATATAATTCTCTCGATTTTCTTAATAACCAAACTCCTCTTAAAGGGCTGAACCGATCGTTATGAAATTTTCAGGGCGTGATCTCTGGGTCCGGGAGCGGGTTGTTATCTATATTTGATTTCCCCAAATGGCAAAACTAAGTTTGCCGGGTCAGCTAGTATTATAATATTACTTTAAGCATTGGTGGTAGGCCCCCTAGAGCCCTACTGACCTGCTTGTCGTCGGCGTAGTGCTTCTTGTTGACGTGCGACATGAGCCCCCGCTCGCCGATGAAGGAGAACCCGCACAGCGTGCACACGTGGTCCGAGGGGTGCTTCGTGCGCAGGTGGTTGAAGTAGGACCTACTGACCTGCTTGTCGTCGGCGTAGTGCTTCTTGTTGACGTGCGACATGAGCCCCCGCTCGCCGATGAAGGAGAACCCGCACAGCGTGCACACGTGGTCCGAGGGGTGCTTCGTGCGCAGGTGGTTGAAGTAGGACCTACTGACCTGCTTGTCGTCGGCGTAGTGCTTCTTGTTGACGTGCGACATGAGCCCCCGCTCGCCGATGAAGGAGAACCCGCACAGCGTGCACACGTGGTCCGAGGGGTGCTTCGTGCGCAGGTGGTTGAAGTAGGACCTACTGACCTGCTTGTCGTCGGCGTAGTGCTTCTTGTTGACGTGCGACATGAGCCCCCGCTCGCCGATGAAGGAGAACCCGCACAGCGTGCACACGTGGTCCGAGGGGTGCTTCGTGCGCAGGTGGTTGAAGTAGGACCTACTGACCTGCTTGTCGTCGGCGTAGTGCTTCTTGTTGACGTGCGACATGAGCCCCCGCTCGCCGATGAAGGAGAACCCGCACAGCGTGCACACGTGGTCCGAGGGGTGCTTCGTGCGCAGGTGGTTGAAGTAGGACCTACTGACCTGCTTGTCGTCGGCGTAGTGCTTCTTGTTGACGTGCGACATGAGCCCCCGCTCGCCGATGAAGGAGAACCCGCACAGCGTGCACACGTGGTCCGAGGGGTGCTTCGTGCGCAGGTGGTTGAAGTAGGACGTGCGTTTACTACAATCATAAATGGTTATTTTATTATGTATTAAAACCTGCTATGACATTCTCGTAACGTTTTCACACACTCAGTGATGTAATACAAGAAAAAGATAAATTGGTTGTCTGTAAAGTCGGTTTACGGACGATAGATTTACGTGATAACGTCATAATCATAATCGTAATCATAATCGTAATCGTAATCGTAATCTTAATCATAATCGTAATCGTTATGATAATCGTAATCATAATCATAGTCATTATTTTATGTAATTTTTATCGTGCCTGTCTATCGCTTGTTGCGCGCTCTCGCTTGCACGCAGCGGCTCAGCTCAGGCGTTACATAACGTTACGCGGAACGGTACTACTAGCTGACCCGCCGAACGTTGTTTAGCCACTTAAATGATTTCTTACTTAGGGGCATGAAAAATAGCTTACGACCTACTCTCAGACCTACCGAACATACACGGAAAATTTCATAACAATCGGTCGAGCCGTTTCGGAGGAGTTTCGAAACAAAAATTAAAAGAAGGCTAGCTGACCCCGCAAACGTTGCTTTGTCATTAGGGGTATTAAAAAATGGCTCAGACCTACCGAACATACACAGAAAATTTCATAACAATCGGTCAAGCCGTTTCGGAGGAGTTTGACAACAAGAATTGCCATGAGAATTTTATATATCAAAAAAGATTATAAAGTTGTAGAGTTTCTTTGAACACGCTATTCCAGGAAGTACAGGTCCGAATTAAGAATTTTTTTTTTGTGTTGGATAGTCCATTTACCGAGGAAGGTTTTGGGCTATATAACATCACGCTATGACCAATAGCAGCAGAGCATCAATGAAAAATCTAGCGAAAACGGTCAAAATTGTTCTTATCGGAGAGCTTCCGTTGCGTGCACTGCGAAAACGGTTAAAGTTACGCAAAAATCATGTATGACGGAGTTGTTCCCATTAAAAATTCTAAAAACAGACCCTCAACTGTCTATGTCTATCACACATACATAGTTGACGTACCAAAGACGCGTACGAAGCGGTTTGATTCCTCGTTCCTGATACGCACTGCAAAGGCCTGGAACACCCTCCCAGGCAGTGTCTTTCCTGCCACTTACAACCCGGGTGCCTTCAAATCAAGAGTGAATAGGCATCTTCTAGGCAAGCGCGTTCCAGCTTAGACTGTATCATCACTTTCCATCAGGTGTGATCACAGTCAAGCGCTAGCCTATGTAGTATAAAAAATAATGAGACGGTCCCTTGCAGCCAAAAGTAACATGCTGGCTAGGAGGTTCGGTTCACCCACTGCTCCAGACAAGTGAAGATCACCCTGTTCAAAGCCTACTGCAGGGCACTCTACACTAGAATTGCCACGAATAGTGATTTAGCCGAATACCAAACACCGAATATTCTGCAACGCTATCGGCCGAAGCGCCGAATATTCGGCCGCCGAACATTCGGCACTAAGTACATGCTTGTCGATGATGATGTATCTAGTAGTATGAAGATTCTTCTCCACTTCGTAAGAAAAGAAACTTGAATGAAAGTGATAAGACATTTGAAATGCACGACAGTTTCTGGAACTGCTTTGAGGAAGTCGCTACTGATACAATAGTTATATGGACTATGTCTGAAATAAAACATTTTATTTATAAACAGTTGCAGGCGCTGCCTAAACGGTTAATGTTACGCAAAAATCATATATGACGGAATTGTTCTCCTTTAAGTGTTCTAAAAACTCTGCAACACCACATGTCTAATATCTTATCTTTAAAGTACTTTTTACGGGATATGTAGAAACCGACATTATCAACATGTTAATCAGTTTGGCGGGATATTAGTTTTTAAGAATCAATTGTGCATCTATTGAAATATATAAATTAAAAAAAAAAAAACATTCATGCGGGCGAAGTCATAGGACCATAAAGATGATAGGTAAGATCGCTCGATTTTATTTGATTTTCGAGTTTATAAAATCCAAGTGATTATGACAAACATACTTACTCAAATTCTTTTTCACAGTGTGTACATTTATACTTCTTGCCACCGTGCCAGCGAGAGTGATCCAATGCAGACTTTCTAAGACAAAAAACAATCTATTTTGAAAATTCAATAGGTGACTGCTGAGCGAACTACAACGTGGCTTTACTGGTGGTGGCAAAATAGTAGTTTATGAAACGGTTGCATAATGGGGGGTATTAAAACATGAGTGTGAGTTTAAAAAACGAGCCGCAGGCGAGTTTTGTAATAGTATCACACGAGTCTTTTAATACCTAATTATGTAGAGTTTCATACACTACTTTATCTACGGTCAAATTATCTTAAAATCTTGGTAACATATTTTGTCAAAACTCACACTTACATAATATCATCGCTGTAGGTATCTTACCAATTCGACTGTCTATAACTTTGCTTTTCAGTATCACTGCTATAGCACGGTCGCGATCCACGAAGAATTTTGTACATTGACCTCTTTGCCTACTGACAGTGGTCACAAACATTTTTCTGTTAATGCGGTTTAGATGAAATATTTGAAGAGAAAAAAAGTTTTGCATGGAATTTGAAAAATCAATATTAATAACAAGGAATCATAGACAATAAAAAGAACTCAAAGCACAGATTAAATATAACAGCCGCAGCCACACATTTCCAAAAAAAAAATAGAAAACGAAAGGAAATCATTGTAATAAATTTATATTAAATTTAATTTACGTATTTATAGTAGTTAGAAAGTAGAATAATTACATTACTGTTATTTTTTACAATAATTTTGTAGCGAAAACTTTTTTTCTTGAAAACCTCCTTCATAGATTTGGATCCATCATGCAGGGGGAAATCAAAAAGCTCTGGTGCGGAAAAGAATAACTTTGCGCACGCTAAAAATACCCGGAAATATCATCTTTTTGAGCAAATGTATTAAAAACTAACAAACAAAACAATATAACAAAAACAAAAACAAACTTTACGTTCGCAGGTAAAAGGTTTAAAATCTCTGAGGACGGCGGTCATGGCATCTGTGCGAGCGTGACGCATTATTTTGACGCGGGAGTGACAGAGACAGGTAGTAACAGGTCGATGTACGGAATTCTTCGTGGTTAGCGACCGTGCTATAGACATTTTCAGCGCAAACTTGTTGAGTAAGTGATAAAAACAATAAAATAAAAGTTAAATAATAATAGCGCGTATGGTACCAAATTCCAGGTAAGTGCGCATGTGCGTGCAACATCAGGTGATATCTATTTATCCGTGGTTAATTAGGGTAGGTTTAGCGGGAAACGTTATGATTGGTCTCGCAAAAGCGCGCGAAGCTCATAGACCAATCGCACTCAGTTCTCGTCCTCTCAAAAATGGAAGTAAACATTACCACAGAATATCAACAAGACCTTAAAATTATATCACTACCACAGAACATAAAAAATATTAATAAAATATCGGCAAAGCACTGAGACATCAAGTACCGAATGTAATATAACCCTGTACGTGTTTTATGCAAATAAATGATGTTATTATTATTACCCCAGATAAAAATACAGGAATGCAGAGTCGCGTATCGTAATGGAAATTATACAACTTTCTTTAAATATTTCCATAGTAGAGCGATGTTATTATGAATAACTTTTTAATAATTATAGAAGTCTGTGAATAAAGTAGGTAATTATTTGACACATTTCGATTTCATAATTCGAACTTTAAGCAATGAGCGTAGATAAAAAGCATTTTTGATACCAGTAAACTGGTGAAATTTTGAATCATCGCTACATCAAAAAGTAAACAGTGTCTCTATAACATAAGTTGCTAAATGGTAGGCAAGTTGCAATTTTGAGTACTCACTTGTGGTTGGTAACGAAAGTGCAGTTCCTGCAGTGGAACAGGAACTTGTGTATGTTTATGACGTGGTGGTTCACGCGCAAGCGACGTTTGACACGCACGCGACACACGGGGCACGCGTGGAGTCCGTATTTCTGTGCAGACAAATCATCAGATGATTTATTTATTACTACTTGACCACCTCCCTGGCGCAGTGGCGGCGCGCTCTGATTCGAGTGGGAGGTCGCGGGTTCGATTCCCGCCACGGGCCACTTTGGAATTTTATAATTTCTAAATCGGCTCAGGTCTGGTCTGGTGGGAGGCTTTGGCCGTGGCTAGTTACCACCCTACCAGCAAAGACGAACCGCCAAGCGATTTAGCGTTCCGGTGCGATGCTTGTAGAAACCGTTGGGGTAAATTTACTTACCCTCCCAAGTTAGTACGATAACATCTTAGGCTGCATCATCACTTACCACCAGGTGAGATCGCAGTCAAGTACTAACTTGTAAAGAGTAAAAAAAAAATACTTGTTATTGTGACCACCAAATGTATCTACATTCTCATGAATAGATGACATTTATTTATTTTATTTATTTACTAGCAAACCCGACGAACTCCGTTTCGCCACCAGATGGCTTTCCCGCTAAAAAGATTTTCCCGCTTTTCTGTTGAAATTTTTCCTGAATTTTCTTTGCTATAAACCTCACGGAGCCCGAGATCTTTCCAACGAATGCAACGAACCGTGGAAATCGGTTCGTGCGTTCTGGAGTTATAGCATCAGGAAGGAAAACTCGACTTATTTTTATACATATAGTAGATTGGTGGTAGGACGTGGTGGTTGTTCTGCCGTGAAGCAGTCATGTGTTGCTGTGTTTGAAGGGCACTGTACGCCGACACGGAATACATAATAGTAGCTAACGATACAGAAGGTTCACTCCGCAAGATGATTGAAAGAAATAGCGACTCTAGCGCAGACACAATAAAGTGCAATTCAGCTCGCAATAGCGCCTGGCTCCGCCTCCGCTATGCATCTAAAGTTGTGGTCTCTTTCAGTACTATTGCAGCAGCCGTATTATTGTAATATTGATTGACATTTTCAGTCAGTCAATCAAAATGAAAATTTTAACACAATATTAGAATAATATTGCTATAAAAGATGGGCTGTTTCGCAAAGAGACAGAAGGACAATTCCCCTTGCGCAAAGTGAATGTTACATGGACAGACTTATTTGCACTTGCTTTAATTCTCCACTTAGTCAACCATTTATCGACTTCATTCAGGCTGCATTGCAGAATTCTTGAAGCTTCTTCAGGGCATTTGCTACGAGCGAGTATAGCTGTGTCGTCTGCAAATGTTGCTACTGTGACATTTGCTGTTTGTGGTAAGTCACTAGTATACAGTGTGTAAAGAACAGGTCCCAACACTGAGCCTTGTGGGACTCCAGCTCCGATTGGATGGAAATTGGAGGTGTAACCATCTTCTTTGATTTGAAAGATTCTCTCCGAGAGGTACGACCTTAATATTTCATAGTATGTATGGGGTAGGCATGTTTTTATTTTGTATAGTAAGCCCTTATGCCACACTTTATCGAATGCTTGCTGTATATCTAGGAAAGCAGAAGAGCAGTATTCTTTTTGTTCTAATGTATCTCTTATGGCTTGTTATGATCATTGATTGATTTGTTGAGGTATGGGTGAATGAAATGATAAGTGATTTCTAAGATTATTTACTATAATTATCTATACGAACTAAAAGTGGACATGACAGCAGAACAACTTAATTACTAAGCGATGAAAACTTAATGCGGCTAATAACTGCTATTTATTATATTATATAGTACACATATCTACAGTTGAGCGCCAGGAGGGACTTTACACAGGTGTTACTGAAGGTGCCCTTCCACACCAAACAAGGCTAGACTTCCAGTCTTCTCAGGGTATCTAATTGCAATTCCCTTATATCAGAGAAGGCGTTTCTTTAGGCTAACAACAAAGAAAAGAACGCTATTAGTTAATGTTTGTATGTTGTGACTAAATGTAAGTCAAAGATACCTATGCACTTAATACTGTGTATTAGCCTAAAACTCACCCTTCTCTGGTTGTCCGAACACACACTTATGTTTACATTTGCTCCGAAAAGGTAATCAATAATCAGTAACTTTCTGTAAAATTAATTATACCAAAATATCAAAATATCAATGATCATTTATATTATTGCATCAGATCGTGCATTGTTCCGCACCGAACTGATCGTTTTCCAAGTACCCTACGCCTCCGAGTGAAGTTCGAACGTGCCGCGTAATTTGAAATCAAGATATGAATACTCATATCAAATTTCCCTACCCACGCCAAAAAAAAAAATTTTTTTTTTTTTAATAATGCTTTAAATCCTTAGCATGCCATACACCAATATCTTTTCCGAAAGCGTTATTAAGCCTGAAAACATTTTCCGATATTTTCTTTTTGATAATTGCCTTTTCAAATTTAGGTGCTAATTTTGACATGAACTTCTGTGTAGCTTTGGATAAGTATTTAGTTCTTTTCCATACAATATCTCCTTCGTTGAAGTTTGCTGTCCTATGTTTTGGATTATAAAATTTCTTACTCTTCTCGTGTGAATGCCTTAATTTCAACTGTACTTGTTTATAAACTTGATCTCGCATTTTTAGCTGATTAATGAAAAGTTGTTCATGCCGGATCGGTAGCACGTCCCTAATATCCTTCACATTTCCCAGATGGTTTAATGGACCCACGCTTGTTTCTCTTCCAAAGAACAAGTAAGCTGGGGTATAGCCTGTTCCTTCATGAATTGCCGTTCTGATGGCGTGACCAATTTCATTGAGGTGTACATCCCAATTAAAGTGTTTCCCTAACTTAATGTATGAACTTATCATCGTGCCTATTACCCTATTTACTCGTTCCGTCGGATTGCTTTGTGGGTGGTAGTTAGGTGTATACCATATTTTGATGTTGAACTTGTTAGCCATATCCCTAAAAGCTTCTGAAACGAACTGTTTACCGTTGTCGCAAATCATGACAGATGGGGACCCAAATAGCAAGAACTGGCTCTCTAATATTTCGCAAATCTTATCAGCTTTTCCAGTACGTAGTGGAAACAATAGTGTGAACTTGCTAAACCAACATGTCAGGACTAATAACATTGTGTTGCACTTTCTGCTTTTAGGAAATGGACCCATTAGGTCCACTGAAACTATCTGCCATGGACCCGAGACCTCTCTATGTTGTCCCAACTCCCCAAAAGGAGGATGTTGAGACACCTTAATTTTAGCACATGTTTCGCAATTTTTAATGTAGTCTTTTACATCTTTTAGAACGTTTGGCCAGTAATAATGTTGTTTAATTTTAAAAGTAGTTTTACGAATCCCAAAATGCCCAGAAGATGGTGAATCGTGACATTCTTTTAATATTTCTGTTCTTAAGCTTTCAGGTACATATACTTTCCAACGGCCTGAATTGGGAAATTGCTTTAAGTTCACTGATTTTAAGAGTAAGCCGTTTTCTACTGTCCAGCTTGGATCTTTATCACATCCGGATACAATATTTTTTACTTTATCATTGTACCATTTATCCTTATGTTTATCTAGAATTTTTATAGTATTTACTTCTAAGGAGCGTGATAAGGCATCCGGAACTACATTGCTTGAACCTGGTCGGTGTACTATATCAAAATCGAATTGCTGTAATTTCATAGCCCACCTAGCAAGACGCCCATGAGGGTCTTTCATTTTATGAAGCCACTGTAACGCACTATGATCAGTGACCACAGTAAAGTGGACTCCATCTATATATGGCCGAAATTTTTCAATGGCAAATACAACGCTCAACAGTTCTCTTTCAGAAGTTGAATATTTGGATTCATAATTGGTAAGTTTGCGGCTCAAGTAAGCAATTGCTCGATCACCCTCATCCGATTCTTGGCATAAAACGGCCCCAATTCCAGTTTTTGACGCGTCGCAATGAATAAAGAATTTCTTTGAGTAATTTGGGCAAGAAATAACCGGTGTTGTGGTAAGTAATGTTTTTAACTGTAAGAAAGCTTTATCAGCATCTTCTGTCCATTTAAATTTAGGCACTCCCTTTGTTTTGGTAAGTTGGTGTAACGGTGCCGCTATTTGGGAAAAATTCTTTACAAACCTACGATACCAACTTGCTAATCCGAGGAATCTCTTGAGGTCTCTGATATTTTTCGGTTTTGCAAAATTTAATATAGCGCAGACTTTATCCGGGTCTGTTCTTAATCCATCTTTATCAATTATGTATCCAAGATATCGTAATGAGGCTCTAGCAAATTGACATTTCTCCATATTAACTGTTAAATTAGCTTTCTTCAATACATCTGTAACCCACGTCAATAAATTTAAATGTTCCTCAAATGAAGGTGAACATACTACAATGTCGTCTAAGTATGCCCAGACATTTTCATTTCTTGACTGAAACAACATGTCCATTAGCCTCTGTTGTGATTGTGATGCATTAACTAATCCAAACGGCATAACCTTGAAGTGGAATAAACCTCTACCTGGGACAGCAAAAGCTGTTTTCTCCTTACTGGACTCATCTAACGGTATCTGCCAAAAGGCTGATTTAAGATCTATTGTACTTAAATATCTAGCATTTCGTAAACTGTCTAAGATAGAAGATACGCGTGGTAGAGGGTAAGTGTCCCTTTTTGTCGCCCTGTTAAGTTGTCTACTATCCAAACACAACCTATTGGTGCCATTCGCTTTCTTTACGATGAGTACCGGTGAACACCAAGGACTGTATGATGGTTCCACCACATCTTTTTCGAGCATTTCATCCAGTTCTTTTTCTATCTGTTTTCTTATGACTGGTGAAAAATTATAAGGCTTTTGGTAGATTGGTTGATGATCCCCCGTGTTGATAATATGCTTAATTAAATTTGTTCGACCTAACCCCCCACCTATGGCACTTTTCATTTCATCTATTACTTTATTAAGTTCATCTTGTTGAAATTCATCCAAGTCGTTATGTGAAACAAGCGAATTACTTGGTTTTTGGCTTACAGTTTGAAGCTCTCCTTCGTTAACTCTAAGATCACTTTTAAATTGAAACTTAACGCCAAATATGTCAAAGAAATCCTTTCCTAACAATATATCGTGTGCTAAGCCTGGGATTACAAGTACTGACATTACGTGAGATTGACCATCAAAATTGATCGGGACATCAAATGTATCCGATATTCTGTGATTTGTACCATCTGCGGTCGAAATATAACCACCATCATTGACTTTATATGACTTGAGTCCTAAAGACCTCAAAATATCTGCAAACGCTGGATTGATTACCGTCCTATTAGCTCCTGAGTCTAAGAGGCCCACATATTGAAATTCCAAGATGTCTATCTTTACATACGATCTATTATCATTTTCTTTCGATAAAGTGAGATTACCTACTTCATGACAACTAAACATTTTACTGACTAATTCTAACCAATCCTGCCACTCTTTGCTGTCTCTACTTAGGGGAAAGCGCGTTAGGCAGTTTTGCTGCTCTCCCCTACCTCGTTTCCCTTACAGGAGCTGCAGTCTTTTAATGTTGTGCCAAATCGTCCACACCTATAACAAAATAGGCGCTGCTTTGGTAGTTTGCAGCATCGGAACAAGTGTCCAAGTTCCCTGCAGTTCCAGCATCGTTTTTTGTCTTCTTCTACTAGTTTATTCTTTATTTCTAGAACTTGTTTGTGAGTTTCTTTCACCTCCACCGGTTTATATGCTAGGTCTGGCTCTAATGTGCTATTACTTGATTTGGGCTCCCTAAATTTATCGCACCTTATTTTTGTCCTTTCAATGATTCTTAGTACATTTACAAGGTCAGCCACCGAAGTAAAGTGATCCCTACAAACTGCCCGTTGGTAATAAGGTTGAAGATTTTTTAAAATAATGGTGATTTTCTTTTGTTCGGAAATACGTTCAGGTAATCTATTGAACATGTTTTGCATTATGGATATATATATTATGGGTGATTCCTCCTTACCTTGTGTTCTATCCCGTATTTCATCTAAGAGTTCTTCTTGGTAACACGGAGGTTCAAATGTTCGTTTCAGAAGCAATGTAAGTTCATCCCAACTAGATATGTCTTCCCTATTTGCCCTATACCAAATTAACGCGTCCCCTTCAAAAAAATCAATTGCGTAACGCCACAGGTCCTTATCGGTTGCGTTTCTAGCCTCCTTTAGCTCATTGACCCGTTCAATGAATGCATTAACGCTTAGCTTGTTATTATTTCCCGAAAATTTGACATCCCACTGATTAATCGGAACCAGTTTGCGTTTGGGCGTATGATTCTCTTCTTCATTTACCGTAGATGACCTAATCAGTTTGCCTCCTCTACTATTTGTAACTATTACCTTTGAACTAGCAAGCTTGTCTTCCAAAGTTACAGATTTATTCATGTCCTCTTCATCTTTACTTAAATTACCCGAGTGTTCTCCAGATAGGGACTGTTTCTCTAATTTCTTAATAATTTTCTCTCCTACTTCACCTAGAGTTTCTTGTAAAATTCGTTTATCGTTAAGTGTGAGACTATGTTCCTCCTCAATTATGTCGTCCCGCTCCTCTAATCGTGCAAGTAAATTATCAATTTTAATCCTTAAACTTTCTCTGCCTTCTGTATCTTTATCGGTTTCAGGCACGACAAAGTCAACTCTATTCTTAACGTGATAAAGTCTTGTAACTAAGCGACGAAACAAATTCCGGTCAGGCTTCTCAGTGATTTCTGCGACATAATTAGATAGAACATCAATTTTCGATTTACATATAGTTAACTCACTAGTTGGGCTTTCAAAGCTTTGTTTTGGTGCTTTAATTTGATATGAGTAGTCACCTTTTTCTTCAGAACTCATTAATTCTTTCAATATTTTTTTCATAACTGGCACGTATGTTTTGATATGTACCCCACGACTCGCGAGTTCGAATTCCAGCTCATCTTTCAATAAAAAATTTACATCCATTTTTTTTTTTTTTTTTTTTATAATACTATTAAACAATCTTAAATTTTATTTAAAATACAAAAGACACTAATTTGTTAATGATCTAGTATAATATTTTTTATAACTTGTATAATAACACCTACCTTACAATCTTTTTACTTTCTTAAGTTTTAACACAAACATTAAACCATTTCAAGAAACCCTAGTCATAGCTAAATGCCACCACCTCAAATCAATAAGTACGAAGTAACTATTTTATACCAATTTTTTTTTTTTTTAAGTTTACACACGTCTATAAATATCTAACAACCCTAATAATGTTTCCGCTGACAATAATAATTAACGTGCACTAATTACAATAATTATAGTTAGAATAATAAAGTTCAAAATTATTTCACGTTAGGCGCCATTTGTTATGATCATTGATTGATTTGTTGAGGTATGGGTGAATGAAATGATAAGTGATTTCTAAGATTATTTACTATAATTATCTATACGAACTAAAAGTGGACATGACAGCAGAACAACTTAATTACTAAGCGATGAAAACTTAATGCGGCTAATAACTGCTATTTATTATATTATATAGTACACATATCTACAGTTGAGCGCCAGGAGGGACTTTACACAGGTGTTACTGAAGGTGCCCTTCCACACCAAACAAGGCTAGACTTCCAGTCTTCTCAGGGTATCTAATTGCAATTTCCTTATATCAGAGAAGGCGTTTCTTTAGGCTAACAACAAAGAAAAGAACGCTATTAGTTAATGTTTGTATGTTGTGACTAAATGTAAGTCAAAGATACCTATGCACTTAATACTGTGTATTAGCCTAAAACTCACCCTTCTCTGGTTGTCCGAACACACACTTATGTTTACATTTGCTCCGAAAAGGTAATCAATAATCAGTAACTTTCTGTAAAATTAATTATACCAAAATATCAAAATATCAATGATCATTTATATTATTGCATCAGATCGTGCATTGTTCCGCACCGAACTGATCGTTTTCCAAGTACCCTACGCCTCCGAGTGAAGTTCGAACGTGCCGCGTAATTTGAAATCAAGATATGAATACTCATATCAGGCTTTACACACTCTATGAACCTGTTCAATAGTGCTATGCTGTTGTCGAAAGCCAAACTGATGATCTGGGATAATTGACTTCTGGCGGAGTTCCTGTAACAATCTCCGAAGAAGAACTTTTTCACAGATCTTAGAAGTTACTGGTAAAAGACTGATTGGTCGATATGATGTAAGTTCATGGACGGGTTTACCAGGTTTTTCTATCATAATGATCAATGTTTGCACAAAGTGACAATGTCAAATACCTGGGCATGTACTTGGACCGTAGACTTACATGGAAAAAGCACATTGAAACAAAAAAACATGAAATCAACCATCGGTTTAGAGGACTGTATTGGATGCTTGGGAGAAATGCCAGACTATCCCTGGATAACAAACTACTTATTTATACAACCATAATAAAGCCAATATGGACCTATGGAATCCAATTATGGGGCTCAGCATGTGATTCCAATGTAGACATTATACAACGGGCACAAAACTACATATTGAAGCAAATTGCCAACACCCCATGGTATCTACGTATAAGTGAGATCCATGAGCAGCTCAACATTAAAACTGTCAGAGAGGAAATAAACAGCTACATTTCCAACTACAAGTTTAGGCTAACCAGCCATCCGAACCACCTAGCTGTACAGCTTACAATGCCAGAAGTGATTCGAAGACTGAAAAGACGGCATATATTAGATAGCCGAAAGTGACACAAGGGGGATCTTCCTGATGGGGAAGTCATCTTGCCGTACCGCCAATTTCAAGCAACACATCTGCTCATAGTCTACAGACTGATTGCAAGATATCCACAACACAAAAAAAAAAAAAAAAAATAAAAGATGGGCTCTTTCCCTGATCTGTGGTGGTACGGCTCCTGGACACTTTTAACGTGTGTAAAGCAAGTGAAGTTTTGACGACCTTCCTGCCGCAGTGGCGGCGCGCTCGGATTCGAGTGGGAGGTCGCGGGTTCGATTCTCGCCACGGGTTATTTATAATTTTACAATTTCTGAATTGGCTCAAGTCTGGTCTGGTGGGAGGCTTCGGCGCTAGTTACCACCCTACCAGCAAAGGCGCCAAGCGATTTAGCGTTCCGGTGCGATGCTTGTAGAAACCGTTGGGGTAAATTAAATTACCCTTCCAAGTTAATACAATAAAATCTTAGGCTGCATCGTCATTAACCATCGGGTGAGATCGCAGTCAAGTACTAACTTGTATAGAGTAAAAAAAAAGACGTGTGGCACTCAGAGACTGCCGCGGTAAAACTTTTGCATAGCTGTTTTTATTTACTATTATGCAATTATTATTGCCATCTATACAACCATATCATATATACAACCAATGCCACCTAGAGACGAGTTGTTGAACTAAAGAGACAAGCGTGATATTTCAAAAAGCCATTAAAAGTTCTGCTATTCATCGATAGATGGCAAAACTAAAAAGTGTTAGGTTTTTTCGTTACGGAATTTCTGGATTCGGTCTCCACGCTCAAGGCCCGCGATAGAAGCTATGCAATAGCTGAAAACTTACGTCTGTGTGTCTTTCCATGTGTGTGTTGTACGCGTTTTCGTCTTGGAAGCCTTTAAAACAATCAGTGCATTGAAACAGCGAGCGTTTATAGGTGTCAGTCTCTTGTCTCGCTCTCAAGTCAGCGAGTTGCTCCTCGGGAGTACGTTCAATTATTTTAAACTCCTTCAATTCTTCGTAGTCTTTTGGCACTGAAATCAAGTGAAACTTAGCACCCCTGGCACTGATAAGAAAACTTATGAACGATATGGGCAGGACAGATTAAGGCTTTAACGGTGTAGAAGCCGTATTTAAGCGATTTTGAATGAAGTTTTATTTAAAAACTATAAGGACAATCACTTTAAAAGTTAAACGTCATGTATTTTGGGTCTTTAATATAAAATCACTTAGAAGCAAAAACACGATATATAGGATAAAATTTTTTCGATAGAAAGTTCTCCCAAAAATTGCTCCAAAATCTCAGTTTTTCTTGTTTTTATCGAAAACTACAATGGATGTAATTGTAATTTTTGTTTTAATGTGTCGGTAATAACAATATCCAAAAACGCTGAGAAACCGATTTTCGATAGCTGTCTTAGTTTTTGAGTAATTAGGTAAAAGGTCGTTTTTCTGTTATATTCTTCCGCGACGCTGCATGTCGCACCTAGCAACGTATTCGTGAGAGTGAGAAAGACAAAAATAAATTCAATAAATCCCCTTAAAGGCTCTCCAACACAGGCGCGTTATTATCGGTCGATAATATCGCATGCGTTATTGCGATAATTACTCCTACTTCCATTGCGGCGTTATTATCGCAGCAGTGTGTAACTACATGACCATCCTAATACAAAATGTACTGAAAACAGATATCGCAATAACGCTTGCGGTTCCTTTAAATACCTTTTGGTCGGTTACGTATAAATACCTTTTGGTTCGGGAGGTGGTCTTATTTTCTTCGGTCGACCTCTTTTCTTCTTAACTTCTGTCACCACTTCATTTTCTTCACTAGAGATTTTTTCAGTACAACTGTCTTTACATTCTAAACTTTCTATATCTTTTACTTTACGTTTATCTTTGGGTTTCTTAAGTTTACTTTTTAACTTGCACTTAGCTTCACTTACAAGTTTAAGTTTGCTTACTTTATTTTTCTTATTGAAAACATCTTTATTGTTTTTAGACTTATTATTCTTAGTATTTAAGTTACTGACATCTTTGATATTTTTTGTGTTTAAAAGTTTCGCATGTGTATCAATTTCATTCAAACTGTTTGTATCATTCGGGATGTCATTATCTATGGATATATCATCATTTAAACCATCAATATCATCATTCCTTAATCTATCATGATCATTGATAACTGGTGCTTCAATGAGAATCTCAAGCGCGGTTTTCCTTTGTTTTAGATCTCTTATATTGTCTTCATCATTTGAAGAATCATCAATACCTTCTACTCTATTATCAGTGTCAACATCCAAAAATTCTAAAGCATCAATATCCTCAGTAATTTTTGGAGTTTCCGTTTTAATTTCAAGAGGCAGCTCGTCTTCCTCATTCTTCACGTAAATCTGTTAGAACAGATAACTAATAACTAACTGTTGTTAAAATACTAGCTGACGCAGCGAACTTTGTGCGGCCATTAAAATATCACTTACACAAAACTCCTTTGAAAAGGCTTGACCACTACTAATTAAGAGAAAAGAATACCATATTAAATATAGTTGATTAAAAGTTTTGTCACAAAGGAGTTTTATATTTCGTTTATTTTTCGCTCAGCCAAAACAAACATGCACTTATGAAATGTCGAAATTACTGCTACTTTCGGAAAGCAGGTCCTCACTGAGAAGATGGAACTAGAAACTTGGCAGAAGCTCTTTATATAGTGCCTTTAAAATGTTGCATTGTGCGAAGACATAGCTAAATAATACTTAGATTAGTGTATCTATTCGATTAGAGCCTTAAGTCTCTAAAAAGACAAACAAACCTTGTCTACAATGCTGTCGTCAGTCAAGTGCAGGTCGCAGTGGTTGGGTTCAAACGTCTTCTTCACGACGCTGGAAGTCAGCTGACAGCGCGCGCGGTCCACCGACGACAGCGTCTCCGGCGACAACTGGAAACATATTATTATTGTTAGAAGGTATTAACTATTTCCCACGTTTGACATCCATAAAGGTATGATTCCGAACTCGGCAGCAAGCAGCAGTGCTGCCGCAACAGTGCTGTCGCGACACTACTGGTCCCCATACAATCTCTATAAGCTTATATGAGATTACATTCCGAGCGAGGCAGCAATGTCGCGGCAGCAATGTAATGCGCAGCACCTGTGGCAACACTGCAGCGACAGCACTGCTGCTTGCTGCCGAGTTAGGAATCATACCTTAAGAGCGTTTATACGTTTACGCGTGAATCGCGTGTCGCTCCATACAAAAAAAGAATTCCGTTCCCGCTGACGCAATTTTGCGCGGAAAATGGTATTACAAAAAAAATTAAAGTAAAATAAATATACAACTTATTAAAATAATAAATAACCAGTGACATTGAATATGAATTGAATTAAATTACTATAATTCAGAAATAACAAAATATCTTGGATTTTATCCTAAAATAATACGTTTAATTTATCGAAAAATGCTAAAAATGGCACTTTTCGGTTTATGGTTTTTGAATGAAAATCTAGGAAAATCGGGTTTTTTTTTTGAGATACTTTTTAGTAAATGTTATTAATTTTCTATATATGTCATTGTTATAAGTTTTTGTTAAGAAACATGGCAAATATCTTGCATCTGCGTAGAGCATCGACCGCTATTTTAGCAAACAGCCTATACAAAACCTGTCAAGTGCGAGTCGGACTCGCGCACTGAGGGTTCCGTACTACAACCGGAGGAATAAAACCATAAAAACCACTTTTCTTATCGAACCGCAAAACTAACTTTGTTTTTAGAGGTTTATTGTATTTTAGTTTTATCATACTCTTATTTTAGAAGTTACAGGGGGGGGGACACACATTTTACCACTTTGGAAGTGTCTCTCGCGCAAGCTATTCATTTTAGAAAAAAATGATATTAGAAACCTTAGTATCATTTTTGAAGACCTATCCATGGATACCCCACACATATGGGTTTGATGAAAAAAAAAAATTTTGAGTTTCAGTTCTAAGTATGGGGCACCCCCAAAATTTATTACTTTTTTTAAAATTTTGTGTGAAAACCTTAATGCGGTTCACAGAATACATCTACTTACCAAGTTTCAACAGTATAGCTCTTATAGTTTCGGAAAAAAGTGGCTGTGACATACGGACGGACAGACGGACAGACGGACAGACGGACAGACAGACATGACGAATTTATAAGGGTTCCGTTTTTTGCCATTCGGCTACGGAACCCTAAAAACTGTTCTAGTGAGAAAGTTATACACATATTTTAAAATATTTTTGAGACAAGTTCTAGATTATGAAATGCCAAATAATATGAATTCAATTGTCTAATCTATAATTGAACACATAACTATTTTATGTTCCTTCGGAAATCGTAAATTTTAACTCAAGCATAATACTAACGCATGAAGCGCCTTAAGTAAGTATTGGCAGGATGCAAGTGTTGAATACTTTGCACTTAGTTGCCATTTGGAATGTCTTTGTGAATGAGAAGCATGCTGTACATTAAATTGAAAGACAAGTGGAGACTGACGAAAATTAGAAAGATCACGGGTGTGACAGATGTTTCAAAATGGCGTTGGATTGGACACATAGTCAGATCTCCAAAAGAAAAATGGACCAAACAAGTTATGTTCTGGTACCCTAGGGACGGTAAGAGATCAAGAGGACGACCAAGAATCAGATGGGAATATGACGTGCCGAGGGGATGGCGCAGATGGACATTAGATAGAAAAAAATGGCAAAATCTAGAGGAGGCCAATGTCCAAGGACAGCCCGATCATTAAATGTATTTATAACTTTATATACTGCTGGTATTGATCGGAGAATTTATAAGACGGTCGTCAGACCTGTCGTGTTGTATGGATCAGAGTGTTGGGCGGTAAAAGGGACAGATGAAAGAAGAGTGCATGCGACCGAAATGCGAATGTTGAGATAGATGTGTGGTGTGACGAGAATGGATAGGATAAGGAACGAGTACATAAGGGGAAGTTTGAAAGTTGCGCCAATAACAGAAAAGATGAGGAGTAAAAGGTTAGCGTGGTATGGACATGTTATGCGGAGGGATGAGTCATCACTTAGTCATGTCACTAAAAGAACGATGAGTATGCATGTGCAGGGACGAAAAAGTCGAGGAAGACCGAAGAAGAGATGGATGGATTGCGTGAAAGAAGATATGCGTGTGAAAGGAGTGGATTGCGAGTTGACGGCTGATAGGAGCGAATGGAAGGAGAAGACATGTTGTGCCGACCCCACATAAAGTGGGAAAAGGCAAGGAAGAAAGAAAGGTGTTGATCGGAGAAATAAAGGCTATTTTTATTTTTATTTTATTAACTATTTCGCTGGTTAGTGATGTAAGAGATCCTCACTTCTGGATTGTTGAGATGCAGCTTCGCCAGCAGCTTTAAGGCCCTCAGACTCTTGTCTCTGAGCTTTGCTGAGTTCACCAGCCGCTGAGCGCACTCGCTGCAGAACATCGGCGTGAAGTTGAAACCAACCGGCTGAAATAGTTATTTTCTTGAATCAAGAATACTATAACAAGAACCCATCTCAACTAAATCTCATCTAAAGGTTACTCGTTGGAGGCTCCAATAAAATTTTTAGCTTGATCGCTAGTGATGCTCTGCGGTCTGCCTCGGCGCGCCACCATGCGGTTTAGTGCTGCAATGTAAGCTTGACTAGTCAACTCCGTAACAAGCTCGATATGGCAAGCTTTAGTCGAACTGCAAACGAAGATCGCTATGTATGATTTTATAAGTTTACAACCTCTACCCTTTCGGTCAGCTATCAGTCCACAATTATTTTGGGTTTTTACTATTTTTACTACTTTTAATGTTGTTGGTTTTTTTTAGCGTGTTCTGTGTTTTTTGTACGTTATGGTCCTAAATAAACTTGTTTTCTTTCTTTTCTTTTTCTTTCCATCTCAAATGCAATTCGCGGGGCTACAAACAGAGAGAAAGGCGTAACTCTATAAAAGGAGTCATGTCTATGGACTGGGCTGTGGCAATCAAAGCTTTTTGAAGGTACCACCAGTGTCAGTTAAAGCTTCCCCCACACAGGCGCGTTATTATCGCGCGATAATATCGCAAGCGTTATTGCGATATATGTTTTCGTTACATTTTGTATTAGGATGGTCATGTAGTTACACACTGCTGCGATAATAACGCCGCAATGGAAGTATATCGGTCGATATTATCGCAAGCGTTATTGCGATATCTGTTTTCAGTACATTTTGTATTAGGATGGTCATGTAGTTACACACTGCTGCGATAATAACGCCGCAATGGAAGTAGAGGGCTGCGTCCGTCGTCCCACACAGGGGCGTTATTATCGCGCGACAATATCGCAAACGTTATTGCGATAATGCGTCCCGATTCCTTGCACACAGCTGTGTTTTTATCGCGCGATAATAACGCGCCTGTGTGGGACGACGGAAGCAGCCCTCTTAAAAGCTTGGTCCACGGAGCCCTGCTTCGCGAAGCTCCTGATTCTGGATGGTCATAAAAGAAAATAACCACTCAAAAGGATGACTCTCTTTATCACCTATCCGTTATCCGAGTCAGGTCGCCCTCATGTACCGAACTCGTTTCGCTCTCTTTTGTATTCTAAGTTTATTGTGACAATATTATCTTCTGCGAACGTGTATAAGCCTTGTGATAACTTTATAAGACTCTTTAGCGTTCACTCAATGAATGCGACTCGATTTAAAGCTTCACCCATTCTTTGAAATACAACACAACTTACCGGTATTCCAGTTAGATGTTCATATTCCACACTTAAATTATATTTGCTCCGTTGCAACAGTTTACTGTGAACATCTAGACATATCATGCAGAACTGAAAAATTGTTATATTTTTAGGTGAATCCGTAAAAGAGTAATTTAGACAAATCCTTATAACTTTTAGAATTGAATACCTGAGCCGGCGCTTTGTTGGTTGAATTTCTCTCCATTTTTACAACGTTCTAATTTACAAAACAATGCAAATGCTAAGTAATTAGTAGAATAACTATATTAATATCATGTTAGTAGTTCTAACACTAAAATAATAATTTGAAGATACATCGACATTGGGGCTGCCATTAGGTTAGTGATAAATCGTTGTCGGTTGTATTGAAATACTAGAAATTAGTAAGTAAGGAAATAAACTCTATAATTCGATCAAAAAATTGAAAACCAGTCAACAGCAACACTCAACAATAAAATTCTAGTAAACAAAGTTTGACATTTTGTGGTCTGTGTTTGACAGTTAGATTAAAATATGACAATGACATTGGACATAGATTATTAATTAACGCACAGCGTGACTCTACATTCTAGTGATTTCGAGCTATAATAACCATAGACCAAACAAGAACGAAGTCTTGAAAATGGAATTTTCCTACCCGAGAGTTTTGATTCATGAAAGTGTGATAGGATAACTCAGTTGTATTAATAATTAACTGAATAGTGTTCAATGAGCTTTGTGGTTTTTAATTGCTTTGATAACAACTAGAGTTCAATAATAAGCAACGACACCAATAGGTAGTGATTGATTGATGATTTCGTTTATGGCTTTTGTTTGTGCCAAAGCAGCACTGAGCACTTCGCCAATGTCACGTGGGATGGAATAGCCACGGGGATTTGATTGAAAAATTGAAATATTAAAATGTTTCGAGCTTCAAAGTTCCAATAGCCAGGGTTACGATGTTAGACGTTAGTATACCTAAAATAACACAGCACACAGACTTTATTGATAAATATCTGCGGATAAATATATAGGTATATATATTTACAGTTTAATTTTGTTAGAATAAATATATTTACATACAAATTTTACATACGGGCTAAAAACTAACATAAGGAAAAGTTCAACATTTATGGGACGGGGGATATCAGGAGGAAGGATATCGTAGAGTTTATGAAGAAGTTTAGGACAGGAGAATAGGATGTGTGTGACCGATCCCTCTTCTAGTCCACATTCACATATAGAGTGGTCTCGTATTCTTAATTTATTGAGGTGGACTGGAGTACAGGCGTGGCCAATTCTTAAACGGCATATGGTAGATGTCACCCAGCGACCTGAACCTCGGAATAAGAAGAACCATGGGCGAAGTGGGATATCCGGTTGAATAGATCCGTAAAACTTGCCTTTAATTAATTTAGACTCATTCCACATTGCGTTCCAAGAGTCCTTGAGGTGGGATTTCGCAAGGGAGCGTATATCCTGGGGTAGGTTCTTAAAATGTTCTGAAGTACCCATTTCAGTAGCAAGTTTCGCACACGCATCCGCAGTCTCATTACCATTTATACCAGTGTGTCCTGGGATCCAAGCCAACGTGACAGATAAGCCTTTTTGTTCACAAGAATTGAGGACTTCTCTAATTTGAAAAATGACGGAAATAAGGGCTTTATTACGGAACGGGTTTGACTTAAGAGCTTGAAGGCAACTTAAGGAGTCAGTCAGTATGATACTTTGTCTAATGTTATGGACTTCAATAAAACGGACAGCTTCTAATATAGCAATGGACTCCCCAGTATAAACTGAGGATTCCGGGGGACATTTAAACTGTAAAGATATGTTAAATTTAGGAATCCAACAGGCAGCACCAACACAGCCATTTACAGAAAGTTTAGACGCATCTGTATATACTTACTACCAGGCAATCGGAGAAATTCTCATCCAAGATTTGTTTTAATTTAGTGTTTGCCTCAATCGTTTTTTTCGTAAGACCTAAATCAGTAATTGAAGGGGAAAGAGTTAGCGAAGAATAGCTAGTGGAAAATATAGGAAGTTTAGAAGATGAGAGCAATGGATGAGGGAGGCCGGTAAATTTTAAGAAACTCTTTACAAGACAAGGTTGGACTTGGTTAGGTCTTAAGGTTGAGGTTAGTTTTTCGAGTTTGCCTAATAGAGGATGAGAGGAAAGTTGTAAAACCTTGCACATAAAGCGATCACTGAGGAATTGACTGCGAATAAGAAAAGGTGGATCTACGCATTCCACCTGAAGAGCGTTGGTGGGAGAAGATTTCATAGCGCCTATAATAATCCTTAAGCATTTATATTGCAATTTGTTAATTTTATCAAAAGCCAATTTATTAATGGGGTCTAGAACGAAAAGGCCATAGTCAATATGACTACGAACTATCGCATGATAAAGTAGTTTTTGAGCATAAGGATGGGCACCCCACCATACTCCTGATAAAGCACGGAGAACATTGATGTTCTTTTCACATTTTTGTAAAATATATTCTACGTGAGCAACGCCGTTTAACCTACTATCCAGTATTATGCCCAGGAATTTCGCCCTGCATGCTAGTGGGATTTGTTGATTTTCAAAAATGATATTTGGAAGGGGAATTTGTCGTCTTCTAGTAAAGATTACTGCTTTACACTTATCAATTGAGAGAGAAAGGCCATGATCAGACAACCACTGTCCTAGATACTGTAAAGCAGAGTTTAAACGGTAGCAGATTTCATCCATAGAGTTTGAATTGGAGTAAAGTGCGATGTCATCTGCATACTGAAGAATATTGCAGAAACTGTTGACAGACAATTCGAGATCATAAGTGTAGATGCTATAAAGTATAGGGCTAAGAACTGAACCCTGAGGAAGCCCTTTCCAGATTGTTCTGGGAGGGAGAGTGAGAGAGTTGGTTTTAACGACAATTGATCGCGGTAAAAGGAGATTGCATATAAACCGTGTAATTCTCGGCGACACTCTCAGCTGTTGCAATTTATGCCTGAGAACCGGGAGAAGAACGTTATCATATGCAGCTGCGATATCCAAAAATACTCCCACAAGAAACTCACCTCTGGCTAGCGCAGTGCGAATGTCAGTCGTGAAGATACCAAGGCTGTCCATAGTGCCCAGGCCTTTTCTAAAACCAAACTGTGATTTAGCAAGTAAACCTCTGCTTTCCATTGCCCATTCTAAGCGGTTTTTAATCAAGTGCTCCATAGTTTTGGCTAAGGTTGAGGAGAGGGCTATAGGGCGATAAGAACTAGGGTCTAAGGGGTCCTTGCCAGCTTTTAAAATGGGAATTATAATTTGAGACTTCCAAGATGATGGAACAACACCTAATTCAAAAAGTTTGTTTATCATTTTAAGGTAAGCAAGTTTGGCTTTAGGATTGAGGTTAGTTAAAAAAGAGTAGGGGATCCCATCTTCTCCCGGGGAGGAGTCTTTTAGATCAGATAGAACACATTGTAACTCGGATATGGAGAATGGGGCATCCATTGGATCTGAACTGGGAAGAAGAGAGATAGAAGGGAGGCAGTTTTCATGAGGGACAGAAGGAGGAGCCAGTTTGTCTGCAAAGGAGTCTAGCCAAATTGATGCATCATTAGAAGGAGGGTCGTTAGCGCATACAGAGCGGCGGAATTTTTTAATCTTATCCCAAACAATGGAAATCGGGGAGCGAGGATCCAGGGATTCACAAAATCTGGTCCAACCGTTCCGTTTCTTTTTGGACAAAAGTCTTTTACATTTGGCATCAGTGCGTTGATATTTTAAAAAATTTTCTTGAGACATAGACATCTTATAGACACGTTCTGCCTCTTTGCGCTTGTTTACCATGTTGGTGCATTCCTCATCCCACCACGGGGGGGATAATAGAAAATCTCGTTTAGCCTTTTTTAGAGGAATGTGAAGGTCAGCTGAAAATTTCAGTATTCTAACAAAATTGTCATAATATGTCGGAATATTATCATC
This sequence comes from Coenonympha arcania, assembly GCA_036785405.1. NCBI lineage: Eukaryota > Metazoa > Arthropoda > Insecta > Lepidoptera > Nymphalidae > Coenonympha > Coenonympha arcania. The sequence continues at coordinate 7,844,494 of CM072081.1, forward strand.
CTCAATCGTTTCTGGAAGAGTATCTGATAAACAGTCAGCTGAAGCTGCAAAAGCAGACCAGTTGGCCTTGCTAGTTTTATGCTTCAGGAGAGGGCTAGGGTTAGAAGTTGGAATGGATCTCTGAGCAATAGATAGGACGATTGGGTAATGATCGCTGCCATATGTGCTTGGGAGGATATTCCAAGAAGATAAAGAGGCTAAGGATGGAGAGCAAAGAGACAGGTTTGTGTGGTGAGCATTAAAATCTCCCAGAACCATAACTGGAGGGGGAAGGGAAGATATCACTAATTTTAATTCTGGGGTTAGAGAAGAGTGAGGATGGGGGATATAAACGGAAAGGAAAGATATGTTAAGGGATCTCACAGCCACAGCATTAAGCTGTTGGCTATGAGGGGGAAGAGGGATAGAAGAGTAAGGGAGGCAGCGCTTAATAAAAATAGCGCTTCCTCCGAACCCGTCATCCCTGTCATCCCTAAAACAGGCATAGTCTGATACCCGGAAACGGGAACCAGGTCTGAGCCATGTCTCAGAGATGGCAAGGATGACGGGTTTGTGTTCACTTATAATTTGTAAAAGTTCAGATTTTTTGGAGCGGATGCTCTTGCAGTTCCACTGAAGAACTGTTACTGTGTCCATTATTAAGAGATGAAGCGATTTTGAGGATAACTTGGGCAACGTTGGACGGTGAGGAGTCTTGGCCTAGAATCTCCATTATGATGGAGAGAGATTTTATGAGGTTTGATGTTTGAGCATCATTTGAGGGTTGAGAGTATGGATGATCATTATTTAGGGCGCAACCATTAGGTAAGGGTGAGGAGCCTGTACGAGTAATATTGTCGTGTGCCTGTCGGTCGTAACCCTTACCCAATGGGGCGCGAGCCCGAGGGGCACGGGAGATGGTTTGTTTGAATGATTTTGTGGGAGGATGAGACGAGGAGTGGGAGGAGGAAGTTGTGTAGTTAGGAATGATTCTGGGTGAGGTAGTAGTATATGCCGGGGTAGTATACATCTCCTTAGCCATATCTGCATAGGAGCGACGAGTTGGAGGAGTCAGTGAAGAGGCATCGTAGTAGGACAGATTTTCTTTCGACATCAATTCCTTAATTTTTTGTTGCCGGGTGTGTTCTGGGCAGCTTTTATCAGTGGCAAAGTGATGTTTGCCCGAGCAGAGTATACATGTGGATTGTTGGATGGGAATTTCACAGGAGTCTCCAGTATGGTCCTGGGAGCACCTAAAACACCTAGGTTTGGACCTGCACTGGATTTTAACATGCCCGAATCTGCAGCAATTCATGCATTGAATGGTGGGAAGTCGGTACGTTTCAACTGGCAAGGAGGTGTGGAATGAATAAATTTTTTCGGGAAGGAATTGGCCTCTAAAGGTTAGCACAATCGACTGGGTTGGAACCCAGGACACGTTCCCGTCGACAACCGATTTGCGATTTAATCTCCGCGCTTTCAGAACCTCCCCGCATCCAGAGGGGAGCTCCAGAGATTCTACAAAATCTTCCAAAAACCATTCACATGGGATCCCTCGCACTAGACCCATACGTGTGATGTTGAACGTAGGGATGAATGCTTTATATTTAGTTAATGACAAAGTAGGGTTAGTTATGAATGAGTTAGCCGCTTGAGCATTTTTAAACTCTACAGAAATCTTGTTGCGACCTACATTTTTTACGCCATCATTCAGGATGTCCTTAATATTGTGTCTGTGGAGAAATTGACCAAAGGCAATGGCCCTGATCGTGGTACCAGCAGAGGGATCGGACACTTCACGGGACACGTATGTAATAAATGGGCCTTTATCATCAGGTCCGTATTTTTTCGGTGCCTCCTCTAAGGAGGGGTGCACATATAGGGACCGACGAGAAGTTTCCTCACTGGTCGTTTCTATATATGGTCGTTTCCGCGACGCGGGTTGAGAGACTTGAGGAGCTTGAGGAATTGTTACATTTGCCCCAGGATCAGGGGGGTCGGGAGGTTTATCAACCTCCATTTCTACTCACCACCACCAACACTTATTAATATTAACACCAACTATTAGAAATTAAAGTCCAATGATAGCTAAAACCGAATAAAAACAACTCCGAATCCCACTTGCGTGGAGCAACCAACACAGCGCGAAGCGAAGTCCAATAGGTAGTGAAAACGATTCAAAAATAAAACTGCAGTAATAAATATGTCATAATTTTTTTTATCATTTTATTCTGAGATTTTATTTATTATACATATTTATCGCAAGCGATAAATATGTATAATAATGTATATACACATATATGTACATAATAAAATACTATTTCTTCACTGACTTACTTCAAAAACGTACGATAGACAATAAAGAATGAGAATCGCAAGGGCTACCGCTTATGAAGAGGTCCGGCATGACAAGGGATTTCAAGTTTATGGTTTGTACCAATGCGAATTCAAACGTGGGATTATTGGTCTGAGTTCAAACGTGTTGTCATAGATAAGAGGCTCAGAAGGGCTGGAACCCAGAGCCGTAAAGCCAGTTATTAAAAAAAAACAAGCTGCGGGTCCGTCACAGAGTAATTTGTATAGGTCCGTTTTGAAGTTTATGGCGGAAATCTCGCCTGACGCCTCTTTTGTCTCTTCTTTGTTCTTGAAAGCTTTTGTCTCAGATCTTGCTTCCGTTGTGATGCGTATGCTAGTCAACAAAGGTGACAAAGAAACACGAGTTATCATATTTTATTGGCTCTCAGAGGCATTGAGGTTCATGAGGTAATTTACGAGTCCTGCGAGTCTTTCGTGCACATGGCGTGCCGAAAAATTTTTTGGTCTATATAAATCTATACCTGATTTTTTGGTCTATAATCTATATAAATCTATACCTGGTTTTTGGGATAAATAAATCTATACCTGACATCTATTGGTGATAAAGTAAAACTATTACAGTAAACTCCTGCAGCCATATATTGGTGAGTGGCTGTAATACTACCGAGCAAAGCTCGGTCACCCAGATATTTATTTTTATTTATTATCATTACATATAAAAATCATTTTAAAATAATATCAAAAATTGGAGAAAACCAATAACAAACATTGACTGCAACACGATGCCAGAGCTCTTATCGTGCTCGATTAAGTTCTCTTTCTAACCACACAAATGGCGCTTGTGTCAATTTGTGCTGCCATCTATAGTTCGTGCACGTCGCCTATTGCGCTAGTTACGCCAGCTATCGAAGACCTCTACACTATAATATTGTTAAGAGCCGGGGGTCGGGATTGGAAGAATACACGGAGTCTTTAAAGTCTCTCGTACTTTTAATCGAAGATAAAGCGTAACGTACAAAATTCGGGTGCCTCGGAGCACTCGAGGACTACTCAATCCACGAACACACTGTTTCTGGTCTAGCTATAGCACTCGCATTCACTACTAGTCCTTTTTTCACTTTTCTTTTAGTATCGCATTTTTCACTCTGACTTTTTGTCCACACAACACCATGACAACCACCAAACTGAACATGTCTTTTTAAATTTCAAACATCTAATTTATTTTTCTATTATTCTGATATCGATCGAAAAGTTCAAGCGCACGATTAATTTCCTAGTATTTTTCTTAGTCCGTGACAATATTTATTAGCTCTCAGAGGCATTTAGGTTCATGAGGTAATCAGGAGTCCTGCGAGTCGCTGGTGTACATGTCGTGCCGGGCGGGTCTGGGCGCGCGGGGACGGCTCCTCTTCGGCCAGGGCACCTTCATGTGAACGTGCGCGACGTGCAACGCGCGCTGCGGATCCGTGTTGAAGCTCTTGTCGCAGATCTCGCATTTGAACTTTATCCCTTTGTGTAACTGCGGGAAAAGATGGGGGATTTAGTATGTAGTAGATATTTGTTTTTTATAATCTAGTATTCTTATACTATAGTCTTTTACATATTAGTCTTACATATTAGTATTATTATTAGTCTTTTACTATGGGCCTCATAAGAAGGCTCAGAGTCACTCAGCGAGCGATGGAGAGAGCTATGCTCGTTCTCGTGATACAGTTTCTCTGCGTGATCAAATCAGAAATGAGGAGATCCGTAGACGAACCAGAGTCACCGACATAGCTCAACGTATCGCGAAGCTGAAGTGGCAATGGGCACATAGCTCGTAGAACCGACGGACGTTGGGGACCCAAAGTGCTGGAATGGCGACCCCGCACGGGAAAGTGCAGTGTTGGCAGACCTCCGACTAGATGGACTGACGACATTAAAAGAGTCGCGGAAAGGCGCTGGATACAAGTGGCGCAGGACCGTGCGGGCTGGAAAGCATTGCAGGAGGCCTTTGTCCAGCAGTGGACGTCCGTCAGCTGAAACGACGAACGAACGAGAGTATTCTTATACTAAGTAGTTTCAGTTGTTAGGTCTCATTGTGGCCAGTAATCGTGTCGGATACAATGCCCTTCAAACCTGTACACAGCAACACATGACTGCTTCTCGGAAAAATACGAGTAACTAACACCGCGGTGGTACCTACTAGGCGGGTAGGCGGACCCCAAGAAGAGTTATTCTACCTCTAGGCCCGGTTTACACTTAAGCGTAGACGAGAAGTGGTGTGCTACAAAGCTGTTTCTACTATACTATTTCCGTTCGTTTATTTTCTCTTTGACACATGAAACAAACATCAATAGCGAGGGACCAGAAAGAGACAACTTTATCTTTATCTCATATAAGATAAATAAGTCATCCTCGCTTCTCTTCGAAAACATATCCGTCGAAGCTAAGCGGAGAGATGTAGAAATGGTGAAATCGGATTGGTTATTCAAAACACACGTCGTCTCCGCTCCGCTTTGGTGGAAACGGGCCTTAGTGATATCTTCACTGTACTGCTCGTATCGGAAACTTGGAGAATACTCGGAGAACACTCACAAACATGTGCCGCCACCGGTTCTGCTGGTTGGAGAAGTTCTTCCCGCAGACACCGCAGATCACCACGTGGTTCATCAGGTGCCGCTTGCTGCACGCGTCGCACTAAACTGCTGCGATATCTTGTATCAGAAGCGTGGAGAACACTCACAAACATGTGCCGCCACCGGTTCTGCTGGTTGGAGAAGTTCTTCCCGCAGACACCGCAGATCACCACGTGGTTCATCAGGTGCCGCTTGCTGCACGTGTCGCACTAAACTGCTGCGATATCTTGTATCAGAAGCGTGGAGAACACTCACAAACATGTGCCGCCACCGGTTCTGCTGGTTGGAGAAGTTCTTCCCGCAGACACCGCAGATCACCACGTGGTTCATCAGGTGCCGCTTGCTGCACGTGTCGCACTAAACTGCTGCGATATCTTGTATCAGAAGCGTGGAGAACACTCACAAACATGTGCCGCCACCGGTTCTGCTGGTTGGAGAAGTTCTTCCCGCAGACACCGCAGATCACCACGTGGTTCATCAGGTGCCGCTTGCTGCACGCGTCGCACTAAACTGCTGCGATATCTTGTATCAGAAGCGTGGAGAACACTCACAAACATGTGCCGCCACCGGTTCTGCTGGTTGGAGAAGTTCTTCCCGCAGACACCGCAGATCACCACGTGGTTCATCAGGTGCCGCTTGCTGCACGTGTCGCACTAAACTGCTGCGATATCTTGTATCAGAAGCGTGGAGAACACTCACAAACATGTGCCGCCACCGGTTCTGCTGGTTGGAGAAGTTCTTCCCGCAGACACCGCAGATCACCACGTGGTTCATCAGGTGCCGCTTGCTGCACGTGTCGCACTAAACTGCTGCGATATCTTGTATCAGAAGCGTGGAGAACACTCACAAACATGTGCCGCCACCGGTTCTGCTGGTTGGAGAAGTTCTTCCCGCAGACACCGCAGATCACCACGTGGTTCATCAGGTGCCGCTTGCTGCACGTGTCGCACTAAACTGCTGCGATATCTTGTATCAGAAGCGTGGAGAACACTCACAAACATGTGCCGCCACCGGTTCTGCTGGTTGGAGAAGTTCTTCCCGCAGACACCGCAGATCACCACGTGGTTCATCAGGTGCCGCTTGCTGCACGCGTCGCACTAAACTGCTGCGATATCTTGTATCAGAAGCGTGGAGAACACTCACAAACATGTGCCGCCACCGGTTCTGCTGGTTGGAGAAGTTCTTCCCGCAGACACCGCAGATCACCACGTGGTTCATCAGGTGCCGCTTGCTGCACGCGTCGCACTAAACTGCTGCGATATCTTGTATCAGAAGCGTGGAGAACACTCACAAACATGTGCCGCCACCGGTTCTGCTGGTTGGAGAAGTTCTTCCCGCAGACACCGCAGATCACCACGTGGTTCATCAGGTGCCGCTTGCTGCACGCGTCGCACTAAACTGCTGCGATATCTTGTATCAGAAGCGTGGAGAACACTCACAAACATGTGCCGCCACCGGTTCTGCTGGTTGGAGAAGTTCTTCCCGCAGACACCGCAGATCACCACGTGGTTCATCAGGTGCCGCTTGCTGCACGCGTCGCACTAAACTGCTGCGATATCTTGTATCAGAAGCGTGGAGAACACTCACAAACATGTGCCGCCACCGGTTCTGCTGGTTGGAGAAGTTCTTCCCGCAGACACCGCAGATCACCACGTGGTTCATCAGGTGCCGCTTGCTGCACGTGTCGCACTAAACTGCTGCGATATCTTGTATCAGAAGCGTGGAGAACACTCACAAACATGTGCCGCCACCGGTTCTGCTGGTTGGAGAAGTTCTTCCCGCAGACACCGCAGATCACCACGTGGTTCATCAGGTGCCGCTTGCTGCACGTGTCGCACTAAACTGCTGCGATATCTTGTATCAGAAGCGTGGAGAACACTCACAAACATGTGCCGCCACCGGTTCTGCTGGTTGGAGAAGTTCTTCCCGCAGACACCGCAGATCACCACGTGGTTCATCAGGTGCCGCTTGCTGCACGTGTCGCACTAAACTGCTGCGATATCTTGTATCAGAAGCGTGGAGAACACTCACAAACATGTGCCGCCACCGGTTCTGCTGGTTGGAGAAGTTCTTCCCGCAGACCGCGCACTCGAACCGCGGCCGCGTCTCGTCGTGGATGACCACGTGGTTCATCAGGTTGGCGCGGAACGCGAACCGCTTGCCGCACGTGTCGCACTTGAACTGCTTCTGGTCCGCGTGGATCGGCATGTGGTAGCGCAGGTGGGCCATGCACTGCGGGCAACACATCAGGAGTGGGATAAGCGTGTCCGGCTCGAAGGACCAAAAAAATACCGCATTACAGCGTTGATTTATTGATGATGAAATGTTTCTTAAGTAGGATCTACATATTAACACTAGTTGATTGGTTACTGACATATTGGTACAGCCCAGAACGTTGGGTCTAGAACTCTAGAGACTCCAAATTTGGCACATATGTTTATTATGAGGTCTTAGAAAAGATTTTTAAAACTCACCCCTAGGAGAGTGACACGGAGTCCCAAAATTTGTATCGAGAAATACTACTAAATGCACGCCGCAACTACTGAACCGATTTGGCTGAAGTTCGGAATGGAGAAATGAAATAAAATTGATTCGGAGATTAATTATCCCGGGTTAACGTGTATAAGCTTAAATTTTATTCCGAAAAAGTCTATGGCTTCCACGGGCTTTGTGAAAAACCGGAAATCAAGCGGGCGAAGCCGCGAGCCGTTGGTTATTTAAGTTCAGACGAGGAAAGATTCACATGTTTTGTCTCACCGTGAATATCTTGCCGCACTGCTCACACATGATGCGCGCTCTGGGGAACTTGGTGCGGTTCTTATCGGGGTGGTACTTCTTGAAGTGCATCGCGTAGCTGCGCGAGCCTTTCAGCTTCACGCCGCACTGGAAATATACTCTGTATTGTAGCTGCTAAATACTGGTTACTACTGGTTATAACTGGTTATAACTGGTTATATCTATACTAATCAGCGCTGTGTGCTCCCATGCTCATATGGGGCACACAGCACCATGCTGAGTTGGGGCCTTTTTCCGGGTTGTGCCACATGTGACAGGCGGTGTCTGGTGCTTCCCTCACTTGGGCAGTTTTTGGTTTTTGTTGCCCGAGTGGGGGAATCTTCAGGCATCGTTTTAGTACGTAAGGTGTATTGTTTTGTAACATGTGGCATAATTTTCTTGCGAAATAAAGTTTCTTTCTTAATACTTTAAAGCTGAAGAGTTTGATTGTTTGTTCAGAAACTACTGGTCCGAATTGAAGAGTTATTTTTGTGTTGGATAGCCCATTTACGGAGAAATGCTTTAGGCTATATAACATCACGCTATGACCAATAGCAGCGGAGCATCGATGAAAAATGTTGCAAAAACGGTAATAAAAACAATCCTTTTGGAGAGCTGTAGCGTGCGGTGCGTAAAAGACTAAAGTTACGCTCAAGTCATGTATGACGGAGTAGGTCTTCTTTACAAATTCTAAAAAAGTCCACGGCACCACATGTTTTACCATTCCCACACTTTTAAGTTTGGCTCATTAAAACCTTTTTATAAGTGTGCGAAATTTCAATTTAATCCGACGCTTTCAAGTGGGTTAAAATCACGTTTACGCCGTTAAGGGGATTTATTGAATTTATTTTTGTCTTTTTCATTCTCACGGATACCTTGGTAGGTGCGACATGCAATGCAGCGTCGCGGAAGAATATAACAGAAAAACGACCTTTTACCTTACTACTCAAATACTAAGCCAGTTACCAAAAATCGGTTTCTAAGCGTTTTTAGATATTGTTATTACTAGGGCATGCACCCGGGATTTCCCGGTTCTTAAAATCCCGGGAATTCCCGGGATTTTTAAGGTGTTAAAAGAACCGGTTCTGAATATGACTTCCCGGTTCTCCCGGTTCTTTAAAAAATCCAATTATTACGTATTTTATCGAAAATTATTTTTTTGTTTGAAAGAGTATACTTTCCAGATGGTTTCATAGTCATCAAGTCCGGATCTGATGTTGGGATCCTGGAGAAATCGAGAGAACTCGACAAATTTTATAAGAACACTTGAATGTTTCGTACAATCATAGTCCTTCCTAATACCTACTCCATGTGCGAAGAAAAGACGATAATATTATAAACAATCGCCTGACGTCAAATTGGTATACATTGAAAATTATTTCACTCTTTGTAGTGGCATTTGAAGTCGGTTTTTTGGAAATAATTTTCTATTTCATGTTTACTACAAATCGTAATAGCTCCTTTTGTAGGAATATTAAAAATAATGCTTTTAATTAAAATTTTAAAACTTTTTTACCAAGAACCGGGAAATCCCGGTTCTGCACCGAGCTCAGAACCGGGAATTCAAAATTAAGAACCGGAACCGGTTCTGCATGCCCTAGTTATTACCGACGCATTATAACAAAAGTGGAAGTGGGCAGGGCACGTAGCTCGACTTAATGACCACAGATGGACTCTGAAAGTTACTTTATGGAGAGGTCCACAAGGGAAACGAAGTAGAGGAAGACCTGCAAGTCGCTGGGAGGACGAGATTAGGAAAGTAGCCGGCCCAAATTGGATCATGACAGCAGCTGACAGAGACAAATGGTCATCTTTGGAGGAGGCCTTCACCCATTAGGGGTTCTTGCGTAAATGAATACTAACTAACACAACTAACAATAAATTAAACTAATGCAAATAACCCACTAACACATTAAAATAAACAAGGATGTATTACTTTAATTTATGCAAGAAATAAAAGGCATTTTTATTTTATTTATTTATAACAAAAATTACAATTACATCCGTTGTAGTTTCCGATAAAAAACAGGAAAACTGAGATTTTGGAGCAACTTTTGGGAGAACTTTCTATCGAGAAAATTTTATCCAATTGTATTTCTGCTACTAAGCGATTTTAGATCAAAGACCCTAAATACATGACGTTTAAATTTGAAAGTAATTTTCTTTATATATTTTTTACGTTAAACTTCATTCAAAATAACTTAAATACGGCTTGTACGCCGTTAATTAATGTTTGATCAATTTGCAAAAAATTGTTTGTGTTCCTTGTGTGGTTATACTTTTATCTTCCTTTTGTTATTTCGTAATTTCTAGCTAAAACTAGAGGGGAGAAGGCACTGAAGCTGAAATACAGGCTTGCCTAGTTCAGCCTCAGTGGCACGATTCTTTGTAAAAATAAAATATCCATAGATACCCCACACATATGGGTTTGATGAAAAAAAAATTTTTGAGTTTCAGTTCTAAGTATGGAGCACCCCCAAAATTTATTACTTTTTTTAAAATTGTGTGTGAAAACCTTAATGCGGTTCACAGAATACATCTACATACCAAGTTTCAACAGTATAGCTCTTATAGTTTTGGAAAAAAGTGGCTGTGACATACGGACAGACAGACATGACGAATTTATAGGATTTTTTTGCCATTCGGCTACGGAACCCTAAAAAAGCTAATTAGAAGTGGTCCCCACCCTTGTAACAAATATTAAAATGTTAAAAAATGTTAAATTTAGTTTAAAGATTAGCTTTAAGTTTAAACATATGTAGTAGCTAATATTTATAAGTTTTAATTTTGTTCTTGGAGTAATAAAAACATTATATAACACTAGCTGACCCGGCGAACTCCGTTTCGGCACCAAATGGCTTTCTAAATTTTTCCTGAATTTTCTTTGCTATAAACCTCACGGAGCCCGAGACCTTTCCAACGAATGCAAAACCGTGGAAATCGGTTCGTGCGTTCTGGAGTTATAGCGTCAGGGAGGAAAACCCGACTTATTTTTATATAGTAGATTATAATTAAAAAGGGTACAGACGAACCTGTTCACAGTCTACGGGCCCCATAGACTTGGGGGCGGAAACTGGTTCGCGCTTGGCCGGTTTGCTGGGGCGCGGCTGGTTGCGTCGGCACACCTTCCGCACGGGGTAGTTCAGCCTGAACGTGCTACAAATACAACAAAACATAGGAAGTAAGTCCAATACATAGTTCTACAGGGGATAGGAAGTAAGTCGACAGCGACACTGATTCCACCGGCCCGCTGGCCTGCTTTTATACTCGTCTGAAAGAGTCACGAATGTTCCACCCTCGTTGTTTATCGGAGGGAAGATCACTGAATGTGCTACAAATACAACGTAAACACTGAACAAATAATAGGAAGTAAGTCCAATACATAGTTCTATAGGGGATAGGAAGTAAGTCAAATACATAGTTTGCACAGGTTTAAAGACACTGTCAAGAAACATTTAATTAATCATGGTTACTATAATTGAAGAATTTCTTAACGACAATGATTCTTGGAATGATAGAAATATGCTACCGTCTCCTCACGAGATATTTTAAGAAATCTTGTATTATAACAATGACATTTTTGAAAAGAGCCAGTGCCGAGTTTCTTGCCAGTTCTTCTCGGTGCAAACCTGCTTCCCGAACCTGGCGGTAGAGTTTTGACTTTTCATAAGAGTCTGTTATTTAGGCCTATGTGAAAAATAAATATTTTCATTTTCATTTAAATATTTTCATTTTCATTTTCATTCTCAGTTCTATAGGGGATAAGAAGTAAGTATATTATTTGTGCATTAATATACAATAAATAATAGACAACCCGATGTCGGCACATTCTATATGTTTCATACTTCAAGTCTTGTGTAAAATTTTCTTATTATCTTAATATTGTGAAATTTTATGAAAAATTGATTTACATATATGTATATACAAAAGTTGTTAGTTTTAAAATGTAAACAAATACAGGCCCAGAGCGATTTGGTATTTTTTATATAACACTGTATTCATCACTGTTATGATATACATTGTTACGTGCTGGGTTCGACGACTTGGAGTAAAATACCTGCTGACTCTGGATGACACTTTATTCTGTACTTCCAGTATCGTAGTAATATTCCTGGTAGGAATACCAGGGATATTACTACGATACCGTAGTTCGATTCCTCTTGATCGCTTGTTTCGCTTGTTCACCTTTCTCGTCAGTCAGTCAGACTGACTCCACCGGCCCGCTGGCCCGCTTTTATACTCGTCTGAACGAGTCACGAATGTTCCACCCTCGTTGTTTATCGGAGGGGTAGATCATTCGAGACGTCGACGTTACCAGAAATCCATTGTTTGTAGAAAGGTCGTTGACTCCTCAAGTTGTTAACTTACGAGCGGTATTGCGGCAGTGCGATTATAAACCTTATGGCGCTTATCAAAGGGTTCATTCGTAACAATATTATAACTCACTCGGCGGTGGCATGCTTGGGCGACACCCTCATGTGCTGGTGGTACGCGGTCTCCGACGCGAAGCGGATCCCGCATTCCTCGCACGAGGGACCTGACAGCTTCTGGAACGAAGAAGCTGTGGTGAAGGTAATAGTGAGGAATCCAAGCGCCGAGGTTAGGTTAGACGGAAAGGTAAATTTTTTCACAGTTTGCCCAATAAATGAAAAACTATCCGGCATGAAAATAAATAAAAAAAAGACGTGTGGCACTCGGAGACTGCCATACGTCTACACACGTTTTTAACCTATTGCATAGCTTCTATCGCGGGCCATGAGCGTGGAGACCGAATCCAGAAATTCCGTAGCGAAAATAACCTAACACTTTTTAGTTTTGCCATCTATCGATGAATAGCAGGACTTTTAATGACTTTTTGAAATATCACGCTTGTCTCTTTAGTTCAGCAACTCGTCTCTAGGTGGCATTAGTTGTATAATTATAACTGCATACGTTGATAAAAACAGCTTTACCGCGGCAGTCTCCGAGTGCCACACGTCTTTTTTTATCTATTTCAAGGTACTCTACTGACCTCAGCGTCGTCGAAGCGGTGTTTCATGTTCATGTGCATCCTCAACCCCCTCTCGCCGATGAAGGAGAACCCGCACAGCGTGCACACGTGATCTGAAGGGTGCTTTATACGCACGTGCGACATGTACGACGTGCTTTTACTGCGGACGAAAATGGACTCTAGTGAGCTTTGAATAGAGTACAAATTACAAAGATCAAATGAGCCCAAAACTTGAGAGTTTTACTCGAAACCAGAGACGAAGGCGAGTCAATCCAAAAGTGTAAAGAAAACACATAATCTGAAGGGTGCTTTATGAGACATGTACGATGTACTCTAGTGAGCTTTAAATAGAGTACAAATTACAAAAGACAAAATGAGCCCCAAACCACGGAACACATAATAGTATCTAACGGATCAGAACGTTCACTCCGCAAGATGATTTAAAGAAATAGCGACTCTAGCGCTGACACATAAAGTGCAATTCAGCTCGCAATAGCGCCTGGCTCCGCCTCCGAAAACAACACGCAACAAACGCAAAGTTGTGGTCTCTTTCTATCGCGTAACTTTAATCTCTTACGACGTACTAGGGCTGCCTCGTAATCGTGGTATTCCATGGCTGTACAGATAGCGCACGCCGCGCGTAAAATAGACCGTACAGAACTAGCGCATGCAACTTGGCCGGCGCGCGGCAGCCGTATGAAATATTGCCGTCTTGAGGACTATCTGTAATGGTATCGATCACGTGACAAGTGGGCCCAGCCTGCCAAAACCTGAGGGGTTGAAGCCCGAGACGAAGGCGAGTCAATTCAAAAATGTAAGGAAAACACGTGGTCTGAAAGGTGCTGTATAAGCACGTGCGACATGTACTACGTGCTTTTACTGCGAACGAAAATGAACTCTAGTGAGCTTTAAATAGAGTACAAATTACAAAGATCAAATGAGCCCAAAACTTGAGAGGTTCACTCGAAGCCCGAGACGAAGGCGCGTCCATCCAAAAGTGTCAAAGAAAACTATAGTAGTGTTATTATCTCGCTGCAGACTCGGTCATAAATCATTCGAGTGTGTCGCTTTTGTTGTTCTTTGTTGAGTTGTGCATTACTGCAGAAGAACAAAAGCGAAACACTCGAATGATTTATGACCGAGTCTGCAGCGAGATGATAACACTACTATAGTCAGAAGGGTGCTTTATCCGCACGTGTGACATGTACGACGTGCTTTTACTGCGTACGAAAATGAACTCTAGTGAGCTTTGAATAGAGTACAAATTACAAAGATCAAATGAGCCCAAAACTTGAGAGGTTTACTCGAAACCCGAGACGAAGGCGAGTCAATTCAAAAGTGTAAAGAAAACACGTGGTCTGAAAGGTGCTTTATACGCACGTGCAACATACAGTACGACGTGCTTTTACTGTGAACGAAAATGAACTCTAGTGAGCTTTAAATAGAGTACAAATTACAAAGATCAAATGAGCCCAAAACTTGAGAGGTTCACTCGAAGCCCGAGACGAGGCGAACGAGAATGAACTCTAGTGAGCTTTGAATAGTGTACAAATTACAAGAGATCAAATGAGCCCAAAACTTGAAAGGTTCACTCGAAGCCCGAGACGAGGCGAACGAGAATGAACTCTAGTGAGCTTTGAATAGTGTACAAATTACAAAGACCAAATGAGCCCAAAACCTGAGCGAAGCCCGAGACGAGGCGAAGGAGAATGAACTCTAGTGAGCTTTGAATAGTGTACAAATTATAAGAGACCAAATGAGCCCAAAACTTGAGAGGTTCACTCGAAGCCCGGGACGAAGCGAACGATAATGAACTCTAGTGAGCTTTGAATAGTGTACAAATTACAAAGACCAAATGAGCCCAAAACCTAAGCGAAGCCCGAGACGAGGCGAAGGAGAATGAACTCTAGTGAGCTTTGAATAGTGTACAAATTATAAGAGACCAAATGAGCCCAAAACTTGAGAGGTTCACTCGAAGCCCGGGACGAAGCGAACGATAATGAACTCTAGTGAGCTTTGAATAGTGTACAAATTACAAGAGACCAAATAAGCCCAAAACATGAGGGGTTTACACGAAGTCCGAGACGAAGGCGAGTATTTTTAAAGTGAAGAGATATACTCACATGAACTCTTCATCACAATGTGGACATTTGTACTTCTTGCCAGCGTGCCATCGCTCGTGGGCCTTTGCTGAATTCCTGAAATATAAGACTGACTTTTTTATAATAATCAAATCAAATCAAATCAAACAATTTTTTTGCATACATGTGTTAAGTATAAAGATTACATAGAAGTCAGGGTTTCAACATGTCTTGCCATATAGGCGTGCAAATACATTTAATTTAAAATTAATTAGAAAAGTCACAATATTAAAAAGTAAATTAATCAATATTTCTATTTATATTTCTATTATTCTAAGAATTCTTTAATATCGTAAATTGCTCTTTCAATAAGCAACTCTTGAAGTTTGGTTTTCAAGCTCACTGCTGTACAATCCCCAGGTGCCTTCAAATCAAGAGTGAATAGGCATCTGCTAGGCAAGCGCGTTCCACCTTAGACTGTATCATCACTTTCCATCAGGTGTGATCACAGTCAAGCGCTGATATTTTAACAGCCATCACAATATAATAATGAAAGAATGATGGAATGAAGACATTCACTTTTTTTTTAATTGACTGGAAGGTCTCACCTGATGATGGTAGGTGATGACGGAACTGAAGATGTTATCGTACTAACTTGAAAGGGGTAAGTAAACTTATATGTGTGTGTGTGTGGGGGTATGTAAACTCATATGTGTGTGTGGGGTGGGGGGGGGGGGGGGTTAAGTAGAATCATATGTGTGTGGGGGGTAAGTAAACTCATATGTATGTGTGTAAGTAAACATATATGAGTGTGTGTGGGGGTAAGTAAACTCATATGTGTGTGTGGGGGGGTAAGTAAACTCATATGTGTGTAGGGGGGTAAGTAAACTCATATGTGTGTGTGTGGTGGGGTAAGTAAACTCATATGTGTGGGTGTGTGGAGGGGTAAGTAAACTCATATGTGTGTGTGGGGGGTAAGTAAACTCATATGTGTGTGTGTGTGTGTGTGTGTGTGTGTGTGTAAGTAAACCCATATGTGTATGTGGTGGGGTAAGTAAACTCATATGTGTGTGTGTGTGTGTGGTAGTGGTGATGGTGATTGACTCACCGGCTCCTGGTGATGAAGGGACATAGAGTGCAACTGTATCTAGCGGCGTGGGTGTTCCCCAAGTGTTTGTTCACTCTGTATGGGTTTTTCGTATGCAGTCCGCATATGGGGCAAGCGAATTGACCGAATTTCTGAAAAAAAATAATTGTAGTCAGTCAGGGCCCATCTATCTTCTAATATATAAAATTCTCTCGATTTTCTTTGTAACCAAACTCCTCCGAAACGGCTGGACCGATCGTTATGAAATTTTCAGTATATATTCTCTGGGTCAGGTGTTATCTATTTTTTTATGTCCCTAAGTGGGAAAAAGATTTATATGGCAAAACAACGTTTGCCGGGTCAGCTAGTTCTAATATATAAAATTCTCTCGATTTTCTTTGTAACCAAACTCCGATCGTTATGAAATTTTCAGGGTATGATCTCTGGGTCCGGGAGCGGGTTGTTATCTATATTTTATATCCCTTTAACGGCAAAACGAAGTTTGCCCGGTCAGCTAGTAACCTATAAAAATATAGCAATATCGGACGGAGTACCCTCTCAGGTATTCTTTTCCACCATCGACAGGTTTTTAATTCGACTGTATGTTTTTTTTTATGTTTGTTACCTCATAACTTTTGACTAGGTGAATCGATTTAGATGATTCTTTTTTTATTGGAAAGTTGACGCTTCCCGTGTGGTCTCATTTCAATTTAGTGCAGTTCTGATAATGGTATCCATGAGAAAAACATATATTTAAATTTTTAGTTATTGTAGTTGGACGTCTCTTGTCGCTTCTGTATTTTTTATTTTTTTATACCATATAGTCTAGTGCTTGACTGTGATCACACCTGATGGAAAGTGATGATACAGTCTAAGGTGGAACGCGCTTGCCTAGAAGATGCCTATTCACTCTTGATTTGAAGGCACCCGGGTTGTAAGTGGCAGGAAAGACACTGCCTGGGAGGGTATTCCAGGCCTTTGCAGTGCGTATCAGGAACGAGGAATCAAACCGCTTCGTACGCGTTTTTGGTACGTCGCATATGTATGGGTGCAAGCCTTTACGATGCCTTGCCGTTCTATGGTAGAAAGGTGATGGGGGAACCAAATTTAAAAGTTCCTGAGCACACTCTCCGAAATATATTCTATAGAATACCGACAGACAGGCAACCTTACGACGATGTTCAAGGATGATCTCGGCTGGCTTTTCCTCGCAAGTCAGTTCTGTCATTTTGTAATGTTATTTGTAGTACACCATTATGAGTTATGACCCACAGGGTTTCTGTTACATAGTGTACGAAGTTTCTGGCCCAGTTTATTATCTCGTGGGTTCGGCGGCCAAAATCGGAAAGCTACGGGAGTTCGCGCACGCGTGGCACAAGAGGCGAAGCGGCTTGGAGTGACACTTGAATTTATGCTGCGGACAACGACGGCACGGCGAGTCCGTCTTTGTATCGTACTGCCCCAGAATGGGGAGAGTGACCCTGTAGCGGTCTTCGATAGCTGACGATAGATGGCGTAACCAGTACCCTAGCACACGCTGACCGAGCTTTCGACGAGCGTGCTATATATAGAAGTTCTGACGTCACACGCTCGGATCACAAGCGGTCCCCAGGCATAACACCTGCCTGGAGGGAAATTTTCCTACTGCCTCCAACACCGGCAAAAGCCCTTAGGGACAAGGAGCGAGAGGAAACAACTTGTAGGGAGTCAAGAAGGCGCCCCGGGAACACGCCAAGAGCAAGTACCGAACGGGCGCGCTCCCGCGTTTCAGCCCCCATAACCGCGAGGTTGATTGGGCCATGGGTGGTGGAGGGTTGTCCCTACACAGTGTACTCACGTTAGTGTGCTTGTCCGCGTGTCTGTTGAACGAGCTGACGTCACAGAACCCCTTGTAGCAGACAGTGCACTTGTACGGGGAGTTCGGCGCTCTACCCACTGCACCGCGCCCCGTTGCGTAGCGCGGGATAACAGATTTTACCATTATATGCAAGTATCTCAGTTTGTATAGAAATCACGCCTAGCACAACACACTGGCGACGCGAAAACGCGCAGTTTCTGCCAATCTGCGCGGGAGCGCGGGGCGTGCCGCGGGGTATGACACACCGGCTCCGCAGTCCCGGGCGTGATTTGATACTGTCCAAAATCTTCTATGGACGCAGGGTCTTTTAATTCTTGTATACAAAAACCTTAAAATAACAATATAACTGCAACATCTTGAAATTGAATAAGTTCGTCCATTCTCCACGACGACGTAATCTGCATCACCGCGCGGGGGAGCAGATTACACCGCTAAGTAAGGCAGATCTGCGCCTCCGTCACCGCGCGCGTTATCTGTCGCTCCGCGCGCCGCGGCGGAACGCATCTTCAGTGGGTGGAGCGCCTTCTTGTAGTTGGACGTCTCTTGTCGCTTCTGTATCGCGAGTCAGTTCTGTCACTTTGTCATGTTATTTGTAGTACATCATTATGAGTTATGACCCACTGGGTTTCTGTTACACAGTATACGAAGTTTCTGGCCCAGTTTATCGCGAAGTTTCTGGCCCAGTTTATTATCAGGATCTCGTGGGTTCGGCGGCCAACTTCGGAAAGCTACGGGAGTTCGCGCACGCGTGGCATAAGAGGTGAAGCGGTTTGGAGTGACACAGAGAATTTATGCTGTGGACAGCAACGGCGCGAGGCGAGTCCGTCATCGTATCGTCCTGCCCCAGAATGGGGAGAGTGAGCCCTTAGGGACAAGGAGCGAGAGGAAACAACTTGTAGGGAGACAAGAAGGCGCCCCGGGAACACGCCAAGAGCAAGTACCGAACGGGCGCCCTCCCGCGTTTCGGCCCCCATAACCGAGAGGTTGATTGGGCCATGGGTGGTGGAGGGTTGTCCCTACACAAATGAAAATGAAAATGAAAATATTTATTTTCACATAGGCCTAAATAACAGGCTCTTATGAAAAGTCAAGACTCTACCGCCAAGTTCGGAAAGCAGGTTTGCACCGAGAAGAACTGGCAAGAAACTCGGCACTTGCTCTTTTCAAAAATGTCATTGTTATAATACAAGATTTTTTATAAAGTATGAAAGATTATAACATATTTTTAAGATATCTCGTGAAGAGATGGAAGCATATTTTTATCATTCCAAGAATCTTTGTCGTTAAGAAATTCTTCAATGGTATAGTAACCATGATTAATTAAATGTTTTTTGACAGTGTCTTTAAACCTGTGCAAAGGTAAGTCCAAAACAGACTTCGGGATCATATTGTAGAAGCGTACACTCAACCCCACAAATGACCTCTGTACCTTACACAAATATATGTATATGGTGTGGCACTATAACCAACTTGTGTCCACCATTTCTAATTGGACGATTACTTATATCTATCCGCTGCATGTATTGTGTACACACACAGTGTACTCACGTTAGTGTGCTTGTCCGCGTGTCTGTTGAACGCGCTGACGTCACAGAACCCCTTGTAGCAGACAGTGCACTTGTACGGGGAGTTCTTGTAGTTGGACGTCTCTTGTCGCTTCTGTATCTCGGCCAGTTGTTCTTCGCGGGTCAGTTCTGCCACTTTGAACAGCTTTAACTCTTCTTTGAAACCTGGGGATGGAAGAAAGGAGATACAGACTATATATAGCAGAGATAAAAACTATACAGACGTTCAAATGTTTAGACGACCGAATGGCGTAGTGGTAGCGAACCTGCCGTCTGCGCCGGAGGTCGTGGGTTCGATTCCCACTACTGGTAAATGTTTATGTGACGAGCATGAATGTTTTCCAGTGTCTGGGTGTTTTTCAATATATTATATTCATGTATATTAGTATGAATGTATATTTATCAGTCATCTAGCCCCATAACACAAGGTATCGCTTACTTTGGAGCTAGATTGCGATGTGTAAAAATGTCCCATAAAAAAAAATGTATTTCAGGTCTTTCTCAAATCTAAATTAGCTCAGAAGAAACACATTTGAAAAAAAAAATTGTCAATTGAAACTTTACATTATACAATGGATTTTTATGTGTTTTTTTTATTTGTGTCGGCAGTAATAAGTTCAAAAACCGTTAAATTTTTTAAGATAACTGGTTTAGTGTTTTAATAATTAGCTCATTAGCTTAAACGTCGTTTTTCTGTGATATCTTCCCGCAATGTGTTTGTCGCACCCACCAATGTATTTGTAAGAGGATGACAAAAATTTCAAGAAGAAAACAATTAGAAGTTAGTTTCGATGACCTCCCTGGCGCAGTGGCGGCGCGCTCGGATTCGAGTGGGAGGTCGCGGGTTCGATTCCCGCCACGGGCCACTTAGAATTTTATAATTTCTAAATTGGCTCAGGTCTGGTCTGGTGGGAGGCTTTGGCTGTGGCTAGTTACCACCCTACCAGCAAAGACGCACCGCCAAGCGATTTAGCGTTCCGGTGCGATTCTTGTAGAAACCGTTGGGGTAAATTTACTTACCCCTACAAGTTAGTAAGATAACATCTTAGGCTGCATCATCACTTACCATCAGGTGAGATTGCAGTCAAGTACTAACTTGTATAGGAAAAAAAAATATATCGTCTTTATAGTTTTTAAATATAACCGTTTAGGGAGTCAATAAATTTTCTTACCTGGTTTTCTTCCCGGCCTGCCTTTAACTTCTGATTTCACACGTTTCTTCTTATCGCGCTTAACTTTACCATTCTTCACTTTGTCTTCTTTGCTAACTTTTATTTTATCAATTTTCTTACTTTTCACACTCTTTGCTATATTCGATAGTACCACATCATCGTCATCGTCATCATCCATGAAACTTACATCATTCTGATCATTTTCATCACCATTGGGAAAATCCACGCGCGTGAAAACATCATTATTAATAAAATCTTCTATATTGTCCCTGTCTATTTTTATTGTTTCCACCTTTTTATCATCCCCACCCTTTGGAATGTCTAGTATTGTGCATTCATTGTTAAATTCTTCATCTACTTCGCTATCAAAATCGTTGTTCACGGATTCTTCCTTGAAATCGTTCTCGTCTTCGATTTTGACTTCTGTCTTCTCCACGGGTACGATAACATTCTCTATTACAAGTTTGTTTTGTGCTTGGTTCCCTTCTTCTAAGTTGGTTAAATGTATGTCGCAGTGGTTTGGGTTAAATATCTTCTTTGTGATACTGGACGTCAGTTTGTTTTCTACTCTGTTTATAGTTGCTAAGTTTTGTACTGATACCTGAAAATCACTACTTAATTTAATTACTAGGTAATATCGTCTGCTTAAATTAAATTCTAGAGGCAATTTTGGTATTAAACTCCGCCAAAAAGGCTCGACCGATTGTTATGAAATTTTCTGTGTATTTTCGGTAGGCCTGAGAGTATGAAGTAAGATATTTTATTTAAATCCCTAGTGGCAAAACAACGGTTGCCGGGTCAGCTAGTCTAATATATAAAATTTTCGTGCCAATTTTTGTTACCAAACTCCTCTGAAACGACTCGACCGATTTTTAGTTTTATGATTTTTTTTTGTCTACGTTCGTTAGGTCTGAGAGAAAATCGTAAGCTATTTTTCATACCCCTCCTACATGGCAAATCAACGTTTGCCGGGTCAGCTAGTATTCATTTGTATGTAGTAGTCCCAATATTTGTTGCCAAACTCCTCCGAAAGGGCTCGATCAATTGTTATGAAATTTTCTGTGTAGGTATAGGTCTGAGAGTAGGTTGTAAGCTATTTTATATATCCCATACTAGCTGACCGGGCAAACTTCCGTTTTTTGCCGTTTAGGGACATAAAATATAAATAACAACCCGCTCCCGGACCCAGAGATCATACCCTGAAAATTTCATAAGGATTGTTCCAGCCGTTTCGGAGGAGTTTGGTTACAAAGAAAATCGAGAGAATTTTATATATTAGAAGATTGCAAAACAATGTTTGCCAAGTTTGCTAGTCATTAGAAAAACGTTTGTTAGGTTTCTACTTACCAATTGATGTCTCTCAACTAGCTGCACCAACAGCTGGTGCGCTCGCAAGCTCTTTTCTATGAATCTGACGCAGTGTGTAAGTCTCACTGCGCATTCCGTGCACAGATGTAATGAAGCGTGTAACATGTTGCGCATCTGAAAGCATTGTAACAATCAATTATTGGATCCAATACCCTTTTCGGATGGTGCAACGGATGGAGGTAGGTGAAAGAGAATGGATTTTTGCTGTCACAAATATAACGGGCTAGGTGAAAAAAAATGGATCTTTGCCATCACAAAGTAAAGGGGCTAAAGGAAAGGAAATGTATCTTTGCTGTCGCTATCAGAAATATGAATGAAAGTACAGATTACTTTCTGTGTTTATTACAAACAGAGTTTTTGCCCATTATTTCATTTTATTCACAGTTCTAGACAGCAACTACTTACAGAAAGTCCAGTTATGTTGTGGTAAGCTTCTGTCAAATTATATTTGTCCAATGGATACAGCTTACTGGCGGTGTCAAGGCATGTCATGCAAAACTGGAATGATAAAAAAAAATTGGTTGTCTGTAAAGTCGGTTTACTGACGATAGTTGAAAGTGACAACTATCGCTTGCACTTCAAGCCTTACATGGAACGCCTCAGAGTGAGGTAACGCGAGCGAGGTACCGCCGGTAACGCCGGACGAGTTATGTTTTTTGTGCGTGCAGCCGGCTCTACCGATTTATAAGACGTTGTCACGTCAAAAATAGTTCACTTGCGTACAATCATGTCTGGTGGACAGAAATGATGAGGTCGAAGACAGAACGCGCTTGCATATAAAATGCCTATTCACTCTTCTCTTGAAAGCAGCCAGATTGAAAGGGATAACATTGGAAAGCAGTAACAAATGCACACACAGACACACAAATGGACACACATACAAACTTTCCCCTTTATTTGTGTGATAGAATAACAGTACCTTAGCTGCACAAGGCATCGCATCACTCCTGAGTATTCTAGTCCCGTACTGGAAACTATCAGTCCAAAAATGCTCCGAGCAAACCACCGCTCCTGGTACCAAGTGGCTCTCCTCCAGGCCAAGAGTCACCAGCCAGGAGTGTCTCAGCCATGGTGCACTCGGAAACCTGGATATAAAATCACTTTTTAAGCCAGAGAGACACTTCAGCGATATCTAAATCAAATAATAGCTTTTTTGTTGCCTTGAAATGAGAATAGTCAAAGAACTAATTCCAGGACACAGTCCTTTGATCAATATTCAAACAGTATATTTGATGACCGAATGGCGTAGCTTTAATTATGTATATTAGTATGTTCATTTATTTATCAGTTATCTAGTACTCATAACACAAGCTGTCGCTTACTTTGGGGCTAGATTGGGCTCAGGTTTCCTTTGGCTGGCTATTAGTTGGCAGTTCATTTTTTTTTTACAGATGGCTCATAATATATTAAACCTAGCACTGAAATGTTTTAGCGCGAATCTCAGTAATTTACGAGAAATAAATTTTTAAAAATTACGATTTTCTATATGAAATTTCATACAAAATTGATCAATGACCATAAACTACAGACTGTATTGACGTATAATTGTCAAAAAACGTTTCGTTTTTCGTATTGCATTCTATGTTAAGTGTTTAAGTTCTTAAAAAAGTTAATAATTTTTTAATATTTTTTGGAAATACATTACGTAAATATACGAAATATAATATTTCGTTTATTGTACCTTTTTAAAATCAGTAATTCAACTATTTTAATTATTTTTAACATCATTGAAATTCTTTCTTTTTTTAAAAAAGCTTGAAATAGTCACAGGACCTGCATGGACACAAAATTGAACTGGATTGATTTAGGTCGAATTAGTCACAGAACCGAACTGCGCTACCCCGACACCAAGCAGTCTCGTTTGTCCTACCCCTAGAGTGTTTTTTTTAAGCCGGAGGCGCGGAGGGAGTGCAGCCCCCGCCCGCTGTAGCAAAGCGCAGGCACCCGGGCGAGCCGGAGCGGCCGAGGCTGGTCGCCGAAGGCGACCAGCATGCCGAGGCTGCGGAGGTGAGCGTGGGTGCCTGTGCTTTGCTACGCAAGGGCGAAGGGGCTGCACTTCCCGCAGCGCCGGAGACGTAACAGATCTGAATTGGTCCCTATTTTAGAGCTGTCATACATCTGATTTGGACACAAAGGTTGTAAGTAAGTATACTTAATTAGAAATCTGTAAAAAATAACTTAAAATTTCCCTTAGGGGGGGATGGGAAGTTGGCCCCGTCTTCCCCTTTACCCTCCCGCGTCCCTTCACCCAGCCCCCACCCCCCTCCGCTGTGTATAGTAGTCATTATTACCTCAAACTAACCTCAAAATTTCAAAACTTTAAAAATTAATTTCTCGAAAACTATTGAGTTTCGCACTTTTTCACTTGGAGGGGGGATTCACCCCTTCCTCCCCCCCCCCCCTCCCCCACCCCCCGCCCCACCCCTCCCCCTGTAACCAGCCAAAGGAAACCTGTACCCTAGATTGCGATAATGTCCTGATATATATTTAGAAAAAAAATATATATCACAGCCGTTCGCTGTGCAAAGCCTGCATGGAGGGAGAAACATTCAACTGCAAGGGCTCCGACCAACTGAAAATAGCAAACAAAACATAAAACCTTACCCATGAAAAGTAACATCCGAAGATTTTGTACTTGTGTTTGAGAAATGATTTTCTCTCGAATTCTCACACAAAGGCACGCAGCACGACATAGTGAAGCACTAAAAGTTTCCTTCGAAACGCTGATTAGGTAAAACGGTGCCCACATTTCATTCATCGTATCTCTCATTGTCTCTCATAGTATTACTCTCTATGCTCTACATTTATGAGTATTTTAGAAGTGTCCGAAACAGCGAACAGTTAAAAATATCACTGATTCTGATCCAGCATTCAGCATTTTAATTTTTCATACGTTCTCAAAAATAATAAACAGATTACAGAATTACAGACCTATGAAAAAATTCAACATTTTTATTTATTTTTTTACTGAGCAGGCGTAGAGCAGGGACACCCCTAAATTCAATAATACTCTATGGCAGGGATCATCACAGAGACAAAGAGTACCTAAATAATCCACTACGCACCAACTACGCACAGAGACACAAACTGACACAAACTTATTGGTCTGAGTGTTGTTGACTCAGACTGTGGTCAATCTGTGATGATTTCAGATTTGTGAAGTGGCCCGTAGGAGTCTATGGTGGCCCGCGCAAAGTTTAGTTCGTGTTTCGTGTAATTTTGTTTTAAAATGTAAACATTTCTTACTAAACAAAGTGTAGAATGTAATTAATTAAACAATGGTGTCGTGTTGTGTAAGCGGTTGTGATACGACCCGAAGGAACAATCCAGATAATTGCACATTTCACAGGTAAGTAAATCAGGCGGTCATCTCAAAGAAGCAAAGTTAACGCTTAAATTTCTGATATTTTCGTATTTTAAGTAAACAATGTAATTGTTGCATGTTACAATCTTGTTATAGTACCTACCTACCTGTATTTGCATGAACTATTTCAAAATAGTTTTCACTTTTCTTTCCGCTAGGGTTAAACTTAAATTATCGATACTTATCGATAATTTGAGACCGACACATATCGATAGAAATTAGAATTTATATTTAATTGATTTATCGACACATCGATTATATTTACATTTTTCTGTGAATACTTAATAGCATATTTAATTTGAAATTACAATTTGTTTTTCGTTTAATCTGTAAGTATATTACCGGAGAGATAACTTTAATTTGAATGGAAGCAGGCGTTATTTTGCGGAAATCCATAATTAGCAGGACAGATTAATTTGTTTTGCTGTAATCCGCTACTTGAAAAGATTCTGTATGGTACAATATGCAGGAACACTGCCCACATGAAACACCACACACAATTTTCCAACACTTTCTTCGACGCACGTTTCGTCCCGAACCGGGACATCCTCAGGAGATGTTGACTTCACAATGCGAAATCTCTACGATTTCGCATTGTGAAGTCAACATCTCCTGAGGATGTCCCGGTTCGGGACGAAACGTGCGTCGAAGAAAGTGTTGGAAAATTGTGTGTGGTGTTTCATGTGGGCAGTGTTCCTGCATATTGTACCATACAGAATCTTTTCAAGTAGCGGATTACAGCAAAACAAATTAATCTGTCCTGCTAACTTTAATTTGCCATTTTGTCCAACAGATTCCCTCTGGATAAAATAAGTAAAAGGCAATGGTTAAAATTAATCGGTCGGCCTGGTTGGATTCCAAAGAAGTACTCCACTGTTTGCAGTAAACATTTTCCCGACAGCCATAAAAGAAAACGCTCGGTCCATACAATTTTGCTGCCTGGGGCCACCCCTACTTTATTCTTACCAGTAAGTATATTGTTGTTTGTTGTTCTTTAACAGCATAGAGGTGATAGAGGCCGCCAGAGACTTCAAAAATGAGGCAATATATTTTTTGCTCGAGTTAGCACACCCGAGGCAATCACAACACTATTTTACATGCACACTAGCTGGTTTTTAGAAAATTGTTTTTTTTTTTTACTCTATACAAGTTAGTACTTGACTGCGATCTCACCTGATAGTAAGTGATGATGCAGCCTAAGATGTTATCGTAACTTGTAAAGGTAAGTAAATTTAACCCAACGGTTTCTACAAGCATCGCACCGGAATGCGAAATCGTTTGGCAATGCGTCTTTGTTTGTAGGTTGGTAACTAGCCACGGCCGAAGCAAGGGAGGTCGTCAAATTATAGGCGATTTAAGGGCACCAACAGTTTTATTGTAAAATACACATGCAAATTACAAATTAAATGCAATTACAATTACAAGTGTGGTAGCCACAACATGCTTAAATTATGTATCACAATCATAGATAGTTACAGTGGTTGACTGACATAAAATAAATTGATTTTAAACAAAAGCTGTACTAGCACTACTACATATTATAATATGGAGATAAACTACACACCAAACTAAAACAAAAAACACTAGTACAAGATTAAAAAAAAATTAAAACCCACGAATTTTGTAAACTTGTAATTGATAAAGGATTAAATAATTTTTGAAACCCCCTTACTGTGTGACTCTGTAACTGAGGCTAATTAAGCTCATATTATCAAATTGCAACAGTGTCCTTATGTTATCGAAGCTGCGGCCTGTGACTGGCAAATCGATGTTTAAAAAAATATTTGTTTATTTTATCTGTTACTTGCGCACTCAACAATTTTTATTTTAATTGCCATTAAGACCATTCATGCGTTGAAATTATGCTTGAGTCAAAATTGACAATTTTCGACGGAACATAAGAGTGTCATGTGTTCAATTATTGATTAGATAATTGCTATCATATTATTTGGCATTTCATAATCTAGTTTTTGTCTCAAAAATATTTGAAAATATGTGTATAACTTTCTCATTAGAAAGTTTAAGATAAAGGCTAATTACTCACTTAGCGGTGGAAACTCTATTTTGATGCAAGATATTTGCCATGTTTCATAACACAAACTTATAACAATGACATATTTAGAAAATTAATAACATTTACTAAAAAATGTCTCAAAAAAAACACGATTTTCCTATATTTTCATTCAAAAACCATAAACCGAAAAGTGTCATTTTTAGCATTTTTCGATAAATTAAACGTATTATTTTAGGATAAAATCCAAGATATTTTGTTATTTCTGAATTATAGTTATTTAATCAATTAATATTCAATGTCACTGGTTGTTTACTATTTTAATAAGTTGTATATTTATTTTACTATAATTTTTTTTGTAATACCATTTTCCGCGCAAAATTGCGTCATTGGGAACGGAATTCCTTTTTTGTATGGAGCGACACGCGATTCATACCGTGCCGCATAAACGCTCTTAAATAGTCATAAGTAATAGTTTAATTAAGACTTTAAATAGATCTAATAACAAAACATTAAATTTTTTTACAGATATTGATATGTTCTTTAATATTGTAGTAAATTATTTTGCTCTACCCTCAACAGTTTCCGCAGCGCACGCCGTGAAAGCAATAGCTATAATAGCTTAGCGTAGCGTAGCGTACGATTCACGAAAGATGACCACAAATGGCGGGTCTTTTCTTCATGTACACTCATGAAGAAAAGACTTAAGCCGAAATAATTACCATATATTAGTTAAATAAGACCATATATATTGGTTACAATAAATAAGACCATAATATTAGTTAGATAAGTCCAAAGAGACCTAAAATAGGCCCGCCATTTGTGGTCATCTTTCGTGAATCGTACTATACTTTGCCATTGCTTGCGCTGATCACTGATGGCATAAAATGTAAAATGATGCTTGAAACCATAGACCATAGAAGTTTGTGCTAGAAACTAAATAAAATTTGAATTTCGCGAGCAACTATCGCTGATCCCTTAAGACTTAGTTCCGTGCAATAATAAACTGTATTTAATTAACATACAGTTCAATTTTGAATACAATTTTACTATACGGAACAACGAGCCGAGCGAGAGGTCTTGAATTTGATAAAGAACGTGGAATGCGTTGAGGCGTTAAGGCGTTAAGCCTGTCACAAACAGACGCGGCCTGCGGTGGCGGCTGCGGTAGCGGCTTGTTGTGTAGTATCGAAGTCTATAGAACTATTTATATCTACGCGGCCTGGGACGTTAAAGAAGGCGCGGCCCGCGGTAGGCCGCCACCGCAGGCCGCGTCTGTTTGTGACAGGGAGGACAGGCTTTATGCGACCAAAAAAGTACTCTGTGTTATGTGACATATGTGCGACATTACCATAGATATTTACGATCTATGGACATTACTCAACTCGTTGAGTTTTACGTAAATGACCCAGACTGAATTCTGAATCAGTATGGCCGTTTGTGGCAGATTTCTGCTATTTCGGCAGATTTGGCTCTTAAATTTTAACTCTGGGAGAATAAGCTGACAATTTAAAAAAGTGGCAAAATATAGTAGATTTCAAGGAAATCGTTATATTGTGTGAAAAAAAATGAAATCGTGATTTTTCGTCTATTTACTTATGTTTGCTTGACTTAGTCGGTAATTTTACATAACAAGCAACTTTTGTCTTGTGTCGATGAAACGGCGATTTTCCGACGTCTAAACCACTAGGCTATCACTGCTTGTATAGTAGGGACAACCCTCTACCACCCATGGCCCAATCAACCTCGCGGTTATGGGGGCCGAAACGCGGGAGGGCGCCCGTTCGGTACTTGCTCTTGGCGTGTTCCCGGGGCGCCTTCTTGACTCCCTACAAGTTGTTTCCTCTCGCTCCTTGTCCCTATGAACTCACTCTCCCCATTCTGGGGCAGGACGATACAAAATACGGACTCGCCGCGCCGTCGCTGTCCACAGCATAAATCCTCTGTGTCACTCCAAGCCGCTTCGCCTCTTATGCCACGCGTGCGCGAACTCCCGTAGCTTTCCGAAGTTGGCCGCCGAACCCACGAGATCCTGATAATAAACTTGCTTTTATAGTATTAACTGTACGAGTACAGTACTTTTACAGTAATTCAGCAATCGAGCTGGTAGATTTTGGCAGATGTTTTTGCCAGTGTCGGGCAGTTTCGCCCATATGTGCCCATGTCATAAATCCAAAATATCCGCCATTTTGTGTAGAATCAGCACACACAAGATGGCGTTTATTTTTGATGCATTCTTGCAATATGGGTAAAATGAAATAGTTTGCTTAGAAGAATATAGATTAATTGCCGTATAAAAGCTTTCGTTCGTTCGTTCGTTTCAGCCGACGGACGTCCACTGCTGGACAAAGGCCTCCTGCAATGCTTTCTAGCCCACACGGTCCTGCGCCATTTGTATCCAGCGCCTTCCCGCGACTCTTTTAATGTCGTCAGACCATCTGGTCGGAGGTCTGCCAACACTGCGCTTTCCCGTGCGGGGTCGCCATTCCAGCACTTTGGGTCCCCAACGTCCGTCGGTTCTACGAGCTATGTGCCCCGCGCGATACGTTGAGCTATGTCAGTAACTCTGGTTCGTCTACGGATCTCCTCATTCCTGATTTGATCACGCAGAGAAACTCCGACCATAGCTCTCTCCATCGCTCGCTGAGTGACTCTGAGCCTTCTTATGAGGCCCATAGTAAAAGATAAAAGCTTTAATGATTACTTTTTCATAAGATTCTGTTGTTTTAGCACTCTCCCAAGACAAAAAGCAAAGCTGTTTCAAAACGTAAAGAGAAAACGCCATCGACAGACGAAGAAGTTTCCATTTTAAGTAAAACTCTTTGGGTAAGCATACAAAATATTTAACTGTTTTTGCACAGATCTAGGAAACAACATGGACTGGCCCCGTCTACAAAATTAGCGTGAATATTTTTAACCAGTCAAGTGGTAGGTATATAAGTTCGATTTATATCAGGGAGACAGAATCAAAGCCGGGAGCCGCAGCTGATACTGCTGAATCAGGTAAGCGTCGCAAATATGCCTCTCTATTAGAGTGTTACATATTTGTCCCGTTTGCCGTGGAGACCCTGGGGCCATGGAGTCATAGAGCCAAAAAATTCATTCGAGAGCTTTTCCCGCGTTTAATAACCTCAACTGGTGACAGAAGGGCTGGATCATTTTTTGCGCAACGTATCAGCCTAGCTGTTCAACGCGGAAATGCAGCCAGTATTCTTGCCACCATTCTTGCCAATATTTTTTAACCAGTCAAGTGGTATATAAGATGGCGTCCTCTAGGGTAGTAACTCAGTATGTAAACATTTGACAAAAATCCTGGCTCTATCAATCAATGAATGGGGCACCTCCATAGTTTTGTTATCTCTGTGAGTTTTTAGGGATAGGCAGGAGACAATTTTTTTTATTCACTGCTATTTCACCTGATGGTAAGTGATGATGCATTCGTAGATGTTACCGTAAGTACTAACTTGGTAAGTAACTCTCCCGCAACTATTTATACGCTACATCGCTTGGCGGTGCGTCTTTGCGTGTAGGGTGGTAACTAGCCACGGCCGGAACCTCCCACTAGCCCCCCTATTCCGTATCTCAGTAAAGATCACTCAGTGGCCTTCAATGACGTTTATTTTTTATCCATTGAAGGTTTTCCACAAAATATTATTTTCGTTCCACTTAATAAAACAGCAATATACAGCGATTCGATGGTCAACGTGGATAAGAAAAACGTATTTATCAGTATCGTAATCGTTTACGAATTCTGCCCCCCGATTCGCTGGCGTAAATCAGGGAACCAATCAGCGGGCAGAAGTCTTAAACGATTACGATAACGATGAATACGTTTTTATTACGCAATCTAGGGGCTGGCCTGAGGGCTATTCACGTAACAGATGATATTGAAACCAAAACATTTTTTGGAAACACTGATAAATTAATTTCACGACGTTTGACATAGAGCTTAAGTATTTTGAATGTAGTTCAAAACGCAACAAAGCATAGATTGCGTACAATATAATATGTTTGTTTGAATAGTTTATGCATTTCATTTTGTTTTTTTCAGCCATCTGACAAGTTCAAACCAAAACAGAAATTACGTTTGGTAAGTATTCAAAATAATATATTTTTGACTTTCGGACGCCCGCGGGTACCATGGTTTGATTTTTTCGGAAGTAACAAACAAACACACACACGCGCACACGCACACAAACCCACACACCCACGCCCACACACATGCACACGCGCACACACACACACATATGCACACGCGCACACACACACACACACACACACACACACACACACACACACACACACACACACACACACACACACACGAGAAGGTTTCAGTAATCGAGGACTTCAAAAAAGCAGAAAGTTTTCAGTTTGATCCCTGTTGTATTTAAGTTTGTCCGCGAATATCCCGAGTTTTGTAAAACCTATTTTGATGATTCTTTTATATTCTTCTTCAGGCGGAATCGGAGGATGACGTCATCAAGTGCTGCGTGCCATTTTGCGAGGAGGCCAATGGATTCCAATCGGAAACTCAAAACTTCACTTTCGTCGAGTAAGTATTTTTTATCCTGACTACCAAATTGAGGTTTATTCGCCCCTTGAATAAGCCTCAGCCCTGCGCCTGATCTCTCTCTAATGGTGTTGAAATGAAAAAAAAGTTTATCTTTTTTGTAATCGGTCATCAACATAGCAGGGTTTCTTGGTTCTTCAAGTTGTAAATTCCAGAATGGATAACTAAGGAAGGCGTCAATATTCCAGGATCCCAACCGCAAAGCGACTCAGGAAATCCTGGCTGGATGCCATCGGTTTAGACGAGGAGGAACTGCCCCGACGCGCCGTGGTCTGCAGCCAGCACTTCCACAAAGAAGACTTCACCGTCACCGAGCGCGGCACGCTGTCTCTCAAGAAGTGCGTGCCTTCTGCGGCGCCGGTGCAGGTGAGGACTGCTCCGTGCTCCTCGTATCAGCTGCAGGCACAGAGCAGGAGGAACTGCCCCGACGCGCCGTGGTCTGCAGCCAGCACTTCCACAAAGAAGACTTCACCGTCACCGAGCGCGGCACGCTGTCTCTCAAGAAGTGCGTGCCTTCTGCGGCGCCGGTGCAGGTGAGGACTGCTCCGTGCTCCTCGTATCAGCTGCAGGCACAGAGCAGGAGGAACTGCCCCGACGCGCCGTGGTCTGCAGCCAGCACTTCCACAAAGAAGACTTCACCGTCACCGAGCGCGGCACGCTGTCTCTCAAGAAGTGCGTGCCTTCTGCGGCGCCGGTGCAGGTGAGGACTGCTCCGTGCTCCTCGTATCAGCTGCAGGCACAGAGCAGGAGGAACTGCCCCGACGCGCCGTGGTCTGCAGCCAGCACTTCCACAAAGAAGACTTCACCGTCACCGAGCGCGGCACGCTGTCTCTCAAGAAGTGCGTGCCTTCTGCGGCGCCGGTGCAGGTGAGGACTGCTCCGTGCTCCTCGTATCAGCTGCAGGCACAGAGCAGGAGGAACTGCCCCGACGCGCCGTGGTCTGCAGCCAGCACTTCCACAAAGAAGACTTCACCGTCACCGAGCGCGGCACGCTGTCTCTCAAGAAGTGCGTGCCTTCTGCGGCGCCGGTGCAGGTGAGGACTGCTCCGTGCTCCTCGTATCAGCTGCAGGCACAGAGCAGGAGGAACTGCCCCGACGCGCCGTGGTCTGCAGCCAGCACTTCCACAAAGAAGACTTCACCGTCACCGAGCGCGGCACGCTGTCTCTCAAGAAGTGCGTGCCTTCTGCGGCGCCGGTGCAGGTGAGGACTGCTCCGTGCTCCTCGTATCAGCTGCAGGCACAGAGCAGGAGGAACTGCCCCGACGCGCCGTGGTCTGCAGCCGGCACTTCCGCAAGAAGTGCCGCAAGATACATTTCGTATGGCAAAATGTTATATGGCTAAAGGTGCCGTTCTCTTGCAATAGAGAAAAGCAATGTTAAGGAATTTGTTTCACGTATTTATTTTTTTCGGTGCAAAAGCAAAACTTCCTCACCATTCTGAATTGATAAGTGTAAAATCCTGAAACATGAAAAGTCCCCGTTAATGATGTTGGTGTATTTTTCCAGTTCTGCCTGGTCTGTCTGGACACTACCAGCAAGCTTCATCCCATGAGCGAACAGTTAAAAAAAGCTTACGGACACTTGACCGGACTGTCTGTGAGTATATCTATTATTGTTGTCCTTAAAGTGTCATAGAAGATATAGTCATGTGAATATTTATACGTAAACCTTTTTCATTCAAATTATTAATTTGACTTTGTCGATGCCCGCGGGTACCAGGAGTTCAGCCTGATGCGAGAGATGAACATCGAGCCGCGCGCGTGCTGGGAGTGCTCGCGCAGGCTGCTCAACGCGGAGCTGCTGAGGGACAAGAGCCTGAGGGCGCACAAGCTGCTGCTGACGCTACTGGAGATGCATAAGAAGGTGAGTTCAGCCTGATGCGAGAGATGAACATCGAGCCGCGCGCGTGCTGGGAGTGCTCGCGCAGGCTGCTCAACGCGGAGCTGCTGAGGGACAAGAGCCTGAGGGCGCACAAGCTGCTGCTGACGCTCCTGGAGATGCATAAGAAGGTGAGTTCAGCCTGATGCGAGAGATGAACATCGAGCCGCGCGCGTGCTGGGAGTGCTCGCGCAGGCTGCTCAACGCGGAGCTGCTGAGGGACAAGAGCCTGAGGGCGCACAAGCTGCTGCTGACGCTCCTGGAGATGCATAAGAAGGTGAGTTCAGCCTGATGCGAGAGATGAACATCGAGCCGCGCGCGTGCTGGGAGTGCTCGCGCAGGCTGCTCAACGCGGAGCTGCTGAGGGACAAGAGCCTGAGGGCGCACAAGCTGCTGCTGACGCTCCTGGAGATGCATAAGAAGGTGAGTTCAGCCTGATGCGAGAGATGAACATCGAGCCGCGCGCGTGCTGGGAGTGCTCGCGCAGGCTGCTCAACGCGGAGCTGCTGAGAGACAAGAGCCTGAGGGCGCACAAGCTGCTGCTGACGCTACTGGAGATGCATAAGAAGGTGAGTTCAGCCTGATGCGAGAGATGAACATCGAGCCGCGCGCGTGCTGGGAGTGCTCGCGCAGGCTGCTCAACGCGGAGCTGCTGAGGGACAAGAGCCTGAGGGCGCACAAGCTGCTGCTGACGCTCCTGGAGATGCATAAGAAGGTGAGTTCAGCCTGATGCGAGAGATGAACATCGAGCCGCGCGCGTGCTGGGAGTGCTCGCGCAGGCTGCTCAACGCGGAGCTGCTGAGGGACAAGAGCCTGAGGGCGCACAAGCTGCTGCTGACGCTCCTGGAGATGCATAAGAAGGTGAGTTCAGCCTGATGCGAGAGATGAACATCGAGCCGCGCGCGTGCTGGGAGTGCTCGCGCAGGCTGCTCAACGCGGAGCTGCTGAGGGACAAGAGCCTGAGGGCGCACAAGCTGCTGCTGACGCTCCTGGAGATGCATAAGAAGGTGAGTTCAGCCTGATGCGAGAGATGAACATCGAGCCGCGCGCGTGCTGGGAGTGCTCGCGCAGGCTGCTCAACGCGGAGCTGCTGAGGGACAAGAGCCTGAGGGCGCACAAGCTGCTGCTGACGCTCCTGGAGATGCATAAGAAGGTGAGTTCAGCCTGATGCGAGAGATGAACATCGAGCCGCGCGCGTGCTGGGAGTGCTCGCGCAGGCTGCTCAACGCGGAGCTGCTGAGAGACAAGAGCCTGAGGGCGCACAAGCTGCTGCTGACGCTACTGGAGATGCATAAGAAGGTGAGTTCAGCCTGATGCGAGAGATGAACATCGAGCCGCGCGCGTGCTGGGAGTGCTCGCGCAGGCTGCTCAACGCGGAGCTGCTGAGAGACAAGAGCCTGAGGGCGCACAAGCTGCTGCTGACGCTACTGGAGATGCATAAGAAGGTGAGTTCAGCCTGATGCGAGAGATGAACATCGAGCCGCGCGCGTGCTGGGAGTGCTCGCGCAGGCTGCTCAACGCGGAGCTGCTGAGAGACAAGAGCCTGAGGGCGCACAAGCTGCTGCTGACGCTACTGGAGATGCATAAGAAGGTGAGTTCAGCCTGATGCGAGAGATGAACATCGAGCCGCGCGCGTGCTGGGAGTGCTCGCGCAGGCTGCTCAACGCGGAGCTGCTGAGGGACAAGAGCCTGAGGGCGCACAAGCTGCTGCTGACGCTCCTGGAGATGCATAAGAAGGTGAGTTCAGCCTGATGCGAGAGATGAACATCGAGCCGCGCGCGTGCTGGGAGTGCTCGCGCAGGCTGCTCAACGCGGAGCTGCTGAGGGACAAGAGCCTGAGGGCGCACAAGCTGCTGCTGACGCTACTGGAGATGCATAAGAAGGTGAGTTCAGCCTGATGCGAGAGATGAACATCGAGCCGCGCGCGTGCTGGGAGTGCTCGCGCAGGCTGCTCAACGCGGAGCTGCTGAGGGACAAGAGCCTGAGGGCGCACAAGCTGCTGCTGACGCTCCTGGAGATGCATAAGAAGGTGAGTTCAGCCTGATGCGAGAGATGAACATCGAGCCGCGCGCGTGCTGGGAGTGCTCGCGCAGGCTGCTCAACGCGGAGCTGCTGAGAGACAAGAGCCTGAGGGCGCACAAGCTGCTGCTGACGCTACTGGAGATGCATAAGAAGGTGAGTTCAGCCTGATGCGAGAGATGAACATCGAGCCGCGCGCGTGCTGTTTTCCCAACATTTTTCATTGATACTCCGCTCCTATTGGCCATAGCGTGATGTTATATAGCCTATAGCCTTCCTCCATAAATGGACTATCCAATACAAAAAGAATTTTCCAATTCGGACCTGTACTTCCTAAGATTAGAACGTTCAAACAAACAATACATACAAGTGTAGATGAACTGCAATTTGTTTTTCAGATAACGCTGAAAAATATAAGGAAAGTTCAAAGAGATAACTGTCGTTTGACGTCCAATTTAGTAAAACATACTGTAGCACCGGATCGCTACGATCTATGTGTAAAAGATGGCATTGAAGTAGAAATAGATAGATGCGACACCAAACAAGATATACATAAACATGTAGACTATATACTTAGTGATTATGTTCAAAATATAAAAGAAGAAAAAGATATTATACACGCAGAAGCTATAGCTTATAATAAAGGTAATGATGTAACAGATTCTGAAATTAAAGATATAGAACTTGAAAATAGTGATCCATTGGATGTCAAATCTGAAGATGAAACATTCTGTCCTAGTGATGATGAAGCTGAGTATTTAGATGAAAACGAGATGATGAGTGATGATAAAGATGATATTGATAGTCCAGGGAATGATGCACCAAATGATACAGATGAAGTTAACCATTTCGAGAACTACGTGAAATTTGTAAACGAAAACATCAGAAGTGAAGGAAGATTTGATGATACATATGCAAAGAATGAAGATTTAATTAAAGGAAAATTAAAAAATAACAGGGGCGGTAAAAATAAAGTTAGCTTGAGTAATCTTATACTTGTTAAGAGTCATAAACTTATGAATGAAGAGAAGACAAATGATAAATTAAGTGAAGAACTTATCAAAAGCGATAAAAATGATAAGAACGTCAGTAAAGTGATTCTTGTAAGAGAAACGATTCAGCCTATACTTATTGAAAATATTATAACAACTAAAAATACGACTAAAATCGATAAATCATCTGAGAACCGTGTGAAATCTACAAATAAAAATGTTAAAAACATTCCAAAGACATCTGTTGCGAAAATAACGGAATTAAATCAAAGTAATGAACACATTCCAAAGACAACTCGGCATGGAATGGAACTGAAACAAAGTAATAGAAACATTCCAAACACATCTTCGAATATAATGGAATCAAGTCAAAATAATACGAAAATTTTAAAGACATTTTCTACAAACAAAACGGAGTTAAAACACTACAGTGTTAAAGGAATGAGAGTTATTAAAATATCTGGGACAACCAATTCAAGAAGACAAGCAACTAGGACTATGGGTGAGTAACATCTAGCTGACCCGGCAAACGTTGTTTTGCCATATAATTTTTTTCTCTCGAACGGTATAAATAGTATCCTATGTCCGTCTCCTGGCTCTAAGCTACCTCCTCACCAATTTTCAGCCATATCGGTAAAGCTGTTCTTGAGTTATTAATAGTGTAACTAACACGAATTTCTTTTATATATAGAATAATTACTGGCTGACCCGGCAAACGTTGTTTTGCCATTAGGGATCTAAATAAAAAATTAAGCTTACGACTTATCTTAGACCGACACAGAAAATTTCATAACAATCAGTCAAGCAGTTTCAGAGGAGTTTTGATAAAAAGTAAGAAGTGGAGAATTATTTTATGTTAGAGCGTTTTTAGATATTATTATTATTGACACATCATTATAGAAATTAAAATATGTAGATTTTAGAACAAGTTTTGTTAGAAGTTTCTTCAGCGAATTTAGATTAAAAACCTAATCAATACATGACTTTTTTAGATTTTATTTTGAAAGCAATTGCTTTTATAGTTTTAAACTGCAGTACGTAAACCTTTTTCGTAAAAGCAAACAGTAGCGCCATCTGTCTAGTGTGGCCTTACCGTTGGTGGCAAAACAAGTCTTTTTGGCACCGATAAACTGTCCGCCCAGTCCTAGGTATATCTGGCTAGGCTATTGTGGATGCAATTTCTTCTTCCATTCCAGATCCGAAAAGCCAAAACGATTTGATGACGCAAATAACAGGTTCTGCCTCAGAGCAAGAGTTATCTGAAATAGATAAACGCATGGAGTTGTCTATTGCCCGCCGTCACCAAAACACAAGCATGTTTCAAATAACAAAATTGACTAGAGAGGAACAGATAGAAAAGCTTCAGAAACGAAAGGAAACGACCGTGTTTAAAAACAGCTTGTTTAAATGCGAGCTTTGTTATAAGGGATTCATTAATAGTCAAGCGTACGCTGAACATATGGAGGTACATACCGAGGTGAGAAATAGAGTGTTGAACATATGAAAGGCTTACTGCGAAAACCAGTTTTTTAACCCGACTGCAGAAAGCGTTGTTTTTCGCATAAGCATATTTATAGAAATAAGCATATTTACTTTTCCATACATTATAGCTCGTAGGACCGATAGACGTTGGGGACGCAAGGTGCTGGAATGGCGGCCACGCACCAGGAAGCGCAGTGTCGGTCGACCCCCCACCAGGTGGACGGATGACATAAAGAAGGTCGCGGCAGGCCAGTCTCACTTATCACGTGACCGTCCCGGCTACAAGTAGGGGTTAGGACGCCAATATTTCAGATGGTTGCCGCTCGCGGGCCGAGTTGCACGCGTTAGTTCTGTACGGTCTATTTTACGCGCCGTCTGACTACGGCAGCCCTAGTACGTCGTAAGAGATAAAGTTAGGCGATAGAAAGAGACCACAACATTGCGTTTGTTGCGTGTCGATTTTGAGGGCGGGGCCAGGCGCTATTGCGAACTGAATTGCACTTTTTGTGTCAGCGCTAGAGTCGCTATTTCTTTAAATCATCGTGCGGAGTGGACCTTCTGTACTTGTACTATTTAGTGGTCTGTGGTCGCGGGGAGTTGCTGGCTGTAGGCGGCGCAAGATCGTGGTGTTTGGCGGTCATTTCAGGAGGCCTATGTCCAGCAGTGGACGTCCATCGGCTGAAACGACGACGACGACGACATTATGGAAAAATTAATACGCTTTTAAAGCTATTGCATAACTACTATCGCGGGCCTTGACCGTAGAGACCGAATCCAGAAATTCCGTAACGAAAATAACCTAACACTTTTTAGTTTTGCCATCTATCGATGAATAGCAGAACTTTTAATGACTTTTTGAAATATCACGCTTGTCTTTTTAGTTCAGCAACTCGTCTCTAGGTGGCATAATTATAATTATACAACCAATGCCACCTAGAGACTATTTACTGAACTAAAGAGACAAGCGTGATATTTCAAAGTCATTAAAATTTCTGCTATTCATCGATAGATGGCAATAATAATTGCATAAGTTGATAAAAACAGCTATGCAATAACTTTACCGCGGTAGTCTCCGTGTGCCACACGTCTTATTTCTATTTAATATTTTTATAGGATGATTTGTTATCAAGTACACTTGCGTACCTTTCAATATTATGTCATATTTTCGTTATACGTTATATAGGTCTACTATCGAAATGTATTATTTCAGAAATACGGCTCAGTCCAGTGCGAAATTTGCAAGGTGTACTTGAAAAGTCCGACTCATGTTGCATACCACATCACCTGGAACCACACCTACGAATATAAGTGCACCCGCTGTGACTACACTACTATGTACAGGTATAATACTTTATTTTATTTTTATTTTTTTACTACTACTACTGCTACTACTACTACTACTACTACTACTACTACTACTACTACTACTGCTACTACTACTTATTCTATTATCGTTGGTTCTTAGACATTGATATTTCTGAACGCATCCAAAATAAAAGTTTCTCAATTTCTTTTTCAAATCGTGATAAATGATAATGATAATATCTTGTTTTTATTCATTACTGTTTTGTAATAAGATGAGTGATGATTTAAGGTAGATTTAATTAAGTGAGTGAAGTTATTGCAGAGTACTACTAAAGACAACATCTAACATACTCGCAATGCCAATCCAAGTGCTCTTCTAGTAATTTTCCTCGCTCAGGATTCTATTCTTTAAACCCCTCGTTGCGCATTCTAGGGTTGAAGAATCCTTCACCGCTCAGCATTCGGTCCAAAAATCCATTTTGCGGCCTTGCATAACAAATAACTATTTCTTTATTTCAGTAAAAGCGCGCTGGCGCACCAGCGCTGGCACGAGGGCAAGAGGTACCAGTGTCAGTTTTGTGGAACAGTTTTTTCGTAAGTATCATAATCCTTTTAAATTTGAATTTTTAGTTGTTCACTATTCCCACGAGAACCGTAGATTTTTCCAGAATACAAAGAGATCATAGATTTTGCCGGGGTTAAAAGTAGCCTATAGGTGTATTAATCGAGGATACAATCTATCTCCGTTCCAAACTTCAGGCAAATCAGTTACCTAATTACGGCGTGATGGAGTATTTCTTCCGCATGAATAACACTTAAAAATAAACTTTACGTCTATTGGTTTACAGTGTAAAATTGATTGTATTTCAACACAGGAAATACAATCCTTCTTGACCACGTTGATATGACCATGACCATTGAGCATGTCAACATTCAATTTTAACCGTCGTAAAATTAATTCTTCAGTAGCTGGACAGATTAATTTGTTTTGCTATAATCCGCTACTTGAAAAGATTCTGTATGGTACAATATGCAGGAACACTGCCCACATGAAACACAATTTTCCAGTTTTTACGGCTACTATTCTGTATTCGGCCTATTCGGCCACTTTTTTGGTATTCGGTATTCGGCCAAATACCGAATACCAAGTCATGGACAAAAAAGATATCATAATACTCAAGATTTGTATTTATTACCAAATTACAATATTGTAATAAGTAAAATTAATCAGCGGTAAGTTGTGATGGATAAAAACAAGCTTTTCAGCATTTGATGGTAGCAAACGATTACGCTTTTCATCGTAAATGATGCCAGCTTCAGAAAACAACCTCTCACTGTACACGCTACTCCCGGGAGAAGAAAGATAAACTTCAGTAAATTTTGAAAGGTTTGGGTATTGCTTTTCATTTGCTGACCACCCCTTGTAAGGATCAGCTTTCTTATCATGTACTTAGTGCCGAATGTTTGGCGGCCGAATATTCGGCGCTTCGGGCGATAGCGTTGCAGAACATTCGGTATTCGGCTAAATCACTATTCGTGGCAACTCTAATTACTAATTGCTCACATTTCAGACACCCCGCGTCGTACCACGCTCACGTGCGGGTAAAGCACCCGTCGAACCACGCGTGCGCGCTGTGCGGCCTCTCCTTCAGCGGAGAGATGGGGCTGTTCCATCACCAGCTCAAGAAACATCGCTTTGAGAGCACCGAGGTTAGTACTACTTCCGAGAACCTTAAAATGTGGACCAGAACCTAAAGTTGTGAACGAGAACCTTAAAATGTGGACCAGAACCTAAAGTTGTGAACGAGAACCTTAATTTGTGGTCGAGAACCTAAATTTGTGTAAGAGAACCTTAATTTGTGGTCGAGAACCTAAAGTTGTGGATGAGAACCTAAAGTTCTAGACGAGGACCATATGGTACCACAGTCACGTACGTATAAAACACCCCTCGAACCACGCGTGCGCGCTGTGCGGGCTCTCCTTCAGCGGAGAGATGGGGCTGTTCCATCACCAGCTCAAGAAACATCGCTTTGAGAGCACCGAGGTTAGTACTACTTCCGAGAACCTTCAATTGTGGACGAGAACCTAAAGTTGTGAACGAGAACCTAAAGTTGTGGATGAAAACCTATAGTTGTGGACGATAACCTAAATTTGTGGACGAGAACCTAAATTTGTGTAAAAGAACCTGAAGTCGTGAACGAGAACCTTAATTTGTGGTCGAGAACCTAACGTTCTGGATGAGAACGTAAAGTTCTAGACGAGGACCATGTGGAACCACAGTCACGTTTGTATAAAACACCCGTCAAACCACGCGTGCGCGCTGTGCGGCCTCTCCTTCAGCGGAGAGATGGTTCTGTTCCATCACCAGCTCAAGAAACATCGCTTTGAGAGCACCGAGGTTAGTAATACTTCCGAGAACCTTAAAGTGTAGACGAGAACCTAAAGTTGTGAACGAGAACCTTAATTTGTGGTCGAGAACCTTAATTTGTGGTCGAAAACCTAAGTTTGTGTAAGAGAACCTGAAGTCGTGAAAGAGAACCTTAATTTGTGGTCGAGAACCTAAAGTTGTGGAGAACCTAAAGTTGTGGATGAGAACCTTAATTTGTGGTCGAGAACCTAAAGTGTAAGAGAACCTGAAGTCGTGAACGAGAACCTTAATTTGTGGTCGAGAACCTAAAATTGTGGATGAGAACCTAAAGTTGTGAACGAGAACCTTAATTTGTGGTCTAGAACCTAAAATTGTGGACGGAAACCTAAAGTTGTGAACGAGAACTCTAAAGTCGTGGACGAATACACTAAAAGTCGTGGACGAGAATCTAAAGTAATGACAAAATGACGATGTAATGACAAAGAAACATAAAAAACGACCGAATGGCGTAGTGGTAGCGAACCTGCTGTCTGCGCCGAAGGTCGTGGGTTCGATTCCCACTACTAGTAAATGTTTGTGTGATGAGCATGAATGTTTTCCAGTGTCTGGGTGTTTTTCAATATAATATTTATGTATATTAGTATGTATGTATATTTATCAGTTATCTAGTACCTATAACACAAGCTATCGCTTACTTTGGGGCTAGATTGCGATGTGTAAAATGTCCCGTATATATTTATAATAAATTTATATTAAATTTATTTATAAATTCATTGCTATCTTAATCGTAAACAAATTCGGCCACCTGATTGACTGAAAAGAATATATAGACTCTGCCAATCAACGGGTAGGATTTGTTCATGTAATACAGTGATGTATACGTTTCTCTTACGCAATTGCCCCTCGTTAATCATGAAGAAATGCCATACTTTCCGCACTTGTATCAATATGTACTATTTTCAGAACCTGCCCGGTCCGGAGTGCAAGGACTGCCGTGTTCGGTTCGCGAGCGACGACGCCTACAAGCGGCATATGTTAGTGTCGCCGATGCACGGGTCAGTAACATTATATAGCACGGTCGCGAACCACGAAGAATTTCGTACATCGACCTGTTACTACCTGTCTCTGTCACTCCCGCGTCAAAATAATGCGTCACGCTCGCACAGATGCAATGTCCGCCGTCCTCAGAGATTTTAAACCTTTTACCTGCGAACGTAAAGTTTGTTTTTGTTTTTGTTATGTTAGTTTTTAATACATTTGCTCAAAAAGATGATATTTCCGGGTATTTTTAGCGTGCGCAAAGTTATTCTTTTCCGCACCAGAGCTTTTTGATTTCCCCCTGCATGATGGATCCAAATCTATGAAGGAGGTTTTCAAGTAAAAAGTTTTCGCTACAAAATTATTGTTAAAAATAAC
Source organism: Coenonympha arcania (assembly GCA_036785405.1). NCBI lineage: Eukaryota > Metazoa > Arthropoda > Insecta > Lepidoptera > Nymphalidae > Coenonympha > Coenonympha arcania. The sequence continues at coordinate 7,887,711 of CM072081.1, forward strand.
AGTTATGTAATTATTTTACTTTCTAACTACGTAAATTTAATTTAATATAAATTTATTACAATGATTTCCTTTCGTTTTCTATTTTTTTTTGGAAATGTGTGGCTGCGGCTGTTATATTTAATCTGTGCTTTGAGTTCTTTTTATTGTCTATGATTCCTTGTTATTAATATTAATTTTTCAAATTCCATGCAAAACTTTTTTTCTCCTTCAAATATTTCTTCTAAACCGCATTCACAGAAAAATGTTTGTGACCACTGTCAGTAGGCAAAGAGGTCATTGTACAAAATTCTTCGTGGTTCGCGACCGTGCTATAGTAGTGTTATTATCTCGCTTCAGACTCGGTCATAAATCATTCGAGTGTTTCGCTTTTGTTGTTCTGCAGTAATGCACAACTCAACAAAGATCAACGAAAGCGAAACACTCGAATGATTTATGACCGAGTCTGCAGCGAGATAATAACACTACTGTAGTATACTTACTACTGGGGTGTGATCCCCGAAGTATTTTACGAATGAACCCTATGACAAGTGGAATAAGGTTCATATTCTCCCGTTAGTGGCTTGCTATAATTTTCATACATTTTTTTTTATATTTCGTTCTATTTCCATACTTAAACAACGTGAAATCACCTAAAATATTTTACACGTTTAGAGTTTAGTTGTATATTTTAGAATTAATTATTTTTAAACTTACAATTTGCCGTGTCATATTAAAACGGCGAGCGTTCACAAAATAATGTAAATGGCGAAATCTTAAAAAAATGCCTGCCATCAGGCCAGTCTCACTTATCACGTGACCGTCCAAGCTACAAGTAGGGGTCCGGACCTCAATATTTCAGATGGTTGCCGCTCGCGGGCCGAGTTGCACGCGCTAGCTCTGTACGGTCTATTTTACGCGCCTTCTACCTACGGCAGCCCTAGTACGTCGTAAGAGATAAAGTTAGGCAATAGAAAGAGACCACAACATTGCGTTTGTTGCGTGTCGATTTTGAGGGCGGGGCGAGGCGCTATTGCGAACTGAATTGCACTTTTTGTGTCAGCGGTAGAGTCGCTATTTCTTTAAATAATCGTGCGGAGTAAGCCTTCTGTACTTGTACTATTTAGTGTTCTGTGGTTTAGCTTACAGATCCTGATAAACTAAACAAAATTAGTATTTTAACTTTAAGGCATTGCTCTAAGGTAATTTTTATTTGCAGTTATATGATGCGGAATGAGATCAGAAAAAAAGTATATAGACCCAAACATACGGAGAAGGTCCTGCAGAAAACTGTCATCGAGTGCGAACAGGTGATATTATGTTTTTTATAGCTAGCATTAGCAATGACATTGAATGATGGTTCACATGATTTAAAGTGATATGCCTGCCTATGTCAGAGGCAGTGCGTCCCAGGTCTTTGCCATGTCATACGCACTGTACTGTGCCTGTCAGATTATAGTTTTAAAAAATTACAATTTTTTTTCTCTCTACAAGTTAGTACTTGACTGCGATCTCACCTGATGGTAAGTGATGATGCCGCCTAAGATGTTATCGTACTAACTTGGAAGGGTAAGTAAATTTACCCCATCGGTTTCTACAAACATCGCACCGGAACGCTATATCGCTTTGCGGTGTGTCCAATTTAGAAATATTCAGAGAATTTTGTATCGAAAACCTAATTCATGCATTTGGATGCAAACGAAAAGCACTAGTGCGAAAAATAATACTTTCCGCACACTTAATAACCATTGAAAAGTCTAGTTTTATACGTAAAATCCGTTTTCTTTGACGACCGAATGGCGTAGAGGTACCGAACCTGCTGTCTGCGCCGGAGGTCGTGGGTTCGATTCCCACTACTGGTAAATGTTTGTGTGATGAGCATGAATGTTTTCCAGTGTCTAGGTGTTTTTCAATATATTATATTTAAGTATGTATATTAGTACGTATGTATATTTATCAGTCATCTAGTACCCATAACACAAGCTATCGCTTACTTTGGGCACAGATAATATAATACTATACTAGTACAGATACCCCATCACGAAGAAAGAAATGCGACAAGCTTAATTTCTTCGGGTGGGCCACCCGACGGATAAAACTGGAAATAATGGCGCTGTTACTGCGAGTAGCTTCATAGCAGATAATAAGTTTAAAAATAGGTGGCGCTGCTCTACGCAGTTTGATCGAACCCCAATAGATGACGTTGCTTTGGCAATAGTTGCAGTTATGAAAATGCTAATAGATGGCGAATCAGCTGGATTGCGTGTAAGTAAATGCTGCGTTGCCAGTTCGCTGATAAAATAAGACAGCAAGCGATGTTGCCGCTCTTCGTTGTATGCATTTGATACAAAATTAAAACTTTGTTTTCGACGTTTGCGTTGCGTTGGTCAGGTATTGCCAACTGTATGAATTTTCGGAAGAAATTAGGGAAAAATTCTTTTGAAAACATGAACTATATCGCAGTATTATACTAACCCCCTTATTCATAAATGTGAAATAGCTGTGAAATAGTTATACTCTGTTTGTTCTTTTTCCTTCGAATGTCAAATTAGTGTTGACAAACAAAGACAAAACGGACTACCTATTATACAGGTGGTAGGTATACCTATTCCACCGCTATTGCGAGGATGATGATTATGATAAATAAATATACTTTCTTTTATTTGCCTATAGTAGTAGTTTTTGATCTTGTTTTTCCAAATCCAATCCAAAGGCCGCCATCTTGTTTTTCCAAAATTTTCCATTTTCTCTATTAATCGTTTACTTATATCTACAATCGTTGCGAGTTTAAACGAAATCGGTTTCTACGCCACTAACTAAAATATTGGAATGATAGGGGTGTGTGAAGCCCGCCAACCCGTACTAACTCTGAAACCTTCGTGGGCCGATGCACAACACTTTTGCTGAAGATCACCATGATCAATGCATAGTTTACGATTCTATAAAGGACATACACACAGACAAGACAAAAATTCATTTTTATATTTAATATATAATAATAATTTTAAACAATAAAAAAATAAAAAAAGGATTTCAAGTCAGTGAATAGAACCCAGTATACGTAGTCATTGTAGCTAGTGTTTGTACCAATAGGCTAGTGAGTATTTGTCAATAATAACGAAATTAGTAAACAGCTTGAATGTGTGTGTGAAAATTTCTGCTGCTACCACCTCGTAATTGTCGGTACAAATGAAAGTATTTTGACAATTAAAATACATCTGAACTGTAGTTGGATACTTTATAAATATAGTGCTATAGCCGGGAACCATATTATTATAAAAAAATATGCACATTTTCATTCATAAACAAAATAAAATTATCTAATTACAAAATAAACGCCATCTATTGGCGCTGATGTGCCTAGCTGACCGTATCGTACCACATCTTGCAATGTAGTTCAAATTATTATCGCTTGTCGCTAGTGAGCTGACGCTAATTAATAATTTCATTCAAATGGCTACCCCTAATGCCCTCTATGAACATACTCTAGTACTACAATTTTCGATGTATGAGATGGTGGCCCCTGCTTTGGGGCTAGATTGCGATGTGTAAAATGTCCCGTATGTATTTATGTATTTATAAAAAAAAAATATATATATATATATATATATATATATATATATATATATATGACTTTTAAATTTGAAAGTAATTGTCTTTATAGCTTTTAAACTGCAGGTCACTATAGTAGCTTGTTATTATCTCGCTGCAGACTCGGTCATAAATCATTCGAGTGTTTCGCTTTTGTTGTTCTTTGTTGAGTTGTGCATCACTGCAGAACAACAAAAGCGAAACACTCGAATGATTTATGACCGAGTCTGCAGCGAGATAACAACACTACTATAAAATTCGCTTAAAACGACCGATTACGTGGTTAAGTAGAAGCTTATTAAAAAATCCTTTCTGTTGAGCAGGACAGATTAATTTGTTTTACTATACCTAATCCGCTACTTGAAAAGATTCTGTATGGTACAATATGCAGGAACACTGCCCACATGAAACACCACACACAATTTTTCAAACACTATCTTCGACGCATGTTTCGTGCCGACACCGGGATATCCTCAGGAGATGTTGACTTGACAATGCGAAATCGTATAGATCCTTTTTGTTTGTTTTTCCAGTGCGGCGTGAAGTTGCCCACACTACGTAGCTACATGCATCACCTTGAGAAGCGCCACCCGGATAAGAACCGAACCGTATTGCCCTCTGCACGGGCGGTCATGTGCGACCAGTGCGGCGACGTGTTCAAGGTATATATATTACTATATACTATAATATATATAGCTGCTCGTGCTGATTGGCCACTCACTGATTGTTCACCTCTCCTGAACAATTTTGTATAAATTTTTTTTTCACGGATGGGGTCGTATATAAGAAAAAAAATCATTCGGAGGAAAAATACGGAGAAGGCTGATGATTGAGGATTTCGGAGACGGGTGAAGAGCACGGCAATGGTATTGCAGATAGGTGGGGGGTGCTCGACCAAATGTCATTTGGAACGTCATCCAGTTGACAGTGAGCTGAAAAAAAATTTCAAAATGGCCGCCAAATGAATTTCCTCGATATCTCGGAAAGTCTAAAAGATGGAAGAACGGTTTCTTGACAAGAAGTGATCAGGACTTGGAGGTCTATGCGATGGTAGAAAAAAAAATCAAATTGGCGGAAATTAATTTCCATAGAAAATGTATGGGGAATTTTAAAGGGATTTTTATGGGCGGGAAAACAGCACGCGGGCTACATGTGGCCCGCGCAGCCACGCGCCCTACTAGTTGTATATATAGCCCGCATATAATGAAATGGCTACAGCTTCACCAGCGGGGCTAGACAAAGTAACAGTCGTGTAGCGTTCACGACAGTAGATAAAAATGTATGGACAAACCACGTGACGAATAAAAACAAATGAGAGCAGAATCTGCTTTATCCTTAGCGTTGTTCACTGTCGGCTGTCAAATGTCATTCGAAGTACGCTGAAGTTGCTCTAAGAAAGTCTACAAGGTCTGCGAGAACGCCAGGGAGCGTTCAAATTGTCGTAGTCGATTTTCAAACACAGCGTGTTTTCCTCTATACGTCTACACGGTCACGTGGTTTTTCTACAGTCACTTGTTTTGTCCATACATTTTTATATGTTATTAAATTTAAAGGAATTATTTCCTAAGTGTGTAAAACACTAATCAAAAAGATACTTTATAATAAAGTAATAATTTTTATTAAATTTAAAAGTGTGTAATACCCAATTCGACGTACGTCATAATTTCACAGGACAAGATGATGCTAAATTTCCACATGTCCATACATTCGGAAGCGAACCTCACAAGCGAACAGGCGGCCAGCCACCAGGCGTGGCCGAACACACCACCCGAAGCCGCGGAGGACGACTCGGCGACACTTCTGCTGGTGACGGTGAGTGACACTAGTGGATTAGGTCTCGCTAAATTCTAATTTTAACTGGTTTTTAGTAATTTGTAAGTCTTAAGACGACCGAATGGCGTAGTGGTAGCGAATCTGCCGACTGCGCCGGAGGTCGTGGGTTCGATTCCCACTACTGGTAAATGTTTGTGTGATGACCATGAATGTTTTCCAGTGTCTGGGTGTTTTTTAATTTATAATATTTATGTATATTAGTATGTATGTATATTTATCAGTTAACTAGTACCCATAACACAAGCTATCGCTTACTTTGGGGCTAGAATGCGATGTGTAAAATGTCGCGTATATATTATTTTTCCGTACCCAAAGGATAAAACGCTACTCTATTACTAAGACTCCGCTGTCTGTCTATCACCAGGCTTTATTTCTACAGCTGTGATAGTTACACAGTTCGCCGACCTCCCTGGCGCAGTGGCGGCGCGCTCGGATTCGAGTTGGAGGTCGCGGGTTCGATTCCCACCACGGGTCACTTTGGAATTTTATAATTTCTAAATTGGCTCAGGTCTGGTCTGGTGGGAGGCTTCGGCCGTGGCTAGTTACCACCCTACCAGCAAAGACGCACCGCCAAGCGATTTAGCGTTCCGGTGCGATGCTTGTAGAAACCGTTGGGGTAAAACTTACCCTTCCAAGTTAGTACGATAACATCTCAGGCTGCATCATCACTTACCATCAGGTGAGATCGCAGTCAAGTACTAACTTGTATAGAGTAAAAAAACACAGTTGAAATTCGCACAGATGATGTATTTCTGTTGCCGCTTCAACAACAAATACTAAAAAACAGAATAAAATAAACATGAAAGGGAGCTCAAAGTCAAGTTTTTTCAAAATATTATTAACTAGGTGACCCGGCAAACGTTGTTTTGACATATTTTTTTTTCTCGAACGGAATAAATAGTATCCTATGTCAGTCTCCCGGCTCTAAGCTACCTCCTCACCAATTTTCAGCCATATCGGTAAAGCCGTTCTTGACTTATAAATAGTGTAACACGACTTTCTTTTAACCGACTTCAAAAAAAGGAGGAGGTTCTCAATTCGACTGTATGTTTTTTTTTTTGTATGTTTGTTACGCGCTTTCTCCGTCAATTCTAATCCGATTTTGATGATTCTTTTTTTGTTTGGTAGGGCATACTTCAGAGGTGGTCCCATTTCAATTTGGTAAAGATCTCATGAATATCTTCAGAGATACGGAACGGAACTCCTCATAAGAGTAAATCTCTTGCAATCAGTATAAAAGTTTACTAAACAGTAGACTTTTAATCGACTTTAAAAAAGGTTCTCAAGTTGACTACAACTATAAGGGTTCCATTTTACCATTTTGGTACGGAACCCTAAAAAAAACTTCATCCGTATACCTAAATTTTGGCGCTTGGTCCCAATTCAATTTAGTCCAGTTCTGACAATGTTATCCATGAGAAAACCTTACAAGTTTTAAATTTTTACTTGGAAAGGATGTATTCAACAGTAGTTTGATGAGAGTTGAAGTCGGTTTTTTTGTTAAGTAATTAACGTATTAAACTTATTAGATTATAGAATATTGTTGCAAAAACGAGTTAAATAAATCATAATTTTGAGTTCAGTAAAATACCCTATTGTTTCAGACACAGGAAGACGCGAGTCTCTTTGAGTATGCTACAGGCCAGACCTCTACAACAGACCACGAAGACACTGAGTTATAACAAAAATAATGTACCTTGACTGCTGTTGGCCAATTGAATTATTTTGTTAACGGCGTAGAAGCCGTATTTAAGCGATTTTGAATGAAGTTTATTCAAAATCTATAAAGACAATTATTTTCAAATTTACACGTCATGTATTTTGGGTCTTTAATCTAAAATCGCTAAGAAGCAGAAACACGATTGGTGGATTGGATAAAAAAATTCTCGATAGAAAGTTCTCCCAAAAGTTGCTCCAATATCTAAGTTTTTCTAGTTTCTATCGGACACTACATTGGATGTAATTGTAATTTTTGTTTTAGAGTGTCGGTAATCATAATATCCAAAAACGCTAAGAAACTTAGCTTAATCTACAACAGACCACGAAGACACTGAGTTATAACAAAAATAATGTACCTTGACTGCTGTTGGCCAATTGAATTATTTTGTTAATACACTTGTACGAAAAATATACTTTTCAATGCGTGTTTAGCGTGCGGAAAGTTCTGCTTTCCCCACTGATGCTTTGACGTTTTCCTCCTGAATATAACATCCAAACACATGAAGGTTTACACAAAAAAAAGACGTGTAGCACTCGGAGACTGCTGCGGTAAAGCTATTGCATAGCTGCTTTTATCAACTTATGCAAATATAATTATACAACCAATGCCACCTAGAGACGAGTTGCTGAACTAAAGAGACAAGCGTGATATTTCAAAAAGTCATTAAAAGTTCTGCTATTCATCGATAGATGGCAAAACTAAAAAGTGTTAGGTTATTTTCGTTACGGAACTTCTGGATTCGGTCTCCACGCTCAAGGCCCGCGATAGAAGCTATGCAATAGCTTAAAAATCCATTTGTAGTGAACTCAGGCGTGCTGGGGCGTACCACCATCTCTAGCCGTATTATTGTAATATTGTTTTGACATTTTCATACAATGTCAGTATGAAAATTTTAAAACAATATTACAATAATACTGTTATAAGAGACGTACGTACCAAAGACGCGTACGAAGCGGTTGGATTCCTCGTTCCTGATACGCACTGCAAAGGCCTGGAATACCCTCCCAGGCAGTGTCATTCCTGCCACTTAGGTACCTACAAGTTACAACCCGGGTGCCTTCAAATCAAGAGTGAATAGGCATCTTCTAGGCAAGCGCGTTCCACCTTAGACTGTATCATCACTTTCCATCTGGTGTGGTCAAGTCAAGCGCTAGCCTGTATAGTATTAAAAGATATGGTGGTACGGCCTCTGATTTCCTTAGTGTTATTTAATTTCCCACAATCGCCGGGCACAGCTCTCTAAAAATCAGGTGCAACTCTATCATTACTTTTTTAATTGTATAAATTTGATATTAAATAAATATATTCTTTGTTTTCACCATCAGCTGTTTTTATTTGTTACATAAAATTATACCCTTGGGCTTTCGGCCTTCATAATTTTAGGTTAAGGGACAATCAAATGTTATTTAGTTTTTCGCAAAGCTATATATCTTTAGGCTTATTTTACATCGTCTTTTATAAAAACTGGTTTCGCCGGCTACCTTGGAACAAAACCTCTTAACTCCAAGGTAGGTACAAACTTCGATAAACCACACATAATTTAGAGGGCAGAAAAAAGTGCGTTGCAATGGTTGCTTACTATAATACTTACTAGGTGAAATTAACATGTAAAGTGAGAATAAAAGAAACACCAGATTGTGGAAAATTAACTTTCTTTATTGTTTAGAAAAATTAACAAAAATTAATTTACATAGAGCACCAGTAGAAATAACCTTATCTGGATTTTAGTACGGCATAGATTCCAGAAATATTTTCTACGGTAACTTAAGACTCAAGGTGAGGGTCTGACGCGAAATTCAAATTTTATTTAGTTTTTCGCGATTTGTATAAGCCAATAAGAAACTGTAGGCTTAATGCAAGGGGTTTCAAGCTTTTACTGATAGACGTTTAAACGTTTGCAATGTTTTTATAAAAAAAATGTAGATATTATGTAAATGTTATGCTCGCAAAACTCATTCCCATAAGCTGTTAGTATAATAGTTGCGAAAAACTAAATCAAATTTGAATTTTGCTGAGTGTTTTTTTAAACAACTTATACTTTATTCGTTTATTTCCTCTTTGACACATGAAACAGACGAGGGACTAAACCACTTTACCTTTATCTCTTTCTGGTCCCTCGCTATTGCTATATCTGTTTCAAGTGTCAAAGTGAAAATAAATGAATGGAGAGAGTATAGGAGTTATTTAATAATAGCCCTATGACAAATTTATTTCAAGAAAAATATTGGTAAAAAAATTGAAAAATATAAGGTGTGTTTCCACTTGAGTCTTGATCTTCGATACAGTTAAATGACGTTTTAAACTTCCAACAAAAATGTATATAATCAAAGTATTTCACAAAATTTGCTTTGAAAGCCTCTTCTCGTATTTTATCATATTTTATGTAACTTTGGTGAAATATACGAGTTTATAAAAATACAACACGTCATTTCCATCTAATTAAAAGTAGTAGAAGTATAGAGACTAGAGCAGATTTCGTAGAACAAATAATTGTTATTGATAGGAATTAAAAGTCCGAAGGTATTTCGATATTTTTTTAATTTAAATCTTTAAAGTGTGCTCCAAGCACCAACGATTCTAAGATATACATACCATAAATATAATTTATATAAAAATACCTTATCGCTCTTGGCTTTTAGTTTACATTAATACAAACAACTTTTGTTCTACGACATTTTTTTTGTCTCGATATTTTGAGAAATATCAAATATTCAATATTTAACGGGATACTCTAATTGTAACTACTCTGTAACGTATCATCGGCAACGGCGGCGACGCGCGAAACCGCGGCGATTGGTTTCACAGTGTAATGACACTATACAGAAATAATACGATTTAAGTATAATTTTTTTGTATGAAATAAATTAATACAGAATTTTGAAAAGTCGTAAAACAAAAGTTGTTAGTTTTAATGTAAACAACTACAGGCTGAGAGCGTTTTGTTATTTTTTTATATGACCCAGTAGTGACATATAAGTAAAGTATGGGTAACAAATCATTTTTTTTGTTAACTGTAATCTTATGACTACCTCATATCATACTAGGCACAGCATGGTAAGTTTTTACCAATGTACCTTCAAATGTCATAGAATTTCTATTGCCGCGACATTTTTGAATCATAGCAATTTATATCGTATTTCTATGATAACACGGTTGAATGTCCATTGGTAAACACTTGAAAACCCTTGCCATGTCATCCCCAGTATTTTTTTTTCAAAAATGTCAATTAACACAAGAAATCAAATGGAAAATTGTTTATACAATGTTTATAATGTTCAAAATATTTTGTGGGCCATTAAATTGAGCCTATTAGATAATGCCCAAAATTCTGAAAAATAATACAGTTATTCTTATATTGTTTAATATGAAATTAACGGGCCCACCCGCCAAATTCTAATTTTATTTTGCTGTTCGTAATTTATAAGCTAATAAAACAGAAGGCTTATGTAAAATTGTGGAAAAGCAATGTTTATATAAAATTCTTTGCCAAATATTGTTTTAAGAAAGTCCACTGTCAGACTAAATATAACTGGTATATTGAATGGAAGCAGGCGTTATTTTGCGGAAATCCATAATTAGCAGGACAGATTAATTTGTTTTGCTACAATCCGCTACTTGAAAAGATTCTGTAAGGTACAATATGCAGGAACACCACCCACAATTTTCCAACACTTTCTTCGACGCATGTTTCGTCACAACTCCTCAACGAGATGTGGACTTCACAACTCCTCCTCTTGATCTCCTCCGTCCTCCTCATTTTCCTCCTCCCTCTCCTCCCTAATAATAATCTCCTCAGGATGTCCCGGTGTCGGGACGAAACGCGCGTCGAAGAAAGTGTTGGAAAACTGTGTGTGGTGTTTCATGTGGGCAGTGTTCCTGCATATTGTACCATACAGAATCTATTCAAGTAGCGGATTATAGCAAAACAAATTAATCTGTCCTTTTAACTGGTTTACTTTCAAATAACGATATTTATAGTATAAACGGTTGAAAATGATATTACTTTTCCCGCAATTTTTTACTGCTATAACGGGCGCCAGCAGGGTGCAAGGGGGTGCACTTGCAGCCCCCTGGCATGAAAAAAAACGGCCAAGAGCGAGCCCCACGAGAATTGCGTACTACTATATAAAAAGTAAAACCATAAGAATCTCTTTATCTTTCTCTTTGTTCTTACTTAATTTTTTTAATAATTCAATACCAAAATAACTTCGTTCATTTGAAAAAAAAAATTCGCACTCGCTTCGCTCGCATTTCAGTTATCAAAATATATTAAGTTTGTGTTCGCTTCATTCGCAGCTATTTGGGACTTCAAGAAGAATCTTCAAAGAAGACTTCAAGACTGAATGTTGAAAAATGCGAAAAATGAAATAAAATTTGAATTCAGCGGGCTGGTTTTATGCATATATTTTAATGAAATGTATTAAAAGAGATCAAGGTTTATTCCTTAGGTTTGTAGGTTCTTATCCCCTCCATCCGTGCCTTCCTGCGCTCTGAGGGCGTGGCTCCCTTTATCTTATTTATAATATGAGGGCCCTTTTTAGAAGGATCCGGAACGTAACTTGTGGTCTCACTCTGTAAAAAAACAGAAAATACAAAGTCAAAGTCAAAATATATTTATTTCACATAGACCTAACTTACAAGGCACTTGTAAAACGTCAACAATATTTGTTACATAATATTATGTACGGTGATAACTACAAGTTGACTTAAAACTAAGTTTACGAGGGTTCCAACGCGCCCTGCACTGAGAAGAAGCCCTCAACAAACTCAGCCGGGTTTTGTTTTCGGTTATCACCACTTCACAAATGCTCTTAAAAACTAGTTGAGCTAGTAATTATAATACAGCAGTTCATTCACTCCCAAGGATTTGATTCATAGATTTGATACATAGATTTATAATAGGTTTGACGACGAATTTCACGACCTCCCTGGCGCAGTCGCGGCGCGCTCGGATTCGTGGGAGGTCGCGGGTTCGATTTCCGCCACGGGCCAATTTCGAATTCTATAATTTCTAAATTGGCTCAGGTCGTGGGAGGCTTTGACCTTGGCTAGTTACCACCCTACCAGCAAAGACGCACCGCCAAGCGATTTAGCGTTCCGGTGCGATGCTTGTAGAAATACTACTACTAATATACAAGCAGTAGTAAAATCTCAAGTGTCTAATCATCAGGGCTCAAGAGATACAGAATACAGACAGACAGACGGACGGACAGACAGGGAAGTCTCAGTAATAGGGCCCCGTTTTTTTATCTTTTGGGTATTCAAGTGTGTAATTATCACGGTTCTAGAGATACAGCCTACAGACAGACGGACAGACAGTGAAGTCTCAGTAATAGGGTCCCATTTTTTACCCTTTGGGTGTTCAAGTGTCTAATTATCACGGTTCTAGAGATACAGCCTACAGACAGATGGACGGACGGACAGTGAGTCTCAGAAATAGGGCCCCGTTTTTTTATCTTTTGGGTATTCAAGTGTCTAATTATCACGGTTCTAGAGATACAGCCTCTTCTATACAGACAGATGGACAGACAGTGCAGTCTCAGTATAATAGGGTCAATGGAAGTATATCGGTCTTTTTACCCTTTGGGTATTCAAGTGTCTAAAGCCTCCCCCACACAGGCGCGTTATTATCGCGCGATAATATCGCAAGCGTTATTGCGATATCTGTTTCCAGTACATTTTGTATTAAGATGATCAAATAGTTACACACTGCTGCGATAATAACGCCCGATATTAACGCGGGACGCTGCGTCCGTCTGCGCATTATTATCGCGCGATAAAAACGTAGCTGTGTGCAAGGAATCGGGACGCATTATCGCAATAACGCTTGCGATATTATCGCGCGATAATAACGCGCCTGTGTGGGCGAGGCTTAATTATCAAGCTTTTTTTTTTATATACGGGAAATTTTACACATCGCAATCTAGCCCCAAAGTAAGCGACAGCTTGTGTTATGGGTACTAGATGACTGATAAATATACATACATACTAATATACATGAATATAATATATTGAAAAACACCCAGACACTGGAAAACGTTCATGCTCATCATACAAACATTTACCAGTAGTGGGAATCGAACCCACGACCTCCGGCGCAGACGGCAGGGTTGCTACCACTACGCCATTCGGTCGTCAAAGACAAGTTTGTCAAGTTCTAGAGATACAGCCTACAGACAGACAGACGGACAGTGAAGTCACAGTAATATTGCCCCGTTTTTACCCCTTGTGTACAGAACTCTAAAAAAAGGAAGAAGACTTACTTCCTCCCAGTCCTCTTCGCAGGGCACAACAGCCGGTGGTGGTTGCACCTCCACAACTGGCCGGTAGTCGTTGTCCACCACATATAGTTGTGTGTCCAGCATGCTTCGCTTGTCGCACCGCTGGATGTGGAACTGCGGAGAGTTCAAAAATAGTACATTTCAATATAAGTGCGGAAAGTATGTCATTTCTTTACGAGTCTAGGTTTGTTGACACAAGCCGTAGGTGCGTGCCCACAATAGAGACGAGTGGAAATGACAATTCCGCACGTGCATTGAACGACATTTTTTAACACATTTGCGAAAATACATAAAGTTGGGGCCAAAAATGAAAATATTATAATAGTAGTTTAAGGTATGTAATTTACCATGAATACAGACCACTCACGCACAAAAAAAATAAACAAAAAGAGGACAAGAACCGTCTATGGTCAACTGATGCACTCTTTGACCTGGGGTCAGTATCCGGCAGTTATGAAAGTCCTTTTATTTTGCAAAAAAGTAACTCTGAAACAAATAACAATGAAACTTTGTTGAAAAATTATATTTTTAATACATTTGCTCAAAAAGTTGACATTTCCATGTATGTACAACGTGCGCAAAGTTATTCTTTTCCGCACTAGTGCTTTTTTGTTTTCCTCCTACGCGGCACCGGAGCGGGCGCACCAGGAGCGCATGAACACGAACACGGCATGCAAACACGGAGCAGGCAAACACGTAAAACCAATATTTTTTTTTCGCAAATGTATTAAAAAAAAGTCGTTCAATGCACGTGCGGAATTGTCATTTTTACTCGTCCTTATAGTTGACCCTCGCCTTCGGCCTTGGTCAACAAACCGGGACTCGTAAAGAAATGACAAACTTTCCACACTTATACGAGGGGCGGCTGAAAAGTTCTGAGCCTAGGCCATTAAAAGTCTAGATAAAAATCTAAATAAAATTTATTTTTCAATATAGTCCCCCTGGACTTCAATGCACCTTTGACATCTTTTATAGAGGGCTTGTATTCCTGATAAAAAGTAACCCGCGTCTTTGGCTAAAAAATGTTCATTTACGGCCGCCTTCATCTCTTCATCATCCCCAAATCTTCGTCCCCGTAGGTCTTTTTTCAAATTTTTAAATAAAAAATAATCACTAGGTGCCAGATCTGGACTATAGGGAGGGTGGTTCACTTCATCGAAGCCAGTTTCTCGCAAGGCTTGCCTCGCAATGCGCGCCGTGTGAGCCGGCGCGTTGTCTTGCAAAAACAAAATTCCTTTGCTGATTTTGCCTCTTCTTTTTTCAACAATGGCTTCGCGAACTTTTTTTAAAAGCCCAGAATAATACTCTGCATTCATTGTAGTTTTTTTTGGAAGGTAATCTAGGAGCAAAACTCCTTCGCAATCCCAAAAAATGGTGGCCATGAGTTTGGAAGCCGATTTTTCCACCTTGAACTTCTTCGGCGGCTTTTCCCCCTTCTCTATCCACTGCATTGACTCCTGTTTTGATTCTGGGTCATATTGTCGGATCCACGTTTCATCAACGGTGACAATACGAGTGCAAATTTCCTCCAAATTATCCTTGCACAAGTCTAAAAATTCTTCGGAAGTTTCAACGCGCCGCTGCTTGTCAAGTGGCGTGAGCATTTTTGGCACCCAACGCGCACTGACTTTATTCATGTGCAAATGATTGTGCATAATGTCTCCAACTCGTTCCTTACTGACGCCCAGCTCTTCTGCTATCTGCCACAATTTTATTCGGCGATCGTCCAGTACAATTTTTTTAACTTTTTCGATGTTTTCATCAGTGACTGCGGTGTTCGGCCGCCCCGAGCGGGGGTCATCTTCCAGAGTCTCTCTGCCTTGTTGGAATAGGCGTGTCCATCGTTTAACCGTGGCTGACGACGGCCCAGATTCCCCGTAAACACTAGAAGTCTCTTCAAAAATTTCTCTTGCTGTTTTCCCCTTTTTTACGAGGAATTTGATGACGGCGCGATGCTCAATCTTCGTTAATTGTAGCGATGACTCAGACATGGTGATGTTTACGGTTCAATTACTCAAAGCGTAATGAAGCTAATGACGTGAAACTTCGCTTATATAGTGGGCAGATGTCGTTCAAGCAGTGACCTACCGGATGAGTAAATAGTACGACTGCAAGTACCTTAAGCTCAGAACTTTTCAGCCGCCCTGGTATTGAAATGTACTATTTTACTAGGCACGCAGCTTAAAATTTTAATTATGGAATCGAAAATTGTCGCATATTATTGACCTACTTGTTGTTGCAGCCAGTGACAACAAATCCCTATAAGCACTTCATAGTTAACAGGGTGATAAGACGCTGGAACAAATTGCTGGAAGATATCAATTTTTTTTACTTTTCGTACTTGATTGCGATCTCACCTGATGGTAAGTGATGATGCAGCCTAAGATGTTATCGTACTAACTTGGAAAGGTAAGTAAATTTACCCCAAAAGTTTCTACAAGCATCGCACCGGAACGCTAAATCGCTTGGCGGTGCGGCTTTGCTGGTAGGGTGGTAACTAGCCGCGGCCAAAGCCTACCACCAGACCAGACCTGAGCCAATTTAGAAATTGTAAAATTTCAAAGTGGCCCGTGGCGCGAATCGAACCGCGACCTCCCACTCGAATCCGAGCGCGCCGCCACTGCGCCAGGGAGGTCGTCAAATAATAATAATATACTTCCTATAATATTAGCCTATTATCAAGTAAAAATAAATAAATCAGGACATTACACACATCGCAATCTAGCCCCAAAGTAAGCGATAACTTGTGTTATGGGTACTAAATAACTGATAAATATATATACATACTAATATACTTAAATATTATATTGAAAAACACCTCAACACGGGAAAACATTCATGCTCATCACAAACATTTACCAGTAGTGGGTATCGAACCCACGACCTCCAACACAGACGGCAGGTTCGCTGCCGCTACGCCATTCGGTATCAAATCTAATACTTATATAAAATTCTCTCGATTTTCTTTGTAGCCAAACTCCTCCGAAACGGCTGGACCGATCCTTGTGAAACTTTCAGGGTATGATCTCTGGGTCCGGGAGCGGGTTGTTTTTTATATTTGATGTCCCTAAATGGCAAAACGAAGTTTGTCCGGTCAGCTAGTCTAATATATAAAATTCTCTCGATTTTCTTTGTAGCCAAACTCCTCCGAAACGGCTGGACCGATCGTTGTGAAACTTTCAGGGTGTGATCTCTGGGTCCGGGAGTGGGTTGTTATCTATATTTGATGTCCCTAAACGGCAAAACGAAGTTTGCCCGGTCAGCTAGTATAAATATATAATCCTATACCTTTAAACGAGCAATTCTTGTATATATGTATATATATTTCTATATAATCTGCATCTCGGAAACGGCTCGAACGATTTTCATGAAATTTAGTATACAAGGGGTTTTGGGGGCGATAAATTGATCTAGCTAGGATTAGTTTTTAGAAAATGTCGTATTTAACATAAAAAATATATAAATCTATACCTGACATCTATTGGCGCTAAAGCAAAACAATTACGGTAAACTCCTGCTGCCATCTATTGGTGAGTAGCTGTAATATAATAATATACTCACATCCAGCTCTGCATCGTTGACGATATGCGTGGCGTCAAACGGGCAGGTCGCCTTGCCGCAGT
Organism: Coenonympha arcania; assembly: GCA_036785405.1. Classification (NCBI taxonomy): domain Eukaryota; kingdom Metazoa; phylum Arthropoda; class Insecta; order Lepidoptera; family Nymphalidae; genus Coenonympha; species Coenonympha arcania. Next base: position 7,904,735 of record CM072081.1, read on the forward strand.
TGGGGTACTGCTTGCGGCACTTCTGCAGGTGAATGTGCATCCGGTAGTGCTCCACCTGGTGCGCCATGTTGTACGGACACGTCATCAGCTGATGAGGGTTGGGGTCTGCCATCGCTGGGGGCAGAGACCATCAGTGAGGTTTTAGTCACATAATTATTGGTTAGAATTATTATTATTTATTATTATTTATTGGCATGCAGAATAATCGGCAAGGAATCGCTAACACGGGCGAAACTGCTCAGTTTAGAACACCGACGCAGTGTTGCCTGTTTAGCGGTTTTTTACAGGATATATTTTGGAGAGTGTGCTCAAGAACTCCACAACCTTGTGCCTCCTTCACCTTTCTACCATAGAACCGTGAGACGTCGAGAGAATTGGCATCCTTATCCAGCGTACTCAGACGAATCGCTTTTCTTCTACGTTTCTGATACGAACTGGTAAGGTGTGGAACACCCTTCCAGCTTCCGTGTTCCCAGCCAAATACAATCTGGGTGCCTTCAAGAGAAGAGTGAATAGGCATTTTCTAGGCAAGCGCACTCCATCCTAGACCTCATCATTTCTGTTCATCAGACTTGATTGTGGTCAAGCGCAAGCCTATCAATCATAAAAAAAAAAGACACTTTACTCCTTTGTATCTCTCACCAAAAAGAAAAGGTTGTCTGGAAGAGATTGCCTATGGCAATAAGACCGCCTTTTGCGCATTATGTTTTGTATGATTTCTTGTTTGTTATGTTTTCCTTTCTTGTAATGTGCAATAAAGTTTTCATTCATTCATTCAAAAAGAAAAGGTTGTCTGGAAGAGATTGCCTATAGCAATAAGACCTTTTGCGCATTATGTTTTATTTTATTTATTATTTATTTATTTATTATTTAATGATAGGCTAAGCAGCTTTCGCTGATGCGCCTATATCGATTGTGCTCATTGTTGCATGCTCAGATGTTTGTCGAGTCGGTTCTTGAATTGGTTTAGCGATTCAGCGGTTATGATGTCCTCAGGCAGTTCGTTCCAATGTCTTATAACTCTGTTAACAATTTTTATGATTTCTTGTTTGTTATGTTTTCCTTTCTTGTAATGTGCAATAAAGTATTCATTCATAAATTCATTCATTCATTGATTGGAAGCAGGCGTTATTTTGTGGGAATCCATAATTAGTGGGACAGATTAACAGTTTTACTATAATCCGCTTCTTGAAAAGATTCTGTATGGTACAATATGCAGGAACACTGCCCACATGAAACACCACACACAATTTTCCAACACTTTCTGCAACATCCTCAGGAGATATTAACTTCACAATGCAAAACCATAGAGACCTACGTTTATTTAACACTTTTAACATGTTTGCTATGGCAAAGATTTCTTTAAACTTTCCGCTGATGCCATATGGGCTTATTAGGACAAGACAGTACCTTACTGTGTGGTGCGGAGCCTATTTTGCCCCACAAGACTTGAAGGGTAATTTTTTTAGCTCTGATGCGAAAATAGCCCAAAATGCAGTTCGCTACAGATTAAATAAATATCTCAGTACATTACACACATCTCAATTGTAAGGTACAGAGGTTGTTTGTGGGGTTGAGTGTACGCTTCTACAATATGATCCCGAACTCTGTTTTGGACTTACCTTTGCACAGATTTAAAGACACTGTCAAGAAACATTTAATTAATCATGGTTACTATACCATTGAAGAATTTCTTAACGACAAAGATTCTCGGAATGATAGAAATATGCTTCCATCTCCTCACGAGATATCTTAAAAGTATGTTATAATCTTTCATACTTTATAAGAAATTTTGTATTATAACACTGCCATTTTTGAAAAGAGCAAGTGCCGAGTTTCTTGCCAGTTCTTCTCGGTGCAAACCTGCTTTCTGAACCTGGCGGTAGAGTTTTGACTTTTCATAAGAGCCTGTTATTTAGGCCTGTTTTTGTTTTTTTTTAGGCCTATAAAAAAATATTTTCATTTTCAATCTAGCCCCAAAGTAAGCAAAAGCTTGTGTTATGGTAGCAAAGCAATCAGGTATAGTTGAAGCAAGAAGTTAAGAGCTAAATGTCTGAAATCTGATTAAACTCTTTCACATGAAACAGATATAGCAATGGAAAGGAAATAATTATTGATGTTTGCGAGTGAAATTCAACTTAAACATAATCTGTTTTAAAGATAAAAATCTATAGTATTTCTTGAAAACAAAGAAATCTATACATGGTATAGGGTTGTCAAATATTTTAAGTAGTCGCTATGAATAAAAGAATAATGTCCTATAATGTAGTTACTAATAATCTAATAACAGTTCATTGTAAATGATAACCCATTGGTAACCTCTCTTTATCATCACTGTCACTTTCCGAAGGAGTACCTACATAATTTTTTTTTACTCTATACATGTTAGTACTTGACTGAGATCTCACCTGATGGTAAGTGATGATGCAACCTAAAATGTTATCGTACAGCTTGGAAAGGTATGTAAATTTACCCCAACGGTTTCTGCAAGCATCGTAGCGGAAATCGCTTGGCGGTGCGTCTTTGCTGGTAGGGTGATAACTAGCCACGGCCAAAGCCTCCCACCAGACCAGACCTGAGCCAATTTAGAAATTATAAAAGTCCAAAGTGGCCAGTGGCGAGAATCGAACCCGCGACCTCAACTGATTCCGACTGACAAAAAATGATTCCGTTTAAGAAAAAAATGTTAACTAGCTGATGCCCATGGCTCAATTGACGTGAAATACCTACACGTGTTTTCACAAATCGCGTAAGAATCTGTATTGTAAACGTAAACAGTGAATCCGAAAACTTTGTTTTGGCGCCAGACATCTTTCTTTCTAAACATTTCAGAACTATCAGTTACATATTTAGACATTGCATGCAGTATTTCTAGTCTATCTATGCAAAAATATTAGTCATTATCAGCAATTAAGTTCGAAGAATTACGGTGCGTGACATAAAAGCGGGTAAGTACCTATTTTAAAATTGCTGAACTGCTACTATAAAAAAACAGAAAATTTCTTCCCTGCAGTTGAGCAGAAATTTGATAAGAAAACTTTAATTTGTAGATACTTACTAAATATTCTCAAATTGCAACAGGAACCGTGGAACTGCCTAAAAATACGCCAGCTGCAGCGGTAAAAATGAAAATCAATGAAAAATGAAAATCACAGACTACAATCCATAGTTAATAACTATCACAAAGAGAATATAGGTAGGTACCTAATCACTACGTTTTCAACAACAAAGAATATAAATACCTACTCTCTATCTCTACCGAGTTAACTTTAAACATCTATTTAAGCTACAATCTCTCAGACCAATAATAATGGATCATTCATCTGAGTACAATCTTTCTCTATCTACGATCTACTCTCTCTCTGAAGGTGCATTTACACCAAACGAACAACTAGCTAGAACCAGAGCAAGAGCATTCTTTCTTGATCTTTTAGTTTAAACGAAGCGTTTACACCAAAAATACAACGAGCAAGAATGTTGACATCAAGAATGCTCAAGAATGCTTGCGTAGATGTTTAGACCAGACGAATATTTAGCCCGAACGCGCAACGAACAGCGCAAGTTTGTTCTCAGAATGCTCCAAATCTCCAATGCTCATTTGCCTTTGATACCTATAGTATTATAGTGTTGTTTTTTATTGTTTTGCAGTCAAGTCAATCAGCAAGGTATTTTATTAATTTTATTATTCTATCAAGATTACTGTAGTAAGGTAAGTGAGGTGTAATTCGGTAGTCTAAGGCTATGACGACTTAAAAATTTAATATAAAAAAATCTAAACCTGATTCCTGTTTGAAAGTTTTTTTCAATAAAACATTGGTCTTGTGCCAGCTAATACGTGGCTGAATTAAGTGGTTTCAGTAAGAACTTGCTTTTTCATTTATTTAATTGTAGACCTCCTTTTTGCCTCTTATTTCGTGATAAAATTTGGCTCAACTTTTTAATTCGTGAATTCAGGGTTCTTATTTCGGGATAAAGTTTTGTATAATAATTTATGATATTATACTAAAAAATTTTAAATAAAAATTTAAGACGAGTTTAATACATTAATATAGCAATAAAAATATTCAATATTTAAAGGTTAAACATGTAACATTAAGCTCAAATTAAGTTTTAATTACAAACTGTCCCCTAATCATAACATTTTCCCGCGGTATCGCTTGCAATTCGTTCGTTAGATTTCAAGATAAAAAATAATAAAATATTACTTAAAAGGTAGTGGTAATTACTAGTAACACAACTCTTCATTGCTAATACCTAACCATATTATATTGTAGAGATTACTCAAATATCTCTTACGACATACATTGGCATCTCCATAACTCGAATACCAATTTCTTGAAGAAAAAATGTAGTTAACGAGTTTAATTTGACATGGATTTTGCAATACAAAGGATTTTATTGCTATTATTTCAACTTGAAAAGTCGGAATTTCTGATTATATATATTTTCGTGTTATAGTTTTAGTTTATAAATAACTTCTTTTACTATTTTAAAAAAACTACAAATTTTGAAAAACTTAATCACCTTTAATAGTAGGTAATTTAAGCAAGTTTGAAGCCTTGTGAGCTCAGTTCGATTAATTCAGATTACTTAAGATATTAAGAGATTAATAACTTTAATTTTTTCCTACTAATCTTATAAAATATAAAAATAGCTGCAGGCGTTACTTTGTGAATGTTTGAACCATCACAAAGTAACGCCTGCAGCTATCTGATGGGAATAGTTACTTTCTTTATGTTACGGAGAATTTCGAGTTGAAATAGTGAGGTTTGTACTGAAACTTGAAATTTTGAACTTCATATTTACTAACCGAGATCTCGAAAGACTTATTTCTCATCGATAAAACTCATAAAATGATAGACATTCATGCATGCATTAATACTTAGTTTAAGTTCCTTAAGAGGGTTTACTTATCACGAAATTAAAATTGAGGGCTAAAATAAAAGTATATTATTTCGTGACACTTATTTTGGAAAAGCCCTGCACTTTATTTTGTAAATCATTTAAAAATCATTTAAAGTAACTATTAAATACTCTAAATATTAGGGCCTTACATATGAAATTGGCGTTTTGTATGGGAGGAACATAAAGTCGATTTTTTTTAAATATAATATATATATTTAATCAAAGTATGTACCATTGCTATCTATGCACTTTTGCCACCTTATAGGTAGTTCATTGATCCCTTTACTAAAAAAGCCATTCGGACGGGAATCAATAAAATCTTTGAAAGCGCTTTGGACTGCCTCATCGGACTTAAATTTTTTCCCTTGTAAGAAGTTATCCAAATTTCGAAAAAAATGGTAATCTGTTGGAGCAAGGTCCGGGGAGTAAGGTGGATGTCTTAGGCATTCCAATTGAAGCTCCTCTAATTTGGTAGCCGTCTGTTGTGCAGTGTGTGGTCTAGCGTTGTCCTGAAGCAGCAGTGGCCTAGAACGATTGACCAGCCTCGGTTGTTTAGCAGCTAGCTTTTCCATCATGGATTGCAGTTGCTGACAATAGATATCTGCCGTAATAGTCTGGCCAGATTTAAGAAAGCTGTAGTGAACGACGCCGGCGCTAGTCCACCAAACGCTCACAAGTAATTTTTTTTGAGTCAATTTTCGTTTGGGGCAGGATTTGGCTGGTTTGCCAGGGTTCAACCATTGCGATGAGCGTTTCCGATTATCATACAGGATCCATGTTTCATCACAATTCACAGGTAATGATTCGATTTAAAATCCCTTCATTACTGTGCCGGTTGAGTAATGTAACACAGCAGTCTACGCGCGTTTGTCGGTTTGCTGCACTCAATTCATGAGGTACCCACCTTTCAAGCTTTTTCACCTTCCCAATTTGCTTCAAGTGAACTAAAACAGTTTTATCACTAACACCGCAGCCTGCAGCTAGCTCGGACGTGGTTTGCGATGGATCCGCTTCCACAATAACCTTCAATTCTTCATTGTCAACTTTGGTCTCCGGCCGTCCACGGGGCTTGTTCTGCAGGTCGAAATTTCCAGAACGAAAACGTTGGAACCAAAAACGCACTGTGTTTTCTTTTGCGACACCCTCGCCGTACACATCATTAATCCTTCGAGCCGTTTCTGCAGCACTAGTGCCACGATGGAACTCGTACTCGTTAATAACGCGATATTTCAAGTTTTCCATTTTGTAAACAGAGTGGTGCAAAAAAAAACCAAAAGAGAAAAAAACAAATGAATTACGATTTTCAAAACACAAAAGCATGAGTAAATAGCTGTATAAATTTGAAATTGGAATTTCTAACCAAAGAAGAGATATTTGAGATCAAAGTGGCCAGTACAACAAAACGCCAATTTCATATGTAAGGACCTAATATAATGATAATATATGAAAATAAATGACGCATAACGATCTATAAATAAAACCATGCTGCAAGTACTTACGCGAGGTTCACCTTAAAAATATAAATTTAGGTCTAGTTCAAACTCGTATCTAAGGAATTTTTTTGAAAAAATCATATACCGAATTTAGCTCATAAGAAACTTCATTACTTTCATATTATGATTTTGATTTCATATTTAAAATATCTTAATTAATAAATTAATACACAAGCTTTAAAAAAGGAACTCGAAAATTCTTAATTCGGTAGTGTAAATACGCAACCTAAGAAAAGTAAGATGTGGGCTATTTCGTGAGTCGATTAATTGCAATTTTAAGTAAAATTAGTAATTAGATTTATCTCGGTCCTACATTATATTAATTGTCAAGAAACACACATTAACACTATAAAAAATTTTATTCAAATAGACTTACCGTTGTCTTTCTAAAAGCTTATGAAGTTTGATGTTAAAGTTTACGGTAAATACAAGCGCGCGGGTGTCATACAGAGGTTTGCGGCCCACCTAGGTTTTAAAAATTCGTATTGGTCTGAGCTTTATCACCAAAATTCACATACTTACTCAATTTGTTGACGGGTAATATGAAGAAGATTTAGGATTTACGTTTAATTTATTTATCTGATGTCTTTATTGCTTATTTTTACGCCAGAAGCAAAACTACCGAAATTACCAAACATACCGAATTATACCTCACTTACCTTAGTGCTTCATTCATGATGCTTCATGCTTCGCCAGACGTTGTGTTGTTCGCTAAATAAAAAGTACTGTGTTCCCTAATCACAAGTCTCACAAAAAGAAAAATAAGAAGAGACGTTGGTGGGTGACAAATTTAATGCAACGAAGGATATTGGATAATGTAGGCGCAACAATGAGGGACATGCAACAACAAGAGCAAAGTGGCCAATTCCAAAGCTTTTGTAGAATGGCTTCAGAGGACTTTGACCATTTATACTACCATTTATACCCAACACTGGACGAAGACACGCATTACGATGCGAAAACATAAGGAATGAATTTGTAGAATATTTCAATACCATTGATATTTTGCCATGGCAAAACAATATTGCATAAAGCTGTTGCTTAAAGTTCACCTACTTTATTCAGACTTCTATAATAATAAAAAAAATAGTACATTACTGCAGCGGCCAGCAAGAGGCATTGATGGACAAGATGTTAGGGTTTTTGAAAATAAAAATTGTATTCTATTCTATTTTTATTGACCAATATCTTCTTTTTGACTGATTTAAAAATAAAACACTATTATACATGATAAAAACGATTTTAATTTTCCTACAAATTATGTAATCACAGCACAATATCTTTAATACACATCTTATCTTATCTTATCTTATCTTTCTTATAATATATATAAATCTCGTGTCACGATGTTTGTCCGCGATGGACTCCTAAACTACTGAACCGATTATAATAAAATTCGCACACCACGTGCAGTTCGATCCAACTTGAGAGATAGGATAGTTTAAATCTCAAATTATAGTCGCAATTTTAATTTATTAATATAACAATCTCTAGCCACAGCAACGCGTGGCCGGGTCAGCTAGTTACCTATATAAATAATGTAATAACATTATAATTACATAATACAATATGTCTTTGAGATAAATGATAAATCATTAAAAATAAATACAACTTCTGAGTTCAATCACAGACATTGAGACACATAGTAAAATATCTTTAAAACATAAAAAAAGATAAAGGTACTTTAGTAAGTAGGTATATAATATGTTACCGGAAATGTGTGAAAACCAGGAATTGTATACAATTCCTGGCTCATTTAGGAAATGAGTGAAGGAAGAACTTTAACATCATTTATATAAATAACGTAATGATAATAAATTACTTCATACAATGTCTTGTTTAATTGCTAGTGGCTACATTAAACCTGTGGTAGAAATTACAAACTAAAATATTTGTATTGTAGAATAGATCCACAGACCACAAAGTTAGGTTTAATCTCTATGGTAGAACACAAGAACGCTTTGAAGAGACCGCTCCGAGGAGCGAGCGCGCCAGGACACAAAAAAACGGTCTAGAACAACTGATTGCACGTTTTATTGCCATTTACACCAAGCGAAAGAGCATTCTACGAATGATCGACAGTTCTTTGCGAAAACCGAAAGAATAATAATTATGTAGAGTGGGGATAGAAATGAGCGATGTTCGTCTGGTGTAAACAAGCCTCGACGGCTTGTTCGGGGCCGAACGCGCAAGAATGCTCTTAGAGCAACTGTTCGCGCGCTCTGGTGCCGTTTAAATGAAGCGAGCGAGCATTCCAAGAATGCTCCAAGAATGCTCCACGTCTGTTTATACGAGGTTTATACCAAAAGAATTTAGTAGAGTGGGGGTAGAACGGCTGAGCATTCGTTTGGTCTAAATGCGCCTTGAGACTCTCTCTATACCATACACAGATTATAGTGTTTTATGCATAGATTATAATTTATTATCTATGGTTTTATGTCTACGATATGTATAGGTATATGTTTTGATTTTTTATCAAATCAATGTAAATTTCCTATATAGACTCGGAGCAATTAACAAGCCTGGAGAAGTAACAATGAATTGAACGAGTAAAGCGGTTGCTTGACCTTTCTAACTAAACGCGAAACGCCATATGCCAAAACGAGACAGACATATGTCAACTCGTCTGTTGAAAATAAAGCGTAGCCATTGTAGCCATTTCATTTTAATTTGAACACCAGTCTGGTGATCATCGCATGGCGATTTAAAATATTGTTTTCAAAGTTAAAAAAGTGAATTCCAAGTAATGTTGTTTGTTTCCAAAAAGATTTTTAGTTATAGTGTACATGGCTTGCGTTGCATACGGCTGTAAAAGCCGTAGTAATGTACAATCCGAGGAAGACGGGAATTTGTCATTTCACAGGTTAGTGTTTTCAGCAACTTTTGGCTTATGTGTTATAAATTTCTGAATATAAGATATATTTTGTGACACTTCTGTTTATTCTACACGTAACTAAATAAATAAAATCATGTTTAGCCCATTTTTGAGGAAAATATGCCAATTATTAGAAAATGTAGTGTTGTGCAGTCATAATTTCGGTATCGATACATCGTCGAACATCGTATTATGTAGGTACTTCCATGACAATGACTCCTTCAAATCAAATAATCAAAACAAGTTTTTAATTGATTTGTTATTTATTTGTAGGTTTCCGGTGGATGAAAATTTAAAAAATGTTTGGGTGCAGGCTGTCCATAGGAAAAATTGGAAGCCTTCAAATCATTCGCGGCTTTGCTCAAAGCATTTCGAATCGACCTGTTTTTAAATGGGAAGAAAAAGAAAAGTGCTTTGCAGATATGCTGTCCCGACCTTATTCAATACTTATCCAACTTATTTACAAAAGGTACTATGTCAACTAATATATCCACAATAACATTTATGAATAATTCTTGCTAAAGCCACCAATCACTTTTCTGTCTAAGTTCTATTTTCTGTGTTTTAACCTTAATAAATATTAATTTATGTTATATAATAACAATAATTTCGGCTAAAATACTGATATATATGTCATAAAAATAACTTAATCTTAGGTCTTACTTAAATGTTTACACACAAAATTACTTACTTTTTTGTATACCTATTATCTGTTTTCGAATTACAGGAAGCAGTTAAACTAGCCAGAAATACAATCATCGACTCGCAGAGAAAACTACGACGTATCTCAAATCTTCCTAGTTTAGATCAACCTTCAATATCAAAAGCTTCATATACTCCATACGTTACTTCTGCATCACTTACTCAGCCGCGCATTGATGACAGCCCTCGAAAACAAAAACTTAAGAAGATTATAGTGAAAGAATTGAAAATATCTTCACAACGTCTTAATAAGTTATACCTAAGCTTTGCGGCAAAGGTGCAGAAGATTAAAACGCAAAGTATTGATCAATGGAATGTGGACAATCACAGAAATTTATTGATAAAAGCTATAGCTATAGCAATACTTAATTCTTAGTATTCATTATATGACTAAACAACTGATCCAACCCGAAGAGCGAGTTCGTAACTTTTTAAATAAAACTATTCTGTTTAAAGGACAATAAGCAATTGTTTATATGTTTGTTTACATTGTTGAAGTGATTGTTAAACTGTAAGAACATAAAAATTGGTAACTGATTTGCTTAAAAATAAAAAAATTGTATTATAAATTAAAATGTATCTATTGTTTTATTTAAAACTTTACTACGTAAAATTCAAAAGAACCTCAAACTCAAAAGGATCATGAATAAATAAATGCATAAATGGTTGTTAAAAAAGATTATCATTTAATACTTGATAAATTCTATAATTGTTGCCCATGAGAGTAAAAAGTACTTACTAAGAAATAAATCATTCGTACTAAATAAACCAGCTTCAGATAGAGAATGCGCATATCTCGCACCTTAATTTCTATATGATAAAATGTAATCCTCTCTTTGGTATTTTTTTTTGGATAACCCCTAGAAATGTTATCATCAAGTTAAAATTTTAAAAAATATCAAAACCTGTACTTAAGAAATAATTTGTATGCCAAAACAACGTTTGCCGGGTCAGCTAGTCGATAATATACGATAAAGTGACAACAACACTATCTGACTAGAACGAAAACTGGCTACATGTGGACTTGAAGGCCAAGTCGATTACAACGTGTTGTCTCTTTCTATTGCACTAGTATGGATATTGAATAAAAGAGTACCGCTACATAAAAAACGTTCAATTCATTGTTACTTCTCCAGGCTTGTTAATTGCTCCGAGTATATAGAGAATGAGCCAGGTAGGTAGGTACTCTGAGTAAATTTCACAGATGTCAATCAAGGAATATATTGTAAAAGGAAGACCCCCTAATAATTATGCTCTATGTACTACTCTCTAGTCAGTGTCTCTACCACAAACATATATCCATAACGATTCAGAATCGAATGCTACCTACATATTGCAAGGATTATACTACCATAGTGTAAACAAATATGGGGTCCGATTGATATTGAACCCGTAGTGAATTAGTGATGGTAAGCAGACGGAGTTAACTGTTGTGAATGGACGATTAAATGAATACAATCATAAATCGATTACGTACTTATTATTGTACATTGAAATATTCAATGCGACCGATTTCAAAACCCTTACCCATTTCATTTCTGTATACTAGGCCTAGAAATGTAGAATTTTCTATTCTATTCTAGAAGTCCTTGATCGATGAAGTCAGTAACGGCAGAGGTTAAAATAAATACATGTACCTATTGATTTTTTGTATTATTTATTTATTTGTAATCAAACTGCGTGTACCCAAAATATTTGTACTTGAGTATTTTTAATTCCTAGAATAAGGCCACAAAAGATTACAATCATGGAATTAATAAGTACATACTTCGGTACTTATTAATTCCATGATTACAATCTCAAAAAATGATTAAAATTAGTGACTAGGTAATAGGTATATCATAGTAGTATGTCGTCGGTGTTCTCAAAGAACATCAAACAACGCCGACCATGCGCATGTATTTGTAACAACAAATTCTAAGCGAATAGACTATGCACAAAAGATTTAAGTGCAATAAGAAAACTCAAACTTCATAATATTAAGTACATTACAGTATTCTAGTTTTAATTTGGATTCTCAATAAGCACCCAAAGAGGCAGTGTGGTCAATTCTGTTATGCAAAATCTCTAAACTAAACTAATTAATAAAAGTTGTGCTTCAAATTTTAAAATCTTTTTCAAATTGCTCCCAATGGAAAAGGATAGCACTATTTTAAATTATGCACAAAAGTTGCTCCAAAATCTCAATTTTTAATTCAAATTTCTCATTTTTAACGGAAACTACAATGGATGTAATTGTAATTTTTGTTTTGATGTGTCGGTAATAATAATATCGTAAAACGCTTAGAAATAGATTTTTTAGTTTTTCAGTAATTAGGTAACAGGTCGTTTTTCTCTTATATTCTTCCACGACGCTGTATGTCGCCTACCTACGTATCCGTGAGAGCATAGATAATACTTAAATACTTGGGAAGAGTGAGAAAGACAAAAATAAATTCAGTCGCTTTACGTGAATCACCTACAAGATGTAGAATAATTAAAGTATTCACAAAGAAATGGTGCCTCCCCAGAGAGTCTTATGAGACTTTAGATGACTTTTTAACTGCTCAGACGTAGAAAATTTATATTCACAGTATTTACAAGTAAACGTTTTCTCTCCAGTATGAGTCCTTAAGTGCTTGATTATAGTGTGTTTGGTAGAACATTTATAGTCACAATACTCACAACAGTAACGTTTGTCTCCAGTATGAGTCCTCATGTGAGATTTCAAACTACCTATTTGTGCAGATTTATAATGACACAATTTACACGAAAATGGTTTCTCTCCGGTGTGGATTTTTCTGTGTACTTTAAAAGTATTATTTCCATAGCATTTAAAGTTGCAAAGATCACAAGAGTATCGAGTCACACCAAAGTGGGTCTTCATATGACTTTTCAGACCATTTAACGTGGAACATTTATAAACACAATATTTACAACGAAAGCGCTTCTCCTTACTGTGAGATAGCATGTGGATTCTCACATCTTTTCGTCGTGCTGATTTATAGTCACAAAGCTCACACGAAAACGGTTTCTCTCCAGTGTGGATACTCATGTGCTTTCTCACACTATATTTAGACACGGACCTATAGTCACAGTGCTCACAACTAAACGGCTTTTCTCCGGTGTGTGTCATTTTGTGGGCTTTTAAACTGTTGCTGGCAGAGCATTTAAAGTCACATTCATCACAGTGGTAAGGCTTTTCACCTGTGTGCATCCTCATGTGGATTTTAAGCTTACACGGCTTAAAGCATTTGTAATCGCAGATATTACACTTTGCAGTTTTTTCTGCGGTGTGGATTTTCGTGTGATGTTTCAATCTACCTTCAGTATGACACTTGTAGTTACAAAACTTACAAGTGAAGCCTTTAAAGTCGGTGTGACTCAACGTGTGCTCGTTTAGACGTGACTTGCTCTTACATTTGTAGTCACAATGGTCACACGAATAAGGTTTGTCACCTGTGTGAGTCCTCGTATGCAGTTTTAAGCTACTGGGATGAAAAGATTTATAGTCACAATACTCACAAGTAAGTTCCTCACCGTGTTTAGCCGTGTGATATTTAAGAATTGTTACATTCGAGCATTTATAGTCACATAGCTTACACGAATACGGTTTCTCGCCTGTGTGGATCCGTATGTGTCTAACTAGTTGGCATTTTTCTTTGAAACTGTACCCGCAATAATGACAAGTGTATAGCGTTTCGCCAGTATGTGTTCTCATATGTCTAATTAAATGGCTTTTCATAGCAGTTTTATAGCCGCAAAGTTTACAAGTGTGAGGTTTCTCGCCTGTGTGGGTCCTTACATGGGCCGTCATGGCACATTTAGTCGCAGACTTATAGTCACATAGTTTACAGGAATAAGGTTTTACGCCTGTGTGAGTTCGCATGTGGGTCTCTATGTAATATCTCCGTGTGCACTTAAAGTCACAAAGATTGCAGGCGTATGGCTTGACATCGGAGTGGATAGCCATATGCCTGGTTAAATTACCCGGCCTTGCAGTCCTGTAGTCGCAAAGTTCACAACATAACGGCATCTCCCCAGTATGACTGGTCATGTGCCTCCTTAAACTGGATCCCCACGGAGCTTTGTAGCTACACAAGTCGCAAGAGATTTTACTGGTCTTCTTTTTTCGTTTGCGTGACCGTTTTTTTAGTGAAGTATCATTATTGGTTGACGCAGTGTATCTATGGGCAGTCGGTCGTCTGCCTGTGTGTTTGTCAGCAGCCAGACCAGTTGCAAGGACTTGAGAATGCTGAAAACACATGGTATATTAGATGATACTTACTTTATTATACACAGGGTTATATACCAAAATTTTCTTAAGACTTCGTTTATTTTAGACTTTTATTTATTATTAAAAATAGTGTGATCCTTGGTGGTCACTGCCTCCCATTACTGATTAATTATGACATATACAGTACATGACATAGTGACCACCAAGAACCGCACAATTTTTAATAAAATCTAGAAACTTAACAATTTGGATGAAATTTTATATCTGTGCTATGACAGTGTCTGTTATTCTACTGTGAAGCAGTTATGTACCGCATTTGGGTATGAAGGGCATTTTTTCCGATATAATTACTGGGTGAATGAGACCCATGGAAAAAACACATAAAGAAGTTTTAACTTTACATAGTTTGTTTGCTGGGAGGCTTTGGTGCGGAGGGAGGGAGGGTGCCTGTGCTTTGCTACGCTAGGGTGAAGGGGCTGCGGTAAGAGCAGACGTCACAGTTCCCAATTGGTCCCTATTTTGGAGCTGTCTTGGATTGACAGGACCTTAGATGTGAAGATTTTTTTAATTTTAAAAAATTATTTCTCGAAAACTATCACATATTGTACAGTTTGGTTTGGGGGTTAAACTCCCCTCTTCCAACCCATCCCCCTCACCCCCTCCCACCCTCCTCCACTACGGGTCAGATGCTAAAGACCACCTGAGAGCTGCACCTCCGCAGCCTCAGCCTCCCTCCCACCCCACTCCAATACGGGTCAAATGCTAAAGATCACCCATAGAAGGACCCATATACAAGGTTCTTAGCAACTTCTACAATGTGTCTAATTACAATGAAATGTTTGCCATTAAGAAAAACCCAAAGCTAAGAGGGTGCATGTGGACTGAGGCTGGAATTCCAGCCGGCGACTACAAATCCCTACAAGCATTTCATTGTTAACAGAGTTATAAGACGTTGGAACAAATTGCCTGAGGACATCATAACAGCTGAATCGCTCAACCTATTTAAGAACCGACTCGACAAACATCTGAGCAAGCAACAATGAGCACAATTGGTATAGGCGCATCAGCGAAAGCTGCTTAGCCTATTATTAAATAATAATAATAATAACGGGCGGTGGTGCTCGACTCAGCTAGGAGAGTCCGTCGGTTTCTTAGCCTGTCGCCCTGACCCCTGGCCGTTTGGTCTCCACTGCCGGGGTGTAATCCTCTGCCCAGCACATATATGTATGTGTGTAACGTTTATGTATGTTTATTTAAATTTTGCATATTTAGGTAAGTTTATTGTATGTTTTTGGCTTTTATATATATTTATTATCGTGTGCCGGGTGTGAGAGTTAAATTTAATATGGATAATAATTAATAATAATAACATTCTACGGTTTGGTTTGGGTGCTTAGACTCCCACCCCCTCCACTACGGGTCAAGTGCTAAAGATCACCCATAGAATCTCACCTTCATGTTTCTAGTCACCCTACGTCCCGCCATGAAGTCTGTTAAAACAACAACGACCTCCTTCAAAGACATCGAAGGTTTTATGTCCACTTCCACGCTAACTTCGTGCTTAACAACGGTAAAGTTAAGTTCGTGCTTAAACTCCGTGAGGTTAGTACAGCTTTCGGAGAAGTCCAAACCCAAACATTCCTGTTTCAAGAGGGGTTTATTCAGTGTTTCCGTGGGTTCGACCGGTTCAACCTTCTGCATTTTACAGGCCACGAATTCGGGCGCGATATCTTGTTGTGGCTGTTTGTCCATGTTGGCCGTCTTCGTTTAAATTTACAGAACAGAAAACTACAAAGAATAAATGGATTATACTACTTGGAACACTATCTCTTGTTTATGTTATTTTGATTGTTTTACCAAGTGATTTTGAATCACTAGATACGATTTTATACGTGTGTTGTATTACAATTATATTCAATAAACTAAATATAATCATAGGATTACAAATAGGCATTTATTATAATGAAATAAAACGATAATTATTAGGAGTATGTAGGTACATACTAAACATGGGCCATGATATTCCGTGGTTGTTGACAACTCTCTACCACAGATACAGAACACATATTAAAGTCTCTATCGAGAGAGAATAATATTGCCACAAAACATTGAATAGGTATTTACTCTCTATCTATCATTGTTTCAACTTTTTCAACAAGTCAAGTTTCAACTTTCAAGGGGCTCGAAATGTTTATTTTATGATGAGCTGATTACATCATAGAACTCCTAATGGATCATTTTTTGATTGGTGTATATTGTGATTTGCAGTCGGTACTTTGTCTGTGCTGTGCTACAGTGGTACTTTGTGATTTGTGGTTTATGTTTATCTGTAGTTTCGTGGTTCGTGATGTTCACTAGCTGTGTGGTCTGTGGTTTAGACCACCTGTGTGTCTCAGTGTGTGTGCATGGTACGTATAGGTATAGATAGTCAATAGTGTTCTGTGGTGTGCACGGGCACCTGTGGTCTCTCGTTAGAGAGTTTATGTGTTCTGTGCCTGTGGTTTACTGGCTGCTGGCTGTGTGGTCTGTGGTTTACTGTATAAAAATTTTAAAAATTTGGATTTATAATTTATAACTATCGCTAAAGCATAGACAACCACAGCAGAGAGACCTCAAGAGAGACGCTAAAGGTACTCCAATAGTGATCTGTGAGGTACTCCGACATTTTTAACAATGGATGAAATGTTTAAAGACACGGTACAGCTTTCTAAAGGTATAAATATGAAGTAAGTAATCGAGTAATATTTTCATTAAATTTTCTATACTTACACAAATTATTGTAGGTAGTCCAGCCTGCTTCGATGTATTCCTCATAAGTTTCTAGATCACGAGGCCCTTTCCGATCCTAGGGTCAGACCACTAAATACTATAAAGTTGTTCTGTACAAAGTTTCAGTACAAAGTTCCAAGGGCTTTTGTCATTAAATCACTTTGTTTGAACCTATGTCCGAAACTGCCTTCAGGATCAATAATAAGAACTGCATGTATACTTACTCAAGATTCCACAAAAGATTTTTGTAGGTACTCTGCGTAATAGAACCAGCAAAGACGCACTGCCAAGCGATTTAGCGTTCTAGTGCGATGCTTGTAGAAACCGTTGGGGGTAAATTTGCTTATCCTTCCAAGTTAGTACAATAACATCGTAGGCTGCATCATCACTTACCGTCAGGTGAGATCGCAGTCAAGTACTAACTTGTATAGAATAAAAAAAAACATTATTCCACCACCACCTTGGTGCTCTTGCAGCACCATTTTAGAAAAGCTCTTAAAAATAATTGTGCTAGTAAAATAACAGCAGTTTATCATCACTCCCAAGGATTTGACTCATGTCAATAATCCTTAGTACCATATTAAGTTTTCGTGTCACAGCCACTTTGAACTTGTTGAGGGATAAAATAAATATTTCATTAGTTGTTGTAAAAGTGTATCCCGTGTTTGCACATACTTGTAAACACCAGATGCTGATGCCCTTGTTTTCATTCCAGAGAGCTCCTCAATGGTCAGTCGGAGTTCCACGTGGACCTGGAGTTCAAGAAGAAGGCCATGGGCATGATGGGAGACTGCGACGACGATCTGTTCCCTGATATTGACGATGACAGGTAGACTTTGCCCTTTTCTGTGTACCATCTGCTGAACTAGTATTATTATTATTATTTAATAATAGGCTAAGCAGCTTTCGCTGATGCGCCTATATCAGGGCCCTATTCATCAAAAGTTACAAGCCATGTATTACAAGCGTTTCTCTTGTAAACTTACAAGAGAATCTCTTGTAATACAAGGCTTGTAACTTTTGATGAATAGGGCCCAGTTGTGCTCATTGTTGCTTGCTCAGATGTTTGTCGAGTCGGTTCTTGAATTGGTTGAGCGATTCAGCTCTTATGATGTCCTCAGGCAATTTGTTCCAATGTCTTATAACTCTGTTAACAATGAAATGCTTCAAGGGATTTGTAGTCGCCGGCTGGAATTCTAGCCTCAGCCCATACCCTTTTAGCTTAGGATTTTTCTTAATGGCACTTTCCTTTTAAACTATATCCTTTTTTTCTACCACCGGGTTGATTATATCCTTATTTAGGGTTCTGTAACAAAGAGTAAAAACGGGACCCTATTTCTAAGACTTTGCTGTCCGTCTGTCTGTCACCAGTCTGTAGGTCACCAGAGTCACCGGCATAGCTCAACATGTAACGTTTTCAGTGACTCGGACGATGCCTTTGAAACCATAGAGATCTTAGCAGAGAAGATGATGCTGTCCTGTCCCGAGTACCACTCCTTCAAGGACCTGGCCACGAAGATGGTGGATGCTGTTCCGTCTGGTGCTGTGAAGATTCTAGTCATTGAGGAGGGTATGGATAACATTTATAACAAGTTATCTTGGTGTTTTCACTGGCAACTATCTTACTTATTTCTGCCACCCAGTAGGCTTTTCCCTTTTTTCTGCTGTCTGGTGGACTTTGCCCTTTTTTTCTGCCACCCAGTAGCTAGACTTTTCGTTTTTTTTTTCTACCCCATGGTATACTTTGTCCTTTTTTCTGCCACCTGGTAGACTTTGCCCTTTTTATTATCACCCGGTAGACTTTTTTCTATATCGGTAGACTTCAACTTTCATTTTTTTTATTCTGGAACTCTAGCTTCAGCCAAACCCTCTTAGAGTCTGACATAAGTGTATTTGAGTTAGGCAATGTAAAAGAATAAACATTTTGATTTTGTAATCTAAAAACAGATCAATTTCAAATTAAATAAAAATTCTTTATTTCACTTAAGGCTTAGAAGCACTTATAAAACGGCAATACTGTGGATCTACTGTCAAGGGGCCATGCCAGCCTTTGTATCACAAAAATGGCATGTCAGCAGCATTACCCCTTAACAAGATACCATAAAACATCCTGTGATAATAACACAAATAGAGTTTGTCAAGTCTCGAACTTATTAATAAGGCATATATTAGCGATAAGCCCTTGGGAGTGATAGTGAATTGCTCTGATTTTACGAGCCTTTGGGCTTTTTCTCAGTGGCAGAGCATGTTTCAATCCATATAAACTTAGTTTTTAAGTTGTGAAATAATTATCCCCTTTATAATAATAGAGGTATTACAAAATGAAATGACTTGTCATAAGAACCTGTATGTGAAGCTTATTAGAAATAAAATATATACTTTGACCAATGACTATTGATCCTTTTTTAACTATTTTTTTTTTTCGACTCCAGGCGACGGGCCTTTGGTGCCAGTGGACGCTGTGGTCACAATCCACTACGCAGCTTACTTTGAAAAAGCCAAGATTCCATTTGACTCCACGCTCACTATGAACAACCAGGCGCCTCTGGTAAGATATTCTAAATCTCATACAAAAACTTAAGAAAAAAAGACGTGTGGCACTCGGAGACTGCCGCGGTAAAGCTATTGCATAGCCGGTTTTATCAACTTATGCAATTATAAATTATTATACAACCAATGCCACCTAGAGAGAGTTGCTGAACTAAAGAGACAAGCGTGATGCGAGACATAAGACCGCGAGAGATGGGAGACGCGGGTTCGAATCCCGCTGCGAGTGAAAAATTTTGATTCGTATTTAAATTTATAGGGACAAGCGTGATATTTCAAAAAGTCATTAAAAGTACTGCTATTGCATCGATAGATGGCAAAACTAAAAAGTGTTAGGTTATTTTCGTTATGTAATTTCTGGATTTGGTCTCCACGCTCAAGGCCCGCGATAGAAGCTATGCAATAGCTTCGCATTTTTTTTTTAATTCTGTTCCATTTGTATACGTCGCGACGCAATGCTATTGTCACTTGGTGCAGCCTGCTGGAGTGTCACGTCCTTTTTTTTTAATACATTTGCTCCAAAAGTTGATATTTCCATGTGTGTTTAGCGTGCGCAAAGTTATTCTTTTCCGCACTAGTGCTTTTGTGTTTTCCTCCTACGCGGCACCGGAGCGGGCGCACCAGGTGCGCATGAACACGAACACGGCTTGCAAACACGGAGCAGGCAAACACGTAAAACCAATATTTTTTTTCGCAAATGTATTAAAAAACGTCGTCCAATGCACGTGCGGAATTGTCATTTTTACTCGTCCTTATAGTTGACCCTCGCCTTCGACTTGTGTCAACAAACCGGGACTCGTAAAGAAATGACAAACTTTCCGCACTTATATTGAAATGTACTATTTCTAGCAACTGCGTCTGGGCGCCGGGAAATTCATACCTGGGCTAGAAATCGGGCTCACGATGGTGAAGGGGCCGCGGGCGCGTTTCCACCTGCTCATCGAACCGAGCATGGCGTGGGGACAGGGCGTGCTGCCGCGCGTCAGGCCAGAGCCCGCGCTCTTCGTGATCGTGCTGTACCAGGTGGACGACGCCAGAGCCGGCGCTAGGTAAGAGTAGTTTTTTTAGGGTTCCGTACCAAAATGGTAAAATGGAACCCTTATGGTGCGACTTTCTCCGTCTGTCTGTCCGTCTGTCTGTCCGTCACACTCGATTATTTCAGTAACTACCGAAGCTATCGATATGAAATTTGGAATAGTTGTGTATATTAGTGGCCCAATGACACTGGAATAAAAAAAAAATGGAAATTAATTTTGTTCTTATTTAAAAAGGGGGGAAAATCGGAGGGTTGAAATTTAAAAGTGAGATAACTGTACTGTGTGGGGTATCATATGAAAGGGTTTACTTTGTACATTCTAAAACCGATTTTTAATTATTTTTAGTCATGATAGTTTTTGATTTATCGGGGAAAATGTCTAAAAAAATACCGTTCCCCCCCTTATCTCCGGAGTTTACCAATCGAAAAATGTCAAATAATTATGGTCAATAGGAATTTACGTATATTTTACAGGAAAACTATAGCCAATGCTCTAACTAGCATAGTTTTTTGATATTAACAATAAACCTCTACAAACAAAGTTAGTTTTGCGGTTCATTAACAAAGGTAATTATTACCGTTTTACATCTTTGGTCGTTACAGTTTTGGTCGTGTTACATCTACATTAGTATGCCTGATTGTTTTGCTTCAGTACTTCTTGAGTACGGAACCCTCGGTGCGCGAGTCCGACTCGCACTTGGCCGGTTTTTTTTATTTTTTTATCGCACTGCTATAAAACACTTTGTACTTTGTTCTCTGTTATAGGCAGAGACCTTTTTCATGCGAGCTTTGCTCTGAAGAAGTGCCAACTCACGTGATGTTCGTGACTTGGTTTTTAACATTTTTTTTTTTTTTTGGTGTTTGGCGAATGTGAGCAACACTCTTCCAGAGCATTTGAGTGCTCCGTCAAAATTGAAAAAAATATATAAGATTTAGTTAAATAGTTACTTTGTGGTCAGTTAGTTATTATTGGTTAACGGTGTAGAAGCCGTATTTAAGCGATTTTGAATGAAGTTTTATTCAAAAACTATAAAGATTATTACTTTCAAATTTGCACGTCATGTGTTTTGGGTCTTTAATCTAAAATCGCTAAGAAGCAGAAACACGATTGGATAAAATTTTCTCGATAGAAAGTTCGCCCAAAAGTTGCTCCAAAATCTCAGTTTTTCTAGTTTTTATCAGACACTACATTGGATGTAATTGTAATTTTTGTTTTAAAGTGTCGGTAATAATAATATCCAAAAACGCTAGGAAACAGATTTTTGATAACTAGCTTAGTTTTTGAAGTAATTAGGTAAAAGGTCGTTTTTCTGTTATATTCTTCCGCGACGCTGCATGTCGCACCTACCATCGTATCCGTGAGAGTGAGAAAGACAAAAATAAATTCAATAAATCCCCTTAAGGGCCACAAGCTAGGAGATGCTCTCATACATTTTTCACTTGAATTAATCTTGAAAAATATGCATTTGTTGTTAAATTCATTGATATTTACGATTTACTTAGGACTTTTTATACCCGCAATTTAAATATCAGGCGAATATTTACTTTAGTTAACGAATAATACGGCATTTAAAAAACGCCAAATTTACACATGTGTGCGTATCTAAGTACCTTGTGTTACTAGCGACATCTATTATAACTACCTAAAACAACTACGTGTCTAACATTATTTTTGAAGTTGGACAACGCCATCATGATAGATGGCGTTGTATAGATACATGATAAAAATACTTCACTGGCGCGGCTGCTGTTTACATCCGAATTACATGGTAGGTACCTACCTACTCGAATTTGTCGAGTTCATAAAAATTCTATTTTTCGCAATTATTTAACTAATCCAACGAAGTAGGCTTATGGAATTCACTTTGCGAAAATAAGAGTACCTACTAAAATCTTCACAGTTTAATGTTTTATGTAAAAACTAGATGACCCGGCAAACGTTGTTTTGCCATATAATTTTTGACGTGACAACGTCTTATAAATCGATAGAGCCGGCTGCACGCACAAAAAAACATGACTCATCCGGCGTTACCGGCGTTACCTCGCTCGCGTTACCTCGCTCTGAGGCGTTCCATGTAAGGCTTGAAGTGCAAGCGAGAGTTGTCACGTTCAACTATCGTCAGTAAACCGGCTTTACAGACAACCAATGTTTTTTTCTCACTTATAACAATCGGTCCAGCCGTTTCGGAGGAGTTTGGTAACAAAGAAAAGCGAGAAAATTTTATATATTAGAAGAAAAAGATGTTTAAGTACTTGAAAATGTCCAGTTTAGAAATGTAGTTCGAATATCAACCAATTTGTGAATTGCGAACTCACGTCAAACTCGGCAAACTTTTTTATATAAACCTGTGAAGATGATATTGTTTTTTTCGCAAAATGGATGCCATGAGCCTAATTCATTGTACTAGTTAAATATTTGCGAAATACAAAATAAAATTTGAATTTCGCGGGCCGACCTCCGTTTTTTTTACACACTACAAGTAAGTACGTGACTGTGATCTCATCTAATGGTAAGTGACGATGCAGCCGCAGATGTTATCGTACTACCTTGGAAGAGGTAAGCAACCCCTAGCGGTTTCTACACAGCACACACCGGAACGGTAAATCGCTTGGCGGTGCGTCTTTGCTGGTAGGGTCGTGACTAGCCACGGCCGAAGCCTCCTACCAGACCAGACCTGAGCCAAATAAGAAATTATAAAATTGAAAATTCCAAAGTGGCCCGTGGCGGGAATCGAACCCGCGACCTCCCATTCAATCCGGGCGCGCGTCATTGCGCTATTGTAGTGTTATTATCTCGCTGCAGACTCGGTCATAAATCATTCGAGTGTTTCGCTTTTGTTGTTCTTTGTTGAGTTGTGCATTACTGCAGAACAGCAAAAGCGAAACACTCGAATGATTTATGACCGAGTCTGCAGCGAGATAATAACATTACTATAGGACGTCGTTGTGGCTATGAGTGTCGTTTTGGAGAGTGTAGGAGTTCGGGACCAGCAATAGGCTAATAGATAATTGCGAGACTTGCGAGACTCTTGCTGCAAGACCAAGACCAAGACCAAGACTCGGAGTGCAAGACCAAGACCAAGACCAAGACCACATGTACTGGCGCAAGACCAAGACCAAGACTGGCTGAGTCTCGTCTTGTTCTTGCATTTGGGCAACACTATTTACCGCGGCAGTCTCCGAGTGCCACAGGTCTTTCTTTTTACTGATATTTTTATACCTAATCATTTTTCATTTTGTGCTAATAAAACAGTCGGGAAGGAGTTTGGCGAGCATATAAAAAGATGGAGCCGAGCATTAATTATATCATTATATAATATTGACACCTCGGGGTAGAAAGGTCGTATAAACCATTTTACCGAAAATGAGTTATGAATGCAGTTTTATTCAAAATTTCCCGCTCTATCGATTGGTCTTTGTGACGCTTTCAAATTCGCAAAATAACGGGTTATACGACCCAGATGACTTCAAAGTTTGAACACAGTTTTTGTGGAATTTATGATGTAAGAACCAAAAAAACTATTATTGCTATAACTATTTGGAGTAGTACCATATTAATTTAGAAGTTCAGGGTGTAAAAGACAGTAGATTTGAGCCAAGTATGGTGTAACACCTAAGTAACAAAATGCACTTGGTTGTAAAAACCAATGATAAGTACAATTTAGTTTTTACACCCTGAACTCAAGTTGATCAACTGACGATAAAGTATCTACACCCATTCGGAATACATTCGTGAAGTGCAAATTGGCTTTTGCATCCCTAAACAAATAACTTGAAACGACATTACGTTCGAAAAAATACATTTTAAGAAGAAGTAGGTACATCGTCGGCGACTCGTCATACTAATTTTTGACGTTATTATAAAATAATATACTTTTTTTTACAATAATAACGGGCCTCCCATTCCATTTTTTATCAACGTCATAGATTAGAGTAATGCAGATAATAGTTAAAGAATTTAGTTTTAATTTTCGTTTTCTCAAGAGGTCAAGTGGTGTGGTTCAATGAGAACAGATAGTGAATTGACGCCGGTGACAATAGATGTTAAGAAGACGAGCCCCATTCATTCAAAATCGCTTATGTTTTATTCGATTCGCATGGAGTTTGACAGAGTGGGGCGCGTCATTGTAGATTGAAATATCAATACATATACACAATGGTGTATAAACCCTTTTTGCTTTCAATTGATTTTTTGTTTTGATGATATTAAGGGTTTATACGACGTAGTTTACTATTTCTCAAGGCTTCTACTTCCAAATCACTTTCTTCCTTTTTTATAATATTCAGATGAATAAATTCAAATAAATTAGTTGGAATCTACGGGGACCGTCACTAGAATCCTTCCAATCTCTTTCCCAGCACACTGACTCCTATTAGTAAAGGTTATTTTACATTAACCAACATAATAAGAAGGCAACCAACGTTGACCAACATTAACAACGTAATATAATCGTAAGAAAAAACAATTAATACAAAAATGTTACGGAAACAACTTGAAGATAAAGGTGAAAGGTACAAAAACAGAGAAGAAGACTCAGAACTATAATTAGAACTATGGGACAAAATCCTTGTGAGCCGAACAAAGGGGTCTTACAAAATTTAATAACAATCTATTTACAATTTCTACTGGATAAATACTGCCTTGTAAATTGTACTCAGAAATTTTTACTGTACAGTTAGTCGCATTTTAAAGAATGCAAGGCCAAAAATAACTCAAGGATAGGCAATATCCCTGCCAAATATTCTTCCGATGATAAAGAATACGTAAAGATGTTGATTGAAAAGCTACCTGCGCATTTCCTCAGGAACTCAAAAACGTTATATTTGTGTAGGATTTAAGAAACTTAAGAACCAGAAACAGTGTGAGAGTAATGAAAAATGACTCAAGGATAGGCAATGTCCCTGCCAAATATTCTTCCGATGATAAAGAATACGTAAAGATGTTGATTGAAAAGCTACCTGCGCACTTCCTCGGGAACTTAAAAACGTTATAATTTGTGTAGAATTTAAGAAACTTAAGAACCAGAAACAGTGTAAGAGTAATGGTAATGATGATCAGATGTAACGTGTTCGAGAATCGGTTTTTACATGATATTATTCAACAATGAATAGAATATCAGTTTTCCTAAGCCAAGGAAAGATATATTTCTTTTGTGTACAATGAGAATATGAATGAAATGAAACAGAAAACTAACATCATCCCATCGACTCTCCAACAAACAAGACAGACAAACTCCCATCGACGTAGAGTTTTGTATTTGACAACAAGAAACAATTTACGAGAAAGGATTTCCCGAATTTTCTTCGTCTCGGGATTTTCGTCCCCAGCGATGTACCGTCCGAAAACACACTTTCATTTCAGAAAAATCCAACATATCAGGATTGTAAAGTTTTTAAAAACAAGTAGAAATTAAGTATTCTGTATGTGAAGAAGTACTAGAAGAAACAATCAATCTTTATGAAGAATCTATAAAAAGGAAAAAGGGAAAAGGATGAGTACGAATTCACGATAACTGATAAATTCACAAAAATGGAAATAGCGAGCATTTGGTAAATTATTACTAAAGTTGAATGACCATCAGTTGCCTATTTCAACTGCAAAATACAATGATTTGATACGTTTATGTGATGAATAAATCATACTTAAACCATATCAAGATGAATTTTTGAATTTACCCTAATAAACGAAGACGATGAAGATGACCGAGGTGAAAATTAATATAGAAATAAAGTGCTGTCAAAGTTTTATATTTTTGTTAATTTCCAACATAAGATGATGCTCTGATCAGCGTTAATGATAATAATTACTGATTAACGTTGTGTTTTACGTCTTCTTAAGTATTTTGTACTTTTTTTACTTTGGGCAAACGAAGAGATCCATAGCTACCCGTGTGCAAATATAAAAACGGTTAGGAATAATGAACCTCAGAAGTCATCGATCGCGGAGAATCTTCTGCAACCAGGTACTACACTGGATTGAGCCCCATGGTTTTATCCACAGACCGTCACTTTATACCTAGGCTGGTTCGTGAAGCGATTGAAATTCAAAAACACTGGAATTTCAATCGTGAAGTTGGGTTTAAATTAGCCAATACGTGGAATACGGTTGTAGAACTGTACAAACCGAAGCAAAGTCGCAATAAAGCAGGGGTGAAAAATGACGTTGTTAGTGTGTGTTTGCGTGACAACTCGCGAAATGAAGTCAAAAAGATCTAGGAGGAGGGTAGACCGATACGGTCTATGCAATTAGAACGAAATATTGGCAAAATATTATTTACAAATAATCGTGGTATGTACTCGTAAAAATCGTTAAATTATGTCTTCAAACCACGAGGAAAGCCTTAAATCACTTTGTACTTTGCTTTAAGTAAATTGATAATGTAAAAAAAATACTTAAATAGTAATTTTGATTTATTAACTGGTTAAAAATTGTAATAAGTTCATATGTAGGTACCTGTAGGTTCTTAGGTTAAATGGATTTTATCACCCAAGTTTATATTAAGTTATGTAAATTACTATAAAGTTATCATAGTTACGACTCTCAACGTCCAGAAGGTACCTATTGATTTTACGACACTATCTATTTTATGTTAATGGTTTTTAAGCACAATAACAACGACTTATATCTAGTTACAACTCATTACAATGTCACAACTGAAATAATTAGGGGGTGTATGAACCAAGTTTCAAAAAATTATTGGTCGTAAATCCAAGCTAACTTCTAAACTAAGAGATTGAGAATAAAATAAGGTTATCCATTGCAAAAAACATAAAGAATTAGTATACCTATAAAAACAAAAAAGTTATTTGCCAAAAAGTTTAAAAAAAATTTCTTTTTTGCTCGTCCTGAAAAGTAGGGTTTTGGTTTTTACGACCTTTCTACCCCGATGTAGCAATATTATATACTAGCAGATACCCGCGGCTTCGCCCGCGTAAATTTTAGTTTTCCCTATTCTCACGGGAACCATCGATTTTCCGGAATAAAAAGTAACCTTTGTGTTAATTTATAGCGAAATCTATCTCCATTTTAACTTTCAGTCAAAAATTTCAATAGTTGCAGCGTGAATGAGTATTTCTCCCGCTGGAATAGTGAAAAACAAATATTCACGCGGGAGAAATAACCATTGATTTTAATCCAGAATATAATCTATCTCTATTCCAAATCAGTTCAGTAATATTACGGCATGAAGGCATATTATCTATCACTATTATCATGGAAGCCATGAAATTTTCCGGGATGAAAAGTAGCCTATGTATTAATCCAGGATAAAATCTATCTCCTTTCCGAATTTCAGTCATATCAGTTCAGTAAGTGCAGCGTCAAGTAGTATTTTTCGCGCGTGAATATCAATTTTTCAGTTTTCCCGCGAAAACCATGGATTTTTCCGGGATAAAAAGTAGCCTTTATATTAACCCAGGATATCATCTATCTCCATTCCAAATTTCAGCCAAATCGGTCTTGTACTTGCAGCGTGAAGATTTTTTTCCGCGTGAATTTCAGTTTTTAACTAATCCCACGGGAACCATGGATTTTCCCGGGATGAAAAGTAGCTTATGTGTTAATCCAAGATGCAATTTATCTCAATTCCAAATTTGAGCCAAATCGGTTCAGTAGTTTTGGCGTGAAGGAGTATTGAAGCTTGGTAAAATACGAACTTTGGAGCCCCGTTTCACCCCTTTAGGGGGAATTTTGAAAAATCCTTAGTGCACCCCTAGACCTCATAAGGAACCTGTGTGCCAAATTTGAAGTCTCTAGACTCAGCGGTTTGGGCTGTGCGTTGATATGTCAGTGAATGAGTGAATGAGTCAGTCAGTATCTTCTTTTATGTATTTAGATTATGAGCCGAGTAAAGAAAGTAGCAAAATATGTGAGGTACGTATCAAGTATCTACCTAAAGAGTACCTAATTACATTATGGTAATATTATGTGCTAAAATTGAACTACCGCACCACGTTATCCGCGCACACGCGCGTTTGCTATTTTCAACTCTATTGCGTACGGGTAATGTTGTGTATTAGACTAAATATTTTTTGTACATATTGTAATACAGATTTTCGACTTTCGAGTGACGGTTAAAATTTATAGCCTATCCCGAGTCTGATGATAAACGTCGTAACTGTTATGTGTTTAGCAATCAAAATTAAGCCTTACCTGCTTCACTTTAAGGTTTATAATAACCCGAAGTTTTTGCTAGTATAAACCTATTTCTAATAGAAATCCGCGTTGTGGGTAAATGCAACCATTTTTGCGTTGATTTTTAGGGTTCCGTAGCCGAATGGCAAAAAACGGAACCCTTATAAATTCGTCATGTCTGTCTGTCCGTCTGTCCGTCTGTCCGTCCGTATGTCACAGCCACTTTTTTCCGAAACTATAAGAGCTATACTGTTGAAACTTGGTAAGTAGATGTATTCTGTGAACCGCATTAAGGTTTTCACACAAATTTTTAAAAAAGTAATAAATTTTGGGGGTGCCCCATACTTAGAACTGAAACTCAAAAAATTTTTTTTCATCAAACCCATATGTGTGGGGTATCTATGGATAGGTCTTCAAAAATGATACTAAGGTTTCTTATATCATTTTTTTCTAAAATGAATAGCTTGCGCGAGAGACACTTCCAAAGTGGTAAAATGTGTGTCCCCCCCCTGTAACTTCTAAAATAAGAGTATGATAAAACTAAAAAAAATATATGATGTACATTACCATGCAAACTTCCACCGAAAATTGGTTTGAACGAGATCTAATAAGTAGTTTTTTGATATTTACAATAAAACCTCTAAAAACAAAGTTAGTTTTGCGGTTCGATAAGAAAAGTGGTTTTTATGGTTTTATTCCTCCGGTTGAAGTACGGAACCCTCAGTGCGCGAGTCCGACTCGCACTTGACAGGTTTTTTTTTCTTCAGCGGGTGTCAGATTGCTTGCGGGATAAATATATATGTATTATGTATATATAAGTATATATACTATATATACATATATACTTAATATACATAAACTAGCTGACCCGGCAAACGTTGAATTGCCATTAGGAATATAAAAAAAACATAACATCCTGCTCTCAAACCTACCGATCATACACTGAAAACTTCATAACAATCAGTCGAGCCGTTTCGGAGGAGTTTGGTAACAAAATTGGCGAGAGAATTTTAAATATTAGAGAATATAATATTATACATATACCTAATACCTATACTGAAAAACACCCAGACACTGGAAAATATTCCTGCTTATCACACAAACCTTTACCAATAGTGGGAATCGAGCCCACGACCGACCGACGTCGCAACGGCAGGTTCGCTACCGCTACGCGATTCGGTCGCCAAAATAATAGATATCAATATTATAGTATAAGTAGATAGGTATAAACATTTCAATCCACGACGACGCGCCCCACTCCGACAAACTTCATACGAATCGAATGAAACATTAGCTATTTTCACAAAATGGGGCGCGTCTTCGTGGAGTGAAATGTCTATAGGTAGGTAATTACTTGTTAGATACTTACCTACTTAGTACCAAGGTAGATAAGGTGGATGTAATCACGAGCTCCTTGGTTCGATCCCTGGGTCGGGCAATAACTAGTTTTTTTTTTGTTTTTTATCAAGAAAATTTTAGTACCAGCTCGGAGTTGATTGATCTCTCTCCGAAAATCTGATATTGTGGACTATAAATGATATCTCCGAGTATTGACATACGCCATCTATGTCCTTTTTTACGCTAACAATTGGTAGAAAACGTAAGAACCACAGATCCTGGATTGAAACCATAGCGTCTATGTGTGGGTGCTCGTCGTGTCCCTACGCTGGTAGAGATGACAGATTTTTATATTTGAACTAGATAACGAAATGGTTACGTTTTAGTTTAAAATAATGATGTGATAAAATAAAAGGCAACGTTGTACTTCCGCAAAACACATATTATTAAAAATAGTTCATTACGATTGGAGTAAATGATTAAAAACTGTAACTATCTTAAATAGCGCCATCTAGCGGCAATCCTTCCTCGGAGAAACCGTTGCATTCACGTTAATATTATAATGTAAAAAATAAGCAAATTAATTTAGAATATCGTTAATAGTGTAAGTGAAATGATAAGCTTTTAATAATAATTGTTATGTCATAAAATAGTGTTTAAATTTCAATATTGTTAAACAAAATCCTTTATCTAAGATACTGTCAGTCCCTTTGATAAAATTCCATTAGTTTAAATCGTTTAATAATTCAGTAAGTTATTAGTTTTTCTACAAATAACAGCATTGCAGGTTTTATTATTATGTCTTGTTAGTATTTTATTTCGCTATCAGGGTAAGAGTATTAGCAATAGTAAAGAAAGAAAAGAAAGAAAGAAGACATAAAGACTTTATTTGGCAAGAAAATTATGCTACACATGTAACAAACCTTACGTACTAAAACGATGCCTGGAGGTTCCCCCACTCGGGCAACAAAAACCAATAATTGCCCAAGTGAGGGAAGCACCAGACACCGCCTGTCACATGTGGCACAACCCGGAACAAGGCCCCAACTCAGCATGGTGCTGTGTGCCCCATATAAGCATGGGAGCACACAGCGCTGATTTTCAGTAGTAGTAGCAGTGGTTGACGACCTCCCTGGCGCAGTGGCGGCGCGCTCGGATTCGAGTGGGAGGTCGCGGGTTCGATTCCCGCCACGGGCCACTTTGGAATTTTAGAATTTCTAAATTGGCTCAGGTCTGGTCTGGTGGGAGGCTTTGGCCATAGCTAATTACCACCCTACCAGTAAAGAATCACCGCCAAGTGATTTAGCATTCCGGTGCGATGCTGGTAGAAACCGTTGGGGTAAATTTACTTACCCTTCCAAGTTGGTACGATAACATCTTGACTGAATCATCACTTACCATCGGGTGACTGCAGTCAAGTACTAACTTGTATAGAATAACAAAAAAGTAGTAGCAGGTGGTGGTACCTTTAGCACGGAATTTATAATAGTACTTAATGATACAGAAGGTTCGCTCCGCAAGATGATTTAAAGGAATAGCGACTCTAGTGCTGGCACAAAAAGTGCAATTCAGTTCGCAATAGCGCCTGGCTCCGCCTCCGCAAACAACACGCAACAAACGCACAGTTGTGGTCTCTTTCTATCGCGTAACTTTATCTCTTCCAACGTACTAAGGTTGCCTCGCAATCCGACGCACGCAGCGCGTGAAATAGGTCATACAAGAACTAACGCGTGCAACCTCGCCGGGGCGCGGTGGCCGTCTGAAATTAGTACGTCGAGACGGCTACCTGTAGTTTGTTCGATCACGTGATAAGTGAACCTGCGGGGCTAGACAAAGTAACAGTCGCTTAGCGTTCACGACAGTAGATAAAAATGTATGGACAAAACAAGTGACTGTAGAAAAACCACGTGACCGAATAGAGGAAGACACGCTTTTTTTGAAAATCGACTACGACAATTTGAACGCTCCCTGGCGTTCTCGCAGACCTTGTAAATAACTTTAGCGTACTTCGCGTGATAATTGACAGCCGACAGTGAACAACGCTAAGCATAAAGTAGATTCTGCTTTCATTTGTTTTCACTCGTCACGTGGTTTGTCACTTTGTCCATACAATTTTGTCTATTGTCGTTAACGGTGTAGAAGCCGTATTTAAGCGATTTTGAATAAATGTTTATTCAAAAACTATAAAGACAATTTCTTTCAAATTTACACGTCATGTATTTTGGGTCTTTAATCTAAAACCGCTTAGAAGCAGAAACACGATTGGATAAAGTTTTCTTGATAGAAAGTTCTCCCAAAAGTTGCTCCAAATTCTCAGTTTTCCTGGTTTTTATCGGGAACTACAATGGATGTAATTGTAATTTTTGTTTTAATGTGTCGGTAATAACAATATCCGAAAACGCTGAGAGCCGATTTTTGATAATTGGCTTAGTTTTTGAGTAATTAGGTAAAAGGTCGTTTTTCTGTTGTATTCTTCCGCGACGCTGCATGTCGCACCTACCAAATCTCCGTGAGAGTGAGAAAGTCAAAAATAAATTCAATAAATCCCCATAACGCCAAACGACTTACATTGGTGCTTATTCTGTTGTACAAAATCTCTAACTTAAAATTGGCGAGTTTAAGTTTAGACTCGCCAATTTTAGTTTTTCTTAACTCATGACTCATTCGGCAGTCACGTCGAACTAAATATGGAGATGATTTGGAGTCTCCAAAGACTCGCTAAACCTGACGTTTGGGTTGAATAGTAAGTGCTGCCATTTATGATAGCAAAAACTCCACAAACTTTGTTTTTTATTTTCCCCAATTGTAATAAAAATATTTTTTGCGAAATATATGGAAATTAGTTACGTAAAATACAAAGGTAACAGTTTAATTGATTTATTTTGGTCCAATCACCTTAAGAAATTCCGAAAGTTGATATTATGTTTAATTCATCGTCTGATTTGTCTATGTCCAAGCATAGACAAACAAGCAATTATCATTTGTCTATTAGTCTATGCTCATGTTATGGTTGGTCACTTGCTAGAGAGTATAGTGTTCTGTGGTCATAAAAGACCGTTTTGAATTTGACGTTCGAGTTTTGTGACCTTTAGTCACCCTTTAGTATCACTTATTTTAAATATTAATAATTTACTCTAAGAGAAAACCAAGATATAATTAAAATATTTCGTGTATTTGTCTATATGCAAGTGTTAGGCAGACACCTTAAATTTAATCGGCACCTCCCGAGGTCCTCTCTTATTTTAAGGAATTTTAGATTGAAATCTCTTAATTTAAACATAGAACGCGTACAACGGAATAGCTTTTGTTCTCTAAAATCTAAATTGAATAGTTTAGCGCTGGCAAAATAAATTTTAGATTAGAGCTGTCATTTAGGGATGTAACAGAATGTCACATTTCTCTAAGTCTTATTTTGGCGATTTTTAGCGATTTTTAGTTTAGAGATTGGCAACAGAATAAGCACCATTGTCTAACCTCCTAGTCTGTCTAAACTCTTATAAGAATGCAATCAGTTATCACAGCGCCATCTATCGAGCCCTGAGGGAACTCGTTTCACTACACTGACGCATTCTTTTTTTTTCAGATTCAACGATCTACCAATGGAGGAACAGAGGAAAGTAGAAGTCACACTAAGAACCGTAAAGTCCATACACACACACGCGAAGCATTTATTCTCCAAGCGGAAGTACGAGAAAGCTGCCAAAGACTATCAACAATGCATGTCTATACTCAACATATCACAGACTAACAACCAAGAGGAGGAAAACGAGGTTAAACAATTAAAAATCAACTCATACGTAAATCTAGCCGTCTGCTACTATAAGTTAAATAAACCCAAATACGTGATAAACATGTTGAACAATTTAGACTATATCACAGATGTAGAAAAACATTGCAAGGCCCTTTTCTACTATGGTAGGGGATATGAAATGCTGTCAAAATACGAAGAAGCTGTCAAATATTATAGAAAAGCCTTAAAGCTCGAGCCGAAAAACAAGGAAATCGCTCACGCTTTGGCCAACCTACACAAATACAACATAGAATCCGCCAAAAAAGAAAAAGAACTCTGGCAGAACGCGTTCCAATCTACGTCAGAGAAAAAAAAACTTGTCTATGACGTGGACGAGGATTTTCAAAATGGCGTCCGCGAGATGTGCGAAAATCTGGCGGGGAGGGACGAGTATTCGAAATTCGATTTGCCCAATCGCCTGTCGAAGGACGAGGTGGATTGCATTAAGGATTTGTGTTCGAATTTCAAAGGTTTGAAAGTTTTAGAAGACGGTGAGGGTAGTAGGAAAAAGATATCCATAGTTAAGACATTGTTGGGTTAAGGTTTGTTCGCGTTTCTGATATAAAGTATAGATATTTAAATTTCAATCCACGACGGCGCGCCCCACTCTGTCAAAATAGCTTTTGTTTTATTCGATTAGTATGGAGTCTGACATAGTGGGGCGCGCCGTCCTGGATGCAAATATCTATAATAGACGTGTACCCTGGAGAGGGTGGACGGAAAAAATATCGGCAGTTTATCGGTGCCAAAAATGCTTGTTTGGCCATCTATCGATGAATAGCAGAACTTTTAATGACTTTTTGAAATATCACGCTTGTCTCTGTAGTTCAGCAACTCGTCTCTAGGTGGCATTGGTTGTATAATTATAATTGCATAGGTTGATAAAAAAAAACAGCTGTGCAATAGCTTTACCGCGGCAGTCTCCGAGTGCCACACGTCTTTGTTTTTTAATTTGTTTGTTATATTTTGTTATGGAGGCTATAAAATACTTATCGTACCTATCAAGTTGGATGGATATACTTAGCCCGCCAAATTAAAAATTTTATGTAGAACATATTTTTTTTCAATTTTTGACCTCCGACGCAAAAAAGAGGGGTGTTATAAGTTTGACGTCGATGTCTGTGTGTGTCTGTCTGTGGCATCGTAGCTCTTAAACGAATGAACCGATTTTGATGCGGGTTTTTTTTCATTTTAAAGCCAGTTTGCGTTGTTTTTAGCTATGTTTGGTTAATAACGGTCTAGCAAAGCCATGTACGGCATTTTTGGCATATGTTTACTCGATCTCGTCAGGCCAGTATAATTATTGTGTTAAATGACAAGCGTAGGGGTTTTTTTGAATTTTGAATTATATTCCTTTTGACAGAAGGCATTTGACACAGATTAGGTATTCGATAAGTACCTATAGATAACTTGTGAAGTTTTTTTTTACTCTATACAAGTTAGTACTTGACTGTGATCTCACCTGATGGTAAGTGATGATGCAGCCTAAGATGTTATCGTACTAACTTGGAAGGGTAAGTAAATTTACCCCAACGGTTTCTACAAGCATCGCACCGGAACGCTAAATCGCTTGGCGGTGCGTCTTTGCAGGTAGGGTGGTAACTAGCCACGGCCAAAGCCTCCCACCAGACCAGACCTGAGCCAATTTAGAAACTATAAAATTCCAAAGTGGCCCGTGGCGGGAATCGAACCCGCGACGTCCACTGTGCCAGGGAGGTCGTCAATATGAAGTTGATTCATAATTAAGAATAACGTTAAGTTTTAAAAAAATTAAAAATACATGTAATGTATTTGTTTACATTGTTTCTAAGATTTTTTATTAAATTTTTTAAAATAAAAATGTCCTTACATAATACGATATTTTATTTAAACTCCCAAACAGAGCCAAAGATAATAAAAAGTCAGAACTAAAGATTTTGCATGCATATAGTTACCTACCTTCACTATTCCCGCAATTTTAAAGGTGTAGGTACAATGTGAAAATTACGATAAACCAAATACACTTTGAATTTGTCTATAGACGGCCGCTCTATTTCATTTTCTTTTTGCCTAGACATAAATAAATCATTTTGCGCGATAAACTTTACATATACCTACTTAGGTACAAAATAAAACAAAAGACATCAAACCAATTTTTTTCTTTTTTTCATCATTCAATTCATCGCAATTTTAATCGTCTACAATATAATATGTCTATCCAAAAATTACGAAAAACCAATTTTTTAATTTGGCCTTTGAATTCGGCCATAGACAGTGGCGTCCTCTATTTTCTACTCTTTTTATGCCTAAGCATAAATTAACCTTTTTGCGCGATCAATTGTTTTTAAGCATAAATAAACCCTTTTGCGCGATTAACATTACTTAAAGGTACAAAATAAAACAAAAATATTCAAACCAAATTTTTTACTTGTTGATCATCACTCAAAACTTCGTCTACATCGAAATTTTTGGTCTTGAAGTAAACTTCGATCTCCTGGAGCGTTTTGCCCTTAGTTTCTGGAAGTTTCGCGTAGAAATAACCTAGACAAGCGAACATTAGGCCCGCATTTAGCACAAAAAGCCCATGGTAACCCATAACGTTGATTAAATACGGCAGGAGCAATATACTGCAGCTTATGGTAGACACGTATAACGGGGAAGACATTAAAAAACAAAACATCTTTATTTCCAAAGGAAAAATCTCACCCATAAATATTTCTACTATCGGCAACGGACCCGCATGGACAATAATAAAATACAACGCAAGCAAACACACGTTTATCCATTGAAAATAAACTTCCGAATTTTTGTAATACAAACACAAACTTAAAACTAGCAACACTAAATTCGCGGCGACGCCTGTAGAAAACAGGAGCATACGTATCGATATTTTCTTGATCAAAACAATAGACAAACACGTGCCTATCAGAATAAAACCATCGACAACCAATGTGAAGAATAAAACGTCGCTCGATCCGGTCACTTGTTCAAGTATAACTGTCGCCAGTGTAGTAAACACGACTTTCCCAGCAGCTGCGTAGAATGTCATCAGAAATGCCATCGTTAACATCAGCTCCCAAAAGTACAGTTTTCGAAACGCAAGCAGAACTTTTCTGAAACCTTCACTTTTTGTTGCTTTTGTGGTCGCGTGCTTATTTGTTTCCATTTTGATTAATAACCGGAGTTCCTCGTCTGAATCTGGAGTTTGGTTGTGTAATTTTCGGAAGGATTTTTCGCATTCGTCGTACTTGGCTTTGGACGCCAGCCATTGAGGGCTTTCGAGCCAAAAGTACGGGGATATCAAATGGATTATGGATATGAATAAACCCATCAAAGTTAGTTTTCTCCAGTGGATTAAACCGCCTAAAAGATGGCCGACTAGCCCGCCTACGGCTGGGGTCACCATGCCCGCCATGCTCAGTAATAATGCCCTGTAATCTGGTGACGTATACTCCGCTATGGATACTAAATTCAATACTGATATCACACCATTCGAAACACCAACTAGGAACCTTGAAACCATGAATGACGTGAAGGTTCTAGAATAGTATAGAACGATCCAGTTCACTAGGATGGGGATGGAGAAGATGATGTAGCTCCAGCGCCTGCCTATGACGTCACAGGTGACCGACAGTATCATGCCGACGACCGCTGAGAGGGTTACGAATGATGCTGGAAATAGAAAAAGTTAGTATTTTAATGATACAAAATTTTAACAATTAAAATCGACTTCAACTCATCAAACTATCCTTGAAGTACCTAGGTATTCTTTCCTTTAACAAAAGAATCATCGTAATCGGTTGGCGTGGTTGGTATTAAGTTATTCGTCCATTTGTCCCGTAAATTTTCTCAAGACTTTATTTTCTCATAGATCACATTGTCAGAACAGTTTTGACATTCTCGTAACGTTTTCACACACTCAGTGATGTGAAACAAGAAAAAGAAAAAAATATTAACACTGAAAAATAAACTTTACACCTATTGGCTTAGAGTGTAAAATTGAATGTATTTCATAATAGGAAATACAATGCTCGATTTTAATCTCGGGACTGTCGACCAATACGGCGTTTTGAACTACATTCAATTTTACGCTTTATGCCAATTATTGTAAATTAAGTTTTCAGTGTTCGCAAATAAATATTTTGAATTCAATATCGTCTGCTTATGTACGTAAATACCATTTTAAACATATCACAGCACGAAATGTCGCCGACACGTAATGTGAATAGCCCTCCAGGACCAAATTGAAAAAAGACCACACGGGAAGTACCAGTTTACAAATAAAAAAAGAATCATCAAAATTGGTCCACCCAGTCAAAAGTTCTGAAGTAGGTAACTAACACAAAAATGTAAATTTGTATTTAATGTGTGTATGTTTGTTATTCTCACGCCGCAACTGCTGCACCGATTTCGCTGAAATTTGGAATGGAAATAGATTATACCCTGGATTAGCACATAGGCTACCTATTATCCCGGAAAATCCATTAACACTGACCTATTAACGATATTTCGTTCTCAGTCAATCCCAAGCCCTCGTCGTCCTTCTGCAGGGAGCGTATCATGCCAGTCATGTGACCGTACGCGAACGCGCACGACAGCGACGCGACGTTCAGTGTTGCCACCACGAAAACCTGAAATTAACGGTTATATTTTTTTAACGAAAATGCTCAAAAAGTAGGCTTTTCCATCTAGTGTGCGGAAAGTTATTATTTTTCGCACAAGTGCTTTAAAATAAAAATAAAATTTTATTCATAAGAATGTAGGTACAATTAAGGTCTTATACTAATATTTATGGTCCTTATACATTCTACCATATTATGGTGTATGAATATTTACTGAACATAATATTAAAAAAAAAATTATTTAGGATGATTTATTGATTTTATTTTCGTCTTTCTCACTCTCGCGGATGCGTTTTGTAGGTGCGACATGCAGTGTCGCGGAAGAATATAAGTATAGAAAAACGAACGTAATTCCTCTTTCGCAAGCCTATGGACGATAAATAAAAAAAAATATGGAATTATTTTTCTTTTAATTTAAAAAGGGAGCAAAACCTGGGCGTCAAAATTTCGAAATGCAATAACAATATTGAGTAGTGTATCAAATGAAAGGGCGTTACTTTTTCTTGTGTTTTCTAAGTCCGTTTTTAGGGTTCCGTACCAAAATGGTAAAATGGAACTCTTATGGTGCGACTTTCTCCGTCTGTCTGTCCGTCTGTCTGTCCGTCACACTCGATTATTTCAGTAACTACCGAAGCTATCGATATGAAATTTGGAATAGTTGTGTATATTAGTGGCCCAATGACACTGGAATAAAAAAAATGGAAATTATTTTTGTTCTTATTTAAAAAGGGGGAAAAATCGGAGGGTTGAAATTTAAAAGTGAGATAACTGTACTGTGTGGGGTATCATATGAAAGGGTTTACTTTGTACATTCTAAAACCGATTTTTAATTATTTTTAGTCATGATATTTTTTGATTTATCGGGGAAAATGTCTAAAAAAATACCGTCCCCCCCCCCCCCCCCCTTATCTCCGGAGTTTACCAATCGAAAAATCTCAAATAATTATGGTCAATAGGAATTTACGTATATTTTACAGGAAAACTATAGCCAATGCTCTAACTAGCATAGTTTTTTTTATATTAACAATAAACCTCTACAAACAAAGTTAGTTTTGCGGTTTATTAACAAAGGTAATTAAAACGCAAGTTCTTCTAAGTACTCGTCGTCAAATAAACATATTGGTTTATGCCTAATTGTTTTGCTTCAGTACTTCTTGAGTACGGAACCCTCGGTGCGCGAGTCCGACTCGCACTTGGCCGGTTTTTTCATTTATTTTACGCCTGATATTTTTTGAAAAAAAAAAGCGTTCCCCCCCTGATCTCCGAAGTTTAACTACCAACCGAAACATCTGAATTTTTGTTTCTTTTTTTTTACTCAAATAATTTTTATTAGATAATCGAAATAATTATAATTAATACCTAGGGATTAACGTATATTTTACGGGAAAAATAAAATCAACTTGTATCTGTTATACTTTTTTGGTATTACCAATTCATCTCAAAAAAAAAAAACAAATTTAAGTTTGCGGTTTGGTAAGAAAAGTGTTTCTTATGGTTTTACTTTTTCTATAAAGTAGTAAGTACCTACGGAACCATCGGTGTGCGATCCGACACGCACTTGGCCGGTTTTTTTTTTTAATTGACGATAGGCTTGCGCTTGACGACAATCATGCCCTAAGGAAAGCAATGATGAGGTGTAGGTTGGAGCGCGCTTGCCTAGAAAATGCCTTTTCACGCTTCTCTTGAAGGCACCCAGATTGTATTTGGCAGGAAACACGGAGGCTGGAAGTGCGTTCCACACCTTAGCGGTTCGTATCAGAAACGTGGAGGAAAAACGTTTCGTGCGCGTTTGTTGGACGTCAACCACATAAGGATGCCACCGCTCTCGGCGTCTTGCGGTCCTATGGTAGAAAGGTGAAGGAGGCAAAGTATTTGCTCAAAAAGTAGTAAATTTTTCCATGTAAGATATCACTTGCTCGTAAATCGTAACATAGAAATATTATATAGGTATTTATTTAACTAGGTATGTACCTACTACTTACAATTTACCTACTTACATCTGTGACCTTGTTAAACAGTTGCTCGACAGGCATGCCGTAACGACCGCAAGTGCGAAAGAGAGAGCAACAGGTTCCATTAATACACCGCATGCAGCGAGTATTGCGATGCAGGAGTAATTGGGTATTTGACTCCAATTTTTTTATCACTTTATTATAAACTAGGATAAAAATAGTGACGAACATTCGGCATGATTTAGGCCTAAATAATAGGCTAAGAAAAGTCAAAACTCTACCGCCAGGTTCGGAAAGCAGGTTTGCACCGAGAAGCACTGGCAAGAAACTCGGCACTTGCTCTTTTCAAAAACGTCATTGTTATAATACAAGATTTCTTATAAAGTATGACAAATTATTACATATTTTTAAGATAATATCTCGTGAGGAGATGGAAGCATATTTCTATCATTCCAAGAATCTTTGTCGTTCAGAAATTACACTATTTGTAGTACACTAAGTGTCGCAATAAATAAATGAAAAAAATGGAAATGAAAAAAAAACAAAATATTAGCACAGATAAATAAAGATATGGCTATAGACACGCGGCAATGCTTCGCCGGCTGTGTGGCTAGACCATCTATTATGCTTTAAATCTATTTGATATGAAATACAAATAGATTTAGAGATAATATCATCAGAAGATGTTAGGTAAGTATGTGATAATATGTTACATGTTGAGTTGATAAGATTACACTTTAGTACCTACCTAAGCCTAAAGGGGATAAATCTCTCAGAGAATTTTAGGCTTAGGCTTAGGCTTAGCGCCGATTTTTCAATCACCAGATAAACGTTTAAGGAATAAATATGACGTTTTGACAGATTTTGTATGGCATATAAGTTTCAAATTTATTCCTCTAATAGTCTATCTGGCGATTAAATGTCAGATTATGAGGCTTATGTCAGTAAAATAATGGTATAATGGTATAATACCTATATCAACTTAACATGTTTAAATATCAAAACTAGCTGACCATACGAACGTTGTTTTGCCATTAGTGATATAAAATAGGTACGACCTACTCACCGATCTTCCAAATCTAATATATAAAATTCTCTCGCTTTTCTTTGTTACCAAACTCCTCCAAAACGGCGCTGGACCGATTGTTATGAAATTTTCTGTGTATGATCTCTAGGTCTGGGAGCAGGTTTTTATCTATTTTTTATATCCCTAAACGGCATAAGTAACAACGTTTGCCGGATCAGCTAGTGTATCTACAAAGAAAATTTCACGACAATCTGTTGAACTGCCGGATGCGTTTGGTAACAAAAATTGTCGAAATTCTAACTATTCTAAAATTCTATCGTAAAATTTTTTA
This sequence comes from Coenonympha arcania, assembly GCA_036785405.1. NCBI lineage: Eukaryota > Metazoa > Arthropoda > Insecta > Lepidoptera > Nymphalidae > Coenonympha > Coenonympha arcania. The sequence continues at coordinate 7,946,451 of CM072081.1, forward strand.
TCCAATCGTGTAAAAATAAGTACTTACATGACGTTTACATTTGAAAGCAATTGTCTTTATAGTTTTTGAACTGTAGGTCACTAAAAATCGCTTATAAAGACCGTTTACGCCGTTACTTAATGTAGGAACTAAGTTTTTATAGTAAGTAGGTAATTAATTATAGGTAAGTACCTAAGTAATTTCGAGTCAATTTTTTTTTAAATGATATAACTATACCTAGGTATTATTTATCCAAAACAAATAGAATTTTCAAAGAAAAACCCGAGTAAAGTTCTAAACTCAGGTAGGTACTATACTATAATATTTGTAAATAAACCAACCTTGCGTATATTTGGCTGCATTTGTACAGCTGGTCACTAACACCTAAAGCTAGGAACTGGCGTATACATGAAGCGTGCGTTGAAAACTGTTAAAATTACACGTAGGTAAAACTGACGCGATAGTAAAAATAGTATAGTGAAAATTCTATCCACCAATTAGAAATGGAGGACGTATCTAAGTAAATAAAGTTAGTTGTAAGTACTTAAAAAAGTCTCGGCATTTACGATGCGACTGCCTACTTAGCGATTGCGCGCGGTTTCTCCCGCCGTCTGGTCCTCCACGCGGATGCTTGCGGGTCCCGGGCTCCCGGGGTTACATAGGGACAACCCTCCTCCACCCATGGCCCAATCAACCTCGCGGTTATGGGGGCCGAAACGCGGGAGGGCGCCCGTTCGGTACTTGCTCTTGGCGTGTTCCCGGGGCGCCTTCTTGACTCCCTACGCGTTGTTTCCTCTCGCTCCTTGTCCCAATGAACTCACTCTCCCCATTCTGGGGCAGGACGATACAAAAGACGGACTCGCCGCGCCGTCGCTGTCCACAGCATAAATTCTCTATGTCACTCCAAGCCGCTCCGCCTCATAGATAATACATATATACTTGGGAATAGATGCGCCACTGACGAATCAGTGATTTTTTTTAGACGTCCTCTCCGCTAGATGGCGCTACTGCGCATGTTATATATACCTACCTATAGTAAGTACCTATAGTAGTATCTATAGTAGGTAGTACTCCATAATTATAGTAGTGTTATTATCTCGCTGCAGACTTGATCATAAATCATTCGAGTGTTTCGCTTTTGTTGTTCTTTGTTGAGTTATGCATTGCATATTAACTCAACAAAGAACAACAAAATGCATTGCATAACTCAACAAAGAACAACAAAAGCGAAACACTCGAGTGATTTATGACCGAGTCTGCAGCGAGATAATAACACTATTCTAAGCTGTTTCGTTGGTATGGTTATAAGCAAAACACAGAAGAAAGTTCTTTTTAAACGTTTATTTACTTTTACAATTTAAGAACTATACATTATTTTGAAAGAGTAGGAATGCTTCTTTTTATGCGTAGGTAATAATTAACCTGGTTTTAAATAGTTAGTTTTCAGGACTATTTTATTAAATATTGCAAATTGCAATGCGGGATTTCAACTGTCATTACGAGACGGTCCCGCAGAATGCGGGACGGTCGGCCACCTTAAAATCATCCCACTATACTACATATACAGCATGTGGAGTCCCATGCATACTACAGTAAGATTTTACAATTATAAAATAAGTGTCATTAACCTCTAAGTGAATGTCATTAACTTAACAGGAACTGACACAATTTTCAGCATCAACGAAGCTGTTCCTGGAGCTGACAAAGAACTTAGTTCTGTCGAAACCAATGGTGTCATTTCCTCTTGAGGAGAGGAGAATGTACCTATAATAGAAAACAGAAAAATTCTTTGCTTATTATCTGGCAGCAAATTATTTTCATCTTTCTTAGAAGTTGAAACTTTACAAAAAAGGTGTGTTCTGGACAAAACCGCGTTAAGGGAAATCACTGAGGAATAGACAATTAATGTTTGCCATTTTGCTAAGTTTTTCCTAGCAAATAACAAACTAGTTTTGTACAGCTTAAAATTCTTATTCAAAATATCTTTATTAAACATAGGCCTAATGTACAGGCTCTTGCAAAACGTCGATATGATATTTGTTGCATATTATGTATGGTGATAACCACAAGTCGACTTGAAACTAAGTTTTAGTAGAGGGCTCAAACGCGCCCTGCACTGAGAAGAAGCCCTCAACATACTCAGCCGGGTTTTGTTTTCTGGTATATAATAGTTCGGCTAGTATAATTACAGCAGTTAATTCACTCCCAAGGATTTAATTCATGTAAATAATATTCATAAGCTTCGTTTTACAGCCACTTTGAACTTAAAATTAATAGTATTGAAAAAATTTCAATGTCAGTCTGAATTCTCATGCATTCTTGTAAAGCAGGGTAAATTAGTGCGATTTTAAAAATCGTGTTATAACAATTTTGCACTATACGGTGTCATGTAAAACAGAGTAGTAATGAATCAGCTTTTTTTATAAAATTAGTTCAAAAAGTATTGTTTTAAACCACCCCTCAATACAATCATCATAACACCCATCAATAGTAGCTCAGTGGCTTGGAAGTTATAGTGCAACATACAAAGATTGCTAAAATCATAACTGTTCCTTTTTTGCTGTAGTTAGGTAAATGGTAATGATGGTCAGGAACATCAAACATATAGTGCCTTAGCTTATTGTAGGCTACTGTCTTTAGCGAAACCATAAATTACAGTCTTACCATCTTTTACAAATAGAGTTGGATCTGCATTCTTGTTAATATGCGGCTTGGCGATTTGTAACAATTTTCAAAATGTTTATGACATAGTCTCAGTTGGTTATAAATATACTCATTTCCTTTAGCTTTTGTTTCAATGTCTAAACACTCCTTTCCAGACATCAAATCTCTCCAAATCGCTATGAGGCTTAGGAAAATGATGAAGCGGACCTAAAATTAAACCATTCGAAATATTAGATCCCGTTAGCCAAGTTTAGTTTGAGATGATAATATAAAGTATGATTTGAATTCTAAGTGTAATTACCTCCTTCATCACATCCGAAATAACAGTTGAAGCGAGGATTTTTTGGTATCCTCGCCATCCGTAAACCATTAAACGTAGCCAAAGTCTTCAAATCCAATAACAAAGCCAGGGTAAATCAGTTATGGAGTATGAATCAGTGTCCGTATGAAATAGCCGAAAGAAATTAAAATAAGCACTATCAGGGTCCGGAAAACACTTCAAGTCAATAGAAATAAATGAAAACCAAATCGAAAAGGAAAATAAACGCACTACGAACTCACAAGAAAACAAACCATAAATTCCATTCGTCCCTTTCGGGACCAAACCATAAATTTTTTCCTCGCGAGATATGTCAGTTCAAATTTTCTGCTCTATGGTTTTAGTAATAAAATAATTCCAATAAATAATTCAATATTTTGTTCTATGTTATTATTTTAATTATTTCCTTTTTTTCTACATATAAAAGTAATATAAAATTTAATTTACTAATATACAATTAAAACAGCTAGCGACATCTAATGACAATTTTGTGCATACAGAAAATACAGAATGGTACGTCCTCCTTAATAGATGGCACTGCTTTCCATACAAAATGAAAGTACGGGTCTGTCACCCCCATGCTCCGCCTCTTATGCCACGCGTGCGCGAACTCCCGTAGCTTTCCGAAGTTGGCCGCCGAAGCCACGAGATCCTGATAATAAACTGGGCCAGAAACTTCGCGAACGATCCCGTCCAGCAGCAAGCTCCCGGGGTTGTTCGGGGCGATGGCGCGGTTAAAATTTAGAATCGTTTGGCATGAGTAGGGGTGAGAGAAGGGGTGAGGGGGGAGCCGGGGGGTTTCCCCTACCCCCCCATTACCACTCCCATGAAAAGGTAATGCACCATTCTTGAGAAAAATTAAAAAGATGAAAATAATTAAAATGACGATGATAGAGTTGTTTCGTCGCGGGGAGAAGCGAAAGGGGAAGGGGTGGGAAGAAAAAAAGGGGATTTTTCCCCCCCTCTCAAGCCAAATCTTTCGACACGTATAGTACGATTCACGAAATATGACCACAAATGGCGGGCCTATTTTAGGTCTCTTTGGACTTATCTAACTAATATTATGGTCTTATTTATTTTAACTAATATATAATATGGTCTTATGTAACTAATATTAAAATATTATTTTGGCTTAAGTCTTTTCTTCATGAGTGTACATGAAGAAAAGACCCGCCATTTGTGGTCATCTTTCGTGAATCGTAGGTATAATAGTTTTTAAGAAGCAAATTTTTTAAGTTATGAAATTTTGAACTCAATAATGCTGTTATAATTACTGAAATACATGTTTTGTAATGGGAATTGCCTCAAGAAGAAGTATAGGAGCTAGGAAAACCCTTTATCCATCACCCTCTCCCCCTCATCCCCCCTATGGGTCAGTCGACAGAGCTTAAAAACTCTTGAGGGACTCTTAAGAGCGGCCTTCCCGGTAGATTGTTTCATACAAACGCTCTTACGCGATTATGACGTTTTAACAAACTTTTCTTGAAATATTTTTAACAAGTAGGTACCTGGCACACTATATCTAGGTTTGTATAGAAACAAAAATTAAAATTTATTAGCAACAAATTAAGTACCAGCCTCCGAAAATCTGCATTCTTGCTGAAATTTTACATAAACTTTGGTCGTTTCGCTTAGCTCATACATTGTAAAAGTAAAAAAAACAACTCTATAGAAACCTCGTACAACTAATAAAGATTCGAAATAACAAACATTATTTACACATACTTGTAAGGCTTTTTCAAAATCACGTATTTCCTGGAACAAGTTTCATGAAATTGCCGCGCTATTTTTTTTCCTGAACGCGCGATTGACGATACAGGCGTTATCTCGTTTTTTTCGGAATGAGCCTTTTTCTAGGATTCCGTTAGACGAAACAGCAAGCCTGTAAACCACGTATTTGTTGTACTTGGATGGTCCGGGAAGGGCCGCCTTAAGCCTTCAGTCTTTCCCGGTACTCTTTTCAAGGCTCGGTCATAAAAGAAAATAACCACTAGAAAATAACCAATAGATGTATTAGACATACTGTATCTATTACTTACATCATATACCTATTTTTTAAGCTGCCTAAACCTGTTTAGATTGTAACCTTGTAGTGAAAACAACAGACAGTCCATTTGTTAGCAACAGCAAGAATTACCTTAGTTATCAACGATATTAAAAAAGAAATATTTATCGTTGTTAGTATTAATTAAACTTAATAGCTATTTAGTTTTCGGCAGAAGTATTTTACACTAACCAAAATTATGAATGGTATCAAAATTTGTGAACCTCATATCTGTCCCAGTGTCCCACTGGCAGTCGCGTGGATCAACTTGGTTACCAAGGCGTCAGCTGCACCAGAAGTGCAGCTATGACATTCTCGTAACGTTTTCACACACTCAGTGATGTGATACAAGAAAAAGAAAAAATATTAATACTGAAAAATGAACTTTAAACCTATTGTCTTAGAGTGTAAAATTGAATGTATTTCATCATAGGAAACACAATGCTCAACTTTGACGCGCTTAAGTAATTTCAATCTCGGAACTGTCGACCAATATGGCGTTTTGAACTACATTCAATTTTATGCCCTACTTTAATTGTATTAAAATTAATTTTTCAGTGTTCGCAAAAAATTATTTGAATTCAATATCGTCTGCTTGTGTACGTAAATACAATCACATTTCATCACGAAATGTAGCCGACACGTAACGTGGATAGCCCCCCTGGCCTTTATCGCCACGGTATAGTACGATTCACGAAAGATGACCACAAATGGCGGGTCTTTTCTTCATGTACACTCATGCAGAAAAGACTTAAGCTAAAATAATTTCCATATATCAGTTAAATAAGACCATATATATTAGTTAAAAAAGTAACTATACCTTCCCTATATTTAATACCTTATTACCTACTTTAAAAATCTTTTTCTGTACTTTAAAACATTGTAATTTATGTCTACAAATAAATTAAGACTAAAAATATTTACAAAATGTACACACCGTCCAAATGCTCGCTTAATGGCATGGTGCCCAAAACACTGGCGCTATTGCCTCGCTGTATAGCTAGGCTTAGCCGTTGGGCTAAGTAAGCGCCAGCTCTTTGGTCACCTGACGCGTGAACCAACTTTTTGGATAACATATTCACAAATTTTTTTGTGTCCGATGACCATGGACCTAAAGTCTCAAATGCAAGCGCCGCAAAAACATAGTCCTTGCTGATTACTGAATATTTGCGGCGCTTAAGCATTTGAGCAGACTCTGCAGCTGCACCCGCCTTTTGGTACGTACCCGGTAAATGAGACGCAGCCAACGTATCAACGCAGGTCGCATCCCACACCAAGGCACGTCCCATCAACCACGGTATTATGGTCATCCCGTCTGGCCTTTTGCCATCATCCCTGAATAGACCGGATGGCTCTAATTGCGCAGGGATAGAAGCAGTGGCCAGAGCGCGGTGTACCAAATCATTGATAGTACCGTGGCGATAAAGGCGGCCTGCACTTCTGGTGCAGCTGAGGCCATGGTAACCAAGTTGATCCACGCGACTGCCACAGGGACAGATATGAGGTTCACAAATTTTGATACCCAAGCGTAGACACACGGCAACACGAAGTGCTGTTCTGTCGAGTATCGTCCCCAGGCTGTGGGATGGCAGGGCATGTAGCCAGTGACCAGATTCTTTTTCGGAAACAGCTAAAATCCGAGCTTTATCCGTAATTGAGGTACACTGCGCTACGAGATCCGCGTGAGTCGCGATAATACGTGGTTTGTCCCAGAGGACCTGACATTCCACAGCCGTTGGAAAACCCTCGCCAGGACAAGATGCACTCCAGGCCAATCTCGCCTCTGATAGGCTCTCCACCTTTACATTGATCGGATTTAACAGATTAAGGATCTGACCAACGAGGGCGGTAGAGCCAGAAGCAGAGGACAAGAAAGCCGGGAGCGCAACACTTGAGATAGACCGTGTGCCTAATCCCCCGTATTTCACAGGGAGACATGCTTGGGTCCAAGCGCGGTCATTAAAATTTAAATTTAAAATTTTGCTTAAACATTCTTTAAGTGACAAGTCCAATTTTGAAATCAAAGAGGGGTATTTCCAAATGGGACTGCACCTCAAGAAGTACATGAATTTAGGAGCAAAAAGGCACAACCGTAAAATGTAAATGGCTACATGAGGCTTTATGTCCAATAAACGTTGTGAAAATTTATCAAAATTTTGTAATTTAGAATTAAAGAAAGAAGGAAATGCATCTTCGAAAATTGGAGCACCTAGGAGAGTTAAATTTTGTTTTGAAACTAAAGTAATTTCTGGAAATATTACACTTAAAGAATTTTGAATATTAATTTTCAACTCCGTCGAAATCGAATCCGGAAAGAAAACTTCGCATTTTGAAAAATTTATCTTCAAGCCAATTTCTGAGAATTTTTTAACTATTGTGTGCAGGTCTTGTAAAACTGTTGACGCATCTCCTCCTAAAGAGCCATCATCTAAATACCATATATTAAATTTTGAATTTAGGGTCGAAATTATGGGATTTATTGCCAAACTAAAAACAACAGGACCAAGAGGATCTCCCTGTTGGCAACCGACTGCAGATTCTAGGACATTTTCTCCGAACATTAATTTTGAAGAAGAGCCGTAACATTGCCATAAATAACCGAATATTTCAGGAGATTCTTTTTGAATTTGGGCTAACATGGCTCCCCTGTCGATCGAATTAAAAGCGTTACGAATGTCGATTTTCACAAACAAATCGTAATCGCTAGAATTTAGATATGTCCTAGCAGCGTGCACCGCAGCTTCGCATCCACCTTTGACCCCAAAACCCAGTTGAGTAGGCTTCAGAACTGATGTTGTTTTGTCTCTAATAGATCTGCAGCATATGCGTGAAGCAAGACGACGTAGTGTGCTGCCGATCGCTATAGGACGAATGCCGCCATCTTTCTTATATAAAGCCACCAGATTAGCGCCGTAAAGTACTGGAATGATTTGTTGTGGAATCTGACCAGATAGCATTAAATTAATCAGGTCTGTCAATGCTTTAATAAGAGCTTTGCCTTCATCACTGGAAGAAGGACCAGTCAAATCCTTTAAATGCTGTGGTGATAGGCCGTCTAAACCTCCAGCTGAGCCATTTGGGAATCCGAAGATTCCTAGACGCACGCCATCTTCAGATGTCTTCAACTGATCTATCGGATCAAAAGTTGATGAAAGGGGTGTGGACATGGGTGGCGGTTGAGGGTGTTTTTCCCTGAGAGCTGCCAAAATCTCAGATGAGTAATTATTGGCCAGAACGTCATCCGAAAATAGTAACTTGGCAGCATTTTTGATATTCCCATCACTAACATGTTGTTCTATTCTTTTTTGTAAGTTCTGCTGAGAAAAATTGGGTTGATCTAAAAAACTTGTATTTGTAAACAAAGAACTATTATTGTTTAAATTATTTTTTATTTTTTTTGTTAGTGAAATATTAAAATAAATAAGACCATAATATTAGTTAGATAAGTCCAAAGAGACCTAAAATAGGCCCGCCATTTGTGGTCATCTTTCGTGAATCGTACTATACTATCAATGATTTGGTACGCCGCGCTCTGGCCACTGCTTCTTATCCCTGCGCAGTTAGAGCCATCCGGTCTATTCATCGGATGATGGCAAGAGGCCGGACGGGATGACCTTAATACCGTGGTTGATGGGACATTACCATTTAGTGTACCATCCATATGTCCTATGTTACCACCATGTTAGTGTGCCATTACCATCAGACAACATATAGATTATCATCTTGCCTTCCATTGATAGAAAACCTTCAACGGATAAAAAGTATATGTCAAATGATCTCGTTGAAGATCACTAGTGTCTCTAAGAGTGAACACTAATTACTTGCCTTTCTTTATTTGTAGCTTAGGTCAGGCCAGTCTCACTTATCACGTGACCGTCCCGTCTACAAGTAGGGGTCCGGACCTCAATAGTTCAGATGGTTGCCGCTCGCGGGCCGAGTTGCGGTCTATTTTACGGTCTATTTTACGCGCCGTCTGGCTACGACAGCCCTAGTACGTCGTAAGAGATAAAGACGTTAGGCGGTAGAAAGAGACCACAATATTGCGTTTGTTGCGTGTCGATTTTGAGGGCGGGGCCAGGCGCTATCGCGAACTGAATCGCACTTTTTGTGTCAGCGTTAGAGTCGCTTTTTCTTTAAATCATCGTGCGGAGTGGACCTTCTGTACCTATTATTTAGTGTTCCGTGCTTAGGTACGCGCGAACGGCTATGTTCCATAGACCATGCCTCGCCTTGAACACGTGTTTGGAAGAACAGTTGGCGTTGCAAACCCGTGCGCGGTTGGAGGACAAGTTGCCTGAATTGAGCACGAGGTTGTAAAGGCAGTTAGCGCGACAAACCCATGAATTGGAGGCAATACTGGCCCCTACTGAACACGGATACGGAAATACGCCAGCCGAAGATCATGTATTTTGGGTCTTTAATCTAAATACCTACGGCGTGAAGCAGATAATTTCTGTACCTATAGAAATTTCTCTCGAAAGTTGCTTCTAAGGCGGCCCCTAGACCTACATTAACATTGAACAATATATTTAATTGTACAATAAGATTGAATTGCGTTTTGAATCCAAACGTTCAATTATATTGCACAAAATAAGAACTTCCCAAATTGTAACATGCAAGCAACATGTCCACACAAGATTTAGCTGCAGCTGTAGTGTTATTGCTTGTGGCTAAGCGTAAACGTAAACTCTAAACGCCACTACAAAGAGTGAAATAATTTTTAATGTACATCAATTATTCAAATATGGTGCAATAAAAATTAAACTTGCTCAAACTTTCGTTCAATCATTGCGCATTCTTCAATATTAGTCGTAGACGATTAATTATATTGCACAATTCACATTATTGCGCAATATAATTGATCGTCTAGGGTTCGCCTAAGTCTTCTAATTTTTCAAATTTTTTTCGGAAACTACAACTGTTCCGATAAAAATTTGAAAAATTTACTGCTTTTATTAATGAATAAAACGTCGTTTTTCTGAGTATATCCTTCCGCAACGCTGTATGTCTCACTCACCAACTTATTTGTGAGAGTGAGAAAGACAAAAATATATTCAATATTCTCATAACGCCTGGTTTGCAATATGTGCAAATTCTAAGAACTGACACGAGTATTTTTTTTGCTATAAAAAAACTATGTTGGCCATTAAAATAGCAAAGAATAAAATAAATATTTAAATATAACAAAAACGAGATTTTTGCTTGTTTTTGATTTTGGTGGGCAGAGGTGTTGTTTACTTTAAAACTATTGAGAATTGATTGGTCATAATGGTATTCGGAACCCTCTCCGAAGACACATCGGAGGTAGGTACATCCACAGAAAACAAATAAAAGTCATTCCTAGCTCTGTGGGTACATCATTGATTTACGCTGACATTTACAAAAATTCCTTTTCTTTTCTTTTTTGACATTTATAATGATTTTAAATCGACTGTGTACCTCTGATAAGATAGATGTGGCTTTGTACTTACTAGAGCTTGTGTAGCTCAAACTTCCGAGCATAGAAAACATGGCAGTATTATAAACATATAGTATGCTCGCTACTAAAACGTATGTACCTAGTGCGTTTCCGAACGCATGCCTAACATGTCATTGTGACATTGACATTTACGTTTGACATCTCGAAGTGACGTGTTTCGAAAGCGAAAGCAAACTTGTTTTTGAAAACGTCCGCAGGTTTGTAGAATTAAGAGGCGATTTTCCCGCATTGTTTTATCAATATAGATTCGATAAGGCGCCTTATCGTCCACGTAAGTTAATTAGCAAATCAATTATCGACACATTGCATCCGTGGTTAGCTTACGAAACACTCGTTTTAATAGTTGAAACTCCGACGTAAGGTAACTTGTAATTCTTGAAAAATTGTGTAAATGTATTCTATTTTTGTGTTAATTAAGTGGTAAATTGGCTGTTTAATGTAGCTGATAGCTTCCTACACGCGTTTAAATCCCAGGTGGTTGTTTTAAATACGTATAACATCAACAATAACATCTTTGGCTGCATCATCACTTACCATCAGGTGAGATCGCAGTCAAGTACTAACTTGTATAGAGTAAAAAAAAACCTACCCGGACGAACTTCCCAAGAAGGTCCTACAACCAGTAAATGTATGACTAAGTTATATGAATCTTGTGTTACAGATATAAAGATGTATCGGCTAATATTCCTAGCGGCGGTGCTCCAGATGACGATATGTCAGCAGTATCAACAGAAGGTGGCTCCTGGGGTGCCCCCGCAGAACTACCAAGTTAGTACTTTAACAGTACTAGTAGTAGAACTTTAGTTTTAGTAGTAGTTTTTAGTAAGTGATTTTTTGATGGGGATAGTATAGGGAAGTCTCTAAATTTTTTTTTTAATACTATATAGGCTAGGGCTTAGATAGATTGTACCCATTTTTTTGCTACAAAAACCATGGTTTTCACAGGATTAATTTATTAATAGCTACAAAAGGATTCAATAAGAAGGGTGACTGTATAAAAGACATCGCGGGCTTCAAGCCAGAAGGGTGTATAACCATTAACCAATACCCTTCGTTTTCAGAAGTCAAGAAAACTTAAGAAGCTCCTATTCAATGGATCTCTTTAACTGAAAATTTGCACTTATGAGACACACATGTCTATAGATACGTGCAAATAATTTCTAAATTGGCTCCGGTCTGGTCTGGTGGGAGGCTTTGGCCGTGGCTAGTTACCACCCTACCAGCAAAGACGCACCGCCAAGCGATTTAGCATTCCGGTGCGATGCTGTGTTGGGGTCAATTTACTTACCATTCCAAGTTAGTACGATAACATCTAAGGCTGCGTCATCACTTCTCATCAGGTGAGAATGCTGTCAAGTACTAACTTGTATAGAAAAAAAAGTTTTTTCTCCTGAAAAGCAGGTATAATTGCTTATACGTTCTTTTGGCTTGAAGCCTGTAATATAATGTACATCAGTAAATTTAGCCAATCAAGGCGTTGGGTCAGTAAGCTTGCAGAATTTGTTGCTGATTGTGATCAAACAATTTGCCCCAAAGAATACCCTCCATTCAAATCCTTAGAGAATGTTTTAATAAAGAATTTTTCTTTCGTTACCAGCAACAACAATTCCAACAGCCGCCCCCTCCGCCGCAGCAACAGCAATACCAGCAGCAGCAGCCGCCGCAGCAGCAGTTCCAACAGCAGCAGCAGCAGTTCCAGCAGCCGCCGCAGCAGCAGTACCAGCAGCAGGTGCCGGTGCAGCAGATGCCCGTGCAGCAAGCGCCGCAGGGGCAGGGGCACCACGGCGGTGGTGAGTTAACAGTTGCAAATTATTGTACATCTAGCTGCCTGAAATGGTAATCTTTCTTCTCTAATGTCAGGCCAGTCTCACTTATCACGTGACCGTCCCGGCTACAAGTAGGGGTCCGGACCTCAATATTTCAGATGGTTGCCGCTCGCGGGCCGATTTGCACGCGCTAGTTCGGTACGGTCTATTTTACGCGCCGTCTGACTACGGCAGCCCTAGTACGTCGTAAGAGATAAAGTTAGGCGATAGAAAGAGACCACAACATTGCGTTTGTTGCATGTCGATTTTGAGGGTGGGGCCAGGCGCTATTGCGAACTGAATTGCACTTTTTGTGTCAGCGCTAGAGTCGCTATTTCTTTAAATCACTGTGCGGAGTGGACCTTCTGTACCTGTACTATTTAGTGTTCTGTGCTAATGTATAAAATTATCATGTCACAGTGTAACCAAACTCCAGCAACGGTTTGCCCAATTTTTGCGAATATTTTTGGTTTCAATCAATAGGTTTGAGTTAAGGTAGGTTGTAAGCCATTTTTCATACCCCTAAATAGCAAATTTTCCCAGTCAGCCAATCTTAACATACAAGGTCAGTTAGGGTAAGAGGAACACAGGGGAAAGAGGAACGTAGTAAAGCTATATAGTTAATAAGTTATATGTTAGTGTTCCTCTTTCCCCTGTGTTCCTCTTACCCTAACTGACCATAATCTAAATAAAATTCTTGTCACAATGTTTGTAACCAAGATCGCCTAAAACGGCTCAATCGATTTTTATAAAAAAGAAAATTGTCCACATTCATTGGGTTCGAGAATATTAATTAGTTCATCATTCTCTTAAATGGCAAAACAACGTTTGCAGGGTCAGCTAGTAACATATTATTTTCTTTTCCACAGATCCTCACTTACTAGACACTGCGAACATTGCACACGAGAGAGAGTAAGTTTTTATTTTAATTTATAGTACATACCATTTCAAGCGAGCAACCTTCTTCTCAGTGCAGGGCGCGTTTGAACCCTCCTAAACTTAGTTTTAAGTCGACTTGTAATTATCACCATACATATGCGACAAATATCATATTGACGTTTTACAGGAGCCTGTACGTTGGCCTATGTGAAATAAAGATATTTTGAATTTTCGAATTTTGTATTTTCAACCACTAGTTCAAACTTTTCGAAATTCAGTATTATTTACCACGCTCATCGCTCACTTGTCTGCGAAATGTAAAAAGCCTAACATAAACCGGACAAGTTTTTTATGCCAATCTCTTGATGTATGTTCAGAAATATATTTTACATAATTTTCGTCCGATAAAAGTTGATTGGTGGATGTCTAGATAATCTAGATTACTTTGGATCACCTACTATAGTAAATGCTTGCGAGTTACAGACACATCCAAGAGCACATGGAGGTGCCAATAGACACGTCCAAGATGTCGGAGCAGGAGCTGCAGTTCCACTACTTCAAGATGCACGACGCGGACAACAACAACAAACTCGACGGCTGCGAACTCATCAAGTCACTCATACACTGGCACGGTGAGTTACAGACACATCCGAGAGCACATGGAGGTGCCGATAGACACGTCCAAGATGTCGGAGCAGGAGCTGCAGTTCCACTACTTCAAGATGCACGACGCGGACAACAACAACAAACTCGACGGCTGCGAACTCATCAAGTCACTCATACACTGGCACGGTGAGTTACAGACACATCCGAGAGCACATGGAGGTGCCGATAGACACGTCCAAGATGTCGGAGCAGGAGCTGCAGTTCCACTACTTCAAGATGCACGACGCGGACAACAACAACAAACTCGACGGCTGCGAACTCATCAAGTCACTCATACACTGGCACGGTGAGTTACAGACACATCCGAGAGCACATGGAGGTGCCGATAGACACGTCCAAGATGTCGGAGCAGGAGCTGCAGTTCCACTACTTCAAGATGCACGACGCGGACAACAACAACAAACTCGACGGCTGCGAACTCATCAAGTCACTCATACACTGGCACGGTGAGTTACAGACACATCCGAGAGCACATGGAGGTGCCGATAGACTCGTCCAAGATGTCGGAGCAGGAGCTGCAGTTCCACTACTTCAAGATGCACGACGCGGACAACAACAACAAACTCGACGGCTGCGAACTCATCAAGTCACTCATACACTGGCACGGTGAGTTACAGACACATCCGAGAGCACATGGAGGTGCCGATAGACACGTCCAAGATGTCGGAGCAGGAGCTGCAGTTCCACTACTTCAAGATGCACGACGCGGACAACAACAACAAACTCGACGGCTGCGAACTCATCAAGTCACTCATACACTGGCACGGTGAGTGACAGACACATCCGAGAGCACATGGAGGTGCCGATAGACACGTCCAAGATGTCGGAGCAGGAGCTGCAGTTCCACTACTTCAAGATGCACGACGCGGACAACAACAACAAACTCGACGGCTGCGAACTCATCAAGTCACTCATACACTGGCACGGTGAGTTACAGACACATCCGAGAGCACATGGAGGTGCCGATAGACACGTCCAAGATGTCGGAGCAGGAGCTGCAGTTCCACTACTTCAAGATGCACGACGCGGACAACAACAACAAACTCGACGGCTGCGAACTCATCAAGTCACTCATACACTGGCACGGTGAGTTACAGACACATCCGAGAGCACATGGAGGTGCCGATAGACACGTCCAAGATGTCGGAGCAGGAGCTGCAGTTCCACTACTTCAAGATGCACGACGCGGACAACAACAACAAACTCGACGGCTGCGAACTCGTCAAGTCACTCATACACTGGCACGGTGAGTTACAGACACATCCGAGAGCACATGGAGGTGCCGATAGACACGTCCAAGATGTCGGAGCAGGAGCTGCAGTTCCACTACTTCAAGATGCACGACGCGGACAACAACAACAAACTCGACGGCTGCGAACTCATCAAGTCACTCATACACTGGCACGGTGAGTTACAGACACATCCGAGAGCACATGGAGGTGCCGATAGACACGTCCAAGATGTCGGAGCAGGAGCTGCAGTTCCACTACTTCAAGATGCACGACGCGGACAACAACAACAAACTCGACGGCTGCGAACTCATCAAGTCACTCATACACTGGCACGGTGAGTTACAGACACATCCGAGAGCACATGGAGGTGCCGATAGACACGTCCAAGATGTCGGAGCAGGAGCTGCAGTTCCACTACTTCAAGATGCACGACGCGGACAACAACAACAAACTCGACGGCTGCGAACTCATCAAGTCACTCATACACTGGCACGGTGAGTTACAGACACATCCGAGAGCACATGGAGGTGCCGATAGACACGTCCAAGATGTCGGAGCAGGAGCTGCAGTTCCACTACTTCAAGATGCACGACGCGGACAACAACAACAAACTCGACGGCTGCGAACTCATCAAGTCACTCATACACTGGCACGGTGAGTTACAGACACATCCGAGAGCACATGGAGGTGCCGATAGACACGTCCAAGATGTCGGAGCAGGAGCTGCAGTTCCACTACTTCAAGATGCACGACGCGGACAACAACAACAAACTCGACGGCTGCGAACTCATCAAGTCACTCATACACTGGCACGGTGAGTTACAGACACATCCGAGAGCACATGGAGGTGCCGATAGACACGTCCAAGATGTCGGAGCAGGAGCTGCAGTTCCACTACTTCAAGATGCACGACGCGGACAACAACAACAAACTCGACGGCTGCGAACTCATCAAGTCACTCATACACTGGCACGGTGAGTTACAGACACATCCGAGAGCACATGGAGGTGCCGATAGACACGTCCAAGATGTCGGAGCAGGAGCTGCAGTTCCACTACTTCAAGATGCACGACGCGGACAACAACAACAAACTCGACGGCTGCGAACTCGTCAAGTCACTCATACACTGGCACGGTGAGTTACAGACACATCCGAGAGCACATGGAGGTGCCGATAGACACGTCCAAGATGTCGGAGCAGGAGCTGCAGTTCCACTACTTCAAGATGCACGACGCGGACAACAACAACAAACTCGACGGCTGCGAACTCATCAAGTCACTCATACACTGGCACGGTGAGTTACAGACACATCCGAGAGCACATGGAGGTGCCGATAGACACGTCCAAGATGTCGGAGCAGGAGCTGCAGTTCCACTACTTCAAGATGCACGACGCGGACAACAACAACAAACTCGACGGCTGCGAACTCATCAAGTCACTCATACACTGGCACGGTGAGTTACAGACACATCCGAGAGCACATGGAGGTGCCGATAGACACGTCCAAGATGTCGGAGCAGGAGCTGCAGTTCCACTACTTCAAGATGCACGACGCGGACAACAACAACAAACTCGACGGCTGCGAACTCATCAAGTCACTCATACACTGGCACGGTGAGTTACAGACACATCCGAGAGCACATGGAGGTGCCGATAGACACGTCCAAGATGTCGGAGCAGGAGCTGCAGTTCCACTACTTCAAGATGCACGACGCGGACAACAACAACAAACTCGACGGCTGCGAACTCATCAAGTCACTCATACACTGGCACGGTGAGTTACAGACACATCCGAGAGCACATGGAGGTGCCGATAGACACGTCCAAGATGTCGGAGCAGGAGCTGCAGTTCCACTACTTCAAGATGCACGACGCGGACAACAACAACAAACTCGACGGCTGCGAACTCATCAAGTCACTCATACACTGGCACGGTGAGTTACAACCACAGGATATGGGCATCCGAAGATTTACGTAAACCTCTTTCGTACAAGCAAACAGTAGCGCAATCTGTCAAAATATAGGTGGCTGCTGAGCGAACTACAGCGTGGCCATACTGTTGGTGGTAAAACAAGCATTTTTGGCACCGATAAACTGGCGAAATTTTTTAGCTAATTTTTTAGTCTAGCGTGGATATCATTCGGGCGCATCAAATTTTATTTAGTTTTTCTTCCATCTTGCCATCGTAACCTTATGGCAAGTAGTTTTGCGAGCTTAACGTTTATACATCTACACGTTTTCCATAAAATTTTTAGTCCTGTCATGCGTTCTTTATGTTGCAAAATTGTAGGTTACATATTATAAGATGCTATAATTAAGTATACATACTTACAGTACGCGCGGCGAGAGTTTGGCTTTGACCTTCGGGTGGAGGGGATTACTGCGCATGGGTACCCAAATTCTGATTGGTTGATACCCAATTTCTGATTTCTCTGATTGGTTGATACCCAATTTCTGATTTCTGCGCAATAACGGTCAAAGCCAAACTTTCGCCGCGCGTACTGTACTGAGCTTTCCACAATCTACCAATACGCCATGTATTGGTAGATTGTGGAATAGAATGCAAAGTGCTTACATACTTATAAAAATATAAATTTTATCTTGGTTTGACTCCAGCTTTTTGGCGCTATAATTGTGTAAAATATGTGCTTATCAAAAGAAATCGTGTTTCGCAATATCTCATACTTCATACTCTTTCGCTACAGCCCGGTCAATTTCGACATTCATCAATCAAGTCGATTCAGTCGATTTTCAGCTTGGTGGGAATTTATGTAGCTTTACTCTGATTTTTTGGTACTCTTTCCATTCGTTTATTTTCTCTTTGACACATTAAATCACATAAAAACAGATATAGCAATAGCGAGGGACCAGAGAGAGATAAAGGTAAAGCGGTCTCTTTCTGGTCCGTCGATATTGCTATATCTGTTTCATGTGTGAAAGAGAAAATAACAAATGGAAAGTTTACGGATTACAGCTATTTTACTCATCCGTTATGTCTCTCATTTCTATGTGCCATCACACCGTGGTTGCCATGGGAACCGCCGCCATTTTGTCACAGAGCAAGGTCACAAACAACAACCTCAGCCCGGGACGCCGCCCGCCGAAGAGAAAATCTTCAAAGATGATGAACTAACCAACCTTATAGACCCTATATTAAACATGGACGACCACAACAGGGATGGATACATAGATTATCCAGAATTTATCAGGGCCCAACAGAAAAACCAAAATAAAGACTAGATAAAGACTGCTCGAGATTATTTTTACCACCGTTTTGGTAGGATCTTCCACTGACGTGGTAGAAAATTGTACCGCTTTGGTAGGATCCCCTTTTATGTGGCAGCACTGGAAATGTTTTTTTTTTTAATTCTGAATGTAACTCAAAAGTATTTTTACTATGTACTCAATTAAGTTAGAAATATTGCATTTTTTGTACTGAAACGCACAAAAAAAATTACAAAAATTCAGTAGGTTTAAGAAAATATACTACTCTGTACTATTTTTGTGAAATCGTGTTTTTTACAAAAATTACAACTGTTTTGGGGAACTTACAAAGTAAAACCTTATCGAAACAAAGTATAACCCAATCCTCTAAATAAAATATACAGTTTTGACACTAAAAATACTCTCAACTTTTCTATATGCTAATGTTTTCTGCTATATCATTTTTTTTTACTAATATTAATAATAAATCTACTTGTAAAAAACGAAAAAAAATGAGAGCAGTGCCAGTAACTTGTGATTAAATAAGGAATATTTTATTTTATTCATTATACATTACCTACATTTAAAATTCTAATTATAAAAATCAGTTTTATTACTAGGAACTTACTTTTTGAATCACGGCCCGACATCATTATTTTGTTTAGTGATATAGATATATTATGCCAGTGTTGCCATATAAAGAAATTTCAATTAACACCATTCCATTTACAAACTCGTCACTGAGGTTGGTTTTAGGGTACCGCTACACTTGTCCTTTGAATACAACAAAATATGCAGCATTTATTTAAAATACTCATTATTATATCCTCAGCAACTGTACTGATAAGACTGTTTATATGCCATTCCAGTTTAAAATAATCAGATTTTCCTTTACTTACTTGTTTTGTTGTATTTTATTTTTTAAAATAAAAGTGCAAGTGTGGTATTTTCCGACATAACAAAATATGTTTCTTACGTACGATTATAGTGATGTTGTCTTTGTGCATTTGAATTCCGCATAATGCGCAGGATTCTTACTTAGAAACTACTAGGATTCTAACTTAGAATCTTTGAAGATTCTAACTTACATTTTTAGATAAGTCTAAGATAAGGATTCAAACATCGTTTGCGAGAAATTAACTTAATTAATTTGGTAGCCAAAATTAGTGACGAGTTGAAACTACGCTCAGGGTTTACTTGTTATGTATAGAGTTGATTGCAGATTGCCGCAAGACCCGCACGCTTCTTGTGGTAATCTGCAATAATATAAAGAGGTGTATATATTTTTATTATTGAATGAACGAATTTGTGCTTCCTAACTCCACTTTTAACTATCGAATATTTATTTTTCTAATCTTAGCAAATCAAATGTTTTCTCTTTTTTTATTTCTATACCTTATAGTTATTAAAACTTAAGAGTCATTACTTATTACTTAATTTACAGATCGTTGTATATTTTATTTAAGTAATGGTTTTATCGAATTTGCAATACAGATGACTTATTTTTATTTGTTATTTCTTTGAATAGACATCTTCCTGTTAGACATTTAATAAAATCTTTTACTTGTCTTTAAACATATTTCATATTGAATTTAATTTTTTTTTGTGTTTTGTCACAAAACTCGAATTTTATCTTTTAGTTATAATATTTTTTCTTGTATATTCACCGCGAAGGTGTGTAAAGCCTTAGATAACAAAAATATTTTCGTTTCAGTAAAAGTTCAAACCTTATAAGTTTTACTATTGCGGTAACTTTAGCATAGACTTTATGCAACGTCCAGGACGAGGTTTAAAAAAATATATAATTATGAAGTTATTATCAATTTGTAATACATTATAGTGTCATTAAATATTCAGAATGTGTTGATTAGGTCAAGTCTGTCAGCACCTTTATTGTTATAATAATTCGTTAAATAAAATTGTTGTTTGAAATTAAAATACTTATTCATGTTTTCATACAATTTTCATATCACAGTTTCGTCGTTTCTATGTATGTTTGTATGTTTTTGGGTTGTGTTTGTTTATGGAAATAAACTGTTGAGAAAATAATGAATTTGTATATGTATTTTATGTGTTTTATTTTTGCCCTTTGTGACGTATTTTTATGGGATTTATATGTAGCAGCATTCACATCGCCCGCCAGCACGTAAATCTTCCATTGAATCATGGTTATACTATACCATTGAAGAATTTCTTAACGACAATAATTCTTGGAATGATAGAAATATGCCATCTCCTCACGAGATATCTTAAAAATATGTTATAATTTTTCATACTTTATAAGAAATCTTGTAAGTATTATAACAATGACATTTTTGAAAAGAGCAAGTGCCGAGTTTCCTGCCAGTGCTTCTTAGTGCAAACCTGCTTCCGAACCTGTCTGTAGAGTTTTGACTTTTCATAAGAGCCTATTATTTAGGCCTATGTAAATGTATAAGTAATATAGTAAAACCCATACAGAATGGTGTCACTAACCTACGTAATTCTGACGTAGGCATTTTGTGTCTTGTGATGTGATATTTTATTACAAGGGGTAAGTTTAATCGTTGATTGTTTATTTTAGGTGATAGAACTTTTTTGTAGACTCCGTCCAGACGGATATCAACACTTATTCCATACATATATTGATATCTTAAAAATATGTTATAATTTTTTGTTTATACTATATAGGCTAGCGCTTGACTGATCACACCTGATGGAAAGTGATGATACAGTCTAAGGTGGAACGCGCTTACCTAGAAGATGCCTATTCACTCTTGATTTGAAGGCACCCGGGTTGTAAGTGGCAGGAAAGACACTGCCTGGGAGGGTATTCCAGGCCCTTGCAGTGCGTATTAGGAACGAGGAATCAAACCGCTTCGTACGCGTCTTTGGTGCATCGACTATGTATGGGTGGAAGCCTTTACGATGCGATGCGATTTTTCATACTTTATAAGAAATCTTGTATTATATCAATGACATTTTTGAAAAGAGCGAGTGTCGAGTTTCTTGCCAGTTCTTCTCGATGCAAAACTGCTTACCGAACCTGGCGGTAGAGTTTTGACTTTTCATAAGAGCCTATTATTTCGGCCTATGTGAAAATAAATATTTTCATTTTCATTATTTCATTATTTTACAGTATAATAATTAATGTCTGTTATTATTGCAGGACCTGACACAAACCGGCCTGTATACACGGACGCTCAAATCGAAGCTACTCTGGACCTAGCCTTAAACCACACAGATTATAACAACGACGGTTACATAGACTATAATGAATACAGGTTTAGCATCTATCGGAATAAGATCAATGCTAATATTAAAGATGCCCATAAGTAATCGCTATACCCACTCTTTCCTATTCATTTATTTTCTCTTTGACACATGAAACATATTTTTTTAAATTCTATACACGTTAGTACTTGACTGCGATCACACCCGATGGAAAGTGATGATGCAGCCTAAGATGTTGTCGTAGGTACTAACTTGGAAGGGTAAGTAAATTTACCCCAACGGTTTCTACAAGCATCGCACCGGAACGCTAAATCGCATGGTGTTGCCGTCTTGGCTAATTTATAAAATTCCAAAGTGGCCCGCGGCGGGAATCGAACCCGCGCCCTCCCGAATCCGAGCGCGCTGCCACTGCATCAGGGAGGTTGTCAAAACAACATAATTATAGGTATAGCAATAACGATAGACCAGAGAGAGATAAATGTAAAGTGGTCTCTTTCTGATCCCTCGCTACGGCTAGGTATAGATATATCTGTTTCATGTGTCAAAGAGAAAATAAACGAATGGAAAGAGTATAATAGTAAACGTTAACCATTTTAAAATTACAGTACTTGCCAATTACTTAATGTGGTATTGAGAATTTTCTAAATTAAAATTATTAATCGTCTGTAGGTAAATTCTATTTTAATTAGTATTCAATGCTTGAATGTACCAATAAAGAAGACAGTTTGGACGGTGGCGGTTTTTTTTATAAGTGTAATTTTTTATGTCTCTAATGTTTTGTAAATAAACGTCTTTTCCTAAAGTTGTGTTTATTTTTTGACTACGAAACCTACTTATGCCTCTTATAACAGCTATGAAAAAGCTAGCTAGTAGGTGATTTACGTAACACGTCGGCTACATTTCGTGAAGTGAAATGTTTAAAAAGGTATTACATTTACTTACCTACCTACGTATACAACGTTCGAAAAGTTGAAATAATATTGAAGGTGTCCTTGATAACGAATCACCCTGTAAAAATAATAAATAGAAATAAGCATATTTATTTTTCAATAATGTATGGTAAACTAAAATAAGCATATAGCCTTATAGGCTTCCACCCATACATAGTCGACGTACCAAAGACGCGTACGAAGCGGTTTGATTCCTCGTTCCTGATACGCACTGCAAAGGCCTGGAATACACTCCCAGGCAGTGTCTTTCCTGCCACTTACAACCCGGGTGCCTTCAAATCAAGAGTGAATAGGCATCTTATAAGCAAGCGCGTTCCACCTTAGACTGTATCATCACTTTCCATCAGGTGTGATCACTGTCAAGCGCTAGCCTATATACTTATAATAGTACTTATATAAAAAAAGCATATCCAATTTGCCATACATTATGGAAAAATACAGATAAGATGCTTTTTTGCAGATAAGGACGGCAAGAAGATGGAATCTGTGGTGAAATACACAGACAACGACTTGACGGAGATCGTGGAAGGCGCCCTTAAGCAAGCTGATAGGAACAACGATGGATATATCGACTGGCCGGAGTACAGATCTGTTACTATTGGATAGTACTCGTATCTATTATTAAACTGTTTTCACTCCGATTTTTAATTTTTCGTAGAAATGCAAACCCTGCTTTCGTTACTTGGAGATAGAGTTCTGAGTTTTATGAAGAGCCCGTAAATTAGGTCTATGAGATTATTTTCATTTTCATTATAACTAAAGTCCGGTCGCGGAGCACGAAGAATTTCGTACATTAACGGCCTAAAAGCCGTATTTAGGTGATTTTGAATGAAGCAAAAACTATAAAGAAAATTACTTTCAAATTTACACGTCATGTATTTTGGGTCTTTAATCTAAAATCGCTAAGAAGCAGAAACACGATTGGATAAAATTTTCTCGATAGAAAGTTCTCCCAAAAGTTGCTCCAAAATCTCAGTTTTTCTATATTTTATCGGAAACTACAATGAATGTAATTGTAATTTTTGTTTTAATGTATCGGTAATACCTAATAATATCCTAAAACGCTTAGAACGGATTTTTGATAACCAGCTTAGTTTTTGAGTAATTAGGTAAAACGTCGTTTTTCTGCTATATTCTTCCGCGACGCTGCATGTCGCACCTACCAAATCTCCGTGAGAGTGAGAAAGACAAAAATAAATTCAATCAATCCCCTTAACCTGTTACTACCTGTCTCCATCACTCCCGCGTCAAAACTGAGCGTCAAAATAATGCGGTCACGCTCACACAGATGCAATGACCCCGTCTTGTGCGAGCGTGACCGCATTATTTTGACGCGGGAGTGACAGAGACAGCTGGTAGTAACAGGCTAATGTACGAAATTCTTCGTGGTCCGCGATTGTGCTATAGGTACCAAGATAATTGAGAGTACTCTAGCCAAAAAAAGGATTTTAATCAAATAATAAATATAATATTATCATTATTATTTTGAATAACACAATTTATTCTAGTATTTATGTATCACACGTTTATTTCATAGGAACATAATATTTTATAACATAAATCCTTAAAAAGAAGTACAGAAACAATTATCTTTCATCGAATTGTAAGATTTTGTCTATATTTTACAGTGGCAACTAATTACAAAAAAGTATTAAAAAAGAGTGTTATAATTCAAATTTAAATTTTAAAAACGAGGATAAGTATTTTATATCACATAAATAATAACCAAAGCCGGTAAATACATGATACGATAATTATAATTTACAGTAGTGTCATTTTGTGATAAGACACTTGTGGTCTATAGTAGGTAATATCCATAGATTATAAGATAATCTATGGTAATATCAATTATTATATACATGATATGCTAGCGACGGTCACCAGTCCAACGGGTTCCGCATGGCGTCGCGCAGAGACACGCTGTTCTTGCAGTAGAACTGGCTGAACCAGGCGCGGAAGGCTCTGATGGTTCAGTTACTGTTGTCGCTGGCGATGGTCACCAGTCCAACGGGTTCCGCATGGCGTCGCGCAGAGACACGCTGTTCTTGCAGTAGAACTGGCTGAACCAGGCGCGGAAGGCTCTGATGGTTCAGTCACTGTTGTCGCTGGCGATGGTCACCAGTCCAACGGGTTCCGCATGGCGTCGCGCAGAGACACGCTGTTCTTGCAGTAGAACTGGCTGAACCAGGCGCGGAAGGCTCTGATGGTTCAGTCACTGTTGTCGCTGGCGATGGTCACCAGTCCAACGGGTTCCGCATGGCGTCGCGCAGAGACACGCTGTTCTTGCAGTAGAACTGGCTGAACCAGGCGCGGAAGGCTCTGATGGTTCAGTCACTGTTGTCGCTGGCGATGGTCACCAGTCCAACGGGTTCCGCATGGCGTCGCGCAGAGACACGCTGTTCTTGCAGTAGAACTGGCTGAACCAGGCGCGGAAGGCTCTGATGGTTCAGTCACTGTTGTCGCTGGCGATGGTCACCAGTCCAACGGGTTCCGCATGGCGTCGCGCAGAGACACGCTGTTCTTGCAGTAGAACTGGCTGAACCAGGCGCGGAAGGCTCTGATGGTTCAGTCACTGTTGTCGCTGGCGATGGTCACCAGTCCAACGGGTTCCGCATGGCGTCGCGCAGAGACACGCTGTTCTTGCAGTAGAACTGGCTGAACCAGGCGCGGAAGGCTCTGATGGTTCAGTCACTGTTGTCGCTGGCGATGGTCACCAGTCCAACGGGTTCCGCATGGCGTCGCGCAGAGACACGCTGTTCTTGCAGTAGAACTGGCTGAACCAGGCGCGGAAGGCTCTGATGGTTCAGTCACTGTTGTCGCTGGCGATGGTCACCAGTCCAACGGGTTCCGCATGGCGTCGCGCAGAGACACGCTGTTCTTGCAGTAGAACTGGCTGAACCAGGCGCGGAAGGCTCTGATGGTTTTATCGCTTCTAGCGTAAGCGGGAGAGCTGACGTAGCGTTTGTTGTTCCATATAGCGACGTCTCTTTGGAACTGTAATAGACATCATAATTTTAACTTGACTACATTGGATGATTTGATCATTTGACAGATGAGCTGCCTTAGCCATATGACATGTACGACAATGTATTTGCAATCGTCGTAGAGACTTCCAGTGGGTACATCGCTTAGTTAGTTAGCCGTCCCCAGCAGCGGGGCCAAGGGGGTCACAGATTGGGACACCATCTTGGGTCCAAGTGGGACATGTTGAATTACCTGTTTCGCCTCATGCAAGACCAGTGCTGCTCCGAGCGGCGCGTTGTAGCGAGGGGAGTACACTCGGTGTACCAACCTTTGCAGCAGTGGGGCCAAGGGAGTCACAGATTGGGACACCATCTTGGGTCCAAGTGGGACATGTTGAGTTACCTGTTTCGCCTCAAGCAAGACCAGTGCTGCTCCGAGCGGCGCGTTGTAGCGAGGGGAGTACACTCGGTGGACCACCCTCTGCAGCAGCGGGGCCAAGGGGGTCACAGATTGAGACACCATCATGGGTCCAAGTGGGGACATGAAGTTGAGACGCACGTGGGCTGGACCAATCTAAAAATGGTATAACTATTAGTCGCTTTCTCACTTACTTACTAATCCATCATCGGTTTGAAGAGCTCTGTAAGTCGACATAATTACTGGACAAAATAACATTTATAAACTGAGACCTGCAGGTGTAGCATTTATAAGATCCATAGATTAGTTTTGGAAAAGTAATGGAATCAAATTCTTTCTCGCGGAAGAATATAACAGAAAAACGAAGCCAATTACCAAAGATTCGTTTCTGCGCGTTTTTGGATATTATTATTACTGACACATTAAAACAAAAGTTACAGTTACATCCATTGTAGTTTACGATAAAAATTAGATTAGATTCTGGAGCAACTTTTGCGAGAACTTCTATCGAGAGAATTTTATCCTACAGTATAATTCTGCTTCGGGGCGGATTTAGATTACATACTTAGGTACATGACGTTGTTTGAAAGTAATTTGCCTTTACAGTTTTTAAACTGCAGGTCCATAGAGGTCCAAGAGGGATCCCTAGACCTCAAAAGTGCGGCAAAAAATACTTTTTCCAAATTGGCAAACCCGAGCCTTCGCTACACAATTTTTCACGCACACTAGCACCCGCACCCATACAAATTTCAAATTGACACACTCACACTACAAGAAAAACCTGTCAAGTGCGAGTCGGACTCGCGCACTGAGGGTTCCGTACTACAACCGGAGGAATAAAACCATAAAAACCACTTTTCTTATCGAACCGCAAAACTAACTTTGTTTTTAGAGGTTTTATTGTAAATATCAAAAAACAACTTATTAGATCTCGTTTAAACCAATTTTCGGTGGAAGTTTGCATGGTAATGTACATCATATATTTTTTTTAGTTTTATCATACTCTTATTTTAGAAGTTACAGGGGGGGGGGACACATTTTACCACTTTGGAAGTGTCTCTCGCGCAAGCTATTCATTTTAGAAAAAAATGATATTAGAAACCTTAGTATCATTTTTGAAGACCTATCCAAAGATACCCCACACATATGGGTTTGATTTTTGAGTTTCAGTTCTAAGTAAGTTTTACCCCCAAAATTTATTACTTTTTTTAAAATTTTGTGTGAAAACCTTAATGCGGTTCACAGAATACATCTACTTACCAAGTTTCAACAGTATAGCTCTTATAGTTTCGGAAAAAAGTGGGTGTGACATACGGATGGACAGACGGACAGAGAGACATGACGAATTTATAAGGGTTCCGTTTTTTGCCATTCGGCTACGGAACCCTAAAAATTGCCGCACTCACGGAGCTGTCCTTGTTAGGTAGCGCTCTATCTAGTGGGAGCGCGAGCGACGACCTATATAAATCTTTGTTCACTAAAAATACAAGTACACCGTTAAGCCGTTAAGAGCGTTCATGCGGCGCGGCGGGCCTCGCGTTTCGGTCCATACTATAAAAGGTATTCGTTGGCACTGACGCAATTTTGCGCCGATAATAGTATTACAAAATAATAAGTAAAATAAATATACATCTTATTAAAATAGTAAATAACCAGTGACATTGAATATTAATTGAATTAAATTACTATAATTCAGAAATAACAAAATATCTCAGATTTTATCCTAAAATAACACGTTTAACATCTCGAAAAATACTGAAAATCACACTTTTGGGTTTATCGTTTTTAAATGAAAATCTAGGAAAATCGTGTTTTTTTTGAGACACTTTTTAGTAAATGTTATTAATTTTCTAAATAATATCTCATTGTCATAAGTTTGTGTTAAGAAACTTGGCAAATATCTTGCATCTGCATAGAGCTTCCACCGCTAAGTGAGTAATAAGCCTTTACAAGAACCTTTCTAATGAGAAAGTTATACACATATTTTCAAATATTTTTGAGACAAAAACTAGATTATGAAATGCCAAATAATATGATGGCAATTATGTAATCAATAAATAATTGAACACATGATACTTTTATGTTACGTCGGAAATTGACAATTTTGACTCAAGCATAATTCCAACGCATGAACTCTCAGGTAACACTGTCGTGAGTTTAATGGTGTTTACTTTTTCCCCATGTCAAAAAAGATGCCCAGCATCAAGATCCACCCAAACCTGGTTAATGGTGACCTGTAGGGGGAACACGTCGACCTTCATCAGCAGGTACTGCTGCGAGATCAGGATCCTGGCGAGGTGCTCCTCCTCGCCCCTCATCCACTCCGCGCCCCACGTGTGGTGGCCTGCAACACCGTTATCACCATCACCATCACCGATCATAAGTGAATAGGGAGGCTTTTCACGTAACACGTCGACTCCATTTCGTGAAGTGATATTGAAATCAAAGTTGCGAACACAGAAAATAGTACATCACTATCACTACATAGTATAAAACAAAGTCGCCTTTTCTGTCCCTATATCCCTATGTGCGCTTAAATCTTTAAAACTACGCAACGGATTTTGATGCGGTTTTTTCCAATAGATAAAGTGATTCAAGAGGAAGGTTTATATGTATAATACATGCATCATATACTAAGGCAACATTGCTTATTTTAGAGGTTTCTAACGTGATGTCGTAAATTAACCTATTTTTTGGGCTTATTTAGCAATTTAGCAAAAACGCTGCCTAAACCCTACGAGTTAGATCAAATTAATATACTACAGTATTGTACACCATAAAAAGGTCTACAAAAAAGTCCGCGATGGTATATGTTTATATTTTAGGGATAACCCACATTAACCATTTTTATTGTTTACTTTTTACGTGAAAAAATGGCTTATTTACGAAGCTATTAGCAATACGGCATTAATCCTTATCGAATTAAGTACCTTAAATACAGTGTGCAATTAATATAGATCAATATGGTTCCTTACAGCATGTAAATTAAACAAATATTTTCGGAGATATTACAAAATTTGCGTTTGCGGCGGGCGGTACCGGTCGGACGGGGAAGTGCGGGGAGGCATGCCTATACAACATCCAAGAGTTAGTCAACAAAGTCTATCCTGACATTGATGACATAAGTTACAAGACAATGTGGTCGATTCTGTTGTTAGTCCAGGCGCTAGAGGTAGTTGATTATGCAAAATCCGAGTGACGGCAACTATGACTGGATTCTTATACCTGAGACCCTAAATAATGACAAAACAGATCTTGCCGCCGGGTGTGCTGGTCCCTTCCCGCTCCCTTCATATCCCCTCTTCGCCCATACAGTAAGCATAGCGCGCGTACGCGTTTAGTGTGTTTCTACCATGTTTCTACATCTATTGACGTAAAGACGTTGCTTTGTTAAGTCGTGTTTTTACCTATATATACACTAGCTGACCCGGCCAACGTTGTTTTGCCATATAAAATTTTTTCTCACTTTGGGACATAAAATATAGATAATAACCCGCTCCCAGACCCAGAGAATATATACTGAAAATTTCATAACAATCAGTCCAGCCGTTTCGGAGGAGTTTGATAACAAAGAAAATCGAGAGAATTTAATATATTAGACTAGCTGACCTGGCAAACGTTGTTTTAATATATAAATTTTTTCTCACTTAGGGACAAAAATGAGTAATTTTTTACCTACTTTGAATACATTTTTGCTTGAATTCGCTGGTTTTTCACATGTAACTTTAATTTTTTTTATTAATAAAAAAATTTATTACTTTCATTTTTGTTTTTTTTATTATTTAAGAATCCATCCTGACTTTTACCATTAGAAAAAACTATAAATAATTACGAAAATAATCATAAAAATGATTTTATATCATGTACTCAATATATTCCCTTTAGGAATAAGAGAAGATGGGGTAAAAAAAATATGGACCAAAAAATTGACCGGCAAGATTCACATTATTATTCTTTGACCTTTTCTTCACTTAAATCCGTTGGCGAAATTCGGTACTTACATTATGCATACTCACTTACCTCTAGCGCCCGGTCTATGTGCCAAATCTCTAAACTAAACTAATTTAAAATAGTG
This sequence comes from Coenonympha arcania, assembly GCA_036785405.1. Classification (NCBI taxonomy): domain Eukaryota; kingdom Metazoa; phylum Arthropoda; class Insecta; order Lepidoptera; family Nymphalidae; genus Coenonympha; species Coenonympha arcania. The sequence goes on from CM072081.1 coordinate 7,976,341, forward strand.
CCATCCTTTTCCATGGGGAACAGTTTGAAAAGGATAGCACTATTTTAAATTAGTTAAGTTTAGAGATTTTGTACAACATATCTTGGTTTAAAGAAAGAGCGATTCTGTCACCAACTAATGAACAAGTAGATAAAGTAAATAACTTGATTCTTTCAAAGATTGATGCGCCGACGAAAATATACTACTCGGTGGATACTGTTCTCGATTTGGAAGAAGCTGTTCATTTTCCTACAGAGTTTCTAAACTCTTTGAACCCGTCTGGACTCCCTCCTCACAAAATGGTGTTGAAAGTAGGTTGTCCTGTTATTTTATTAAGAAACCTGAATCCACCTAAACTTTGCAATGGCACGCGTTTGCTGATAAAATCACTGAAAACTTTCATAATAGAGTATGCACAATACTCACAGGATGTGATACCGGAGAAGATGTATTGATTCCCCGAATCCCTCTGATACCATCGGATTTACCCTTCCAATTTAAACGTTTACAGTTTCCGGTAAAGACATCTTTTGCAATGACCATTAATAAATCGCAAGGTCAAACCTTCAACGTTGCAGGCTTAGATTTGAGCGTAGACTGTTTTTCAACTGTATGTCGCTCTTTCAAGAGTAACCTCAAGAGAAAACATGTTTGTATTGTCTAATGACAAGAAAGCTGTGAACGTTGTGTATAAAGACATCCTGTAATATATTAATTGTTGTAAAAATAAAATAAATACCTAGGTAAAAATGTAAAAAGTAAAGAAGTAAAAATGTGTAATGTAATAAAAATTGTATGAATTTAGATATTCCAAAGATAGCAGGAAATCTTCATAGTAAGTATAGGGAAAGAGGAATTGTTTTACTCCAAATTTAATGCGTGCAGGCCAAGGGCAGTAATGAATGAATCAAAAATACTGGATCGATTTTAATCATGTTTTCATTGAGTGACATAGGCATATACAGGGTTATATAAAAAATACCAAAACGCTCTCGGCCTGTAGTTGTTTACATTAACACTAACAACTTTGGTTCTGCGACTTTTCAAAATTCAGTATTAATTTATATCATACAAAAAAATGTTATTTCTGTAAAGTGACATTACACTGTTGCGGTTTCGCGCCGCGAGCTCGCGCACCGGCCGCCGTGCCAATGTTACATTACAGAGTAGGCACGAGTAGAGTATCTCTGTAAAATATTGAGTATTGGATATTTCTCAAAATATCGAGTAAAAAGAAAAGTCGTAGAACAAAAGTTGTTAGTTTTAATGTAAACAAATACAGGCCGAGAGCGTTTTGGTATTTTTTATATAACCCTGTATATTTTATGCCCGTGCAAAGTCGGAGCGGGCCGCTATGTTTTTATATACAACGTTCATAGTTTTTCTGTAGTGTATTTAATTTAGTATCAGCATTGCACCCGTGCGAAGCCGGGGCGGGTCGCTAGTTTCAATATAAGTGCGGAAAGTTTGTCATTTCTTGAGTCCCGGTTTGTTGACCCAAGCCGAAGGCGAGGGTCAACTATAAGGACGAGTAAAATGACAATTCCGCACGTGCATTGAACGACGTTTTTTAATACATTTGCGAAATAAAATATTGGTTTTACGTGTTTGCCTGCTCCGTGTTTGCATGCCGTGTTCGTGCTCATGCGCTCCTGGTGCCTCCGCTCCGGTGCCGCGTACGAGGAAAACAAAAAAGTACTAGTGCGTAAAAGAATAACTTTGCGCACGCTAAACATACATGGAAATGACAACTTTTTGAGCAAATGTGTTAAAAAACAATTTAATCTGTCCTGCTAAAAAACCTTGTAAAAATACCTAGCAGCTGGTGGAGTATCGGATACTTGAGGCCCAGGTCTGAGAACATGGAGACGGTGTGCACGGCGTTAAGGTGCGCCACGTCGGCGCCATTCTCTGGTATTTCCTGGAACAACGTCGATATATACATTTTTACATGCCCTACCTCAAAACGAAAAAAATTGGTTGTCTGTAAAGTCGGTTTACTGACGATAGTTGAACGTGACAACTCTCGCTTGCACTTCAAGCCTTACATGGAACGCCTCAGAGCGAGGTAGGTAACGGCAGCGAGGTAACGGCAACGAGGTAACGGCACATGAGTCATGTTTTTTTGTGCGAGCAGCCGGCTCCATCGATTTATAAGATGTTGTCACGTCAAAAAACAAACGGGATAAAGGATCACTTTGTGGCTTTGTTGTCCATCTGTCTGTAACGACTCTTTACTTTAGTAATTATGAAAGTTATCGACATAAACGTGTAGGTAACAGTTAAACATAAAAATATTTGAAAATCGTTTTTATTTTTATTTACAAAGGGGGGGTAAACTGGGGCGCCAAAATATCAAAATGAGATAAGAATATTGATTGGGGTATCATATGAAAAAAAATTGTAAATAGAAAACAGATTTTTATCTATTTTTTTTTATGGGAAATATTTTTTATGGTTTTTAATTAAGGGAAAAAATATTGAAAAAATAGTGTCCCCCTATCTCCAAAGTTTACCATTCAAAAAACCTAAAATAATTATGATTAAATCATATTTTACAGGACGTCTATTTACTTTTTGGTACTGAAAACCCTCACCTGTATATGCGCGTTGACCAGGAACTCATTCCGGCCTCTGTACCCCCAACTCCTGACCGCGTCAGACTCCTCCACGGTCCACGCGGGGGGCTCTCCGTCCACATGGTACCACACCCAGACTGAACCGTTCACTTTCGACTCGAGGCGACTTGGGTCGTCCCGGATTATCAGACCTCGCAGATGCTGACGGGGCACGGTCACTTTCGGAAGCGCCTGCATGACATGTGTCTGGTCGAGAGTGGCGAGTGCTTCTGCGGACTGGCGGAGGAGAACCTCCACCATGCCTTGTGGGAGTGCTCCTTATACGAGGACCTCCGGTGCTTGCTGCTGGACGGGATCGTTCGCAAGGTTTCTGGCCCAGTTTATTATCAGGATCTCGTGGGTTCGGCGGCCAACTTCGGAAAGCTACGGGAGTTCGCGCACGCGTGGCATAAGAGGCGAAGCGGCTTGGAGTGACACAGAGAATTTATGCTGTGGACAGCGACGGCGCGGCGAGTCCATATTTTGTATCGTCCTGCCCCAGAATGGGGAGAGTGAGTTCATAGGGACAAGGAGCGAGAGGAAACAACTTGTAGGGAGTCAAGAAGGCGCCCCGGGAACACGCCAAGAGCAAGTACCGAACGGGCGCCCTCCAGCGTTTCGGCCCCCATAACTGCGAGGTTGATTGGGCCATGGGTGGTGGAGGGTTGAACCGTCCACTTCCATTGCGGGGTACGTCTTACAACCCACCTGTATATGCGCATTGACCAGGAACTCATTCCGGCCTCTGTACCCCCAACTCCTGACCGCGTCAGACTCCTCCACGGTCCACGCGGGGGGCTCTCCGTCCACATGGTACCACACCCAGACTGAACCGTCCACTTCCATTGCGGGGTACGTCTTGATAGATATACCTTTTGGTACTGAAAAAGAGCGAGATATATTTTATTTGAGTATTATCTTATGTCAAATTTTCCTAAAGATTAATATTTTGTTGAACAATAAAATGGAAAATTCTTTTAAAAAAACCAATTTCAAATGCCACTACAAAGAGTGAAATAATTTTTATTAAACACCAATTCAAAGTCGGGCAATATTTCGTTCAATCACTAATAGTCCTTCGATTGTTGATAATTTCGTCGTTTCTTCGCACATCAAGTTGTATAATACGAAAGTTCTCAAAAAAGAAAGAAAGAAGACCAATCTCCTTTTTGTCACGAGATTATTTTACCACACTCAGAGCTCTAGAGCAAAGGTTAAGATCTATGAGACCTCTTTTCTGGAAAACAAAGATTGATTTAACATAACCAGCATTGCCCCATAGTAACATTCCATAGGACATGACACTGGAAATAAGCGAAAAAACAAGCCTAGCTGTTATAACATCAATGAAATGACTGATTTTTCTGACTGCATACGCAGCAAATCATTCAAAGCTAAGCGAAGCTGTTGACACTTAGGTAGAAGATGTCTAAGTCACCGTTAGAGCGATTTAGATGATTATAAACACAGTTTAACCGATTTAAGGAGGAAAGTTTGGAGACTTACCTGATTCCATGCCAGGTATTCTGACGCAGGTGCCGTCCTCCCCGAACCTCCATTGGTGGAAAGGGCACTCTATGCAGTTGCCACATACGAATCCCCCCATGCCGAGGTTGGCTCCCAAATATGGACAGGTTTAACCGATTTAAAAATGGAAAGTGCCTAGCAGAATCCCAGCAGCACCCAGCACCGATATATAATTGATTATTGTATATCACAAAACAACGAATATTTTCGTCCAGACATTTTATTGAGTAATATATAATAATGATGACAACCAAACATAACAAGTCACTATGTGACAGATTACGAATAATAGCCAGTAACAGTCTACAAGAAGTATCAACCTCCAACACGCACCCTTAATCTGCCACATGTGTACGCACCCTTAAGACTAGCAAGTGTACATCCACACTTAAATCACACCAGGTTACAAATACCAAAACATGGACAAGTGTGTATGCACCTTTGTACACGAGTGTACACAAATACATTGTACTTGACTGTTTCCAAATCTACACCTTACATAAAACCACGAAAAATAAACAAAACGAGATTAAACCATTATAAAAACCTAAACATATTCGTACACTACAAAAACAACATATGAAAAACTTAAGTTACACCACTTTCACTACCCGCCCTCTTAATGGGTAATCTCGCTAAAGCTAACTTTATTTTGGGGCCTGACAGAGGCTTTGTCAACATATCTGCCAGCATTTCTTGTGAAGGCACATACTTTACCTCTACCGCCTCATTGGATATCGCTTCGCGAACAAAGTGAAACCTAATATCTATATGTTTCGTCCTATTATGGTTCATCTTGTTTCTCGCAATATGATGTGCAGACTGATTGTCATTATGAATGACTACAGGTTTGTCGCAACTATCATTTACTAAACTTTTTAACAAACTCCTCAAATAAATCGCTTCCTTTGAAGCTTGACTAAGACCTATGTACTCTGCCTCGGTAGAGGACAGAGCAACACACGTTTGCTTGCGACTCTCCCACGTTATTAAACTATCGCCTAACATAAACATCATACCCGTAAAGGATTTCCTATCATATGACCCACCCCAATCAGCATCCACGTAGCCAGTAAGTTTTAATTTACCTGACTTTCGGAAAGTAAGCGCAAAATCAGACGTCCCTTTTAAATATCTTAGCACCCGTTTAGCACACTTAAAATGAATTTCATCGTAGCATGAATTAAACTGTGATAGAACGCTAACGGCATGCGCGATATCTGGCCTACTATTTTGGGCTAAATAGTTCAGACATCCTACCAGATTCTGATATGGCAACCTACAACCATCATGAGCCTTTTCCAGTCTAAGACCGGCTTCCATGGGGGTAATGACTGATTTACAATCCGTCATATCAAATTCCTGCAACTCGTTAATAACATACTGTTCCTGATCAAGGTAAATGGTGTCTTCATCCCTCCTAAGTCTCATGCCTAAAACATGTCTAGCTCGACCTAGATCCTTTACCTTGAACTTTTTCAATAACCCAGTCTTTAACTTTTCCTTTTCTTTTTTGTGTAAAGAATTACAAAAAATGAAAATATCATCAACATAAATAACTACAACTATCCTATCTTTATCCCCTAACAACTTTTGGTATAAGCAAGGCTCTATCTTCGATTGCTTGAAACCTAAGCTAAGCATCTCTCGGTCAAGTTCATGAAACCAAGCATTCGACGCTTGCTTCAGACCATATAAAGACCTATTTAACTTGCAGACCTTCATCTCCTGACCCTTGGCGACAGCACCTTCAGGTTGCATCATATAAATATTTTCCTTTAGTTTACCGTAAAGGAAAGCAGTCGTTACGTCCCACTGATCTATGTCCCAATCATATTCTACAGCTAATGTGAATAAAAGTCGCAAAGTCGAGCTCCTAACCACCGGAGAATAAGTTTCGTTATAGTCTACGCCACGTACCTGAGTAAATCCCTTCGCTACCACCCTAGCTTTATACTTTGAGACCTTACCATCGCTATCTCGCTTAATCTTAAAGACCCATTTGCATTGTATCGGCTTTTTGTCACGTGGTAAGTCGACTAGCGTCCACGTCTGGTTCTCCTTCAACGATTGCAGCTCATCGTCCATGGCCTTCTGCCATAGCTCACGATCAGGCCTAGCTAGCGCCTGCTCTACAGTCGTCGGATCGTTGTCAATTGCCGCGAGAGCGTTGATGCACGTACTTGAATAATCCACCGGCTTTCGTGCACGTAGGTTGTATCTTGGCTCGATACTCGTCTCAGCACTCGGCTCAGTACTCGTTCCAACGTTTTCAGTACTCGGCTCAGTACTCACTTCTGAATTCGTAGCGGATTCGGTACTTCCTATATTTGCATCCTGAAAATCATCTTCACTGTTCGAGTGAACATCAGGATCTACATCCAATATCGCAGATTCAGTTCGTTCCTCCTCTATGGACAAAGGAACAACTGCGTTCTTCGTCACATTCGTACCATCACCAGGAAACACGTTTTCCAAGAACTTAACATCTCTAGCAATAGTTATCTTGCCAGTCTGTAGATTCATCAGTCGGTAACCTTTCGTAAGCTCACAGTAGCCAACAAAAATCAAACCTTCAGTCTTCATGTCAAGCTTTTGTCTTTTCTGCTTCGGTTTCAATGCAAACGCCAAACATCCGAAAACTTTTAAATGACTCAAGTTTACTTTCTTACCAGACCAAAGTTCTTCAGGTACTTTATTCGTGACCGCCTTTGTAGGGCTTCGATTCTTTAAATATACCACAGTATGGACTGCCTCAGCCCAAAACTTTTTGCTTAGATTCGCCTCACAAAGCAACGTCCTTGCTTTTTCAATGATCGATCTGTTCGCCCTTTCAGCTACCCCATTTTGTTCGGGTGTATACGGAACCGTTGTTTGGTGCTTTATACCAGCTGACTTGAACAATCTATTGAAGGCATGGTTACAAAATTCAGTACCATTGTCAGATCTGAGGCATTTTATCAACTTACCAGTCTCTTTTTCTACTTCCGCCTTATACCGACGAAACGTGTCGAAAGTCTGACTCTTATTTCTTAAGAAATAAACATGCGTCTTGCGCGTGTAATCGTCGATAAACAGCAACATGTATACAGAACCAACAAACGATGGCTCTTCCATTGGACCGCAGATATCCGTGTGTACCAATTCAAGGATCTGTTTTGCTCGTGTGCCTTTGTTTTTGAACGGGTTTTTACATGTCTTACCATTTATGCATGGAATACATGGCTCAATGCTTTGTTTACTGTCGAATTTCACACCAGTTACCAAATCTCTCAATATCAGCATGTTATTTTGTCCTAAATGCGCCAATCTTCTGTGCCATAAATTTGACAGAGGTTCATTTGACAATGTAGCGTTGACATAATTTACGTTTTCATTCAATTTGAAAATTCCGTCAACTTCATTGCACGTCGCAACTATTTGTTCGTTTTTATTCTTGATAGTGCAACCTCCTTTGCCAAAATTAACCGCGAAATCATTCTTAACAAGATCGCTTACTGATATCAAGTTCAAAGATAAACGAGGAACATGTAGAACATTTTTCAATGTGAAATCTGAACTTTCGCTAACTTTTGGCATAGCATTTCCTCTACCTTCAACTGGTATTACATCTCCATTGGCCACTTTAATTGTCAAGTTACCTTTAACTTTCTGATAGTTACATAACTTTTTCGCATCGTTAGTCATATGAGTCGAGCATCCACTATCTACATACCAATCGCTTTTAACCTTGGTATCCATTGTACTCATGCACATACCGACAATACCGGCATTCAGCTTCTTACACTCAGCTGCCTTGTGTCCTTCTTTGTGACATTTGAAGCACTTGCGCACTGGTTTACGAGCATTGTTTTTGGGTGCCTTTTCCTGTTTAGAGGCGAGGGCTTGCTCTCCAGCTCCAGCTCCAGCTGTTTCAGCTTGTCTATTAGCCTCCTGCAGCAGTTTAGTTTTAATCTGTTCTAAGCTAATATCCTTTCCACTATTATCCACTGCCATTATCATCGGGTTATAGTCTGATGTTAATCCGGCAAGCAAAATGGAAATGATCCAGTCGTCTGAGACTTTCGCGTCTATTGCAGCCAATTGTTGTGCTATGGATAGTACCTTTGAGATGTATTTCTCCATACTCGAAAAGTTTTCCAACTTACATGACCATAATTGACGCTGCAGTGATATACGTCTACCCCAGCCTTTATCTTCGTATGCTTCACACAGCTTGTGCCATACCTCATGCGCGGTCTTCGAATTGTAGACATTCGAAAAACATGAAGGCTCCAACAGTAGACACATGGTAGTACGCGCCTGTCGATCCGCATCTTTGAGTTCTGCAGTGACTTCCTTGGTTTCTACAGCCACCCACCAGTTTTTACATTCCAGGTAGTTTTGGACTTGAAACTTCCAAACCTCAAAGCCATCTGCACCCCCAAGCTTCTTTATTCCAAAAATGGAACCTGACGAACTCTGGTCATCCGTCATCATCGAAAGTGCGTATTTCCCAATTTCACAATTTATGATATCGGAAATTATTTGGGCTCTGGGCCCATAACCAAATGGAAAGTGCCTAGCAGAATCCCAGCAGCACCCAGCACCGATATATAATTGATTATTGTATATCACAAAACAACGAATATTTTCGTCCAGACATTTTATTGAGTAATATATAATAATGATGACAACCAAACATAACAAGTCACTATGTGACAGATTACGAATAATAGCCAGTAACAGTCTACAAGAAGTATCAACCTCCAACATTTAAAGAGGAGTGTTTGGAGACTTACCTGATTCCATGCCAGGTATTCTGACGCAGGCGCCGTCCTTCCCGAACTTCCATTGGTGGATTAAGGGCACTCTAAGCAGTTGCCGCATATGGATCCCTCCATACTGAGTATGGCTCCCAAATGTGGACAGGTTTACTGGCTCAAGGAGTAGTGTTTGGAGACTAACCTGATTCCATGCCAGGTATTGTGACGCAGGCTCCATACTCCCCGAACCTCCATTGCTGTAAAGGGCACTCTACACAGTTGCCGCATACGGCTCCCTCCATGCCGAGGTTGGCTCCCAAATGTGGACAGGTTTACTGGCTCTAGGAGTAGTGTTTGGAGACTTACCTGATTCCATGCCAGATTCTAAGCAGTTGCCGCATATGGCTCCCTCCATGCAGAGGTTGGCTTCCATATGTAGACAGGTATAACCGATTTAAGGAGGAGTATTTGGAGACTTAGGTACCTGATTCCATGCCAGGTATTCTGACGCAGGCTCCATCCTCCCCGAACCTCCATTGGTGGAAAGGGCACTCTATGCAGTTGCCGCATACGGATCCCCCCATGCCGAGGTTGGCTCCTAAATGGGGGCAGTATGCGTCTACCACACGTGCCACGCCGTCTTCCCCTCTATATACGCAGAGGTTTAGTCCTGGAATCAAAGATTGTGAGGTGGAGTTTTTTTAGAACGTTTAGCGCAGAACAATAGCGTCATGATATGATGATGTGATGATGATGGTAGTTTTAACCATTTAAGCAGCGCACGTAATGGAGGCTCTCCAAATGGAACACTTTTTTCCGTTTGTGCAGCATTTTTCATTGCTGCTCCGCTTCTATTGGTCATAGCGTGATGTTATTTATTGCCTCTACACCTTCCTAGGTAAATTGACTATCCAACACAAAAATAGGTGCCTGTAGGCTATTTTGAGCTTTATTATTTCGTGATCAAGGTCGTTTTACCCAAAGCATCGATACGCACCACTGCTCCGACGGTCAGGTCCCTGCTCTCCACCAGGGAGAACCACCCGTTGGGGTATGGAGGGGGCAGCTTGTGGCCGAGCCGCCTGCTGCTCTGAGACCGCAGGATGTGGAGGGGGCGGTCTGTGGGAGGTGCTTGTAGGCTATTTTGACCTTTATCATCTAGTAATCAAGGTTGTTTTACCCAAAGCATCGACAGACACCACTGCTCCGACGGCCAGGTCCCGGCTCTCCACCAGGGAGAACCACCCGTTGGGGTATGGAGGGGGCAGCTTGTGGCCGAGCCGCCTGCTGCTCTGAGATATCAGGATGTTGAGGGGGCGGTCTGTGGGAGGTGCTTGTAGGCTATTTTGAGCTTTATTATTTACTAATCAAGGTTGTTTTACCCAAAGCATCGACAGGCGCTACCGCTCCGATGGATAGGTCCCGGCTCTCCACCAGGGAGAACCACCCGTTGGGGTATGGAGGGGGCAGCTTGTGGCCGAGCCGCCTGCTGCTCTGAGACCGCAGGATGTGGAGGGGATGATCTGTGAGAGGTGCTTGTGGGCTATTTTGAGCTTTATCATCTAGTCATCAAGGTCGTTTTACCCAAAGCATCGACAGGCACCACAGCTCCGATGGCCAGGTCCCGGCTCTCCACCAGGGAGAACCACCCGTTGGGGTATGGAGGGGGTAGCTTGTGGCCGAGCCGCCTGCTGCTCTGAGACCGCAGGATGTGGAGGGGGCGGTCTGTCTGTGGGAGGTGCTTGTAGCCTATTTCGGACAGCTCCTGAAATAGTACATTTCAATATAAGTGCGGAAAGTTTGTCATTTCTTTACGAGTCCCGGTTTGATGGCCCAAGCCGAAGGCGAGGGACAACAACAACAATTCCGCACGTGCATTGAACGACGTTTTTTTAATACATTTGCGAAAAAAAATATTGGTTTTACGTGTTTGCCTGCTCCGTGTTTGCATGCCGTGTTCGGGTTCATGCGCTCCTGGTGCGCCCGCTCCGGTGCCGCGTAGGAGGAAAACACAAAGCACTAGTGCGGAAAAGAATAACTTTGCGCACGCTAAACACACATGGAAATGTCAACTTTTTGAGCAAACGTATTAAAAATGTTATTTAATTTTTTTGAGGAGAAAAAAATGGAATTGGAACGAAATATAAAAATGTATGAAAATGATCGCTAAATTGGTCACTTCATGGGTTAATTATGGTTATCATTTTTAGGGCTCCGCTCCGAAAAGAAAAGGTAAAAACGGGACCCAGGAGCCCCTTGAATATTTGTTTTTTCTTTTTTTAGTATGCGTTGTTATAGCGGTAACAGAAATAGGTACCTACATCATCTGAGAAAATTTCGAGTTTGTAGCTATCCCGGTTCAAGAGATACAGCCTGGTGACAGACGGATGGACGGATCTTAGTAATAGGGTCCCGTTTTTACTCTTTGGGAACGGAATCCTTAAAAAAAAGAAAACTCACCTTTTTATAAATAACCGGACTCCAATAAGATTTGTACAAAATAAATAGGAAAAGAAATAACACAGCACTAAGAAATAAGACCCTAAAGTTGCTACTGATAAATATTAATAATATTCTAATCAAGTTCAACGCTAGGTTTGTAAGCGTCAAAAAGTCGATGTTTTGTTTCGAGTCCGGACAGACGTGTTCGTTTTTCAAATTGAAGCCGGCCGCCATTTTGAAATTCACAGGGTCTCATCTGAAACAATAAATACAATAAAATTAAGATTTGTAAAAATAGACATTTACCCTGGACAAGGCGGACAGGACAAACAAAATTCGCCGGTTTATCGGTACCAAAAATGTCCATCTTCAACAACTTCAGTTCGCTCAGCAGTCACCTATAGAATTTTGACAGATGGCGCTACTGTTTGCTTGTACAAGAAAAGTTTACGTAATTCGTTCCGATGCCATATCCTGAGATTTCTCATCGCTGATTGTAAAGAAAGCAAGAGTACAGTGCGACAAGGCTATCTTGACGCGTGGCTAAAATCGGAACGAACGCCTCACTAAAATAATATTTTTCCCTGTGCATAAATAAATACAACTTCCTCATAATTAGAAATTGATAGGGAAATAGGGAAAACACCCCGTTATCGGCCCAAAAACCGGTATTTAAGCGATTTTGAATGAAGTTTTATTTAAAAACTACAAAGACGATTACTTTCAAATTTAAACGTTATGTATTTTGGGTCTTTAATCTAAAATCGCTAAGGAGCAGAAACACGATTGGATAAAATTTTCTCTATAGAAAGTTTTCCAAAAAGTTGCTCCAAAATCTCAGTTTTTCGAGTTTTTATCGGACACTACATTGGATGTAATTGTAATTTTTGTTTTAAAGTGTCGGTAATAATTATATCCAAAAACGCTAAGAAACAGATTTTTGATAATTAGCTTAGTTTTTGAGTAATTAGGTAAAACATCGTTTTTCTGCTATATTCTTCCGCGACGCTGCATGTCGCACCTACCAAATCTCCGCGAGAGTGAGAAAGACAAAAATAAATTCAATAAATCCCCTTAATAGCTACCTACTGAAATAATCGACTATCGGTAAAGTCACAGAACACTAAAAATCTTTTCATAATAATTTTCACACGTGGTACCTAAGTTAGTGTAATAAGGCGGTTCATGCGTTAGTATTATGCTTGAGTCAAAATTACGATTTCCGAAGGAACATAAAATAGTTACGTGTTCAATTATAGATTAGATAATTGAATTCATATTATTTGGCATTTCATAATCTAGAACTTGGGTCAAAAAATTGGTTGCCTGTAAAGTTTGTTTACTGACGATAGTTGAACGTGACAACGTCTTTTTTGTCGCTCATTCCGCGCTCGCGAGGTAACGCCGCATGAGCAAGGTAACGCCGGTAACGCCGGATGAGTCATGTTTTTTCGTGCGTGCAACCAGTTCTATCGATTTATAAGACGTTGTCACGTCAAAAATATTTTAAAATATGTGTATTACTTTCTCACTAGAACAGTTTTTGTATAGGCTGTTTGCTAAAATAGCGGTCGACGCTCTACGCAGATGCAAGATATTTCTAGAAAATTAATAACATTTTAGTACTAAAATTGGTTGTCTGTAAAGTCTGTTTACTGACGATAGTTGAACGTGACAACGTCTTCTTTGTCGCTCATTCCGCGCTCGCGAGGTAACGCCGCATGAGCGAGGTAACGCCGGTAACGCCGGATGAGTCATGTTTTTTCGTGCGTGCAACCGGCTCTATCGAATTATAAGACGTTGACACGTCAAAAAGTGTCCCAAAAAAAAACACGATTTTCCAAGATTTTCATTCAAAAACCATAAACCGAAAAGTGTCATTTTTAGCTCTTTTCGATATCTTAAACGTATTAGGTCCTTACATATGAAATTGGCGTTTTGTATGGGAGGAACATAAAGTCGATTTTTTTTAAATATAATATATATATTTAATCAAAGTATGTACCATTGCTATCTATGCACTTTTGCCACCTTATAGGTAGTTAATTGATCCCTTTACTAAAAAAGCCATTCGGATGGGAATCAATAAAATCTTTGAAAGCGCTTTGGACTGCCTCATCGGAGTTAAATTTTTTCCCTTGTAAGAAGTTATCCAAATTTCGAAAAAAATGGTAATCTGTTGGAGCAAGGTCCGAGGAGTAAGGTGGATGTCTTAGGCATTCCAATTGAAGCTCCTCTAATTTGGTAGCCGTCTGTTGTGCAGTGTGTGGTCTAGCGTTGTCCTGAAGCAGCAGTGGCCTAGAACGATTGACCAGCCTCGGTTGTTTAGCAGCTAGCTTTTCCATCATGGATTGCAGATGCTGACAATAGATATCCACCGTAATCGTCTGGCCAGATTTTAGAAAGCTGTAGTGAACGACGCCGGCGCTAGTCCACCAAACGCTCACAAGTAATTTTTTTTGAGTCAATTTTCGTTTGGGGCAGGATTTGGCTGGTTCGCCAGGGTTCAACCATTGCGATGAGCGTTTCCGATTATCATACAGGATCCATTTTTCATCACAGGTAATGATTCGATTTAAAATCCCTTCATTACTGTGCCGGTTGAGTAATGTAACACAGCAGTCTACGCGCGTTTGTCGGTTTGCTGCACTCAATTCATGAGGTACCCACCTTTCAAGCTTTTTCACCTTCCCAATTTGTTTCAAGTGAACTAAAACAGTTTTATCACTAACACCGCAGCCTGCAGCTAGCTCGGACGTGGTTTGCGATGGATCCGCTTCCACAATAACCTTCAATTCTTCATTGTCAACTTTGGTCTCCGGCCGTCCACGGGGCTTGTTCTGGAGGTCGAAATTTCCAGAACGAAAACGTTGGAACCAAAAACGCACTGTGTTTTCTTTTGCGACACCCTCGCCGTACACATCATTAATCCTTCGAGCCGTTTCTGCAGCACTGGTGCCACGATGGAACTCGTACTCGTAAATAACGCGATATTTCAAGTTTTCCATTTTGTAAACAGAGTGGCGCAAAAAAAAAAACAAAAGAGAAAAAAACAAATGAAATACGATTTTCAAAACACAAAAGCATGAGTAAATGGCTGTATAAATTTGAAATTGGAATTTCTAACCAAAGAAAAGATATTTGAGATCAAAGTGGCCAGTACGACAAAACGCCAATTTCATATGTAAGGACCTAATATTATTTTAGGATAAAATCCATCCGCCAACGCAAAACCAATTTAGTATGGCAAGAAACGCGATGCGCGTTGTTTTGCATAAACGCTCTTAAGTATTTTATTAGGTCATTTAATTATTATTGTTGTAATATGACTCAGGAAGGCGCTGGAAATATAACACCATATAGATTTGATGACGTGAAATATTTCGCGTAAACTGCTGTCGCGGCGTTCATGGAAATACGTGTGGATTTCTGAGAATTACAGGCCATAGGTATTTACTGCGGGGTTTCCGATGATATAATATATTCTACAGTTATAAAGCTGAAGAGATATTTGTATGCTTTAACGGGGTAATCTTTTTTTTTAACTCTATATGTACAAGATAGTACTTGACTGCGATCTCACCTGATGGTAAGTGATGACACAGCCTAAGATGTAATCGTACTAGCTTAGAAGGGTAAGTTAATTTACCCCTACGGTTTCTACAAGCATCGCACCGGAACGCTAAATCGCTTGGCGGTGCGTCTTTGCTGGTAGGGTGATAACTAGCCACGGCCAAAGCCTCCCACCAGACCAGACCTGAGCCAATTTAGAAATTATAAAATTGCAAAGTGGCCCGTGGCGGGGATCGAACCCGCGACCTCTCACTCGAATCCGAGCGCCGCCAATGCGCCAGGGAGGTCGTCATAAAAACTACTAGTCCGAGTTGAAATAGTTCATTACTGCAGCGGTCAGCAAAAGACGCATTGATGGAAGAACGTGTAAATGTGGGCGGAGGCGGAGCCGAGGCACACATACGTGAGTCCGTAAGAACGCGAGTGAGTGAATGTCTAGTAGTCAAATCGATTCGTGTTATAAATGAAAATGAAAATGAAAAATCTTTATTTTCACATATAGGCCCAATTAATAGGCTCTTATGAAAAGTCAAAACTCTACCGCCAGGTTTGGAAAGCAGGTTTGCACCAAGAAGAACTGGCAAAAAACTCGGCACTTGCTCTTTAAAAAAAATGTCATTATACAATTTCTTAAATAATATCAAAAATTATTACATAATTTTTAAGATATTTTTTTATATACCAAAGTGTATAAGTAAGTAGAACGGCAAGGCATCTACCCATACATAGTCGACGTACCAAAGAAGCGTACGAAGCGGTTTGATTCCTCGTTCCTGATACGCACTGCAGAGGCCTGGAATACCCTCCCAGGCACTGTCTTTCCTGCCACTTACAACCCGGGTGCCTTCAAATCAAGAGTGAATAGGCATCTTCTTGGCAAGCGCGTTCCACCTTAGACTGTATCATCACTTTCCATCAGGTGTCATCACAGTCAAGCGCTAGCCTATATAGTATAAAAAAACGAATGGAAATAGTATAGCTGTAAGAAGGCTGTTCAAAATTCGTTGAATGACGCGCGAACCTTATTTACGCAGTCTATGAATGTGTTTTATATTCCTGTAAATGATGCATGAGAGACTTTGAAAATTATACAAAACTAGCTGTTTTCCCGTGGCTCCGCCCGCGTGAATTTCGGTTTTTACATATCCCGTTATATTGAGGTAACCTCAAAAGATTTTGACGACCTTTCTGGCACAGAGGGTACTCGCTCGGATTCGAGTGGGAGGTCGCGGGTTCGATTCCCGAAATGGACCACTTTGTAATTTTATAATTTCTAAATCGGCTCAGATCTGGTCTGGTGGGAGGCTTTGGCCGTGGCTAGTTACCACCAGCAAAGACGCACCGCCAAGCGATTTAGCGTCCCGGTGCGATGCTTGTAGAAACCGTTGGGGTAAATTTTCTTACCCTTCCAAGTTAGTACGATAACATCTTAGGTTCCACCATCGCTTACCGTCAGGTGAGAACGCAGTCAAGTACTAACTTGTCTAAGTCAAAGTCAAAATATATTTATTTCACATAGGCCTAACTTACAAGGCACTTGTAAAACGTCAAAAATATTTGTTACATAATATTAAGTACGGTGATAACTACAAGCCGACTTAAAACTAAGTTTACGAGGGTTCCAACGCGCCCTGCACTGAGAAGAAGCCCACAACAAACTCAGCCGGGTTTTGTTTTCGGTTATCACCACTTCACAATTAATGCTCTTAAAAACTAGTTGAGCTAGTAATTATAATACAGCAGTTCATTCACTCCCAAGGATTTGATTCATGTAAATAATCCTTAATAGTATAGTAAGCTTTATTTATTAACGAGTTTTCGTTTTACAGCGACTTTAAACTTATTGAGGGATAAGTTTAATATTTCATTAGGAAGTTTGTTGTAAAAGCGTATCCCATTGCCTTTAAATGTATAAAGTAAAAAAATTGATTGTCTGTAAGGTCGGCTTACGGACGATAGATTTACGTGATAACGTCATAATTGGCCTCTCTATCGTTTGTTTTATCGTGCCTCTCTATCGCTTGTTGCGCGCTCTCGCTTGCACGCACAGGCTCAGGTGGAACGTTACGCGGAACGTTACCAACTATTTTTCATGTGCGTTGCTGGTGTTCATCAATTTATTAAACGTTATCACGTCAAAAAAATAAACATGGGTTGTGTCTCAGACCTTTTTAGAACTTTTGAAGGAAAACAATTCCGTGAAACATAATTTTTTAACGGCGTAGAAGCCGTATTTAAGCGATTTTGAATGAAGTTTTATTTAAAAAATATAAAGCCAATTTACTTTCTTTAAAGGTCATGTATTTTGGGTTTTTAATCTAAAATCGCTTAGGAGCAGAAACACAATTGGATTAAAATTTCTCGATAGAAATTTCTCCCAAAAGTTGCTCCAAAATCTCAGTTTTTCTAATTTTTTTCCGTGAATTCCGCCGTGCCGCGGGTCGCTCCCTTGCAACTTGCCGATGTTACATTACAGAGTAGGCACAAGTAGAGTATCTCTGTAAAATATTGAATATTTGATATTTCTCATAATATCGAGTTAAAAAAAGTCGTAGAAAACAAGATGTTGTTTTTTATTTTTTTTATACTCTATAGGCTAGCGCTTGACTGTGATCACACCTGATGGAAAGTGATGATACAGTCTAAGGTGGAAAGCGCTTGCCTAGAAGATGCCTATTCACTCTTGATTTGAAGGCGCCCGGATTGTAAGTGGCAGGAAAGACACTGCCTGGGAGGGTATTCCAGGCCTTAGCAGTGCGTATCAGGAACGAGGAATCAAACCGCTTCGTACGCGTCCTTGGTACGTCGACTATGTATGGATGGAAGCCTTTTCGACGCCTTGCCGTTCTATGGTACAGTACGCGCGGCGAGAGTTTGGCTTTGACCTTCGGGTGGAGGGGATTACTGCGCATGGGTACCCAAATTCTGATTGGTTGATACCCAATTTCTGATTTCTGCGCAATAACGGTCAAAGCCAAACTTTCGCCGCGCGTACTGTAGAAAGGTCGAGATTACACACGAGAACTACATGATTTGGTATTTTTTATATAACCCTGTATACTAATCCTCTGTAGGCAGGTGGTTGATAGCCTTTTTGTTATTTTGAGTTGACTCAAGATCGATGCGTTGGTTCTATGTGCTGTCCATGGGATCCGGAGCATCCTTCTCCAGCACCACATCTCGAAAGCGTCAATGCGTTGCCGATCAGCTGCCCTAATTGTCCATGTCTCAGCAGCATACAGAAAAATCGGGAAGACCAGCGCCCGGACAAGACGCATTTTGGTGTTAATAGAAATATGTCTGTCCCTCCAAGTCTTATGCAGCTGAGACATAGCACTCTTGGCCATTCCGATGCGCCTTCGAATTTCGGCCTCACACGACCACCGTTATCAACCACCTGCCTACAGAGGATTCTGGAGTACTTACTTCGGTCACATTGCCCGAAGGGAAGGTGGCAACCTGGAGAAGTTGGTTGTCACCGGCAAAGTGGAAGGAAAGAGACCTCGAGGACGGAGCCCGATGCGTTGGTCGGATCAAATCCGCACCGCACTCGACACGAACTTCCACGATGCTCTACACGTCGCAGCGAACAGGACAACATGGCGCGACATCGTGTTAAAGAAAGTCGTCGGTGGAAGGGGTCACGACCCTCAGTAATGAGGAATACGACGGAGAGAGAGAGAGTATACTAATATTATAAAGAGTTTGTTTGTTACATTATGTCCAGTCTCTCATGCATCATTTACAGGAATATAAAATGCAGTATTCACAGACTACGTAAAATATAAGGTTCGCACGTCATTCGACGAATTTTAAACAGGCTTTCAGCAGGCGGGCGAGTTATTGAATTTATTTTTGTCTTTCTCACTCTCACGGATACGTTGGTAGGTGCGACATGCAGCGTCGCGCGGAAGAATAGGTAGGTATAACAGAAAAACGACCTTTTACCTAATTACTCAAAAACTAAGCCAGTTATCAAAAATCGAAGTTTCTAAGCGTTTTTGGATATTGTTATTACCGACACATTAAAACAAAAATTACAATTACATCCATTGTAGTTTCCGATAAAAAATAGGAAAACTGAGATTTTGGAGCAACTTTTGGGAGAACTTTTTTTCTGTGAATATTTTGAAGCATAATTATATTTTTTGCCGTGTCTAACTATTGCGGTTCAAGAGATACAACCTGGTGACAGACGGACTGACGTACGAACGGACGGACGGCGAAGTTAGTATAATAGGGTCCCGTTTTTACCCTTTGGGTACGAAACCCTTGCAAGTATTCCTACTAGTTAGAGAGTTGGATTTATTTTGTGTGGTTGCCCCAACCAAGAGTCAACGTTCCGGTGCGATGCTATGTACCAACTGTTAGTGATCTACCAAGTATTACGATCTATAAAACATCCAAGGTTATAAGGCATTATCACTTACCATCAGGTGACATTGTTGTTATAGATATTTCAATACACGACGGCGCGCCCCACTCTGTCAAAATCGCTTATGTTTCTTTCGATTCGTATGGAGTTTGACAGAGCGGGGCGCGCCATCGTGGATTGAAATATTTATACAGTCGCGGAATGAAAAGGTTCGCCACCTTAGTGTCGATTTTCCCTTGCACTAGTACTGCAAGAGTCCATAATGTCATCATACTAAAACAATCGACTAGTGCAAACGAATCATTTTGAAAATTGACGAACCTTTTCATTCCGCGACTGTACATGTAAATGGTAGGTAAGTAATAAATACAATTACTTACCCAAACAAACACAGAATGTCCTTGAGAAAAAAGTCAAAAATGTCAAAAAAAATTGTATAAAGGACCTCCCGCGGCGCCGGACTCAAAAACACTGTGCTTTTTCAAAAAGCAACGCAGTTTTGATGTCGCCTCGCCACCTAATATATAATTCATAGAGCGGCAAAATGCGACAACGCAGCCGAACCGCGCTGGCGACATTACGCCAGACAAAATGTCGCGACCAGCAAAGTCGCGGCCGAGCGATAACGTTCCGGTGCGATGCTGTGTAGAAAACGATGAGTAGCTTACCCTCTTCCAAATAAGTACGATAACATCGTTTTCTGCATCGTCACTTACCATCAGGTGAGGTCGCTGTCAACTTGTAGTGTATCGAACCAAAATTAACATCAGCTGAAGGCATGTGACGATTGCTTTGCTGATGGATGAACGTGTAAATGTGGACCGAGGCAGGGCCGAGGCACACACTCGTAAGTCCATCAACAGGCCTTTTCTCAATGCGCAGAAATTTAAAAGTGCCAAGGCAGAAATTATTAAAATCAATCACGAATAAAAAATATTTTTTTCTGCGTAAGTGTTAGTTTTTTTCAATAACAGCCATTTGCAAGCCAGTTTCGAATTTAAATAAAACTTTTGATAGGTTACCTCCTTGGTTGTCATGTGCCAGATTGAAAGAACGTCACATGTTTAAATTACACGAGAGACACGAGTTTAAATCTCAGGTTTAAATATAGAAATGTGAAATATAAGTACAGCCCGACAAGAATCTCTTGGCACTTGAATGACATTGTCAGGAGGGCGTAGTTGTAGAACAAATGTAAACTATGGCAGCCAGCTAATAAAATTTCCTCAATTTTAGATAATAATAAACCAAAACAACACAAAATACCGACAAATATGCCGACGGAGCGAAATATGGAACAGTTTCACGAGATAGCGGCGTTAGTTCCGATTTTGACCACGCGCCAAGATAGCCTTTTCGCACATGGAACAGAATTCATAAATGTATGAAAATTATCCCTGTCTCATGCCCTCCGCACATTTTTATACTACCCACACACTTTTATACTTTTTGAATGTGTTTTGCAAGCAGATACAAATAGAATACATGGATATATGGGTAGAGCACTTGTTGCGCTCTCTGTCACACTTACGGACTTAGCGGCAAGCCTGCCGAGCAACAAGTGTCGTCTCGCTTCCTCATTTTACTGTAGTGAGATATCGCGCGAAAATTAACGATACAAAAAGTCGCAAGTGAAGCTTAAGCCTTAAAGGATATTGTAATGTTTCCCAATTTTGTTGAGGGAAAAATTTAATCTAGTATTTCTTTTTCCTTGGTTTTAAACAGGTAAGGTTTATTTATAATGTTTTACCTGTACGAAATAATTAATTCTAAAATGTACAAGTTAATAGAAGTGAAAAATATTTACAAAATGTTCACCGTCTAATTGGGCATAGAAGCCGTATTTAAGCGATTTGAAAAAGACTAGGTATTACTTTAAAATTATAACGTCATGTATTTTGGGTCTTCTAAAAACGGGAGTTTGTTGTATTGGATCCCCCTTCAATATTTTTATTTTATTTCAATTTAACTACTCATTTTTAAATTAAATTATATAATAACTAAATATTCTGTAAAAATTTTAAGTTTTCCACCTGTTGCCGGTATCAATATCGAGCAAAAAAATCACGTTTGTTGTATCGGAACCTATTTAAACATTTATTTTATTCTATTTTTTATTTTTTGTTGTTGTAGAGGCAACAGAAATACATGTGTGAAAATTTCAAGTGCGTAGCTTACAGCCTGGTGCCAGACGGACGGACGGACAACGAAGTCTTAGTAATAGGGTCCCGTTTTTACCCTTTGTATACGGAACCCTAAAAAGTAAAAAACTTCGAGCCGGTGGCGCATTTTTTTTTATACTATTATAGGCTAGCGCTTGACTGTGATCACACCTGATGGAAAGTGATGATACAGTCTAAGGTGGAACGCGCTTGCCTAGAAGATGCCTATTCACTCTTGATTTGAAGGCACCCGGGTTGTAAGTGGCAGGAAAGACACTGCCTGGGAGGGTATTCCAGGCGTTTGCAGTGCGTATCAGGAAAGAGGAATCAAACCGCTTCGTACGCGTCTTTGGTACGTCGACTATGTATGGGTGGAAGCCTTATGATGCATTGCCGTTCTATGGTAGAAAGGTGACGGGGGAACCAAACTAAAAAGCACACATTGTACTGAAAAGCCCACAACTAACTCAGCCGGGTTTTCATTTGGTTTTCACCATGGCTGGAGCTCATATGCATGTAACAGCTGTTCTCTATCACTCCTAAAGGTTTGATTTATGTTAATATTGACTAACGCTATATGTAAGATTTCTTGATGGGCTAATGTAAAGCAAATTTAGGTCAAAGTTAAAACCAGAAGCACATTTCTTAAATAACCAAACCTCCAAATAATTCAAATCCACCTCATTCAAATATTTACATCACACATCATTCAAATATTTACCTCCAAATAATTCAAATAAGTACTATATTGTATTACTTAGGCTATGTGACTTGGCTAGCGTCACCAATCCCGTAGTTATTCTGAAAAATATTGTCTCATTCAAAAATTTTGCGTCGACCTATACCATGCAGCATACCTTTTCTTATATTTATATTGTTTTACTTTTAAGTCTTAGCAAAATCATTATTAACGGTTTTGTCAAACGTGCTGTACAAATATGTAAAAATATTACAACTTCTATAATAATGAACTTATCGCGCAGCACATTCAATCTAGTTTTGTATGAATTACACTTCCGCAACTCGTGCTTTTTAGTAGTACTATATTATAGAATACATAATAACACACACAACACAAAATACACTACCTACAGTCTCAA
The DNA here is from genome assembly GCA_036785405.1 of Coenonympha arcania. NCBI lineage: Eukaryota > Metazoa > Arthropoda > Insecta > Lepidoptera > Nymphalidae > Coenonympha > Coenonympha arcania. The sequence goes on from CM072081.1 coordinate 7,998,862, forward strand.
AAATTATACATTTACTAAAATAACTATCGCAACACACAATCACTATTATTTACACGTATACACAAACCAATATAAGTTCTATTGTAATTATTTATTAATGACCAAATTTAAAGTATTATATGATTTTATAATTATTACATTAATAGCACACGGGAAAATTACAATCAAATCTTTGAGAACAATAAATTTAATAATTCACCGTCCATTTAAGGTCCTCTCTCATATTATATTTATGTATTACGAGATTTGTATCCAACTTTCGGAACACAAACAGAGCTTTTTTATATTAATTATTAAAAGTTAATAACTTATCGGTACATGACGATATAGAGGACACGTGTACTATACCTTGCTTAATCGTTAATGACCCCAAAGAGATAGCTCTAGCTGGTTCAAACAATTTTAATATCGTATCGATCAACATAAATGAAAATGAAAATGAAAATGAAAATGAAAATATTTATTTTTCACATAGGCCTAAATAACAGGCTCTTATGAAAAGTCAAAACTCTACCGCCAGGTTCGGAAAGCAGGTTTGCACCGAGAAGAACTGGCAAGAAACTCGGCACTTGCTCTTTTCAAAAATGTCATTGTTATAATACAAGATTTCTTATAGATTATGAAAAATTATAACATATTTTTAAGATATCTCGTGAGGAGATGGAAGCATATTTCTATCATTCCAAGAATCATTGTCGTTAAGAAATTCTTCAATGGTATAGTAACCATGATTAATTAAATGTTTCTTGACAGTGTCTTTAAACCTGTGCAAAGGTAAGTCCAAAACAGACTTCGGAATCATATTGTAGAAGCGTACACTCAACCCCACAAATGACCTCTGTACCTTACGCAAACGGTGTGGCACTATAACTAACTTATGTCCTCCATTTCTAATTGGACGATTACTTATATCTATCCGTTGCTTATAATTATTAATATTTTGACGAACAAATAGTAAGCAATTATAAATGTATTGAGATGCCACTGTAAGAATACCTATTTCTTTAAATTTTTGGCGAAGAGATTCGCGTGGCTTCATTTTGTATATGGCTCTAATTGCTCTCTTTTGTAATACAAATATGGTTTGAATATCAGCAGCTTTGCCCCACAATAGAATACCATAGGACATAACACTGTGGAAATAGGCATAATAAACAAGCTTGGCTGTATCAATGTCTGTAAATTGCCTAATTTTTCTCACAGCATAGGCAGCTGAACTAAGTTTACCTGCCAAAGTCTCAATATGAGCGCCCCATTGTAATTTATTGTCTAAGGTCACCCCCAGAAATACAGTAGAGTTTTCCATTTTTAGTATTTCTCCATTCACAATCACCTTTTTGTTGCTAACTATATTTCTTAGGTTTGGTAGTGCAAACTCAATGCACTTAGTCTTTTTTGAATTTAAAAGTAAATTGTTAACTGTGAACCAGTGCGATACGTGCGCAATAGCAGAATTTACATCGTCAAAATTGTCTTTACTTTTATCTGTTTTAAAAACGAGAGAAGTGTCATCAGCAAACAATACTATTTCGCAAATACCGTCTACATGGTGCGGTAAATCATTTATATACACTAAAAACAGAAAAGGGCCCAAAATTGAACCCTGTGGCACACCCATTTTGGGGGAACAACCCTGCGACTTTGTGTCATTTATGCATACCCTTTGTGTTCGATCACTCAGATAAGAGGCAACGAAATCAAGAGCTCTGTCTCTGATACCGTAGTGGCTAAGTTTAAATAGTAGCGTCTGATGTTCGACGCAATCAAAAGCTTTGGATAGCATAAGAAGTATAAACAAAAATCTTGATAACTTCCTTATATTTATTTCACAACTTCAAGTTCACCCAGATGTTATGATCTTCACTGAATGCTGGTGTAACGAATGGACTATCCCCCCACTCATTGATGGCTACAACGCTTATCAAACAAAGCGTAGCTTTAACCAAAATGATGGGGTTATGATGTACATCAAATCCGAAATACAAACTAATGTCAGTGAGGTAAATATTAGGGAAGCGAATTGCCTTGCCGCAAGGATAGGAAATATGACTGTCCTTGGAATTTATAGACCATATTGTTTCAAGGAAATTCGGCCATTCATTGACTCTCTAGATATAGTTCTGACTACCACTCGGTCCCGCAACATTATAGTAACAGGGGATATAAATATTGATACCCTAAATCTAAGCCACAAAATTACCTGTGATTACCTAGATGTAATAGGATCGCATGGCCTTCTGGCTGCAGTCAATGTTCCAACTCACGGCAAAACATGTCTTGATCATTTCATGACTAAGCTAGTAGGTAAGTCAAAATGTTATGTGTTAAATACAGACACGACAGACCATTTGCCATTGCTATTATCTGTACAAGGCTCCTCTGTCATTAAAAAACTGGATCATGGCCCATATACCAGAACCAAAATTAATTATGAAGAAATTCGGAAATATTTGCTTGAATTTGATTGGTCATCCTATGCATCAATAACCGACACTAATGAATCAGCTCAAGCACTTAACAACATTTTACAAGAAACTGTTGTTAAGTTTACAGATACAATATTGCTTTCCCGTAGAAAGAGATCACTTAAACCCTGGATTACCTATAGCATAATCAAATGTATCAAAAAACGAGACCGTCTTCATGCATTATCTAAAAAATTTCCTGAAAGTGAGGAACATAAACTAAAGTACATCAACTACAGGAATAAGTGCAAGGAGATCACTAAAAAACTAAAAATTAGCTACTACCAGAATAAACTTCGGCAACAAACAGGGAAGAAAGATACCTGGGACATATTAAAGGAAATTTGTAATTTAACTCCACAAAAAACCCCAGCGAACGAATTGCTTAAGTTAAATTCCAGTCCGATGAGTTCCTTAGATACAGTTAATAACTATTTTACTGGTATAGGCAGTGCACTTGCTAACGATATACTAAGAAATACAAATAAATCCGAAGAGGAATTGATATGCCTGCAAATATCCCAAGCTGATAAGGGTAACTCGATGATGTTGAACCCTACAGATCCTACAGAAATCAAGGGCATCCTGGGGAGTCTCAAAATCCGTTGTGCTCCTGGGGATGATGGTATAACGACGGGTCTCTTGAGAAAATTTCGAGACATTCTCTGCTTCCCTATTAACCATCTTTGTAACCTTAGTTTGGCAACAGGTACATTCCCCGGAATATTTAAACAGGCGACTGTCGTTCCCATTCACAAGGGTGGAGATAAACAAGCCATCTCAAATTACAGGCCTATCTCGTTACTAAGGGCTTTAAGTAAAGTCTTGGAGAAGGTGGTTAACCACAGATTGGTAAGTTACCTTGAACGACATAACCTGATTGCAAGCAATCAATACGGTTTCCGTGCCAATAAGTCTACCGAAGATGCCGTAATCTCCTTTTCCAACATTGTGACCAAGCATGTTGACCAGAAAAACAAGTGCCTAGGGGTATTTCTAGACCTCAAGAAAGCATTTGACACCGTGTCTATCCCTCTCCTTCTTCGTAAGCTTGAAGGCCACGGCATACGAGGAATACCACTAGCCTGGTTTAAGGACTATCTTACAGAAAGAAGTCAAAAAGTCAAAGTCAGTGACCTAACTAGTAATACCAATAAAGTCACTCATGGGATACCACAAGGCAGTACGTTGGGACCGACCCTCTTTCTAGTGTATGCCAATGAGATTTGCAATTTGGAATTAAATAATGCGCAAATTATTGCCTTTGCCGATGATACAGCTATTATATTTCACGGCAGAACATGGGACGAAACTCGTATGGCAGCTGAAAAAGGTCTAAGCATTGTTACAAAAATCCTAAATAACAATCTACTGACTATAAACGCCCAAAAAACAAAGTATGTTTGCTTCAGTGTCTCGCGTGTAACCCAACCAAAGCCTAACTTCTCGCTTAAACTCCATACCTTTCCATGTAATAAATCAGACAAACTGCCAAGCGTTTGCACTTGCGAAGTCCTTGATAAGGTGGAAACCATGAGATACCTAGGAGTCATCATTGACGGAAACCTGACGTGGCACCCACATATCACAACACTTGCCAATAAAGTCAGAAGGCTTATACCAATATTTAGAAATCTCCGCGACATTGTAGACAATAAATTAAAAATGCAAGTATATAAGGCCTTATGTGAATCCCTAATCACTTACTGTATATCAGTATGGGGAGGCGCAGCCACTACTCATATGATTGAGGTTGAACGAGCCCAAAGAGCCATCATAAAGGTAATGCTTGGTAAGCCCCGCAGATTCCCCACAGAGGAACTATACAAAACCGCAAAATTACTTACAGTTCGGCAACTGTATATTGAAAGAAGTGTTCTTCGTTATCATCAAATCCACCCAGCACCTCCACCGGTCCATACTTACCCTCACCGGCGTCGGTTAGATATACACGTCCCTCGCACACACAGTTCATTTGCACAGAGACAGTTTAACTACATGAGCTTATATTTGTATAAAAATATCAACAAAAAGATCAAGACCTCCCATCTTAACAGATATAAGCTCAAAAGTAAACTAAGAAATATTTTAAGTGATCTAAATTACCATGACACTGAAAAGCTTATTCGGTAATAATTATCAAACATGTACACTCTAACACACGCACACGCACGCACACACACACATACACACACACACACACACACACACACACACACACACACAAACACACACACACACACACACACACACACTATCACACGCACGCATACACACAAACTATACACTCGCAACCACACTAATATAAATGGTTATGTTACATTTACTGTTGTCCGTCCGTGTCAAAAAATTGTTTTTTAGTTTAAGTTTAGAAACCGGCCCCCAAGTCACGGGTTTCCTAGTTTGGGGGTCCAGGGTAATTTTAAGATAACTGTATTAATTTTCTGTTCACAAATAAACAATTTATTTATTTATTTATTTATTTATTTAACTAGATTAATGTATTACATATGTATGTGTTTGTAATAGTAGGGGAGCCCAAGAGGGGGATTTTGGTATAGATACTCGAGCGTCCCACGATGGGACTCAGCTCTATTGCATTTTTATATATTAGATGAGAAAAAAATGAGCTCATAATATGATGTTATACTATTTCAGTGGTGGGGGATGAAAAAAAATCGTGACTGAAAATTTTTTCTCTAGCGCGTCAGATTTTCATACAGACGCTTTTTTCATACATCTCGATGTGCTTGTCGTCCTGACTCCATAATCTGACGATTATGTCGAGTAGTTTTCTTAATCTGCCGGTTTCAAAATTTTATTTTAGTACTGGAAGAAAAATTGGAAAGCAACCCAGCAGATTAAGAAAATTCCTTGTCATATTTGTCTGAATAAGGGTCAGGGCGACAAGCATATAAAAAAATTGGTTGTCTGTAAAGTCGGTTTACGGACGATAGATTTACGTGATAACGTCATAATCATAATTGTAATCGTAATCATAATCATAATCTTAATCGTTATCATAATCGTAATCATAATCTTTATCATAATCATAATCGTAATCGTAATCATAATCATAATCATAATCATAGTCATAATCATTATTTTATGTAATTTTTATCGTGCCTCTCTATCGCTTGTTGCGCGCTCTCGCTTGCACGCACAGGCTCAGGTGGAACGTTACGCGGAACGGTACACGGAACGGTACACTTTTTCACGAGTGCTGCTGGTGTTCATCAATTTATTAAACGTTATCACGTCAAAAAGTGTCTGTATAAAAATCTGATGCGCTCGAGTATACTTTCATGGACAGATTTTATTTTTTATTTTTTCGAAAACTGTATTAGCTTCTCCCACAACTGAAACAGCAAACTTCATATAACCTCTTTTTCATTTTAGCACCAAATATTTACAATGCAATAGGTCCTCGCGACGCTCGAGTAACTACCGATTTAGCATCGTGGGCTCCCCTACTATAATAACAGAGCCTACTTACGCAACGCATATCACTCCTATGCGGCATAAAATTAGTATTAAAAACTAGCTTAAATTATTGAAATTAGTTACTAATACTTACTATCTATATGCTAATTAAATGTTTGTGCGTAATTTCGAAATAATTACTTCATTAGGGCTCCTTATGGAAAGGGTAAATTGGAACTCCGCTGTCCGTCTGTCTGTCTGTACGTCTGTCAGTTGTCACTATTTATTTATTATTTATTTATTTAATCAAATAAAAATACCTACATAATATTTACACATTGTTTTTAGGGCTTGGCAACCCTAAGCCTCGGCGGCTTGTCGGGGCGCTGTGCACAAATGTTATACTAATATACATAAGTAGAATATACCTAAGTAGTAAGGTTAAATTATATAATCTTCTATAACTATAAAAGGCTTTGTCCTGAGTGACTGACTGACAGACAAGCTACAGCCCAAACGGCTGAACGTAGGAACTTGAAATTTTTAGGGAAGATTCTTTGTGAACCCAAACCGCGTGCTAAGAAAGGATTTTTTGAAATTCTACCTCTAAGGAGGTTAAATAAGAGATTTAGGTTTGTATGAAAGTCCCTCATTTTTCAAGTTAGATTCTTGAAAATTGGTATATAGACTTCCGGATAAAAATAAGAGAATGGGTGTCCCAGGGATTATGGAAATTTTACTCCTAACTCTTTAAAAAGGGGGTTGAAACTAGAAAACGTGTGGTCCCGGCTGCGGGCTGGGTGGCTTTTGGACAAGCTGCTGCCCAAACGGTTGGACGTAGAAACATGAAATTTTCAGGAAATAATCTTTAAACACCCTAGATGTGTACTATAAGAAAGGATTTTTTGAAATTCTACCAGTAAGGGGGTTAAATAAGGAATAGAATTTTATATACATGGAAATATGTCTATTTTCAATTTATGTTCATTAAAATCAATGAGTAGGCTTCTGGATAAAAAATAACAAAGTTCCTCGATTTTTAATTTTCACCCCTACTAACGAGACTACCTCCTAGGGGGGTGAAACGGGGGTCCAAATATATTACGAAGAAATGCTCCTTCACGCCGCAGTTACTGATCGGAACTGGCTGGAACAAGAGTTAAATTATATTCTGGATTAATAAATATACTACTTTTTATCCCACAAAAATCTATGGTTCCCGCGAAATTTGTAAAAAATAGAAATACGTGCGGGGGAAATACTCCTTCACGTTGCAATTTCTGAATCGATTTGTCTGAAATTTGGGATAGAGGTAGTTTATATCCCGGTTTAATACATAGGCTACTTTTGATCCCGAAAAAATCCATGATTTCCGCGGGACGTGTGAAAAACCAAAATTCCTGCGGTAGAGTTTTTCTACCGCAGTACTTTTGGTTTTACGTCGCAACTACTGAAACGATTAGGCTAAAATTTGAATTAGAGGTACATTACATAATGTTACTCACACTCAAGTTACTTTTTATCTCGGAAAATTACAAGGTTTTTGCGGGATACTTGAAAAATCGAATTCCACGTAAGATTAAAATCGTTCACGCCGTAATGACTGAACCGACTTGACTGAAATTTAGAAAGGATATAGATTATATCCTAGATTAATGAATAGGCTACTTTATATCCCGAAGAAATCAATGGTTTCCGCGAGATGTGTGAAAAACCAAAATGCTCTATAAGCCGTAACTACTGGAGCGATTTGACAAAGATTTGGATCAGAGGTATTTATTAATTATTAGAAATTATGTAATCATTTAGAACTAAGGTTACTTTTCATCCCGAAAAAATCCATGGATTAACGGGATTTTTTGAAAAATCGATTTCCACGCAGGAGAAAAATCCTTTACGCTGCGATTACTGAACCGACTTGGTTGAAATTTGGAATGGAGATAGATTACATCGTGCATTAATACATAGGCTACTTTTATACGGAAATATCCATAGATTCCGAGAAATATGTGAAAAACCGTAATTTTCGCGGAAGAAATACCTTTATGCTGTAACTACAGAAACGATTTAGTTGAAATATGGAGAGAAGATAGACGATATCCTGGATTATCATACAGCTTATCTTTTATACTAGAAAATCCGTGTTTACCGCAAAATTTGTTTAAATACTTACGAAGTTCACGCCAGAGAAGTAGGTACTACTCCTCCACGCCATTACTACTGAACCGATTTGGCTGGAAATTTAAGTGGTGAAAGATTGTTACTTGGATACATAGGCTACTTTTTGTTCCGGAAATAATTGGCTGAAATTTGGAATGGAGATAGACGATATCCTATAATTACCACATAAGCTATACTTTCTAGAAAGTAAGTATAAAGGTTCATAAGGAAATTTAGGTTTTTGAAAAATCTGAATCTCTGGGTTTGTGAAAAATCGAAATTAACACGGGCGAAGCCGCGCGTAAAAGCTAGTAACTAATAAAAACTCAAACTAGAAAGTAGGTTATAGAAATAAACAAACACATAGAACTAAAAACTGTCGTTAGGACACGCAAAACACCGAACACAAACTTCATAGGTTACACGTGTAGGTAGTGCGCGAGCGATTCGATTATAAGATCCTCAGTGACCGAGAATATACAGGCTGTCTCTTGAATCGTGGTAGTTAGACACTTGAAGTAGTTTATCGAGAAGTTAGTCGAACGATAAACCACAAAGCTTAGTATGAAAGTAGCTCATTATGATCTCTGTGCGGCGACGCGTTGGCGGCCATTTTGAAATTCAGTGAATCAAAGGACATATTTACGTTATGATATCGAAATAATGTTTTAATATCTTTATTTATTCGTCAAATAAGTAGTTTATCGAGACGTTACTAGTCGAACGATAAACCACAAAGCTTAGTATGAAAGTAGCTCATTATGAAATCAGTGCGGCGTCGCGTTGGCGGCCATTTTGAAATTCAGTGAATCAATGGAAAGCCGTTATGTCATTCGGGTTGTTTTCACATTTCCCTAACGCTCGGACGGGGAATATAGCACGCTTTGTATGTATCTAGATTGACCATTGATATCGAATCAAAAGATAGTTGGTTCAGAGCTTTTACTCGTGGTATAGGACTCTTCTCGAGTTCTTGCGGAGATCGTTTGGGTAGGCACCGCCGCGGTGTCAGTTGTTCTACCGTGACTGCTTCACGGTAGAACAACTGACATGTTGTGTTTTCGTATAAAAGGCTGTATCCGACGTGACTACTGGGCAAAATAACCTGATGAGTCAGGACGATGAGTGCAGTGCAGTGCGTCGATTATTAAAGCTATTGCATAGCTTCTATCGCGGGCCTTGAGCGTGGAGCCCGAATCCAGAAATTCCGTAACGAAAATGACCTATAGTCTTTCCACGGAGTGAATCAAGCAAAGCGCTTTCTCTGTCCCACATTTGCATACAAATTGATAAAGACAGAAAACTGTCTAGCTCCGCCCAGGAGCGCTTGCGACCCGTTTGAAATCATAGGGCGCGTTCATATTGTTAATGATTTAGTAAGGAATTTTTATACCTATTATTGATAAGTTTTTTTTTTACTTTTTCTTTACTCTATACAAGTTAGTACTTGACTGCGATCTCTCCTGATGGTAAGTGATGATGCAGTCTAACATAAGTAATTTGAAACAGAATTTTTTTATAAATGAAATAAGAGCTACCATGTGATTTGGTCTTTATTTGTAATAAAATAAAATCAATATTAAACCAATATAATTTAAAAAATAATATAAAATATTCAATTGCTTTCAATTTCCAACGTATCACTGTCATTTCCTACATTAATAATAAATCTTTCACTTAACCCTTCAAAGTTATGATCCATTTCGCTCATTTTTAGTTCTATTACTTTTTCTACGTGCTGCACACAAGGAGCACAAAACAGCAGTCCGAAAAACAAGCCAGGTCAAAGATAAATAGATATGATCACAATTCGCAACGAAGCAGGTACGCGGGAGACGTCTGAACGGTACGGAGTGTAACGACAGACTAATTATAACTTGCATTGTGATCACGGCCTAAGCGTCCTTATCTGCCAACCAACCAACCAATCGCGTGGAAGTCCAAATTCTCAGTGCTTGATTCATTCGGCGGATATACTATAACACTTTTTAGTTTTGCCATTTACTGAATACCAGAACTTTTAATGACTTTTTGAAATATCACGCTTGTCTCTTTAGTTCAGCAACTCGTCTCTAAGTGGCATTGGTTGTATAATGGTATCAGGTGTGATAATTGCATCACACCTGATGGAAAGTGATGATACAGGTGGAACGCGCTTGCCTAGAAGATGCCTATTCATTCTTGATTTGAAGGCACCCGAATTGTAAGTGGCAGGAGAAACACTGCCTGGGAGTGTATTCCAGGCCTTTGCAGTGCGTTTCAGGAACGAGGAATCAAACCGCTTCGTACGTGTCTTTGGTACGTCGACTATGTATGGGTGGAAGCCTTTACGATGCCTTGCCGTTCTATGGTAGAAAGGTGACGGGGGAACCAAATTCAATTTTTTTTTGCTATAAGAAAATAATAAGAACCGTAGGTATATCGACGGGATTCAGATGATGTACGTGGAGAATAATGTAACTGTAAAGCTCGCATGTATAACTTAGCTAAGCTGTTGTTTGATGTGCCCTCCTTTGGTTGACCGTTAAATAACGCGTCGCCATTTTATTAGCGTTCGGAATTCGGATACTCTGCGCGTATTGGTTTCAATTTTTTTTTATATATCAAAGAATGGTAAGATGAGCATGGCATTCATTTTATCTTAAATAAGAGGATTTATTGAATTTATTTTTATCTTTCTCCCTCTCATAGATTCGTTGGTAGGTGCGACATGCAGCGTCGCGGAAGAATATAACAGAATTACGACCTTTCACCTAATTACTCAAAAACTAAGCAAGAATCTGTTTCTAAGAGTTTTTGGATATTATTATTAACGACACAATAAAACAATTTTTTCTAATTTTAACGGAAATAACAATTACATCCATTGTAGGTTCTCGTGTTGCTGTTTAACCGACTTCCAAAAACCACAGGTTTGTTCCAAACTGAAAGTTTGGACGCTAAGAAGATGGACTAGCTGTAAACATTCATACAAAAAGCGATAACGTTTTCATACCCGGAAACGTAGTCCGATTTTCATAATTTTTAGAAATTTTTCCATCTGTCAAGATTCTATAGGTGGCTGATGAGCGAACTACAGCGTGGCCTTGCTGTTCGTGGTAAAACAAGCATTTTTGGAACCGATAAACTGTCGAGATTTATTCGCATCGTCCCCCCAGCAGGGCTAGACAAAGTAACAATCGGTTAGCGTTCACGACAGTAGATAAAAATGTATGGACAAACCACGTGACGAATGAAAACAAATGAAAGCAGAATCTACTTTATGCTTGGCGTTGTTCACTGTCGGCTGTCAATTGTCATGCGAAGTACGCTAAAGTTATCTACAACGTCTGCGAAAATGCCAGGGAGCGTTCAATTTGTCGTAGGTTGTCGATTTTCAAACACAGCGTGTTTTCCTATATTTGGTCACGTGATTTTCTACAGTCTCTTGTTTTGTCCATACATTTTTGTCTACTGTCGTTAACGCCAAACGACTGTTACTTTGTCTAGCCCCGCTGTTCAGGCTCTATGTCTATTGTCTATCTATTTATGGACTATCCGGTCGCGAAATAGCGTGACTTCCAAACATGCAACTGTCATTTTCACGCATCTTTTGAATTTCGTCAAACGTGAAAGCTGTCTAAGAAATGAAATCACTGCAATCAGTAAACGATTACGATAACAATGAACACGTTTTTTTAATCGACTTCAAAAAAAGGAGGAGGTTCTCAATTCGTCGGAATCTTTTTTTTATGCATGTTCCCCGATTACTCGAAGATACGTGGACCAATTTAGAAAATCAGATGAAATTTAGAAAAAGTTCACAGATGGTCCCATAGTCATTAAGTCAGGATCTGATGATGGGATCCTGGAGAAATTGAGGGAACTCTTCAAATTTTATAAGCACACTTGAAGTGATTTGGGTATTGTTTGAAAAAATTTTTTTTTCCAGGTAGTTTTATGGTCATCAGGTCGGGATCTGATGATGGGATCTTGGTAAAATCGAGGATACTCTTCAAATTTTGCTAGTATGCTTGAAGCGATTTAGGTATTTTTTATAGTTACTATTGCATTTCTTTGCAGTCATCAAGTAATGACTGTAATCATCAAGTCAGGATCTGATGATGGGATCTTGGAGAAATTGAGGGAACTCTTCAGATTTTAGAAGCATATTTCAAGCGATTTGGATATTTTTTCCAATGCCTTGCGCATTAGTTGTTTTCCACTCAAAAGTAAAAAATAAAATGGAAAAATTCTTTCCAAAAAACCAACTTCAAATGCCACTCCAAAGAGTGAAATAATTTTTAATGTACATGTACACGTATTGTCGATAATTTTGTCGGTTTTTTACTCATCTAGTTTTATAATACGAAGGACTATTAATGATTGAACGAAACATTGCCCGACTTCGAATTGGTGTACATTAAAAATTATTTCACTCTTTGTAGTGGCATTTCCAACGCCACTACAAAGATGTTGGTTTTTTGGAAAGAATTTTCCATTTTATCTTACGCAAGCAGACCCCTGTATACTAGTAATACTAGTGCTGATATGCTGGACTAAATATTCTGTACAATTGTCAGTTTTCGCGACAGCGCCTCTCTAGATTGTACTAAAATTGACAGCATTTTATTTTGCCATTTTACATTAGTTCTATGGACGCTCACGCCCGCTTTCGCAACAATCAGCGCCAAAATGGCGAAGATCAAATATTAGCGAAATTGCATCATTAAATTATGAAGATCAATTAGTGTCTCCATTTTTACAGTAACAGTCTGAATACAGGTCAGTAAATGCAATACTGTATATAAGTTATACCCCTATATTCAATATACTCTATGGTTATATGGTTATAGCTTCAGTGCTGCCCTCTAGTGAAAATCATCTCTCAAAAGTAAAAAAAAAGACGTGTGGCACTCGGAGACTGGCGCGGTAAAGCTATTGCATAACTGTTTTTATCAACTTATGCAATTATAATGATACAACCAATGACACCTAGAGACGAGTTGCTGAACTAAAGAGACAAGCGTGATATTTCAAAAAGTCATTAACAGTTCTGCTATACATTGATAGATGGCAAAACTAAAAAGTGTTAGGTTATTTTCGTTACGGAATTTCCGGATTCGGTCTCCACGCTCAAGGCCCGCGATAGAAGCTATGCAAAAGCTTAAAAACAAAAAAAAACTGTGGTCAGTGTATCCGAACACGCGCATAATGAGCCCCGATACAATATACATGCGACCATGCGTCACTGAGGAGCTTGATTCGATCAGTATTAAGTAATTTATTTAAACTCATTGATTATACACTCATATTTTAAACTGTACCAGCAGCCATACTCATTTGACAAATTCGCGATCGTCACAGAAAGCTGTCGAATGACATATCCGTACACAGGACAGGGCAGACCGGGCGAAAAATGCCACCAGTTTACTAGAGTCAAAAATGTTTGTTTTGACACCAAAAGCGTCAGTTGTAAACCGACTATGAACCGACCGCAGCATTGTCTATGGACCGCGGTCCTCGCACAGATTACTACATCATTTTTTTTTTATTGAAGATAGGCTTGCGCTTGACGACAATCATGCCTGTTGGAAAGCAATGATGAGGTCTAGGTTGGAGCGCGCTTGCCTAGACAATGCCTATTCACTCTTCTCTTGAAGGCACCTAGATTGTACTTGGCTGGAAACACGGAGGCAACTGTCTTGAACGCGAAACGACTATTACTTTGTCTTGCCCCGCTAGTCAGATGGGCGCATCCTACTTCTCTTGAAGGCACCTAGATTGTACTTGGCTGGAAACACGGAGGCAACTGTCTTGAACGCGAAACGACTATTACTTTGTCTTGCCCCGCTAGTCAGATGGGCGCCTAAGGTTCATATCGGTGCAATTTACAAAGTTACAATCCAGCTGTCCTTTAATGACATACTGCGACTTTAGATCAATGCAATTAACACTAAGACTTTAGTGAGTATAATAGTAATGTATGAGAATTAACAATAGACATTATACCCTGGACAGAGCGGATGGCGTGAAAAAATGTCGCCAGTTTATCGGTGCAAATAATACCAACAGTAGTAGTAGCCACACTGTAGTTCACTCAGCAGCCAACTATAGATTTTTAACAGATGGCGCTACTGTTTGCTTGTACGAGTAGGTTTATGTAAATTGTTCGGTTGCCCATATCCTGAGGTGTCTCATCGGTGGCTCCCTTACTATAACTACCCTAAAATAAATAAAATAAAATAAAATAAATTTATTCATAAGATGTAGGTAGGTACAATTAAGGTCTTATACTAATATTTATATTCCTTATACATTCTACCATATACCCTATATTCAATTATACTCTATGATAACTACTTTAAGCTTCTTTAAACAGAATCGGCATGAAATGTCTTCCAAAAAACAAGATGGCGTTTGTTTATCTAAACTCCTTTGTTCTTGTGGCCGTGATTAAAGTAGGTTACGTTTAGAATAATTTCCCTCGATGTGGTTCTCGTGTTGTTGTTTAACCGACTTCCAAAAACCACAGGTGTGTTCCAAACTGAAAGTTTGGACGTTAAGAGGATCGTCTAGCTGTAAGCGTTCATACAAAAAGCGATAACGTTTTCATACTCGTAAATGTAGTCCATCTGTCAAAATTCTATAGGTGGCTGCTGAGCGAACTACAGCGTGGCACTGTCGGTGGCAAAGCATATTTGCCACCGGTAAACTGGCGACATTGCCACAGAACACTAAATAGTACAGGCACAGAAGGTCCACTCCGCACGATTATTAAAAGAAATAGCGACTCCAGCGCTGACACAAAAAGTGCAATTCAGTTCGCAATAGCGCCTGGCCCCGCCCTCAAAATCGAAACGCAACTAACGCAATGTTGTGGTCTCTTTCTATCGCCTAACTTTATCTCTTACGACGTACTAGGGCTGCCGTAGTCAGACGGCGCGTAAAATAGACCGTACAGAACTAGCGCGTGCAACTCGGCCCGCGAGCGGCAACCATCTGAAACATTGAGGTCCGGACCCCTACTTGTAGCGGGGACGGTCACGTGATAAGTGAGACTGGCCTGACATTGCTTCGCGCGGTCCGCCATGTCCAGGGTAGATGTCAATTAAGGGAGCCAAAATACAATTGGTGGGTACGACATGTCATTACGGAATAATGACGATTGACGACCTCCCTGGCGCAGTGGCGGCGCGCTCGGATTCGAGTGGGAGGTCGCGGGTTCGATTCCCGCCACGGGCCACTTTGGAATATTATAATTTCTAAATTGGCTCAGGTCTGGTGGGAGGCTTCGGCCGTGGCTAGTTACCACCCTACCAGCAAAGAGGCACCGCCAAGCGATTTAGCGTTCCGGTGCGATGCTGTGTACAAACCGTTGGGAGTAAATTTACTTACCCTTCCAAGTTAATACGATAACATCTTAGACTGCATCATCACTTACCATCAGGTGCGATCGCAGTCAAGTACTAACTTGTATAGAATAAAAAAATAATAATAATATAGTAGAAAAACGACGTTGTACCTAATTACTCAAAAACTAAGCCAGTTAACAAAAATCCGTTTGGAAGCGTTTTCGGATATTATTGTTACGGAGTAGCTACCGACTCATTGAAACAAAAATTACAACTACATCCATTGTAGTTTCCGATAAAAATTAGAAAAAATGATATTTTGGAGCAATTTTGACGTGATAACGTTTTATAAATTGATGAACACCAGCAACACACATGAAAAATAGTAACGTTCCACCTGAGCCTGTGCGTGCAAGCGAGAGCGCGCAACAAGCGATAGAGAGGCACGATAAAACAAGCGATAGAGAGACCAATTATGACGTTATCACGTAAACCGACTTTACAGACAACCAATTTTTTGGGAGAACTTTCTATCGAGAAAATTTCATCTAGTCGCGTGTTTCTGCTTCTGAGTGTTAAAAGATCCTATATCTATAAACTGTGAAAACCCAAAATACATGACGTTTGAATTTGAAAGTAATTATCTTTATAGTTGTTTCACTAAAAATTGCTTAAAATGACCGTTTACGCCGTTAAACTCCCTTAAAACTGCTTCGTTTGTCTGTTTCATGTTCTTCGGTGCATATTCGACTGCGACCACTAAATAAATAATAAATAAATAAAACTTTATTTAATTCCTTACAGTAGGTACATAACTCTAATATTATTCTAAGTTCTAATATGATTCTAATATTATTCTACCTGACTTTAATAATATTACTATACTATTTAATTACTTGGTCTAAGTTAGGTGTTAGTTGCTCTCATATAATTTTTTTTAAGTAAATCTACCTGACTTTAATAACATGTAAGTATGCAACTAAACAAAATTGATAAAATTACTATATTATTTAATTGATGGCTTTAAGTTAGTTGCTCTGATACAATGTTTTACTAATTTAGGATAAAATGAACATCGATTATTTTATATTTATAATATAAGGCAAAATTATAAATAGTTTAACGGTGTAAAAGCCGTATTTAAGCGATTTTAAATGAAGTTTTATGCAAAAACTATAAAGACAATTACCTACTTTCAAATTTACACGTCATGTATTTTGGGTCTTTAATCTAAAATCACTAAGAAGCAGAAACACGATCGGAGAAAATTTTCTCGATAGAAAGTTCTCCCAAAAGTTGCTCCAAAATCTCAGTTTTTCGAGTTTTTATCGGACACTACATTGGATGTAATTGTAATTTTTGTTTTAAAGTGTCGGTAATAATAATATCCAAAAACGCTAAGAAACAGATTGTTCATAACCAGCTTAGTTTTTGAGTAATTAGGTAAAAGGTCGTTTTTCCAAATTTGGAATTTTTCGTTGGTCGTTGCACCTACCAAATCTCCGTGAGAGTGAGAAAGACAAAAATAAATTCAATAAATCCCCTTAAGGAGAAATTTTTATACAGCGTCGTATATGCTTGATATTATATGGCTGCGAATGTGTAAGGACCGCTATTTAGCGGTAAAAGCCTCTTCCATGCCTTCAATCACTGCTACTGCGACCACTAGATAAATATAATTGATTCCGCGGTAACCGATAAAATAAGTCGGTTACCGCGCAATCAACAGCCGCACTCACGTTGATGTCTTTTGCATAATAAATCTATACTTATATTAGACGCGTACGAAGCGGTTTGATTCCTCGTTCCTGATACGCACTGCAAAGGCCTGGAATACCCTCCCAGGCAGTTTCTTTCCTGCCACTTACAACCCGGGTGCCTTCAAATCAAGAGTGAATAGGCATCTTCTAGGCAAGCGCGCTCCACCTTAGACTGTATCATCACTTTCCATCAGGTGTGATCACAGTCAAGCGCTGGCCTATATAGTATAAAAAGTATGGGTGGAAGCTTTTTCGATGCCTTGATGGCAATCATTTTTGGCATCGATAAACTAGCGACATGATTTCGCCCGGGCTGTCAAGAGTACCTACATAATATTATGTTTATTTATAACGTCTACGTCTTAACCAAGGTTCGGTTAGGACTTTGGGTATAGATTACAGACCCAGGTGGTCGCATTACGAATGGTTGTCTGTTTTTTTTGTATATATTTTCGTCGCCAAAACGCACGATGCATATTGCATATGCGCCGAGTTTTTTCAGCGGTCTGTCTCTGCCAGAAGGTCGGAATTTGTTTAGCATTAATATATTTTTGTTATATATTCGATCGATACAGTTTCCGTATGCTCGTAGGGTTGACGATTTTGAGTTTCGAGTTGGCGAAATTCTTTTTTTTTATTTATCAATACCTATAAGTAGTTGGAATGTGATGATACAGTCTAAGGTGAAACGCGCTTGCCTATGAAATGCCTATTCACTCTTGATTTGTCACAGGTCGCTTTCGGAAGCGCCTGCATGACATGTGTCTGGTCGAAAGTGGCTAGTGCTTCTGCGGACTGGCGGAGGAGAACCTCCACCATGTCTTGTGGGAGTACTCTTATACGAGGACCTCCGGTGCTTGCTGCTAGATGGGATCGTTTGCGAAGCTTCTGGCCCAGGTATAACCTCATCAGGATCTCGTGGGTTCGGCGGTCAACTTCGCGCACGCATGGCATAAGAGGCGAAGCGGCTTGGAGTGACACAGAGAATTTTTGCTGCGGACAGCAACGGCGCGAGGCGAGTCCGTCATCGTATCGTCCTGCCCCAGAATGGAGAGAGTGAGCACATAAGGACAAGGAGCGAGAGGAAACAACTTGTAGGGAGTCTAGAAGGCGCCCCGGGAACACGCCAAGAGCAAGTAACGAACGGGCGCCCTCCCGCGTTTCGGCCCCCATAACCGCGAGGTTGATTGGGCCATGGGTGGAGGAGGGTTGTCCCACTCTTGATTTGAAGGCGTCCAAGTTGTAAGTAGTAAAGACAACCCAGTGCCAGAAAGCAAGGTAGGGTATTCCAGACCTTTGCAGTGAGTATTCAGGAACGAGGAATCAAACCGCTTCGTACGCGTCTTTGGTACGTAGACTATGTAGGGGTGAAAGCTTTTCGATGCCTTGCAGTTCTATGGTAAAAGGGTGATGGGAGAACCAAATTAAATAGTTACTGAGCACACTCTCCGAAATATATTGTATAGAATACCGTCAGACAGGCAACCTTACGAGTTTTTGTTGTTCGAGGCTTTGGAGTTTTTTGTTGACTATTTTTTTTTACTCTTTACCAGTTAGTACTTGACTGCGATCTCACCTGGTGGTAAGTGATGATGCAGCCTAAGATGTTATCGTTCTAACTTGGTAGGGTAAGTGAATTTACCCCGACTGTTTCTACAAGCATCGCACCGGAACGCTAAATCGCTTGGCGGTGCGTCTTTGCTGGTAGTGTGGTAACTAGCCACGGCCAAAGCCTCCCACCAGGTCAGACCTGAGCCAATTTAGAAAGTATAAAATTCCAAAGTGACCCGTGGCGGAAACCGAACCCGCGACCTCTCACCCGAATCGCCGGGAGATAGTCAACCGGAATTTGCTTCCTGCCACAGAAATAGTAATAATTCTGTGATTCCTGCATACAACATTCATTTCTCCATACAGATTCTTGTCAAGTATTCGTAGCAAGTTATAGTGTCTTGCTAATTATGGATTTCCACAAAATAAAAGGCGGGCAGTACGACTTGTTGACGACCCCAGTCTCACTATCAAGTTGAAACCTTTAAAACACCATAGAGACGTCAGCTCTCTATGTGTGTTCTATCGGTTGTTCAATGGGGAGTGCTCTGAAGAGCTGTTTGAAGTGATTCCTCCTTCCACTTTCTCTGCGCATACACTCCGGTGTAGAAACGTGTTCCATCCATTCCACCTGGATGGCTGACAATCCACGACCACCCGGTACGCCAGATCTTTCTTTCCACGCACATGCAAACTGTGGAACCAGCTACCAGCAACAGTGTTCCCTCAAAACTATAACATGGGGTTATTCAAATTAACGCGTTTGCAGTTCCTCTGGTGCTGAAAATGTCCATGGGCGGCGGTGATCGCTTACCATCAGGTGATCCGCCCGCTCCTTTGCTCGCGTTACATACCTATTAAAAGAAATAACGCCTGCTTCCATTCAACGTTCTATACATTGATTTAAATATATATATATATATATATATATATATATAATCATAAATACATATAGTCATAATCATAGTCATAATCATAATCATTATTTTATGTAATTTTTATCGTGGCTCTCTATCGCTTGGTGGAACGTTATGCGGAACGTTACGCGGAACGGTACGCGGATCGGTACGCGGAACGGTACGCGGATCGGTACGCGGAACGGTACGCGGAACGGTACGCGGAACGGTACTATTTTTCATGAGTGCTGCTGGTGTTCATCAATTTATTAAACGTTATCACGTCAAAACAACCTTAAAAAAACTTAGTCTTCTCAATCTTCCTCTATGGCTACGAGGCATGGACGATCAAGACAGCTGACAGAATCGATGCCTTTGAGATGTGGTGTTGGAGGAGGATGCTTCGCATACCATGGACAGCCAAACGAACGAACATCTCGATCCTAAAGCAACTGCATATTAGCACTAGGCTTTCGACAATCTGTTACCAGAGAATTCTTAGTTATTTTGGTCATATTGCCCGCCGCCTTCCAGATACCTTGAAGAAACTTATAGTTGTGGGCAAAGTGGAGGGGAAGAGACCACGCGGCCGATCACCTAGCCGCTGGTCTGACCAAGTGAAATCACTCACGGGCCTTCCTTGCGCAACAGCCATCATCGGAAAGCCGAAGATAGAACTGTTTGAAGGGATATGGTTAAGAACATAGCGAAGGAACTGCAGTGCGGACACGACCTTCAGTAATGAAGATTGACGACCGAGGAGGAGGATCACGTCAAAACGAACTATGTTATAGACAACCCTAGCAGAACATTTTTTTTTGGCAATATCGAGAGGAATAAATTGGGTCAGGCGGGGTCAGAGCGCAAAAAACCGCCACCAAGACGCTTCCGGTTATGAAAAAAAATGTGTTGTTTTCCATCAGTTCCACTTACTCGTACATATTCATCATTTGTCGGTCATCAAGAAAAATATAGGCCACATATACAGGGTTACATAAAAAATACCAAATCGCTCTCGGCCTATATAGTCTGTTAAATAAGTAAGTTTAGTATAATTTTGAAGAAAATTAAAAATCGCAATCGGGCAATACTATACTTCCTGTTTCTGTAGAACGTCAAACCTTGTTTGATACTTGCTTGTTACTTAATTTCTGTTTTTATCACTACATATTAATATTATGAATGATGTTAAAAGTTAATATTATTGAATTTAATTTTTAACCGACTTCAAAAAAAGAAGGAGGTTCTGTATTCGACCCGTATGTTTGTATGTATGTATGTATGTATGTTTGTCCGCGATTATTTCGCGTTTGGCTGAACCGATTTTGATGCGGTTTTCAGAAAAGTATTTGTTACACTCTGGAGAAGGTTTTAGTATATTAACCGACTTAAAAAAATAAGAGGTTCTTAGTTTAATCGATATTTTTGTATTTAAATTTGTCCACGATTATCTCGAGATCGGTGACACCGATTTTGACGGTTCTTTTTTTGTTAGGTAGGCCATACATAAGAGGTAGTCTCATTTTAATTTCATTGAGATCTAATGAATATCTTCGGAGATGGAGAGTGGAACTCCTCAACGGAAAAGAGTAAATCGCTTGCGATCAGATGGTTTACACTGATTTACAGTGTAGAATTTATTTTTAACTGACTTTAAAGAAGAAGGAGATTCTCAAGTTGACAATAATATGTTTTTATTAACTGACTTCAAAAAAAGAGGTTCTCAGTTTAATCCCTATGTTGGTATTTAGGTTTGTCCTCGATTATATCGCTATTGGATGAACCGATCTATTTGATCTATCGAGAAAGAACATTCCTCATCCTCGTCATTAGGCATAGATATGTTTTTTTTAGTGATAAGTTTTAGGCTAGTACTAAGCCTAAGATTATACTTAAAATCCTACCACTAAAATAAATTGATAAGGTAGTAGTTAGCCCAAAACCTAAGATAGATGAAGTTCCTACTTATCACTAAAAAGTATGAAATAAAAAAGTAATAAAAATAAATCCCAATCAAAACATATGATATTTGAATTTCTTTTTTAAAAAAAGAGAACCGCCTTCAAAAAACAAACCAACTGAAAAGCACAAAATAATTTTCTAATAAATCTGGGCATAACTATTTAGTTTTTGAAGTCGGTGCCAAATTCGTAGTTGCAACTAAATGGTATGGTTGGTATGGCACCGACTTCAAAAACTAAATAGTTATGCCCAGATTTATTAGAAAATTATTTTGTGCTTTTCAGTTGGTTTGTTTTTTGAAGGCGGTTCTCTTTTTTTAAAAAAGAAATTGAAATATCATATGTTTTGATTGGGATTTTTTTTTACTTTTTTTTGGTTGTAGTTTGTAAGGAAAATTAGCAATTACCTTTTTTATGTAGTTAAAAAATTATCAAAAATTATTCGATACATCGACAATGATTTTACAGAGTTGCACTATACCACTTTTCAACTAAGTATATGTACCTTTTAATTTACCCAAGTATAAGTACTGAATTATTTAACAGACTATAGCTGTTGTTTACATTAAAACTAACAACTTTTGTTCTACGACTTTTCAAAATTCAGTATTAATTTATTTCATACAAAAAAACAATAAATTATTACACTGTGAAACCAAATACAATGGATCAGCACAACCGGTTTCGCGCCGCTAGTTTGCGCGCCGCCGCTGCCGTTACCACCCATGTTATATTACAGAGTAGAAACAGTCAGAGTACCGTCTCTGTTGAATGTTAAATATTTGATATTTCTCAAAATTTCGAATTTAAAAAAAACTCGTAGAACAAAAGTTGTTAGTTTTAACGTAAACAAATAGAGGCCGAGATTTATTTGGTATTTTATATAACCCTGTATAATATATCATTAGGCAACTGCGTTTCGATGACTTCAGATGTGTCCTTGGTCCTGGGAACAACAAAAATATTTGAACAACAAAAATATTTTGCAAACTGCAATAACACATAAGTACCTACCTATTATTATTTCTATAAGTCCCATTTCATACAAAGCATACCCATTTAAGGGGGGTGCAAGTGGGGCGAAAATTCGAATTTTATTTAGTTTTTGTAATAGTGGCCTAATTAGTAATTACACATCGTAGGCTTATGCCACGCGAATCTCTTCGCCAAAAATTTAAAGAAACAGGTGTTCTTACAGTGGCATCTCAATATATTTATAATTGCTTACTCTTTGTATTATTAATGTTTAATAATAATATTATAAGCAACGTATAGATATAAGTAACCGTCCAATTAGAAATGGCGGACACAAGTTAGTTGTAGTCGTTTACGTAAAGTACAGAAGTCCTTTGTGGGGTTGAGTGTACGCTTCTACAATATGATCCCGAAGTCTGTTTTGGACTTACCTTTACACAGGTGTAAAGTCACTGTCAAAAAACATCTAATAAATCGGTGTTACTATACTACTGAAGGATTTTTCAATGACAAGAATTCTTGGAATGATAGGGATATATTTCCATCTCCTCATGAGATATCTTAAAAATTATGTTATATTTTAAGAAATTGTATATGATTACATTTTTGAAAACAGCAAGTGCCGAGTTTCTTGCCAGTTCTTCTCGGTGCAAACCTGCTTTCCGAACCTGGCGGTTTGAAACCCTGCGGTTTGAAAACCTGCTTTCCGAACCTGGCAGTTCCGAACCTGGCCCTTATGAAAAGTCAAAACTCTAGTTTTGACTTTTCATGAGGGCCTATGTGAAAAATAAAGATTTTCATTTTCAATTTCATTTATGGCAATGAGTTTTGCGAGCACAATATTTATGCATC
This sequence comes from Coenonympha arcania, assembly GCA_036785405.1. Lineage (NCBI taxonomy): Eukaryota > Metazoa > Arthropoda > Insecta > Lepidoptera > Nymphalidae > Coenonympha > Coenonympha arcania. The sequence goes on from CM072081.1 coordinate 8,022,239, forward strand.
TACATGTTTTTATAATAAAAAAACTTTGCTCGACAATTACTCATTTACTTTATATTGGTTCCCGATAGCTCGAAATTTGTATGAAAAAATAAAATAAGCAAAACCATTTTTCCACACATTATAGAAAAATTAATACGCTTATTTCAATTATATATTTTTACAGAGTGATTCGTTATCAAGTACCCTTCAATCTTATTTCAACTTTTCGTTACAGGTTGTATAAAGGCATTATGCAACAATCTATATTTTTATTCCTCGTTCCTGATACGCACTGCAAAGGCCTGGAATACCGTCCCAGGCAGTGTCCTTCCTGCCACTTACAACCCGGGTGCCTTCAAATCAAGAGTGAATAGGCATCTTCTAGGCAAGCGCGTTCCCTTAGACTGTATCATCTGCACTTTCCATCAGGTGTGATCACAGTCAAGCGCTAGCCTATATAGTATAAAAAAAAATTGGTTGTCTGTAAAGTCGGTTTACTGACGATAGTTGAACGTGACAACTCTCGCTTGCACTTCAAGCCTTACATGGAACGCCTCAGAGCGAGGTAACGCCGCATGAGCGAGGTAACGCCGGATGAGTCATGTTTTTTTGTGCGTGCAGCCGGCTCTATCGATTTATAAGACGTTGTCACGTCAAAATTGGTTGTCTGTAAAGTCGGTTTACTGACGATAGTTGAACGTGATAACTCTCGCTTGCACTTCAAGCCTTACATGGAACGCCTCAGAGCAAGGTAACGCGAGCGAGGTAACGCCGGTAACGCCGGATGTCATGTTATTTTGTGCGTGCAGACGGCTCTATCGATTTATAAGACGTTACGTAGCGTCAAAAAAATATCTTTATATAGAACCTAGACTCTATGGACGCATCACACGTGTGACGTCAGTTTTAGTCTCGCCAGGTCTAGACTGCTCTAAAATCTAGACCGAAACAAATCCACACAGCCATAGCTACAAGTAACCGTTTCAGAGAAGTGTATTTAGGTTGAATTGTTTATGATAATTTTTGAGCCGATATCATAATGGTCACCTGCTTGCTGAAAATACATTCGACAAACAAAGGCGGATAAAATGATCTCTATTTTTAGGGTTCCTTGCCAAAATAAATAAATAAATAATCATAAATATATTTTTTTTTTACACAGAAAATGTCTAACGCATACTCCTCCCTCAGGGGATATGTTATGTGGGGCTTGCACCCACTAAAAACTGTCTGCTTTCACGACGGACCCGCTGGCGGAAGTACGGGATTCACTGTCGTATTCACCGCGCTTATTCACCGCGCTTATCATAATTAAATACGGGACATTTTACACATCGCAATCTATTCCCAAAGTAAGTGATAGCTTATGTTATGGGTACTAGATAACTAATAAATATAGGTACATGCTAATATACATAAATGTAATATATTGAAAAACACCCAGACACTTGAAAATATTCATGCTCATCACACAAGCATTTACCAGTACATAGTGGGAATCGATACCGCGACCACGACCTTCGGCGCAGACGGCAGGCCACTACGCCATTCGGTCGTCAAATACGTGAAAAAATATAGTATACGTGATGATTGAAAACTTCCGAAATTGATGATCGAAAACTTCCGAAATTAATGATCCGGAAAGGATAACCTTGATGGTCCGGAACCCTCAGCGCGCGAACCCGACTCACTTGACCAATTTTTTTTGTTAAAATGTTATAATAATGTTGCAAACCGGGGTTCGGGATTGGAAGAACAAGTCGATGTCGTTGTTTATGTGCTTTTATTCATAGTCCGATACCTGGCTCACAGGCCGTAGCGCCGTGACCAGCAACACAAAGACAGTCCCTGGTCCCTCTTCAGCTCCTAAGGCCGCACCGCGCGAACTTCGGTGCGCCTAGGAGCACGAGCACCACTGACTAACCGAAGACTCCACCACCAGTACTACACCATAACTAGTACATTTACTTCTTCTTCACTCACTTCGTGTTGCTTTTGTATCGTGGACTTGAATCCATCGAACTGAATTACTTGACTGACTGTATGATCCTGAAAACTTCCCCTTATATACTCGGCAATAATTCGAATTCCAGAACATTTCAAATTTCAAATAACTAGTTCTAAATTTAAATCACCCCTAAAACTTATTGCTCTGTGTTCATCTATTCACTGAAAGGTTTGCATCTTGTTCTAACACATCGGAATTTTCATTCTTCTCTTTCTAATTATACACTATTGCCATCTATTATCGAGTAGTCGAAAGCTCTTATCACTAAACTGTAAACTGTCAATTTCTATCATTAAGCTAGGGACACACAATCGTTTCCGACTTAGCCATAGGTCGTGACACTGCCCCCACCTAAGACATGCTCGTCCCGAGCATGAACATCACCATGTCATGGCTGGGCCATATTTCTCTTTTCATCTTTACCTTTGTCGTCATTCGATTTACCCTGTCGCACCCAGTTTGGTCTTCCTTCTTCATTTTGACTCTTGCAACGAATCGTTTACCGCTATCATTACCATGTAATACATTTCGCTTCTTCTTGAATAATGTAGATCGTCTGGCGTTGATGCAATTACGCCGTACAGCAATCGGGATACTTGCGATGTTACTACCAGGCCGTACCTTCCTCCTCACCATACTTGCTGCAGCCGACCGTTTTGCGCCACCACATCTAGGGCGCACTCTCCTCTTCAGTCTGGCCTCTGTAGTGTGCATTGCGCTGAAGCAAAGCCGCATCTTCCTTTTCACCATACGTGCATCAACCAATCCTCCAGCGTGACTCAATCGGCGCACCTCAATCTTCAACTTCAGATCACCCTTCAACTCCCTCATAATTCTCTCCGTCATTATTCCGCGTCGTCCGCCACTCTCTTCGCCACGAATATCAACTTGCTCCTCAGTTTTCGTTACCGTCTCAATAATCTCTGACGTAGCCAACTCCAACGTCTCCAAATCTCTTGTATCTTGACAAATTATATCCTCTAATACCGGCACATGAGCTTCAGGTTCCACAAAGTTGGTTTGTGGCTTCAAACAGACCGCATCTTCCACTTCCACGTCACTAGTCTCTTTCTCATAGACTTGTTTCTCGAGTGAGTCGTTACTTCTGTCAACTTCCTTCTCAACCGCTCTGTCGCATACCTCTTTCTTCTTTGGTAGTAGGCCAACCATTTCCTCATAGAAGCTTTCCAGACGTGTCTTGATTCTTTCTTCCCGGCGGCTGAATTTTTCCAAAAGCGCACGTGACTGTTCTTGCATTATAGACTCCATCCGTTGTAGCAGGGTATTCACGTCAATCACCTGCTTCACCGTGGTATCACCCTCCGAAGGTCTTGTATCGGAATTACTCCTCTCCTGCACGCGAGTCATGTCTTGATTCTCGTTCCCTGGCACCAACGACATCTTCCAATCCCACTTCTGACACCAATGTTGCGAACCGGGGTTCGGGATTGGAAGAACAAGTCGATGTCGTTGTTTATGTGCTTTTATTCATAGTCCGATACCTGGCTCACAGGCCGTAGCGCCGTGACCAGCAACACAAAGACAGTCCCTGGTCCCTCTTCAGCTCCTAAGGCCGCACCGCGCGAACTTCGGTGCGCCTAGGAGCACGAGCACCACTGACTAACCGAAGACTCCACCACCAGTACTACACCATAACTAGTACATTTACTTCTTCTTCACTCACTTCGTGTTGCTTTTGTATCGTGGACTTGAATCCATCGAACTGAATTACTTGACTGACTGTATGATCCTGAAAACTTCCCCTTATATACTCGGCAATAATTCGAATTCCAGAACATTTCAAATTTCAAATAACTAGTTCTAAATTTAAATCACCCCTAAAACTTATTGCTCTGTGTTCATCTATTCACTGAAAGGTTTGCATCTTGTTCTAACACATCGGAATTTTCATTCTTCTCTTTCTAATTATACACTATTGCCATCTATTATCGAGTAGTCGAAAGCTCTTATCACTAAACTGTAAACTGTCAATTTCTATCATTAAGCTAGGGACACACAATCGTTTCCGACTTAGCCATAGGTCGTGACAATAATAAACCTAGTTTCCAAAATAGTTTTTTTTAAATTTATTGAAGGGCTTCACTGCTATTGAAAATGAAAATGAAAATGAAAATGAAAATGAAAATAAAAATATTTATTTTCACATAGGCCTAAATAACAGGCTCTTATGAAAAGTCATATTAAAGCAGAATGTCAGCCCCGTTGATGTTAACATTTCAAAAGTCAAAGTCAAAAGTCAAAATATATTTATTTCACATAGGCCTAACTTACAAGGCACTTGTAAAACGTCAACAATATTTGTTACATAATATTATGTACGGTGATAACTACAAGTCGACTTAAAACTAAGTTTACGAGGGTTCCAACGCGCCCTGCACTGAGAAGAAGCCCACAACAAACTCAGTCGGGTTTCCTTAATCACAACTGAAATAAACAAAACAGAACTTAAAAAAAAATGACAAACACTAGGACTTCACCCTAAAATTCTATCATCACAATATCTTAGCTGCCTGTGAAGACGGGCAGGCCAAAATACTTTGTTATATTTCCACATCCAAGAAATTTAATTGAAAATTTTCTTTGATTTGTTGTCATAAGTGATAGTTTCGAACACATTTATATCCGCTAAAAAATAGATTTACAAAATTATTATTGTGATTTTAGTCAACTACCCATTTTGGTTTTTGATGGTTTTCCTTGAAATTAGTAAATATCGTGGCCCCGTTAAGCCTGTCTTAGGTAATAGTCCCGATAATCGGCCCTGGCCCGTTTTACAATCCACTTTACCTGACGATATACGTGTCACTGAAATTTAAAATCAATTAGAATTTTATAACTAGTTTACGGTTTGGAACACGATTTTATAACGTTCTAGTATAACTGTACTGCAGCGAATGACATACTTTTTTTTTATAGACAGAAAATGCCTAACGCATACCCCTCCGTCAGGGGAAATGGATGGGTTATGTGGGGCTTGCACCCACTAAAAACTGTCTGTTTCCACGGCGGACCTGCTGGCGGGAGTACGGGATTCACTGTCGTATTCACCGATATACCGCTGGCTATTGCCCGCTACTGCGCTCGAGTAAATTTCGATTTTCAACTGACTTCAAAAAAGAAAGAGGTTTTCAATTCTACTGTATTTTTTTATAAGTTTGTTACCTCATAACTTTTGACTGGGTGAATCGATTTTAAAGATTCTTTTTTTATTAGGAAGCTGACACTTTTTAAGTGCTAAATTTTTAATTGGAAAGGATGTATTCAACAGTAGCTTGATGAGTGTTGAAGTCGGTTTTTTTGTTACTTAATTAACGTATATCCTGTTATAATAAATAAATAAAATAAAATAAATAAAAATTGCTTTATTTGAATCTTAGGAAAAGGTACAGAAACAAATGGGAAACGATGATCCTGCAGAAGTATAAACTGTGTTGCAGTGATCATCGCTCTCCTCATACAATGACTCAAGTGACAAACAATTATTGTAATAAGTTACAAAATATTATTGTAAATGCATGCTGTGAAGTTTGTGTGTGTGTGTGTGTGTGTGTGTGTGTGTGTGTGTGTGTGTGTGTGTGTGTGTGTGTGTGTGTGTGTGTGTGTGTGCGTGCGTGCGTGCGTGTGTGTGTGTGTGTCTGTGTGTGTGTGTGTGTCTGTGTGTGTGTGTGTGTGTGAGTGAATGTACTAAGTGACTTTATTTCAAGACCAAGACTTTACAAGTTGCTCAGATTCATCATAACAAAGAGTTAGAAGCCATTGAGTACATATTTTTTTAACTCTTGCCGCTGTCAAGGGATATATGTGTAAAATTTTGAATTAATTAATGAATCAATCTTAAAAGTTAGACATGACGTAGTGTGGCGAACTTTTTTTTTATAGAAATTTTTAAGCGAACAATGCCGTCATACATAATAAACTGCGCACGCAACGAAAGCTCTCGAAAAGGAACAATTTTCTCGTTCTTGCAACACTTTTTATTGATGCTCTGCTCGTATTAGAATCCGGAGAAATAAAGGGAACTCTTCAGATTTTTTAAGCACACTTAACGGCGTACAAGTCGTATTTAAGTGATTTTGAATGAAGTTTTACGTAAAAACTATAAAGACAATTACTTTCAAATTTAAACGTCATGTATTTTGGGTCCTTAATCTAAAATCGCTTAGAAGCAGAAACACCATTGGATTAAATTTTCTCGATAGAAAGTTCTCCCAAAAGCTTCTCCAAAATCTCAGTTTTCCTGTATTTTATCGAAAACTACAATAGATGTAATTGTAATTTTTGTTATAATGTATCGGTAATAACAATTAGGGTTGTAACGGAACTCCGCCTCCGCCTCCGTTACTGCGGAACTTCCGCAAAGAATTTAACCTCCGCCTCCGCATCCGCCTCCGCAAAATTTATGCGGAGTCATATCGGAAGTTCATTTACGATCACAAACAACGCGCAAGGAGCGACGCTAGGCGACGCGGCCGCTCGGCTGCGTGTTTTCAAGTGAAATGGTCGAGAGTTTGCTGCCGCGGGAACACGGCCAAGCGGGTGGTGGGGTGGGAGTGTGAATGAATAACAGGAATCAACTTGTCAAAGCGTTCGGTACCGCGTAGTTGCAATTGAGCCGTGATTGTTTTAAGTAATTTTGTGCGTAATTATTAGTTATTGTTATTTAAATAACGTGATGAAGCCGAAAACTAGTGAAATTTGGCAGTACTTTGTAGAAGTAGACGATAATTATGCAAAAGTTGCGGGAAAAAATATTCAAGAAAAGGCCGGACAACAACATCACTGAAAGGGCATTTAAAATCTATACATAAAGAACAATTTGAAGAACTTTGTAAATTAGAAGAACAACGTGAAAAAGAAAAATTACAACAGACATACACATTATATTATATATAATATAAATAAATGTTGCTGACTCTATTAAAGTATTAAATATTAATCATAAATTTATCTATATTTTCCCAACAAATTTCACCTCCGCCTCCGCCTCCGTTAACCTTCGCATCCGCGGAGGCGAACCTCTTCACCTCCGCATCCGCCTCCGCCTCCGCTAAGTAGGCCTCCGTTACAACCCTAATAACAATATCCAGAAACTGATTTTTGATAATTGCCTCAGTTTTTGAGTAATTAGGTAAAAGGTCGTTTTTCTGTTATATTCTTCCGCGACGCTGCATGTCGCACCTACCAGCGTATCCGTGAGAGTGAGAAAGACAAAAATAAATTCAGCGATTCGGGCATTTTTTACAATGACTTGTGCATTTGTTGTTTTGCTATGCAAGTGAAGCTTTTAGCAAGTTTTTATAAAAGCGCCATCTCTTGACGCAACAGTTTGTAAGCTGTGACAGTAAAAGTTTGTAAGACGAAAATTAACATTCAAGTACCGCATACATTTCAGAAATGGCGCTTTGTACTACGCAATCGACATGAGATCCGTCGCCGGCCCGCCTGCAATGAATTCGACATGCTTGAATACAATAAAAATTTCACTTATAATATTGATGTTGACAGCACAATTTTCTAGGCTTTGCGTAGGATTCTAGAGCGGAATATCAATGGAAAATGTTGCAAAAATGAGAAAATTGTTTCTTTTCGATAGCTTCCGATACCTGCGATGCATAAATTGTTACAGTTACGCAAAAACTATACTGTATTACAAATAAGCTCGTCGAATATCACTGTGATAAAGAATAAGGACCCAGAAAGGTCTCGCCCGCTCTAACCCACATTTTGAATTTGGAACACCAACCAAACATTTTTAAACCATTCATGAATTCAACTCCGGGCTCCGGCAGATTTGTAAGAAAATTTCGAGGAAAAGAGAATGCGTCGGGGAAAATTCGTCGCAACGTTTTACAATTCGTGAATTAATGTCAACCAAACTATCTTTTTTCCGATGTAGAAGAGCGTAAGTCACATTTTCTTTTATTAAGGATTGTAGTTGTTAAGCCATTTGAAAGAGAGAGTAAAATTACGTAAACACGGATTTCCCGTATCTAAAATAAAAGGAAGATGATTATTCTACCGTTATTTTGTAACTGTTTAAGGCTTTGAGAAAGCTGAATGACAGTTTACAGGGGGACGGAGCAGCCGCGTTCGCCCTGATTTACTTAAATTTCTAGGAAATTATTACTTTACAGGTTTACACGATTGTTAGAAGGCCTAAAATAAAAGTCTGAATCAAAGTTATTGTAATTTTTAAGTACTTTTTTTGTGAGCAAGAATTCATTAAAAAGCTTGTGCCGTTTTGCAGACAATTTTGAAAATATGACAAAATTTTAAGCTTTTGCTAAGAAATTATTACTTTACACAATTGTTAGAAGACCTAAAAAGAAAACTCTCAATCTCTAAGTTATTGTAATTTTTATGTACCTAATTAAGTAATTGTGTCCAAGAATTCATTAAAAAGCTTCCGCCGTTTTGCAGACAATTTTGAAAGTATGACAAAATTAGATGCTTTTTGGGTTTTTTTTCTGAAAATTCATTGTCTTGTCAATAACGATTGTTCATCAAACCCTTATTTTCCGTTACTTACTATACTTTCCGTGCGCGAGTCCGACTCGCACTTGGCCGGTTTTTGAATTTGGAATGAATCGATAGGTTTCTACGACGATAGTAGACAAGTGACATGGCTAGGGCTACTGTCCCATTTCGTTCGTTTATACATAAATAGCTCCACAAATTCTTGACCGCATATACCTAGATGTTTTTGTTTTTGTGAATGGTATCTGCGTTTAGGGGGTCGCATTTGAATTTAATGAAGAAATCTTCCGAGATAGAGACAGAAACTGCTAGATGTTTGTACTTAGTACAAATATTTTTGTTATAATCCTCTACAAGGTAATAGGTACTTGACTGCGATCTCACCTGATGGTAAGTGATGATGCAACCGAAGATGTTATCGTACCTACTAACTTAGAACAGGAAGAGGTATGTAGGTACCTACGTCACTACAGTATACTATTGGAACGCCAAATCGCTTGGCGGTACGTCTTTGCTGGTAGGGTGGTAACTAGTCACGGCCGAAGCCTCTCACGAGTGGACATTATAAAATTCTTAAGAGGATCGTCTAGCTGTAAGCTTTTATACAAAAAGCGATAACGTTTTCCCACCCGTAAATATACTCAGATTTTCATAATGTTTAGAATTGTTGCAGATGCAATAGAGAACTATGCTGAAATACTGCTCATGTTAAAAGTTATTATAGCGTCTAAATCTCCATGTTTCTACTTCTGACCAAAATATTCCTCGACTATTTTTATTCCTTTTTAAATTAATTATAGTAAAATTCTAAAAATGCAAAAGTACCTACGAGCCTAGATAAGGTGTACTGAATGTAATGAGACCAAAATTGTCCAATTTTATTTGAGGAAGTAAAAACGTTATGTTAATACCCGAAGCAATATTTCAAGAACAAAATGTACGCCCAGCTCTGGACTTGCAACTCTCTCTATACGGGCATAGATAGCATTTTTGAATACACAATGTGTCAAATTCGCCTAAACACCTAGTAGTAGAGGATTTATTGAATTTATTTTTGTCTTTCTCACTCTCACGGAGATTTGGTAGGTGCGACATGCAGCGTCGCAGAAGTATAACAGAAAAACGACCTTTTACTTAATTACTCAAAAACTAAGACGGTTATCAAAAATCTGTTTCTTAGCGTTTTTGGATATTATTATTACCAACACATTAAAACAAAAATTACAATTACATCCATTGTAGTTTCCGATAAAAAACAAGAAAACTGAGATTTTGGAGCAACTTTTGGGGGAACTTTCTATCGAGAAAATTTAATCCAATCGTGTTTCTGCTTCTTAGCGATTTTAGATTAAAGACCCAAAATACATGACGTGTAAATTTGAAACTAATGTCTATAAGTCTTTATAGTAAGTCTTTATAGTTTTTGCATAAAACTTCACTCAAAATCGCTTAAATACGGCTTCTACACCGTTAAGTGGCCCGTGGCGAGAATCGAACCCGCGTCGTCAACCATGGAGAGAGCCTTTAGAAGTTTCCCTGAGGGTTATCACGATTTAAGAGAAACCGCTTGGTGACAGACGGACAGACGGACGGCGGAGTCTTAGTAATAGGGTCTCGTTTTTACCCTTTCGGTATGGAACCCTTTTGTTAGGAAAACTCTATCGGGAAAGTTTTTTCGAATCACTTTTCTGCCTTGAAGCGAATTTAGAGACCCAAAATTTGTGAAATTTAAATTAGCAGGACAGATTAATCGTAGAGTACTACGATTTCACATTGTCAACATCAACATATCCTGAGGATGTCCCGGTGTCGGGACGAAACGTGCGTCGAAGAAAGTGTTGGAAAATTGTGTGTGGTGTTTCATGTGGGCAGTGTTCCTGCATATTGTACCATACAGAATCTTTTCAAGTAGCGGATTATAGCAAAGCAAATTAATCTGTCCTGCTAATTATGGATTTCCACAAAATACAATTATAGTCCGCCCGACTTCGAATTTGTGTAGGTAATTAAGTACATTAAAAATTATTTCACTCTTTGTAGTGGTATTTGAAGTCGGTTTTTTTGGAACGAATTTTCCATTTTTAAACTGTTTAGCTCGTTAAAAAACGTCATTCAATGCATGCATAATATCATTTCAAATCGTCCCTATACTGATGACGCGTCTTCTGCTTGGGTACCCTTCCAAAAACTGAGACTCGTGCAGAAATTACACACTTTCCGCACTTGTAACGAAATGTAGGTATTACCCGTGAGATTTCGAGAGTTTTTAGTTTCTTTTGACGTGATAACGATTAATAAATTGATGAACACCAGCAGCACTCATGAAAAATAGTAACGTTCCGCGTAACGTTACGTAACGTTACCTGAGCCTGTGCGTGCAAGCGAGAGCGCGCAACAAGCGATAGAGAGGCACGACAAAAATTACATAAAATAATGATTATAATTCTGGTTTCTGGTTTAAGAAATTTATTGTTTCGTAAAAAGTATACAGATACTCACTTATACGAAAACTTAAGGCTATAAATAATTTAACATAGTATAATAAAAAGCGTTTGCTCGTACAGCGGCACTTGTTTAACATAATAATATTTCATCTAAGTATTGATATTAGCCTATAATTATATTACAACGCATTCATTATAATTATTAGTAAAACTGCGGGTAGGCTTGCAGAAACTTCGTAAAAACTATACCAACGCGTCACCCAATGCAATGGCGTAATAACAATTATGACTATGATTATGATTATGATTACGATGTAATACGATTACGATTACAGTAGGTAATCGTAATACGATTACGATTACCTACTATAACAATTACGATTACGGTTACGGTTACTATTACGATTATGATTATGATTATTACGTCACGTAAATCTATGCTCCGTAAACCGACTATACAGGCACCAATTTCTTTTTCAAGCTATAATTACAATTCACGGGCACACCTCCTACGTCAAACAGGCCACAAAATATTCTGTCGAATTTCAAATAAGTCCAAAATAACTTGAGGCTTGCCTTTTTTGTTTTACACGTGGTGTGAGTGGATATTTTAGCGTTTAATGCCTCGTACACACAGAAGTTGAGTGGAATTACAATATAAACCCGATTATCCGGCCCTCACTTATACGGATTTGTTATTATCCGGACTACCAACCGCGGCAATTTAAATAAACAGGAATTGCGTGGTTTTTAACCGACTCCAAAAACGGAGGAGGTTCCTAATTTGACTGTATGTTTTTTTAATTTGTTTCCTCATAACTTTTGACTGGGTGAATCGATTTTGGTGATCTGTCGATTTTGATGATTCTTTTTTTATTAGTAAGCTGACGCTTCCGTGAAGTCCCATTTCAAGTTAGTCCAGTTCTGATAATGGTATCCATGAGAAAGTCATATAAGTCTTAAATTTTTTTTTAATTGGAAAGGATGTATTCAACAGTAGGGACAACCCTCCACCACCCATGGCCCAATCAACCTCGCGGTTATGGGGGCCGAAACGCGGGAGGGCGCCCGTTTGGTACTTGCTCTTGGCGTGTTCCCGGGGCGCCTTCTTGACTCCCTACAAGTTGTTTCCTCTCGCTCCTTGTCCCTATGAACTCACTCTCCCCGTTCTGGGACAGGAAGATACAAAATACGGATTCGCCGCGCCGTCGCTGTCCACATCATAAATTCAACAGTAGTTTGATGAAAGTTCAAGTCGGTTATTTTGTTAATTAATTAACGTATCTTATATGAAGTCACTATACAAGTGTTCTTCTTCCTGCCCTTTTCCCACGTTATGTGGGGTCGTCACAAGTTTTCTTCTTCCATTCGCTCCTATCAGCCGTCAACTATCAATAGAGGTCTATTGTAAGGAACATGCTTGCCAAATCTGGAGTCTCTTCCAAAGACGCGTACGAAGCGGATTCCTCGTTCTTGATACGCACTGCAAAGGCCTGGAATACCCTCCCAAGCAGTGTCTTTCCTGCCACTTACAACCCGGGTGCCTTCAAATCAAGAGTGAATAGGCATCTTCTAGGCAAGCGCGTTCCACCTTAGACTGTATCATCACTTTCCAGCAGGTGTGTTCACAGTCAAGCGCTAGCCTGTATAGTAAATATAAAAAAGAGTCTCTAGACCAAGCGGTATGCGCTGTACGTTAATATGTCAGTCAGTCAGTCAGTCAGTCAGTTTCGTTTTTTTTAGTATTTAGATAAGCACTTATTGACGTCACGCATGTATTTTTAGCCTCCGCCCTGTTTCATCCTCCGCAGCATCTTTAATTAGCCAAAACTGTAAAATGGCGCTAATGTAAGCGACAACACCATGTGCTGTCGGCGGCACCGTAATGTTGCGGGCGATAACGACGCCATGTTTGAAAAATTTTTGGCTTCAACATACCTACGTCACGTATTTCTCGTCCTCGTATAAACAAGAGTAGGTATAAAAGCTTTGTTTTTATTTCTTTTTATGATATAGAAATGAAATAGTACATTTCAATATAAGTGCGGAAAGTTTGTCATTTCTTTATTGTTGACACAAGCCGAAGGCGAGGGTCAACTATAAGGACGAGTAAAAATGACAATTCCGCACGTGCATTGAACGACGTTTTTTAATATATTTGCGAAAAAAAAAATATTGGTTTTACGTGTTTGCCTGCTCCGTGTTTGCATGCCGTGTTCGTGTTCATGCGCTCCTGGTGCGCCAGCTCCGGTGCCGCGTAGGAGGAAAACACAAAAGCACTAGTGCGGAAAAGAATAACTTTGCGCACGCTAAACACACATGGAAATGTCAACTTTTTGAGCAAATGTATTAAAAAAGTAATTTTGTACCTAATTTTTACGACTTTATTCTATTTTCAGGGTTCGCTTACTTTGAAGCTAGATTGCGATGTGTAATGTCCTGATATGACTCGTATTAGTGGAAACGCAGCCTTATGTATTGACGTCATATAGACAGGATGTTTTTACAAAACAACATTCAGATTGGGTGCAGCTTCACCCTTGTTTCCATAGTAACCGATTTTTTATAGCAAACTACTTGACCCGGTAAACGTTGTTTTCCCGTATAAAGTATTTGCCGCTTAGCAGTAGGTATGGAAAATAGTTTTCGTCCTATTCTCAGACCTTACGAAACCTACCTTTATAACCTACCTATATACCTAATTAACCTACCTATAAACACGGAAAATTTCATAAAAATCGGGCTGAAAGCCATTTCGAAAGACTTTTGTACACGAAAATCTATTCTATAGTAGAATAAAACTGTTTTTTTCCCACAGGAAATGCCTGACGCATACCTACCCCTCCGTCAGGGGAAACAACGGGGTTATGTGGGGCTTGCAACCCTGCCTGTGCTTTGCCACGACGGACCACGTTGGCTGGAGTACGGGATTCAGTTTCGTATTCACCGCGCTCCCACCAGGCCAGGCAAGATGGTTGTGCCGCCGTAATTATCCCTCTCCCGCCCCCTCTCGGGCACTCGTGGAGGTTGCTTGGCCAGCCCCCTATAAAGCTGTGAAGTTTGTTTGTTTGTTTGTGAATTCCTATGGCCATACCTGTCGGTTCCATCATCAGATCGGCTCCATGTCATAATAATTTTGCATTGTCATCCGATTTACACATGCATGAAAATTTTCAGCTTAATCGGCAACCGGGAAGAGATTTGATTACCGGCAAACAAACAACAAACATCGGGACAGGTGAAACTTAATTGAAGCTTGTAATAAATAAATAATAATAAAAATATTAAAAACACGACTGCCCTGTTATGAAATGAAACCCTAAAAACATTGCACTCCTTTTTTTGGGCAGTCGTTAACACATTAGTTATTAGAATAAAAATACGTAATAATTTAACTACATTGCATCGGAAACCCCTCAGTAAATACCTATGGCCTGTAATTCTCAGAAATCCACACTTATTTCCATGAACGCCGCGACAGCAGTTTACGCGAAGTATGTCATGTCATCAAACTATGGTGTTAGATTACAAGCGCCATTTTACTAGTGCCCTGAATCGTGTTATGCAAGTCCTATAACCTACATACTTTTACTTACTAAAACATATTTTAAATACGGTGCTAAAACTCTACAATTTTTTTTAATAATCTTAACGGCCTACAAGCCGTATTTAGGTGATTTTGAATGAAGTTTTATGCAAAAACTATAAAGAAAATTACTTTCAAATTTACACTTCATGTATTTTGGGTCTTTAATCTAAAATCGCTAAGAAGCAGAAACACGATTGGATAGAATTTTCTCGATAGAAAGTTCTCCCAAAAGTTGCTCCAAAATCTCAGTTTTTCTATATTTTATCGGAAACTACAATGGATGTAATTGTAATTTTTGTTTTAATGTATCGGTAATAATAATATCCTAAAACGCTTAGAACGGATTTTTGATAACCAGCTTAGTTTTTGAGTAAAAACGAGTTGAGTTGAGTTGAAATAAAAGTGAGTTGAGGTAAAACGTCGTTTTTCTGCTATATTCTTCCGCGACGCTGCATGTCGCACCTACCAAATCTCCGTGAGAGTGAGAAAGACAAAAATAAATTCAATCAATCCCCTTAAGCTGCTTATCAAAAGTCGTCACATTTTGTAATATACAAATAAATTAAGATTAAAAATATTTACAAAATGTACACACCGTCCAAATTCTCGCTTAACGGCCTACAAGCCGTATTTAGGTGATTTTGAATGAAGTTTTATGCAAAAACTATAATGTCAATTACTTTCAAATTTACACGTCATGTATTATCGCTTAGAAGCAGAAACACGATTGGATAAAATTTTCTCGATAGAAAGTTCTCCCAAAAGTTGCTCCAAAATCTCAGTTTTCCTGTTTTTTATCGGAAACTACAATGGATGTAATTGTAATTTTTGTTTTAATGTATCTGTAATAATAATATCCTAAAACGCTTAGAACAGATTTTTGATAACTGACTTAGTTTTTGAGTAATTAGGTAAAACGTCGTTTTTCTGCTATATTCTTCCGCGACGCTGCATGTCGCACCTACCAAATCCCCGTGAGAGTGAGAAAGACAAAAATAAATTCAATAAATCCCCTTAAGGAGATTTATTGAATTTATGCACAGATAAAATAATAAATAAATAAATAAGCCTTTTTATTTTCCTCAATCTTACATTACATTATTATTTTCATGTTAAGGGGATTTATTGAATTTATTTTTGTCTTTCTCACTCTCACGGATACGTTTGTAGGAGCGACATGCAGCGTCGCGGAAGAATACAACAGAAAAACCACCTTCTACCTAATTACTCAAAAACTAAGCTGGTTATCAAAAATCTATTTCTAAGCGTTTTTGGATATTGTGATTACCGACACTTTAAAACAAAAATCACAATTACATCCAATGTAGTATCCGATAAAAACTCGAAAAACTGAGATTTTGGAGCAACTTTTGGGAGAACTTTCTATCGAGAAAATTTTATCCAATCGTGTTTCTGCTTCTTAGCGATTTTAGATTAAAGACCCAAAATACATGACGTGTAAATTTGAAAGTAATTGTCTTTATAGTTTTTGCATAAAACTTCATTCAAAATCGCTTACATACGGCTTCTACGCCGTTAATGGCATGGTGCCCAAAACACTGGCGCTATTGCCTCGCTGTACAGCTAGGCTTAGCCGTTGGGCTAAGTAAGCGCCAGCTCTTTGGTCACCTGCCGCGTGAACCAACTTTTTGGATACGATATGATATTTTCTATTTTCAAAATTTTTCAGGCCAGACGGGATGACCATAATACCGTGGTTGATGGGACGTGCCTTGGTGTGGGATGCGACCTGCGTCGATACGTTGGCTGCGTCTCATTTACCAGGTTTCTCACGTACCATCAAAAGGCGGGTGCAGCTGCAGAGTATGCACAAATGCTTAACGGCGTACAAGCCGTATTTAAGTGATTTTGAATGCAGTTTTACGTAAAAAGTATAAAGACAATTACTTACGAATGGAAACGTCATGTATTTTGGATCTTTAATCTAGAATCGCTAAGAAGCAGAAACACTATTGGATAAAATTTTCTCGATAGAAAAGTTGTTCCAATATCTCAGTTTTCCTGTTTGTTATCGGAAACTACAATGGATGTTAATTTAATTTTTGTTTTAATGTGTCGGTAATAACAATATCCAAAAACGCTAAGAAACCGATTTTTGATAACAGACTTAGTTCTTGAGTAATTAGGTAAAAGGTGGTTTCTCTGTTGTATTCTTCCGCGACGCTGCATGTCGCTCCTACCAACGTATCCGTGAGAGTGAGAAAGACAAAAATAAATTCAATAAATCCCCTTAAGTGCCGTAAATACTTGGTAATCAGCAAGGACTATGTTTTTGCGGCGCTTGCATTTGAGACTTTAGGTCCGTGGTCATCAGACACAAAAAAATTTGTCAATATCGTATCTTTACAAATTATTATTGCTTCGATTTACAACGTTTGATTCCCGCCACGAGCCAGTGGTCACTTCGGGACTTTAACATCCCAATCCCTTCCCTAATATACTAACTACGACTACTTACGACTTATTTTTGTGTTGAATAGTCCATTTATCTAAAAAATTTAAAATTCAAAGTATCTTTATTTCACATAGGCCTAACGTACAGGCTCTTGTAGTTGTAAAACGTCAATATGATATTTGTCGCGTACATATATCACTGTTGTCAAGTTTTAAAGTGTCCTGTTAAAAAAAGCTCCAACTTAAAATATTGGTTTATTGAAAGACGCGATTACTCTAGAGAGAATGTACTTAAATTTAAATCGGCAGTACAAGCCTTAAGTTTTTCTGAAGTCAAAAATCAGGAAAATCCAAATCAAGCATTTAATGAATTTTACGATTTGTTCTTGTTGTTTTATAATCTTTGTTTTCCAACGGTACGTATTAAAGTGACTATGAATAAAAAACCATCGTGGATTTCGAAGGGGATAAAACAGTGTTGCATAAAGAAAAGAAAGCTCTTATGGTCGTATAGGCTAGGCAAAAATGAAAACACGAAATTAGCTTTCAAAGATTATTCTAAAAGATTACGTAAAATTATTAATTTAACGCAGAAGTCAAGAAACGACTACCACATAAAAAACAGTAAAAATAAATCAAAGGCAGTCTGGAATATTTTAAATCATAGCAAAGCTAATTTTCCTAAAGAAAATATTCATCAAATAAAACTAAATGATAAAATAATAACAGAACCAACCGAAATAGCTGAAGCCTTCAATGAATATTTTTCAGGTCAATCCTTTTCTCTAAATACTAACGGAAGTCATCACGTTGCGTTACCTGACTGTAACCTTAATTCTCTATTCCTTGGACCTACTATTCCAGAGGATGTTTTAAATGTAATAAAGAATCTCAGGAATACTCATAGCACAGGGTATGACGATATATGTACGAAAGTTGTTAAAGAAGTTGCCATTATAATAGCTCCAGTTTTATCTCACATAATCAACCTCTGTTTCATAGAAGGTGTCTTTCCTCAAAACTTAAAAAAATCAGTTATTAAACCCCTATTCAAAAAAGAAAATAAAGAAAACATGGAAAATTATAGACCCATAGCTCTCATCCCAATATTCTCGAAAATATTTGAAAAACTTATTTATGTGAACCTTTACTCCTTTTTAGAGAAAAACGATATGTTAGCAGGGGAACAGTTTGGTTTTAGGAAGAACAAAAGTATAAATTTAGCAATTTTCCATTTTCTCCGCACAGTCATGAAAAAAATCGATGACAAATCAATCGTATCGGCACTATATATGGACCTTACAAAGGCCTTCGACTTTGTAGATCATCGTATTCTACTCGACAAACTGAACTCCTTTGGTATTAGAGGCAACGCTCTGAGTCTTATAAAATCTTATTTAAGTAACAGGAGTCAAGTAACGCAAGTTGATAGAATATGTAACACAAGTAAAACAGAGAAGAAATACACATCTCAGCCAAAGCTAGTTACTCAAGGAGTTCCACAAGGAAGTATATTAGGACCCCTACTCTTTTTAATCTATATTAACGATATGCCAAGATCGATACATAACTCCATGGTGCTATTTGCAGACGACTGTACCGTTATATATACAGATAAATTATTACAAAATCATGAAATTATTATAAATAATAGTTTAATTGACATAATACAATGGCTGACATCTAACAATTTGACATTAAATTTTAATAAAACTAAACTAATGACATTCCAAAATATAAAAAGCAAAAAAGATAGACATTTAAATATTGAATACAAAGACAAAAAGATTGACAGTATCGACGTAACAAATTTCTTAGGATTAAAAATAGACGCTAACTTAACATGGAAAACCCACATAGAATACGTATGTAAGAAAGTCAATCAAGCATCGTATTGTTTGAAAATGCTGACGAAAAAGGTAAACCAAGATGTACTTATGACTGCTTATCATGGTTATGTAGCCTCTACCCTAAGATACGGTATAATATTTTGGGGCAACGGTTCAAATGTAAAAAGTGTGTTCCTGGCACAAAAAAGATGCGTGCGAGTAATTTGTAGATTGTCACAGCGGGATAGTTGTAAACCATACTTCCAAAAATTACACATATTGCCAGTACCTTGTCTCTATATATATGAGACCATTTTATTTGTAGCTAATAACAAGAATCTGTTTACTGAACTTCAAAACAAAAGACAAAAAAATAAATTTAGATTCCCCGCACATAGATCTTCCCTTTTTAACAACAGTTTTTACGTAATGGCCATAAAACTCTTCAACAAACTTCCACCTGAAATAAGAGATCAATTATATAAAATAAAACACTTAAAAAAGAAATTGTATGAATATCTTCTTGAAAATACCTTCTACAGTGTGGAGGAATATTTAAGATAACGTATTAATTAGTGACTACTGAAAAAATTGAAACAGATTTTTAAAAGATTGATTAATTTTTGTAAATTTATGTTATTCTTTATTTTTTTCTCTAATGTGAGTGACCGTGTTATAAATTTTTAATTTTCTTTTAAATTACACTACTTATTATTAATAATTGCATGCCATAAGGCTGAATTTGGAAATACTAACACTATGAATAAGACCTTATGTAACTAACCCAAATTCGCTAATAAAGATTTGATTGATTGATTGATTGATTGATATAATATGTACGCACTTTGAACTTATTGAGGGAAGATTAATATTTCATTAGGGAGTTCCGAGTTTGTTGTAAAAGCGTAGTTATCCGTAGGCTATACTAATTATTTAGATATTTTTTTCACTTTACGCCCTTGAGCGGAACAGCCAAGATTGATTGTAACTGAAGTGTAGAGTTCGTGAAGTTAGAGCTTGTATTTTACGGTGTAAGTATAGAGGAGTCTTGCCCTACATGAGATCTGGTAACTTTTTGACAGTGTGAACCAAATGCTCGTCTGGCAACATTTTACATGAAAATGTTTTTTTTGGGATAATAATGTCCAAAAACGCTTAAAACGGATTTTTAAAAACTTAGTTAGTTACTTAGCTTAGTTTTTTAGCAATTAGTCATCGTCGTTTTTCAGTTATAGGTATTCTTCCGCAACGGTTGGTGCTTGTCGCACCAATCAACAAATTCCGAGTGAATAGGACAAAAATGAAACCAGTATATCGCCTTAACAACAACGTATATAACTAGACTAACGAATTCAGTCGCTAAAAATAGTCACCATGTTTCATATTTCAGAGACCGTTTGTTTATCTGCACCTAACCTTAAATGCAAATTGCAAATGGCCGCCGTATAAATATGGCGGGCGGACTCTCAGCGCCACAGTGCCGGCGCGCCCGCCAACCCTCCTGTCAAACCAGTGTTGTCACTCGAAAAAATTTCTTTTTAGAAAAAATGAGTGCACTGCTTTTATTCGCCGTATTCGCCCTTTTCGCGTACAAGCTTTTCTCTAGACGCACCGTAGTTTGGAGGAAGGTTTCTAAATATGGGGAGAGCGACGTTCTAAATTTGAAACAGGCTCCTGGGCCGATAGCTCTGCCTGTGATTGGCAGTATGCATCTATTGGGCAAGAGGGAATCCCCGTTTCAATCTTTTACGGACTTGGCTAAAGTATATGGGGATATATTTAGCATTAAATTGGGAGCGGCGGAGTGCCTGGTTGTAAATAATTTGGAGTTGATTAGGGAAGTTCTGAACCAAAACGGGAAGTTTTTCGGCGGTCGCCCAGATTTCCTGCGGTTCCACAAACTTTTTGCCGGCGACAGGAATAATTGTAAGTATTACTTTGTTTTTTTTTCGGTTATTAATATTTTTTCTGGTCGCGTATTTAAGACTGAATGTTGCCAGCTAATGTGGTAAATTCTGCTGTGCAAAATCTCTAAACCACACTAATATAACATAGTGCTATCCTTTTCCATAGGCAGCAGTTAGAAAAAACAGCACATTTAAATTATTTTAGTTTAGAGATTTTGTACAACAGATTTAGCACCAATTAGCAGGACAGATTAATTTGTTTTGCTGTAATCCGCTACTTGAAAAGATTCTGTATGGTACAATATGCAGGAACACTGCCCACATGAAACACCACACACAATTTTCCAACACTTTCTTCGACGCACGTTTCGTCCCGAACCGGGACATCCTCAGGAGGAGGAATCGTAGAGATTTCTCTACGATTTCGCATTGTGAAGTCAACATCTCCTGAGGATGTCCCGGTTCGGGACGAAACGTGCGTCGAAGAAAGTGTTGGAAAATTGTGTGTGGTGTTTCATGTGGGCAGTGTTCCTGCATATTGTACCATACAGAATCTTTTCAAGTAGCGGATTACAGCAAAACAAATTAATCTGTCCTGCTAATTATGGATTTCCGCAAAATAACGCCTGCTTCCATTCAATATTTAGCACCAATTGTTTGCACGTCAATTTTTTTTTGTTTTCGTAATTAAGCTAATAACTCATAGTAGACGTATTCCTGACAGTAAAATTGCGGGAATGGCCGTATCATCTCACAGTGTTTTAGATATTAAAAGTGTCCATTTTAAGAAAAAAGACCGAGTGAAAAATTAGTATTACGTACGAGTAACTCACAAAATATTTTTGGACTAATTTCGAAAACTGAGCACTTTCAAGCAATGATTTTTTTATAAACATCTTAAAATGATACTGCCATTTCGGAAATTTTACTGCCCTAAGGCGACCATGTCCTGATAACTTACAAATTTCGAAAATCCGAATAAAATTTAAATATGGCAGACGGATTTAGTTTCTCATAAAACCTTTTTTTTCTTGCTCTAACTTAAGTGCTTTTCTTATTCTGCTAAGTACTCCACTACTTAAATAATATTTTTGAGTAATTTTTTTGACTAAAAACTTTTTGGCGGTAAAACTGTGGTAATATGAAAAATCTATTTATGAATAAAAATGGTTAATAAATCAAAAAAAAATTAAGTTAACTTTTTATAAATGTGCAGAAATTTGAAAAAATATAAATAGCACAAATAATAAATTAAATTATCCGATTTTAAGAATAATATAACTAATAACTCATAATTATAATAACTTACTTACTCAGGTGTTTTCTGTATTAATTGTAATATTGCACAACAAACAAAAACACTTCATTGTAAAAAAAAAAAAACAAAAAATCACTGATTTTTTTACAACAAATGTTCCACGCACCGGATTCCTTGCTCATAAAAAATTAAAAAAATATATATCAGCCATGTTTTTCTGTGTTCTATATTTAATTTTAAATAAAGTTTTGCACCCGATTAAGTATTTGTTAGACACTATAATAAAGATGCATTTTTTTAAACTGATTCCTCACATTTATATTCTAAATGCATATTGATTTTTTTATATCCGTGAATGACACAAATTATTAATTTGCACAGTCAAACGTCCACATCGCTTGATAAACTTATATAAAACTGGCCTAAATTATGACATGTGTGTTTATGTAATATGATCCCTAAAGGCATATATCATCCTGAACAATAGAACTAAAGGTCTTGCCATACAGCGAGCGAACCATGAGCGGTCATGGGCGCTATTCAAAAAGTTGTGATTTGCAACCGTCAAACGTCCACGTCGCTTCATAAACGTATTAAAACTGGCCTTAATTATGATAATTATTTATGTTTATGAAATTTGATCCCGAAAGGCTATAATCCTGAACAACAAACCTAAAGGTCTTGTCATATAGGGGGCAAACCATGAGCGGTTATGGGCGCTATTCAAAAAGTTGTGATTCACAAATTATTTACAACCCTCAAACGTCCAAGTCGATTCATAAACGTACCTATTTGAAACTTGCCTAAATTATTATAACAATGTTTAGACCCTTAAAGGCTGGTCCGGAACAACAGAACTAAAGATCTTGCCACACAGCGGGCGAGCCATGGGCGGTCATGGGCGCTATTCGAAAAGTTTTGATTCACAAATTATTCGCATCCGTCAAACGTCCAAATCGATTCATAAACGTATTTAAAACTGGCTTAAATTATGATAATTATGTACGTTTATCATAGGATAATGACCTGATGTATGAAAGGATGTATGGAATTCTGTATTAAGCTGAATCAAAACCAAACTTAATTTTTATCAGATCTCCATTCCAGAGATCTCCATTTACATTTCTACAATTATTATTTATTATAATTTGAACTAACGTCCGGATTCCAAAGTTATACGTATATAAACAAGTTGTACTTCTTAATAAAATCTGTGTGACACGAAATGTGTATAGATAATAAAGAAACTTTTTGTATAAAAATGAAATTCCGGGTATGAAAAACAAATTCCTAGTGCCTATGGTTCTTTAATAAACACTATTTTATTTTCCAAGTTTCCTACACAAGTTTGGTTTTGGTTTATGAGAAAACTTGATACCACCTTTGGTCATTCTCTTTTGATCCCTAAAGGCTATACGTCCGGAATAACAGAACTAAAGGTCTTGTCATACAGCGGGCGAGCCATGGGCAGGCATGGGCGCTATTATAAATGTCGTAATGTAATAGTTTCTATGAGCGCTCACGTCTAGCTCGCTGTTTGGCGACTCCTTAAACCTTTAAACTAGAGCTTGATTTTGAATATTTAAAAGAGGATTTACTGAATTTATTTTTGTCTTTCGAAGCTAATTACTAAAAAACTAGGCCAAAATCAAAAATCCGTTCCGAGCGTTTTTTAAAAAAAAAATGTTTTAAAGAAAATTCCAACTACATAATATAATATTGTATAGTTTCCGATAAAAATGGAAATTTTGGAGCAACTTTTGGGAGAACTTTCTATCGAGAAAATTTTATCCAATCATGTCTCTGAGACACTTTAGATGAAATACCCAAAATATATGACGTTTAAATTTGAAAGTAGTTTCCTTTATAGTTGTCAACCTGCAAATCACAAAAAATTGCATGACCCTTAAATGCCGTTAAAATTTCATACTGGGATTCGAACCCAAAACCTTGCATCAGGGAGGTCGCAAAACTGTATCGCACAGGACACCATAAAATGAAGGTCACTTAGGTTACCTACAACACTAAGTTTAACCTTGTTACTTGAAACTTTTAATTACCAAGTATAAGTCCAAGTCATAAGAATAAGCGTGTTTTGTGCCTAACCTAACGGACACTCTCGACTTCGACAGTGAGTTTATTTTCAATTTTCAGAGATCTATGTAATCATAGCTATCTATATGCCAATGGATGGTCATCATGGATATATGGAATCCCATACCACGCTGATTCAAATCCAAACTTTATTTTTATAGACTACAATCTCCACATTTACTCCTACAATTTTTTTTATTAACATTCGGCAAATTTATAAATTGTACTTAAAAATCTTCATGACAGGAAATGTGCATTGAAAGGAAAGTAACTTTTAATATGCAAAATTAAATTCAGGATATGAAAAATTCCTAGAGCCGATGGTTCTTAAAAACATTATTTTATTTTCCTAGAATATTTTGGTTTTGGTTAATGAGAAAACTTGATACTACCCTTGGGACCCTTGGTCATTCTTATTTAGAGCGAATCTCTTTTAGGAACAACTGACTATTTTTTTCGTGAAAATGACGTGTCAAATAACAAAAAACTCTGACAGCGGAGATGGTCTCATCGAGTTTTACTTCTATAAAAAGTTCATACGTAAATTGGACTTGAAGGTTTGTATGTGTTTATGTTTGTTACTCCTTCAAGCCGCAACTACTGAACCGATTTGGCTGAAAGAAGAACGGCAAACGCCCGTGTATTTTCAGTGTCGCACTTAGACTTCGCGTGCATCTGTTTAAATGCTTGAAAAAGATAGATCTAGAACCTACTTATTAAAAAAAACTTAATCACAGCTTATTTTTTTTAAATAGGGCTTTCATGAAAACGGAGTTAAAGATTTATATTATAGGTTAGATTGAATTGTGAGGAAATAAATATTAAGCGCGAATTAAATATAAATTAGCATACGTAAAATGTATTGTCTTGTCTTAATACCCCAGTTACAAATGAAAATGACCTAGTGCGGAGGATAGATTATGCACTATTAACACATAGAATATTTTTTATTCTGGAAAAATCCATGGTTTCCACGAGATTTATGAAAAACCGAAATGCCGCCCGCTAGTATCTCATAACTTAGAGGCATGCGTAATATATGTGTTAGGTAGTTCTTGGTAACATGTAGCTACGCATGCCATTTTAAGTATCAAGTGAAATACGACATCTTATAGGCATTTTGTAAACAAATACGCGACCCATCAAATTTTATGATATATACGCATAATATGAAGTAATTCATACCTACGTAATATATGCATACTTGCAGAATTGCACTGTTGTTTTCTGCGTGCAATTATTTTTATAGGTTTGACCTTCTAATGTTTTAGATCCTTTATAATCTGTACTTATTTATTTATTATTTTCGCTAAAAATCTTCATATAAGATTTTTCTGATCTCTATTGTATGGATTAACGGCGTAGAAGCCGTATTCAAGCGATTTTGAATGAAGTTTTATTTAAAAACTATAAAGATAATTACCTACTTTTAAATTTAAACGTCATGTATTTTGGGTCTTCCATCTAAAATCGCTTAAAAGCAGCTAAAAACTATTGGATATAATTTTCTCGATAGAAAATTCTCCCAAAAGTTGATCCAAAATATCAGTTTTTCTAACTTTTATCGGAAACTACAATGGATGTAGGTAATTGTAATTTTTATTTCCGTATGTCGGTTATATTTTTGTCTTTCTCACTCTCACGGATACGTTAAGGTAGGTGCGACATGCAGCGTCGCGGAAGAATATAACAGAAAAACCACCTTTTACCTAATTACTCAAAAACTAAGCCAGTTATCAAAAATCCGTTTTAATAGTTTTTTGGATATTATTAATACCGACACATTAAAATAAAAATTACAATTACATTCATTGTAGTTTGCGATAAATATTACAAAAATTGGTCAAGTGCGTTTCCGGCTCGCACACCGAGGGTTCCGTACTATCAAGACCAATTCTAACCAAAACACCTCTACACCAAATCCAAAACGAGCAAAAAATTACGTCAAGGAAGCCCTTAAATATTTATTGGAACGAAGTTCTTTATCGCGCGTTGTGAAAGGGGGCCAGACGGAAAAAATTCATACGAAAAGTTATAACGACACTTTTTGCTATAGTAAGCAAAAAGTATCGTTACAAGTAAAAAAGAGTAAAGTAGTATAGTAGTATGTGTGGCATACGCATGTTTCTCTGTCTGTCTGTCTCTCTCTCTTATAGAAAGCAGGCCAGATATACTTCGTTCCATCCGGTTATTCTATTTCTTAGTATATGTTGTTATAGCGGCAAAAAAATACATCAACTGAGAAAATTTCAAGTCTGTAGCTATATAACGGTACCAGAGATACAGCCTGGGGACAGACGAACAAACTGCAAAGTCTCAGTTATAGAGTTCCGTTTTTTACCCTTTGGGTACGGAACCCTAAAACAGTTTCGTAAAAGAAAAAAGTAGGCAATTCTGGTGTGCCAAAAACTGGTAATCTGACACCAGTGTTTACTTACTATTTGAAATCTGATCCAAGTGGATTTATTTATCTGATTATTTTTTTATTGCATTTTTTCTTATATCACTATTGTAATTTGTAATGACTCGGCATTTGAAATATGTAGGTAATGTCGAAGTTATTTAGTATTCGTTTTCTGGATTAGGTCATCACTGAAGAACTTTTTTAACTGCGTAGACGGCGTATTTAAGCGATTTTTAGTGATTATTGTTTAAAATTGCCTTTGCATTTGACGACCGAATGGCATAATGGTAGCGAGAATGCCGTCTGCGTCGGAGGTCGTGGATTCGAATTTCGATTCCCACAAATGGAATTTATTTGTGTGAAGAGCATGTTTTTTTACAAGATTTTCTAGTGTCTAGGCGTTTATCAATATGTGTAGGTATAAGTGTAATGTCCTGATATATTTATGTTTATTTATTTAATAAAAAAAGAAACTCCGATCACCACAATTCGTTATTTGGAGGCAGCCACCTTGGATTTAAAATTTTTCAAAATAAATAGTAAATGTTCTACTTGTCAAAATGAGGGAGTTGTAAAAATGTATTTAATCCGACATTTTGTGGTGGCGGCCCCCTTGGGCCATTTAGCCATTGAAAGAGGTAATAGCACCAGGTGTTTTGGTCAACATACCCATTAAGAGCGTTCATGCGGCACGGTGTGAATCGCGTTTCGCTCCATACAAAAAAGGAATTCGTTGGGGCTGACGCAATTTTGCGTCGATTATGGCATTACAAAAATATTATAGTAAAATAAATATACAATTTATTAAAATAGTAAATAACCAGTGACATTGAATATTAATTGAACTAAATTACTATAATGCAGAAATAACAAAATATCTTGGATTTCATCCTAAAATAATACGTTTAATGTATCGAAAAATGCTAAAAATGGCACTTTTCGGTTTATGGTTTTTGAATGAAAATCTAGGAAAATCGTGTTTTTTTTTGAGACACTTTTTAGTAAATGTTATTAATTTTCTAAATATGTCATTGTTATAAGTTTGTGTTAAGAAACATGGCAAATATCTTGCATCTGCGTAGAGCGTCGACCGCTATTTTAGCAAACAGCCTATACAAAAACTGTTCTAGTGAGAAAGTTAAACACATATATTGTAAAATATTTTTGAGACAAGTTCTAGATTATGAAATGCCAAATAATATGAATTCAATTATCTAATCTATAATTAAACACATAACTATTTTATGTTCCTTCGGAAATCGTAAATTTTGACTCAAGCATAATACTAACGCGTGAACCATCTTAATGATCAGCTGAATGGTTTATATAAATGTTTTGTAAACGCTAAAAGTGTTTTTTGCTTGATATAACAAAAAGTTTTAAGTAATGTATGAATTGCGAAATACCAAATAAAGATTGACGTGTCATGCAATGCAGCCACGGCTTTAACGAAAAACAAAAAGCTTGCTCTATAAACTTTTTAATTTGGTTCCCCCGTCACCTTTCTACCATAGAACGGCAAGGCATCGTAAAGGCTTCCACCCATACATAGTTACATACCAAATACGCGTACGAAGCGGTTCGATTCCTCGTTCCTGATACGGACTGCAAAGGCCTGGAATACTCTCCCAGGCAGTGTCTTTCCTGCCACTTACAATCCGGGTGCCTTCAAATCAAGAGTGAATAGGCATCTTCTAGGCAAGCGCGTTCCAGCTGAGACTGTATCATCAGTCATCACTTTCCATCAGGTGTGATCACAGTCAAGCGCTAGCCTATATAATATAAAAAAAAGCTCGTTTTCACGTTGTTTCTCTATGGATACAGATCCTCGCAAACATCCACATCACAAATGACATGCGTGCGTCAAACATACATCATGCATGCGCTGCTTATGCGGCGCATTATGCGCTGCCTGAGCCCGCATGGCATTACCGGTCGAAATAGATTTAATATGGACGACCAAGATATATCTTATATAAGCGATATAACTATAACGTCAATCCATTGACGACAGAATCGCATAGTGTCTATGGCATTCTGTCGTCAATGGATCGTCATAAGATTATTGGACTTACCTTTGCACAGCTGTGCTAATCTGCAAAAATACTTATAGCAGCGACGAGCTAACAGATATGCGCTGATTGGTTAATGCTTCCGTCAGTTATGCAGCCAAGGCGACAATTGGCTGCTGATGGCTGGGTTGCTATGGTTACCGTCGATGGTTGGCCGCTGTACAATTTTATTTTTTCGAGAATAACACCCCAGGTTTAAAGACACTGTCAAAAAACATTTAGTTAATCATGGTTACTATACCATTGAAGAATTTCTTAACGACAAACATTCTTGGAATGATAAAAATATGCTTCCATCTCATTACGAGATATCTTAAAAATATGTTATAATCTTTCATACTTTATAAAAAAATCTCGTATTAGGTATAACAATGACATTTTTGAAAAGAGCAAGTGCCGAGTTTCTTGCCAGTTCTTCTCGGTGCAAACCTGCTTTCCGAACCTGGCGGTAGAGTTTTGACTTTTCATAAGAGCCTGTTATTTAGGCCTGTGCGAAAATAAATATTTTCATTTTCAAATATTTTCATTTTCATTTTCATTCAGGTTATTCAAAGCTCTGATCTCTTTGCCCACAGCTCTGGCGCTCTGCGATTGGTCGAACCTTCAGCTGCGTAGACGCAACCTGGCCCGCCGCCATTGCGGGCCCAAGCAGCACACGGACAACTTCTCCAAAATCGGCTCCGTAGCCACCTTCGAGGCTGTCGAACTGGTGCAGACCCTCAAGAACATCACTAGAACCACCACAGACAGCATCAACCTCAAACCCTTACTAATGTCCACTGCAATGAACATGTTCTCAAACTACATGTGCAACGTCAGATTTGACGCTGAAAATGACGCGGAGTTCCGCAAAATCGTCGACCATTTCGATGAGATCTTCTGGGAGATCAACCAAGGCTACGCCGTCGACTTCCTGCCCTGGCTAGCGCCGTTCTACAAGAAACACATGGATAAACTCTCTAGCTGGTCGCAAGAAATACGCAGTTTTATCTTATCGAGAATCGTAGAGCAGAGGGAGATGAATTTAGAAATGGACGGACCCGAAAAGGACTTTTTAGATGGATTATTGCGAGTCCTACATGATGACCCGACTGTGGATAGGAACACGATTATATTTATGCTTGAAGATTTCCTCGGGGGGCATTCCTCTGTCGGTAATCTTGTTATGCTATGTTTAACGGCTGTGGCGAGAGATCCAGAAGTTGGGAAGAAGGTTAAAGCAGAAATAGACGCTGTCACTAAAGGCAAACGCGCTGTTACTTTAACCGACCGTATCGCGATGCCGTACACTGAAGCAACTATCCTAGAATGCTTGAGGTACGCCTCATCGCCAATAGTACCACATGTCGCAACCGAAAACGCAAATATCTCAGGTTACGGCGTAGAAAAGGGGACGATCGTGTTCATAAACAACTACGAATTGAACACATCGCCGAAATACTGGAATCAGCCAGAAAAATTCGACCCATCAAGATTCCTGGACAGGACTAAAGTGCGTCAAAGGAGGAATTCCCAATGCGATTCTGGAATGGAATCAGACAGCGAAAGATCCGGACCGATCAGAGTTACGGAGACCGAAAAGGAGGTTGTCACTGTCAAGAAGAACATCCCCCATTTCCTTCCATTCAGCATCGGTAAGAGGACGTGTATAGGTCAGACGTTGGTGACGACGATGAGTTTTGTCATGTTCGCGAATATCATCCAGGAGTTTGATGTGGGAGCGGTGGATGCAGAGGATCTGAGACAGAAGCCCGCGTGTGTAGCGCTGCCGAAAGACACGTATAACGTTTATCTACTGCCTAGGAAACACTGAACTGAGTGGGGGCGTCCGCGGTTTTTACTCTTCCACCAGAATGACGCTTGAGGGTTGACATATTAGGTATTTTGTATTGGATACAAGCGTCAACATTTGCTTGATATTGAAGAGATAATTTGTATGTGGCCGTCCTCAATGATCCTATAGTTTTTTTAATATCACTAAATCCCAGTGTTTTAGTAGATAT
This sequence comes from Coenonympha arcania, assembly GCA_036785405.1. Lineage (NCBI taxonomy): Eukaryota > Metazoa > Arthropoda > Insecta > Lepidoptera > Nymphalidae > Coenonympha > Coenonympha arcania. Next base: position 8,052,739 of record CM072081.1, read on the forward strand.
CAATGATACAGATAAAAAGAAATGTCTTCACTTGGCCGAGTTAGCAGTTGCCATAGAGGCTGTTACAGACCATAAATTATGTAATGTTCCTATAGTATAGGTAAATCGCTGTAAACTTGACCCTCCTGATGGGTGATGCGATTGGTTATAATAATACGGCGGCGCTGTCAGCGGACAGTGACAGACTTGCTGATTGGTTGAGCGGCTCCCGCCCCGCGTCCCGCAGACCATCAGGAGGGTCAAGTTTATAGCATTTTACCTATAGCAACTCAGCCAATTTTGTGTCTTAAAACTTGTTTGCTATTATAGTAGTGTTATTATCTCGCTGCAGACTCGGTCATAATTCATTCGAGTGTTTCGCTTTTGTTGTTCTTTGTTGAGTTGTGCCTTACTGCAGAACAACAAAAGCGAAACACTCGAATGATTTATGACCGAGTCTGCAGCGAGATAATAACACTACTATAGACACCGACATTACAATTTAATAATCATTAAACTCATAAAAAAGTATCAAAGGGCGGCCGTATGAAAGTTATTATATAAGCATTTTCTTCTCACAGTGTTCTTCAGCATCTCATAACGTGATATCTGGTGGGATTAAAAATCTCGTGCCCTCATATTTTGGACTGTTGTGTATGTTAGATAAAATACCCGCTAAACTCATTTTGTGTGATGAATGGTGATATTTTTAACCAATAACATTGAGTCTGTAGCTAAATAGCACGGGTATGGGTACCAAAATATTTAAAATTGTTGATTAGTGATTCCTAAATTCTAGTCTGCAGGCAGTTGCCGGTTTTCACTTTGATAAATTGATACATTGTGTTTACGTTATAATAAAATTACAATTTGTAAATTTTCACTACCAAACTAATACTAAGTAATACTAATTAGTACTACCAAACTAATACTAATTAGTGCAATTACACATTAATTTATACAGAATGAGTTTAGGGGAACGCTCAAAACTATTTATTTCTTTGAAATCACTCTTATTTATAAATCACTCTCCATATTTTCGAAAATGGTTCCAATTTTACCTAAAACTAAAAGAACTCGCTTGACTTCACTAATTGGCACTATGCTAAGTTTTCTAAAAGACAACTGGATCTTTGTTCTGTGACATTCTCCTAAGCGATTTAAAAATAATTATTTGTAATGCATGACTCCATTTTAGCTGTTACTGTAGTTTTCACAAATATAATCTCACTTTAAGATGTATCGGTCGTCATCAGAAACGAACCTTAAATTTGTTTATCATTAAATCCCTTTACGATGACTATACGCCACCAAAAATTAATTCATTATACTCTTTCCACTCTTTTATTTTCGCTGTGACACATGAAATCACATGAAACAAATATAGCAATAGCGAGGGACCAGAGAGATAAAGACAAAGTGGTGTATTTCAGGTCCCTCGCTATTGCTATATCTGTTTCATGTGTCAAATAGAAAATATAAACGAATAGAAAGAGTTTTAACGGCAAACTCAGCTAGCTGTCACAATGAAAGTGATGTAATAGGATTTAATAATACTTAAATTTATTGAACGTCTCTGCATCGCAAGAATTTCAACAAAAAACTAAAATAATCTGCACGATAATAATAATTTTAAGTTTATTAACTTTATTCATTGAATTTTTAAAAACGACTGCATTATGTTTTGGTGGATACTGATAGATTTAAGGTGTATTGTGTGTTTGTAATATGTATGAATGTGTAAAAACCGCCATTAGTAAAAAAAGCCATACAAATATAAATTATATTTATTCTGTTGGACATAAAAAAATGTTTTTTGTCTTTATTAAATTCCCAAATAATTAATAGAGAGTTCGCATTGTGAAGGCTCTACTATTTCACACTGTGAAGTCAACATCTCCTGAGGATGTCCCGATGTCGGGACGAAACGTGCGTCGAAGAAAGTGTTGGTAAATTGTGTGTGGTGTTTCATGTGGGCAGTGTTCCTGCATATTGTACCATACAGAATCTTTTCAAGTAGCGGATTATAGCAAAACAAATTAATCTGTCCTGCTAATTATGTTTTTCCGCAAAATAACGCCTGCTTCCATTCAATAACAAAATGTGAACCGACAAGGGCAAAACAATGTCTGCCGGACTAACTATAGTTTTGTGTTCAACAGAATAAATTTTTTTGTATTTTAATAAATTTTTTTTTTCTTTTGCGCTATTACCAAATTCGAACAAAATTGTAATTACAAAAAATGTTTGGTGTGTAGGTACTTAGTTGATTAAAAATGAAATGCATTTATTTAGTTATTTTAGACATTATAGTCAACTCCTAAATGGTTAAGAAACATATTTACCCTCTATAAATGTAAAATAATATGTAACATGTTCCAAATACTTAGCCAGTTTATTTTAATTATTTATTCGTATGTATTTTTTTGTTTCTTGTTGTTTTTTTTCTCAGAGAAAATGTTTAATTATTATTGGATAAGATATTGTGAATAATGACTCTCTTAAATACTGAGAAAAACATAATGACAGCTTGTGATGTAGAAAAGTGATCAACTTTACACAGGCACCATTTTTTTTCTAAAAAACAAAAAAAGATTTTCGGATTTGTAATATTTTTATTTTTGATTTTTAATATTTGAAATACACAGTTAAGTACACAGTTTTGTATGTATTGTGAAATTTGAAAATAAATGTAGATATACACAAATTATCATGTATTATTATATAACATTTGAAACTTATTATAGTGTTGATTTTATTTTATGATATAATGTATATAAATAATGTGATGAATAAATCTTAACGAAAGTGAAAAAATAAATTATAAGTTTGCAAATTTTCGAAAATGTTTCATTTTATCCAAATATCCCTTATTTGAAATCATAGATTAATTATCGATTTAGATTCTTAGAGGAAACCTTAAAACTATTGGCACTTTAGCTCTTTTTCACGCGTTAGTATTATGCTTGTGTCAAAATTTACGATTTCCGGAGGAACATATAATATTTTATTTATTTATTTATTTATGTACCAGAAAACTTAACTTAAAATTACCTATACAAAGAAAAGACGTGCACAAAGGACAGCTTATCTCTACTGGAGAGATTTCTTCCAGGGCCCTTGAATGTGGGAAAAATAAAGTTTGGATATGCTGAGTAGGTACTGAAAATAGATAAAATATAAGATATATATATATATTAAAATACATAATATATAAAAAATACATATATAGCAATATATATATATATATAAATACATAACTAAATAAATACATATATATATATAAAATATAACATATACATTGATATACCAAAAATTAATTATTTTTAATCCTGGATCGAGAGATAGTGCTGTTTCAGTCTAGCCTTGAATGTACTAATGGAAGGATTGTCACAGAGAATATGGCTTGGGAGCGAGTTCCACAGTTGCGCTGCAAGCACTGCAAATGATTTTGAGTAGAAGCTGGTGTTATACGAGGGCACCTCCAGAGCTTTCACTGCAACACAGGATCGCGTTGGTCTGGCTCGGGGAAGAGCGACCTGAAAACGCTCACGCAAGTAGACAGGGGATGACGATTTTAAAATTTTGAAGAGCATTGTAAGAATATGAACATTCCGGCGAAAGCGAATACGGAGCCACTTCAACTGACGTCGGAAGTCTGAGATGTGATCGAATTTGCGCAGTCCGAAAATAAAACGGATGCACAAATTCTGGAGTCGTTCTAATTTGTCGAGTAGCTCCTCTGTTGCATCCAAGTAGCAAACGTCAGCATAATCGATAAGAGGAAGGAGAAGAGAATGAGCTAGCAATATTTTAGTTCTCAAAGGCAAGAAATTCTGCAGTCTTCGTAAGGAATGGAGGGAAAAGGTGTGTGACGTCGGCGCTAGTGGTGTTCATAACTGCTCAGTATTAAAAATCATAAATAAAATCCAAACATTAGTGTTAAGCGGATAAAAAGTCAAAATAAGTTAGAAAACAGTATAAATCGCCTGTGTAAGTGTTATCAGACATATTCGAAATCAGCAAATGATAAAATCTACTTGAAATCAGTGAGCGATCGCATAACCTAAAAATCATACCTACCCACAGTGTTTTCAACAACGGTGCGACGTTTCGGTCGGCCCGTCGAGTGTTTATCGCGTTAAAAATATCTGTTAAAACTAATCTGGACCTGGAATCTAACGTATTTAGTTAAACTATTCACTATGAATAAATGTGGTGAGTGCGGGAAGTTCATGTCGGTTTCTCCTCGATCTGTCACCTGCTCGGAGTGCTCCTCCCTGTACCATCGCTCCTGTGTCGCGCTGGGGCTCGGCGCCGAGGTTCCCGACTGGAGCTGCGGGGCGTGCAGGGCGGACCTCGCTCGGGCCCGCAGGCCACCGACTCCCGAGACCGGGTTCAGCGCCGCACCCGAGGGCTGCCTCGGCGCGGCGCAGCTCAACACCACGGCGACCAACGATACCGTTGAGAGTGAGCTGGCCATGGAGCTTCGATTGCTCAGAGAAGAATTGCGTGCGATGCGTTGTGATATACAGTGTTGTCGTAGTGAAATCGGCGATCTTAAATCTTCGATCACGCAGTGCACGACCAGATTGAATGTGTTGGACACCAAAGTGGCGTTGTTGGAACAAAACATGGCGAGTAGTAAGTCGTCCACGAACCTCGCCGAGCTCGAGAGAGTGGTCGCTCAGCTCCAAAGCGACATCAACGAGCGCGATCAGGCGCTCCTCTCCAACGATGTCGAATTGACAAACATTAGCGAGATGCCGGGGGAGAATCTCCCGCATCTGATGCTCGTCGTCGCCACGTCGCTGGGAGTGAAGCTCGAGGAGCGGGACGTCATCAGCGCGTCCCGCGTCGGCGCGCACCAGCTGCGTGCCGACGACCCCGCCGGGCCCACGCCGCTGCGACCGCGGCCTATCGCAGTCCGCCTCTCGAACCCGGCGCTTAAAAAAGAGCTCCTGCAGGGCGCGCGCGTCCGCCGGGGCGCGACCACCACCGACCTGGGGCTGTCGACTCCGCCGCGCAGGTTCTACGTGAACGAGCGACTTACGAAACTGAATCGCATTTTATTTCGGCGAGCCCGGGAAGCTGGACGCGGTAACGGCTGGAGGTTCGTCTGGACGAAGGGCGGTCGAATTTTTGCGCGCCGGGACGAAGGTTCGCCGGTGCGGGTCATTAAATGTGAGGAAGACGTCAAGAAATACATTGATCAAACGAAAGCGACTTAACCTACTTAATAATTATTGTGATAGGTCTTTAAAATTCAATATAATATCTAAATTGATCTTGCCCTATACTTGCAACATCATACAATATTTAACACCTGATGTGTCAAGAACATTATTGTACTCGTATGTAAAATATCTGTCAAACAGTATAAGGAGAAGTATAATTGAAACAACGTATCAAATACTAGCAAATATCTTGTTCTTGAGCTATTACTATATTATTGTAACAACCTTGGTGGGACTTGCATATTATAATAATGTTTGGGGATTTCTTTGGAATTATCTTATCATTCATATTACCCGTGTTTTATGCCAAGAATTCTTTTTAGATCTATGTACAGTAACACATTATAAGATATTAAATTACCACCATAATTTATGGACTCTAATATATACTTGCCAAAAGCATTTAATAACTACTGCTCAACTACTTTTTATAATAAGTGGAATAATTAGTTGTGATTATCGACTTGGGAGAAATTTAGTAATTATTGTGAAGTTCTTCTTTTTTCTATTTTTATCAGACAACTGTTCGATACATATTTGTGATATCAAATTTGATATCTCCCTGTTCTGTATTCATTACTTTGATTTATCTTATATGAAGCAAATTGCTAACTGTTTTGTTTATTGTGCTGTGGTACCAAAATGGAACATACTTAATTACCTTGAGCTTATTGAATATTATACATTACTAATTATTTCTGTTATTATCTCTCATATACTACTAACAAAAATATTAAACTTGAACTACATTCTCTTATTATTATTTTATACTAATTTTTTTAATGGTTTTTGACAGTACTAATAAGCTGTTAGTTGGTTTATTAAACCCAGGATCCTTAGGTACTGCTCACGATGAATTTATTGCTGCAATGCAGACTCACAGAGTGGACATACTGGCTATAAACGAGACATGGTTAAGGGAAGGGGAGGACGCCCGAGCGCCCGCGGTGCCCGGCTACAAGCTGTGGCATGTCCCGCGCCCGCCCGACGTGCGCACGCGCGGCGGTGGGGTGGGCTTCTACATTCGGCGCGGTCTCAACGTAAAAGTCTGTGCTCAGCCGGGAAATCTCCCCGTTGAGCAAATGTGGTTGGCATGCCAGTTTAAGGGTTTAAAGCTTATAATAGTATATAGTAATTAAACGCTTCGAGCGTTTAATTACTATATACTATTATTATTTGACATACATGCACCACTAAAAACGATTACTATCAAAGAAGAATCTTACCCTTGGATAACTCCCACTATAGTACAAATGATGAAGTTGCGTAATCAAGCACATTTTAGATCACGACAAGACACTGACACCGAACATAAGAAAAAATATTATAAAGAACTCAAACATGTAGTCAACTCGGCAATCTATAGGGAGAAAGAAGCATTTCATAACCATTATATCAATAAATACATTAACGATTCAAAATTACTTTGGAAAAATTTAAAAAAATACGTCATTCCTCAAAGTAATTCGTTTGATGAGGATATATTAAATGCATTTAAAGATCCAAATGCCATTAAGGATCATTTTTTGAAAATAAATATAAATAAGAAATTAACAGATACTGATCTTACATATTACAGAAAAAGCTACTTTGGTGAATCAAAGTTTAATTTTCATCCCATTTCGGAAGCTGAAGTAGCAAAAATTATTCAAGCACTAAAGTCTAATGCCACTGGAACGGACGGAATCTCGTTGGACATGATATTATTAACATTACCTACCACTCTTAGCGTAATTACTGCCATTATAAATCGTTCCATAGAAACGGGTGTTTTTCCGCAAGATTGGAAAGCTGCTATAGTCAGACCAATTCCGAAAAAAAATAACGTAACTGAGCTCAAAGACCTAAGGCCCATAAGCATCTTACCTTGCCTCTCTAAGATTTTGGAAAGGGTCGCCTGTGATCAGCTATCTAAGTACGCAGAGAAACATAATATTCTACCCGCTAGACAGTCAGGATTTCGGAAACATCGCGGAACAGCCACTGCGCTTATTGATGTTTTCGATACCATCTTAGCATCACAAGACAAGGGTGAGGTTAGCTTGCTTGTGTTACTAGATTTTTCACGTGCATTTGATACCATTAACATAACACTTTTACTGTCTAAGCTGTCTTTTTATGGCCTAGACAGTAATGCTTTGCTATGGTTTACGAGTTATCTTAGTAATCGCACACAATTTGTTCAGTTACGAGATTCTAATGGTCAAAACATTAATTCAACCCCAAGACCAGTTACCAGTGGTGTTCCGCAAGGCTCTATACTGGGGCCATTACTATTCATTATCTATACGGCAGATATTGCTAAGAGTATTAACAATTGTAATTACCATCTGTACGCGGATGACACGCAAATATACACATCGTCTGATGCAAATAATATAGCACAAGCTGTAATGCTAGTTAACGAGGACCTTAATAGAATCGCAGACTGGGCTGATTCAAACCAGCTTCTTTTAAATTCTAATAAGACCAAGTATATGTATCTCGGTACTCGGAAGAATGTCGAAAAAGTTCTTTCCAGTGCTCCGCCAGTGTGTGTTAGGGGTGAGATACTAGAGCGGACCAACGAAGTTAGAAACTTAGGCGTTTTGACTGACAGTGATCTCCGATTTGAGAACCACATTACTCAGATAGCCAGAACTTGTTTTTATAAATTGAAAATTCTATACCGCGTACGTAACTTCCTGAGCACCGCGACTCGTCTCAAAGTCTGCGAGACGTTAATATTGTCCAGGTTGAATTATGCAGATGCACTGTATGGACCTCGTTTGCTAGCTCGCACTCAACGGTTAGTACAACGTATACAAAACGCTTGCATTCGCTATTGCTATAACGTCCCTCCTAGATCTCATATCACACCTTTCATAAATAATGGTGATATCCTTAAGATGGAAGCCAGAAGGAGACTACATTTAGCTACTCTGCTGTTTGGAGTTCTTAAAACAAGTGAACCAGACTATCTCTTTGAAAAGTTTCAGTGGCACAAGGAGACCAATACCCGCTCAAACAGAGTCTGGGTATTGAGGACCCCGCGGCATTCTACTGCAGCATTTCGTGGCAGCTTTAAATACGCTGCTACGAAATGCTGGAATAACTTACCCCCACCTTTGCGTGATGTTAGTAAAACTAAACATTGGTTCAAATTAAATTTAAAAAAATTGTTACTACATCAGCAAAAGGGTGCCGCGGGTACTACCGGGTGACTCTGATTTTTAGGTTCTGTTTTATACTCATATTATTTTATTTTTAATTTCTTTCTTAATTAATATATAACATTAACACTTTTAAATTTTATTCTAATATCTTATTATAATTTGTAAAATATTTTTTTTAACTCCTTAATGTAACATAAATACCTTAAAATTTTATTCTAATATCACACATTAATACAATAATACTAACAATATATGCACTAACTACTTCGACCGACCGTCATACACTCACTATGGCTCCACGGAAGACCAGCACTTTGCATGTGGGCCCTCCCACAGGCCACATGCTCAGTAAACGCTGAGTGGATACCATTTTGGGACCACATCCACAATTACTTGTTTTGGTTCTTTATTATTTTTACTACTTTAATGTTGTTGGTTTTTTTTAGCATGTTCTGTATTTTTTTTTTTTTTGTATGTTATGGTCCTAAATAAACTTGTTTTCTTTCTTTCTTTCTTTCTTTAAAAGTGCAATCGTCTGCTCACTTCATTGATGTGAGCCGACCATGAGAGGTTACTATCGATAATAAGCCCCAGGTTTTTTGCTTTGTCAGTAAAGGGTATACGTGTACCGTTATACATTAAGCTGGGTAAATCCTTAAAATTAACCTTGCAACGCATTCTGCTGCTACCTATTATGAGAGCCTGAGATTTTGTGGGATTTACTAGCAGGCCAAAACTGTCCGCCCATTCTAGTATCTGAGCAAGGTCACGATTCATTGCATCCACTGCAGTGGCAAGGTCAGATACTGCTGCGTGCCTATAAAGCTGCAAATCGTCTGCATAGAGGTGGTAGTGAGAAGATATAACTTTGGAGATTTCATTTATAAAAATGGAGAAAAGTAACGGAGACAGAACACCGCCTTGAGGTACGCCGGCAGTAAGATCAGCCCAATCTGACGTTACCTCGTCAGTGCTAATCCTCTGCCGGCGACCATGAAGATAAGAATGGAACCAATTAACCTCGGAGGATGAAATATTGAGAGAGTGGAGAATAGCCAACATTACATCAAAGTCTACTATAAAGAAATGTGTATTGAGAGAATTTAGGTCAACAGACTGACTAGGAGCTTGAGGAGATTTACCCACACCCAGTGATTTCAAAAAACTCCAAGTCTGAGCCGGAGTGAAATAATAGTTATGTTTTCAATTATAGATTAGACTAGTAGGGTGCGTGGGGGCGCGGGCCACATGTGGCCCGCGTGCTGTCTTCCCCCTTATTTGCCTTACAACTTTTGTCACTTCAACATTCCCCATACATTTTTTCTATTAAAAAATAAACTCCGCCATTTTGATTTTTTTTTCTATCCGTCGGATAGACCTCCGGGTCCTGATCACTTCTTGTCAAGAAACCGTTTTTCCAACTTTTATACTTTCCGAGATAACGGCGAAATTCGTTTGGCCGCCATTTTGAATCCGCCATTTTGAAATTTTTTCCAGCTCACTGCCAATTGGATGACGTTTCGAATGACATTTGGTCGAGCACCCACCACCTAGCTTGGCTGTGCTCTTCACTCGTCTTCGAAATCCTCAATCATCAGCTCTCTCCGTATTTTTCCTCTTCATGAATTTTTCCCCTCTATACGACATCATACTTGAAAAAAAATTTTTTCATACAAAATTGTTCAGGAGAGGTGATCAATGAGTGAATCAGCACGACTAGCTATATATATATTAACTAGTAGGGCGCGTGAGTGCGCGGGCCACATATGGCCCGCGTGCGGTCTTCCCGCCCATAAAAGTATCGCCGTCATCTCACAATTGGAATCCGATTGGCAGTGGGCTGAAAAAATTACCTAGTAGCGCGGTCATGGTTTTAAAGATAGTTAACTACTGTTCGAACAACAAAATACGCTGAACCTCATCGGATGAGGTTCAGCGTATTTTTTGTTCAAACAGTCCTTAACTATCTTTAAAACCATGACCGTGCTCCTCAATCGTCAACCTAATCCTAGATCATCATCTCCTTTCACATTTTTCTTTGGCCGAAAAACTGCATCAATGCTTTGCATAATTACATTCGAAATGTAAATTTTCTATGAAAAAATAAATTCCGCCATTTTGATTTTTTTTCTACCCATCAAAAACACCTTCGGGTCCTGATTACCTCTTGCTAAGAAACCACTCTCTTATCTTTTATACTTTCCGAGATAGAACAACACGACATTAGTATGGCGGCCATCTTGAATCCGCCATTTTGGATGTTTTTCAGCTCACTGCCAATTGCATGAGGTTCCGAGTATTTTTTGTTTGCGCAGTCCCCACCTAACTATAATACCTTGCCCGTGCTCCTCGACCGTCTTAGAAACCCTCAATCATCATCACATTCCATATTATTCTCTGGAAGTTCTCTGAAGAACCACATCATACACTTGCAAAGTTTTCAAGTTTTCGTCTCTTCAAAATTCCCCATACATTTTTCAATGGAAAAATAATTTCCGCCATTTTGATTTTTTTTTCCATTGGATAGACCTCCGGGTCCTGATCACTTCTTGTCAAGAAACCGTTCTTCCATATTTTATACTTTCCGAGATATCGACGAAATTCGTATAGCGGCCCGCGTGCTATCTTCCCTTCGCCCCGCCCCGGCCCGCGTGCTATCTATTTGGCATTTGCCTTACAACTTTAGTCCCTTCAACATTCGCCATACATTTTTCTATAGAAAAAAAAATCCGCCATTTTGATTTTTTTTTCTATCCATCGAATAGACCTTCAAGTCCTGATCACTTCTTGTCAAGAAGACGTTCTTCCATCTTTTATACTCTTCGAGATATCGACGAAATTCGTTTGGCGGCCATTTTGAATCCGCCATTTTGAATTTTTTTTCAGCTCACTGGCAATTGTTTGACATTTCGAATGACATTTGGTCGAGCACCCCCCACCTATCTTGAATACCCTCCCCGTGCTCTTTACCCGTCTCCGAAACCCTCAATCATCAGCTCTCTCCGTATTTTTTCTCCGAATGAATTTTTTTCTTTTATACAACACCATCATTGAAAAAAATTTTTTTCATACAAAATTGTTCAGGAGAGGTGATCAATCAGTCAGTGAGTGAGTGAATCAGCACAAGTAGCTATATATATAGTAACTAGTAGGGCGCGTGGGGGCGCGGGCCACATGTGGCCCGCGTGCTGTCTTCCCGCCCATAAAAAATCCCTTCAAAGTTCTCCATACATTTTCTAAGGAAAAATAAATTCCGCCATTTTGAATTTTTTTTCTTTTCGTCGCGTAGACCTTTAAATCCTGATAAACTCTTGTCAAGAAACCGTTATTCCATCTTTTATACTTTGTGAGATATCAACGAAATTCGAATGGCGGCCATTTTGAATCCGCCATTTTGAATTTTTTTTCAGCTCACTGCCAATTGGATGACGTTTCGAATGACATTTGGTCGAGCACCCCCCACCTATCTGCTCTTGCCCTTGGCTATGCTCTTCATCCGTCTTCGAATTCCTCAATCATCAGCTCTCTCCGTATTTTTCTTCCGAATGAATTTTTCCCTTTTATACGAAATGGTCATTGAAAAAAAATTTTTTCATACAAAATTGTTCAGGAGAGGTGATCAATCAGTCAGTGAATCAGCACGAGCAGCTATATATATATTATCTAGTTTTTCGCGTGGAGGCGCGGCCCGCTAAAGCGGACCGCGTAACTGCTTGTAGCAATTTACGTGGACGCTCATACTCGGATTTAGCAAAAAGTCCGTACTTTGGATTTTCTTATAGTACCCAATCGCCATACAATTTAGTATGAAAAAAAAATTTCCGCCATTTTGAATTTTTTTTCTCTTCAGTAAATAGAACTCTTCGTCCTGATCATCTCTTGCTAAGAAACCACTTTTCTATCTTTCATTCTTTTTGAGATAGACACCCACGAAATTTGTATGGCGGCTATCTTTTTTTCGCCATTTTGAAATTTTTTTCAGCGCATTGGCAATTGCACGAGGTTTCAAATAACATTTGGTCGAGCACCCCCCACCTATCTTCAATACCCTGACTGAGCCCTTCACCCGTCTCCGAAATCCTCAATCATCAGCTCTTTCCATATTTTTCACCGAGTCATTTCTTGACTACTATATGAAACCACAAGTGAAAAAAAAATTGTTCATTCAAAATTTTACAGGAGGACATTTTGGGAAAAATCTCGAAAAATACCCCAAATGTGGCAACACTGCTTTTGTATTTCGATACTGCTCGTCGAGTTACACAATCGGTTCATACAAGTCGACTTTCCGAAATGTTGCCAAATGCCTCAAAAACACGATCAAAATAAACAAAAAAATTAAAGGAATACAAAATGGCCGCCACCGCATTTTACAGAAATATTTTACTTATTTTAGTACTTTTCCTAATAACTACAGGATATGTCGCTTCGTATTACATTTAAATTTTTCATCTCGCTCGCACCCAGGCGACATGAATGCCCCTGAAAAGTGACCATGTCGAAAATCACTTTTTCTTTCTTAAATTCCTGTGTTGCCAGTGCCGGGCGACAAAAATACCCAAATGTCATTTGTACGAGTAAGACACGTGATTGCTCATACTCGGATTTCGTAAGAAGTCCGTATTTCGATTTTTTACTTTTTGGGGAAAATCTCGAAATTTCCCGAGAAATGGGGTAATTTTTTTTCCCCACTCAATACTTCAAGTCTGTACTCACGATCGCCCCATAGAAGTCGAAACGCTCCGATGTTGCCAAGTGTGTGAAATTTGAATTTTAAAATTGCGTTTTTTCGTACCTCAGACTGATTGGCCGCCAGAACAGCCGCCATCTTGGATTTTGAAAAATTACTTCCGTTCTGTCAAAATTCAGGATAATTGGGGGCGAAAAAAGAAAAAAACATCATCCTCGAGTACCCCGTTTAGGATCTGTGGCGCCGCGGTTTGGGGTCGAAAAATGAAAAATTTTAAAAAACCACAGCTCGTCCGCCATCTTGTTTTTCCAAAATTTTCTATTTTTTCTATTAATTGTTTACTAACATCTACAATCGATGCGAGTTTGAACGAAATCGGTCGGAAAACAAAAAAGTTACAGAAATCACGTCAGCCGCCATCTTGTTTTTCGGAAATGTCAGATTTTTCCCATACTCGAATCCCTCACCCGAACACATCCCCCATACATCATTATATCGTTTTCAGTCTCCTTCTGGGAGAACAATTGTATCAATCAGTCAGTCAGTGAGTGAGTCAGTGGTAATCGAGCTATATATAGTATAATAACTAGTTTTTCGCGTGGGGGCGCGGCCCGCTTAAGCGGACCGCGTAACTGCTTGTAGCAATTTACGTGGTCGCTCATACTCGGATTTAGCAAAACAATCGCCATACAATTTAGTATGAAAAAAAATGTTCCGCCATTTTGAATTTTTTTCTTTTCAATAAATAGACCTCTACGTCCAGATCATGTTTTGCTAAGAAACCACTTTTCTATCATTCATACATTCTGAGATAGACATCGACGAAATTTGTATGGCGGCCATCTTTTTTTCGCCATTTTGAAATTTTTTTCAGCGCATTGGCAATTGCACGAGGTTCCGAATGACATTTGGTCGAGCACCCCCCACCTATCTTCAATACCCTGGTCGTGCTCTTCACCCGTCTCCGAAATCCTCAATCATCAGCTCTCTCCATTCTATCCCCGAAAGAAATAATTTTCCTATTTACGAAAGTGTTTGTGAAAAAAAATTTTTCATACAAAATTTTACAGGAGAGAATTTTGCGAAAATATCGGCCGCCATCTTGTTTTTCCAAAATTTTCCATTTTTTCTATTAATCGTTTACTAATATCTACAATCGTTGCGAGTTTGAACGAAATCGGTCGGAAAACAAAAAAGTTACAGAAATCACGTCGGCCGCCATCTTTTTTTCGCCATTTTGAAATTTTTTTCAGCGCATTGGCAATTGCACGAGGTTCCGAATGACATTTGGTCGAGCACCCCCCACCTATCTTCAATACCCTGGTCGTGCTCTTCACCCGTCTCCGAAATCCTCAATCATCAGCTCTCTCCATTCTATCCCCGAAAGAAATAATTTTCCTATTTACGAAAGTGTTTGTGAAAAAAAATTTTTCATACAAAATTTTACAGGAGAGAATTTTGCGAAAATATCGGCCGCCATTTTGTTTTCCCAAATTTTTCCACATTTTCTGTTAATCGTTTACCAAGTCCTACATTCCTTGCGAGTTTGAACGAAATTGATTGGAAAACAAAAAAGTTACAGAAATCACGTCGGTCGCCATCTTGTTTTTCGGAAATGTTATATTTTCCCCCTACTCGAATCCCGTACCCAAACACATCCCATAAAAATCATATTATCGTTTTCCGTCTCCTTCTAGGTCTCTCCATACATTTTTAATGAAAAAAAATTCCGCCATTTTGAATTTTTTTTCTTGTCACTAAATATATATCCCCATTTCGATCATCTTTTGCTATGAAACCACTTTTCCAACTGTCATACCCTCCGAGATAGAGACCAACAAAATTTGTATGGCGGCCATGTTTTTTCCGCCATTTTGAATTTTTTTTCAGCTCATTGGTAATTGGACGAGGTTTCAAATGACATTTGGTCGAGCACCCCCCACCTATCTCCAATACCTTTAGCGTGCTCTTCACCCGTCTCCGAGATCCTCAACCATCAGCTCTCTCCATACTGTCCCCGAAAGAAATAGTTCTCCTCTTTACGAAAGTGTTTGTGAAAAAAATTTTTTTTATACAAAATTTTACAGGAGAAAATTTTGCGAAAATCTCGGCCGCCATCTTGCTTTTCCAAAATTTTCCATTTTTTCTATTAATCATTTACTAATATCTACAATCATTGCGAGTTTGAACGAAATCGGTCGGAAAACAAAAAAGTTACAGAAATCACGTCGACCGCCATCTAAGTACTAAGTAGGGAAAAATTATGACATTTCAAAAAAACATTTTTGAAATGTCATAATTTTTCCCTACTCGAATCCCGCACCCGAACACATCCTCCATACATCATTATATCGTTTTCAGTCTCCTTCTGGGAGAACAATTGTGTCAATGAGTCAGTGAGTGAGTGAGTCAGTCAGTGGTAATCGAGCTATATATATTATAATAATAATAATTGAATTCATATTATTTGGCATTTCATAATCTAGAACTTGGCTCAAAAATATTTTAAAATATGTGTATAACTTTCTCACTAGAACAGTTTGTATAGGCTGTTTGCTAAAATAGCGGTCGACGCTCTACGCAGATGCAAGATATTTGCCATGTTTCTTAACACAAACTTATAACAATGACATATTTAGAAAATTAATAACATTTACTAAAAAGTGTCTAAAAAACACGATTTTCCTAGATTTTCATTCAAAAACCATAAACCGAAAAGTGTAATTTCGATAAATTAAACGTATTATTTTAGGATAAAATCCAAGATATTTTGTTATTTCTGAATTATAGTAATTTAATTCAATTAATATTCAATGTCACTGGTTATTTACTATTTTAATAAGTTGTATATTTATTTTACTAAAATTTTTTTTATAATACCGTAATCGACGCAAAATTACGTCAGCGCAAACGAATTCCTTTTTTGCAATGAATGCAACGCATTCTAATATCTGGACTCTTGATTTTATATGAAGAAAATCGGTCAAGTGCGAGTCGGGCTCGCGCAGTGAAGGTCCAGCAAATTCCAAAAAGAGCAATGAGCAAATAATAATAATTTTTGTATGAGTTACAAATATTTTTTTCATTTAATTCAACTATTAATTTTTAAAATAAATTCTGTGAATATTTTAAGCGTCTACCTGTTTCTGTTATCAATATCGAGCAAAAACCAGAAAAAATCACGTTTGTTGCATGGGGACGCCATTAATTTTATTTTTTAGTATTATTTGTTGTTATAGCGGCAACAGAAATACATCACCTGTTAAAATTCAAGTGTCTATCACGGTTCTAGAGCCTGGTAACAGACGAACGGACGCATGGAAAGCGAAGTTTATTGACGTGACAACGCGTTACCTCGCTCTGAGGCGTTCCAGCTTGAAGTGCAAGCGAGAGTTGTCACGTTCAACTATCGTCAGTAAACCGACTTTACAGACAACCAATTTTTTTTTTATTCAATATACACTTGCGAGCAAAACTATGGAATCACCGACTTGTAAATTGCTACGAGCGATTTTAAAAACCATATGACTTATGAAGATGAATGAAAATGGTACCATCTGAAAGGCTATACTGTTCACTTTAAATTGATACCCTATTCATTGAAATTGTACCTGTATTTCGGGAGCTGTCTTAGTTTGAGTGAATCAGAAAGAAAAAAGTGAATTAATAAGGCATTGAGATTCAGGAAAATTAAATAAATTTTTAGAGATTTTTTTTATTTAGTCTTGCATATTTGATATCAATATTTTGTGTTGCCTCCCCTGGCCCTAATAACGGCACGAAGTCGATTCTTCATGGACCTTATGAGCTTCTTGATGGAATCTTGTGAGATACCTTCCCATTCCTCTATCAACGCCGATTTAAGCTCATCAACACTTGAAGGAGCCGGATTTCTGGATCGAACCTTCTTTTTCAGCTCATCCCACAAGTGCTCGATAGGATTTAAGTCAGGGCTGAGAGCTGGCCAGTCCAACGTGGCGATACCGACTACATTTAGGAACTGTGATGTGACGCGTGAGGTGTGACAACGGGCGTTATCATGCATTAGGAGGAAGCGATCGCCAACATATCCCGCATAAGGAACGACATGTTCTAGCAGAATATCGGATATGTATCGGTCTGAAGTTACACCGCCTCCTCGTCCCCCACCAGGCACGAAAACAAGCTCCGTTTTTCCGTCAAATGAAATGCCGGCCCACATCATGCAAGAACCACCCCCATAGGCTACTGTTTCAGCAATACAGCATTGAGCGAATCGCTCTCCAGGCCGCCTGTAGACTCGGCCTCTTCGGTCGCTACCATGCAAGCACATTCGGCACTCGTCTGAGAACAGAACTCGCCCCCATTGCTCGACTTCCCAATCAAGATGGGCACGAGAAAATTGAAGGCGTGCTTGTCGGTGACCTGCCGTCAGTTTTGGGCCTGTGGCAGGCCTTTTTGAAGTCAAGTTCGCTTGCTTGAGTCTTCGCCGAACTGTCCATTCACTAACAGTCACCCCACGAACTTGTCTGAGCTCGTGCTGAACGTCGACACCAGTCAAATGGCGATTTCGAAATGAAGTTGTTGTGATGAAACGGTCATCTCTGTCCGAAGTGCATCGGCGCCGTCCAGATCTTGGTCTCGGCATGAAGCCTCCAGTCTCCCGAAAGCGCTTGTAAACTTTCGAGACACAAGACTGGCTTATTTGTAGCTGCCGTGCCACAACTCGCTGGCTAAGCCCTTGTCGCAGTAGGGTAACAATTTGCGCTGCTTCTGTTGGTGTGGTCCAAAGTCACGAGTCGAAATTAGCGGAGATGTGTACTGGTCAAAGTGTAACATGCGACTGATAAGAGAATTCTGATACCAAGAGCTTTTATAGGATATTAATGTCGCGCAACTCGCCAGGACTCGTTAAATCGAAACTGTCTTTTTTTCTTTCTGCTTTACTTAAACCAGGACAGCTCCTGAAATACACATACAATTTTAATGAATATGGTATCGATTTAAAGTCAACAGTATAGCCTTTCAGATGGTACCATTTTCATTCATCTTCATAAGTCAAATAGTTTTTAAAATCGCTCGTAGCAAAATACAAGTCGGTGATTCCATAGTTTTGCTCGCAAGTGTAGGTTTACGCTTGACCACAATGTCACCTGATGGAAATTGACGATGTGGTAGAAGATGGAGCGCGCTTAGAACAGCGTCTAGTGCCAATTACGTTGCATACATGGAAAAATTTGCACACCAATGATCCACGCATACGTTGAGTAGGTACCTACGTGGGACCCAGTATGTCATTACCTTAATAAAATTCAAAATATATTTATTTATTTCACATAGGCCTAACTTACAAGGCACTTGTAAAACGTCAACAATATTTGTTACATAATATTATGTACGGTGATAACTACAAGTCGACTTAAAACTAAGTTTACGAGAGTTCCAACGCGCCCTGCACTGAGAAGAAGCCCACAACAACACAAGCCGGGTTTTGTTTTCTAGGTACAACAATAAATAAAATAACGATAAAAATAAATAAAAATATTTTTAGTCATTACATTTGTGTGTTATTTACATAAATGTTACTATATTTTGCTGTTTTATATAATTTTAATAATAAATCAACACAAAAACACAATATAGGTAGTAAGTAGGTATTGAATGGAAGCAGGCGTTATTTTGCGGAAATCCATAATTAGCAGGACAGATTAATTTGTTTTGCTATAATCCGCTACTTGAAAAGATTCTGTATGGTGCAATATGCAGGAACACTGCCCACATGAAACCCCACACACAATTTTCCAACACTTTCTTCGACGTCGACACTCGTCTCGACACCGGGACATCCTCAGGAGATGTTGACTTCACAATGCGAAATCGTAAAGAATGCGACTCTAAGATGACTCTTCATGTGGGCAGTGTTCCTGCAAATTGTACCATACAGAATCTTTTATATTATATATAGCAAAACAAATTAATCTGTCCTGCTAATTATGGATTTCCGCAAAATAACGCCTACTTCCATTCAATATTCTTATCTATCTAAATATAGTATCTCAGTCCATTACCTACCTCAACTCAGCTGCAAATTTGAATTTCAGATTCAGATAAAAAATCTAGACTTACACGTTGTCTAGACCCTTATACATATTTCATGATAGACCTGCCTCAATGTCGGCCTGACATTTCCGAATATATTAAGAGAAATTTTCATACGAAAAAAAACTAGCAAATAGCTCTTAGCAGATAAGTAAAACACTGGTATAATAGGAAATTGAATTTACAAAAACCATATCATGTACTTACTGTCTGCAAGTATAAATTAAACTAAACTATGCTAAGTAAAACTTAATTAACGGCGTAGAAGCCGTATAGCGAATTTGAATGAAGTTTTATTTAAAAACTATAAAGACAATTGCTTTAAATATAAACGTCATGTATTTTGGCTCTTTAATCTAAAATCGCATAGAAGCAGAAACACGATTGGATAAAATTTTCTCGATAGAAAGTTCTCCCAAAAGTTGCTCAAAAATCCCAGATTTTTTTTAATTTTTATCGGAAACTACAATGGATATAATTGTATTTTTTGTTTAAATGTGTCGGTAATAATAATATTCAAAAACGTTTAGAAACAGATTTTTGATAACTGGCTTAGTTTTTGAGTAATTAGGTAAAAGGTCGTTTTTCTGAATATATTCTTCCGCGACGCTGCATGTCGCACTTACCAACGTATTCGCGAGAGTGAGAAAGACAAAAATAAATTCAATAAATTCTAAAACTAACAATGTAGAGGAATAATTTATACATATATGGCAAAACAACGATTTCCGGGTCAGCTAGTAAGGTATAGAATAAGTGTAAAGTTTTCTAGTATAAAATAAGTGTATTGTTGACGTTTTACAAGTGCCTTGTAAGTTAGGTCTATGTGAAATAAATATATTTTGACTTTGACTTAGTCATGAATCTCAGTAGTTTATTAAGTATTTATTTTCTTAGAAACTAATTAATTTTAATTCAAAACACAGGGACATCAATTCTTATCCTAATTATAAATTATATTGTTAAATAGCTACATACCTACCTACTTATTTATTGCATAACTTATCACTAACTTACCACTAACTTACATAATTTATCACTAACTTATGCTTACTAACTTATACTACAAGTCCAGCCTGCGTGAAATGGTGCCGAAAATACTGGCTACATTTCCACGCTGAACAGCTAGACTGATTGGTTACGTAAAAAATTAGCTAGATTATAGTTTATTATTTATTAGAGAGTTATGTAGGCCCGAAAAGATTAACATGGAGAAAAGATAACATTTAATTTTGAGTATAAGTAGCCTTAGCTGACATAAATGATTTATCTACGACCGTCAATCGCTCATTCCATAACAATACGGAACGGAATTCAAAAATGTACGCGAATGACTGTTGTCTTCCACAGGTCACGTGACCAAGTTGTCATTTTATTGTATTTTTAGTATTTGTTGTTATAGTATAGCGGCAACAGAAATACATCATCTGTGAAAATTTCAAGTGTGTAACTATCACAGTTCAAGAGATACAGTCTGGACAGATGGACGAAAGGACGGACGGCTTAAGTCTCAGTAATAGGGTCTCGTTTTTACCCTTTGGAGTGGAGACCGCGTACCGGTAAGCGCAGCGTAGGACGAC
This sequence comes from Coenonympha arcania, assembly GCA_036785405.1. NCBI lineage: Eukaryota > Metazoa > Arthropoda > Insecta > Lepidoptera > Nymphalidae > Coenonympha > Coenonympha arcania. Next base: position 8,073,458 of record CM072081.1, read on the forward strand.
CTCCTGCCCGCTTGACCGATGACCTAAAGAAGTTCGCTGGTAGCGGGTGGATGAGGAAGGCGGAGGACCGTGTGTGGTAGCGCGCCCTCGGAAAGGCATATGTCCAGCAGTGGACGTCTATAATAGGCTGATTAACTTTTTACCCTTTGGGTACGGAACCCTAAAAATTGGAATATGAAGCGGGAGCGGGATTGTGAAAACCGAATTTCACGCCGGTAAAAGCTGGTGAACTGGTTGGTTACTATAAAAATCTTGTAAATCTCGGGATTTATGAAATACTTACCTAAATCCAATGATATAAATCCAAACCTACCTATATATAAGGTGGTGTCAAATTATCTGCCACCGTTCCAGGAGGTGAAGGTGCCATACAAATACACTTCAATAGTGAAGAAATCCCAGTTCCCCGGGCTCAATCTTTTTTAATTAAACATTATTAACATATCGCATCCTGTTGCATAAAAACGTTCATCAGTCAAACTTGAGTACATGTTTAGTACAGTTATCGCCTCTTAACGGAAATCAGCTGTTTGGGCGCGGCGTGAGAGCGTTGACCTTGGGTTGCGACGTAATTTTTAATTTAAAAAAAATAGATATATATTGAGCCTGTGGACTGAGATTTCTTTACTATTGTAGTGTATACGTATGGCACATTCACCTCCTGGAACGGTGGCAGATAATTTGACACCACCTTATATATATAAATACCTACCTATATATTTTGACCTATATAATATAAATCCAAACGGTCAAAGCCGCGAGAAAAGACTAGTATCAAATAAGAGATTTAATCTGTTCAGTCCCAATAACCTCATCAATACGATGGAAGTTTTTAGTCTTGAAATAAATCTCTATTTCCTGTAACGTCCTACCTTTCGTCTCGGGTAACCTGAGCCAAATATAACCCAAACTAATCACCATCAGAACCGCATTAGTAAAGAACATACCATGGTAACCGATCGCCGTAACCATAATGGGTAACAAAACTATGGTTAAACTCATAGAAGCAAACAGCATAGTACCAGAAAAAAAGAACATATGAACTTTCACTTCTAAAGGGTAAATTTCTCCAAGCAACGCTTCCAGTACCGGATAAGGTCCAGACTTTACGATAAAGAAGTACAAACTCAACAAACATACGCTTGCCCATTGGAAATACACTGAATCCGATTTAAAATACAAACAAGCACTGAAGGACACTAAAACACAAACACCTAAAACACCAGTCACAAACAACATAGTCCGCATAGTTAGTTTTCTAATCAATAAGCAAGACGCAATCGCTCCTATAATAACAAAAACGTCAACCAACATCGTAAAAGTTAGTACGTTTTTGGACCCTGTTATCCCTTCTATAATAGTGACAGCTAACGTACTAAAAGCCAGTTTTCCAGCGGCAGCTAAAAATGCAGAAATAAATAGACTCAAAAGCATTAAATCCCAGAAATACTTCTTCCTACATGCTATGAAAAGCTTCTTAAAAGTTTGCAAGGTATTTGTGTCTTTGGCTTTTTGTAATTTAGTTTTTTCAACATTCAATAACAAGTCCAATTCTCTCTCTGTGTCTATGGAATTTCCGTGTAGCTTTCTGAACGATTCCTCGCTTTCGCGGAATCTGCCTTTCGAGGCAAGCCAATGGGGGCTTTCCAGCCAGAAATACGGTAGAATTACACCGACGATTGAGGGTAAAAGTCCTATCAATGCGACGATACGCCAGTGTAAGATGATGCCCAGAGCGTGGGCAACGCAGCTTCCCACTGATGGGGCGACAGTTGATATCATGTTGAGGAACATCGCCCTGGTTTTTGGACCCGCGTATTCTGACGTCACACAGAGTTTGAGGGCGAAAATGGCGCCCGTTCCGGTACCTGTGAAAAAGGTAATAGCAATGTTTAGTTGCGTAAAATGTAGTTACGTAAAAATCATGTAGGTGTGGCGGAATTGATCTTCTATAAAAGTATTGAATGGAAGCAGGCGTTATTTTGCGGAAATCCATAATTAGCAGGACAGATTAATTTGTTTTGCTACAATCCGCTACTTGAAAAGATTCTGTACGGTACAATATGCAGGAACACTGCCCACATGAAGCACCACACACAATTTTCCAACACTTTCTTCGACGTATATTTCGTCCCGACACCGGGAGATGTTGACTTCATAATTTGGAAACGTAGAGTCTTTAAAAGTTCTAAAATAAAGTCCGCGACACCTCATGTGTATCTTTTAAGGTCGACTCATTTATAAAGGGAAACGTAAAAGCCGAAATTCATGCGGGCGAAGCTAGTTTCTAATACGAAAGGCTAGGGTTTGGAATGCTCTCCTGAAATCTCTATTTCCCGCATCTTACAACCTTTAACCTTTAAAAAAGAGTGAATAAAATCTTCTACTTAAGCGCGGTCCATCTTCGACCACATAGTCACTTTCCATCAGGCGAGATTGTGGTCAAACATAAGGCTATTTTTTTTTAATAAATATATACGGGACATTTGACACATCGCAATCTAGCCCCAAAGTAAGCGATAGCTTGTGCTATGGGTACTAGATGACTGATAATATACATACATACTAATATACATAAATAATTATATTGAAAAACACCCAGAAACTGGAAAACATTCATGCTCATCACACAAACATTTACCAGTAGTGGGAATCGATCCCACGACCTCCGGCGCAGACGTCAGGTTCGCTACCACTACGCCATTCGGTCGTCAGCCAAGCCGAAGGCGCGGGTCAAATAACCGGGACTATAGTAACGAAATGACAAACTTTCCGCACTTATATTGAAATGTACTATTACCGGCTAGGACTCTGGAGACCATGAATGTGATCATATCCCTGGCGAAGTATAACGCCACGTAGTTCAGTAGAGAAGGAATGGAGAACATGATGAAGGACCACCTTCTCCCCACCTTGTCTGAAACCACCGCGGCGCATCCCAGTCCCAAAATGCTGAGTGTCATCAGAGACGATGCTGGAAAGAGGAAATTAGCAGTTAAGTTTTTGGAACAAAGTTTCTTTTCAAACAATTCTTGGAATGATATAGGGATATATTTATTACGGGACATTTTTACACATCGCAATCTAGCCCCAAAGTAAGCGACAGCTTGTGTTATGGGGCCTAGATCACTGATAAATATACATTCATACTAATATACATAAATATAATATATTGAAAAACACCCAGACACTGGAAAACATTCATGCTCATCACACAAACATTTACCAGTAGTGGGAATCGAACCCACGACATCCGGAGCAGACGGTAGGTTCGCTACCACTACGCCATTCGGTCGTCCATATTTCCATCCATCCATCCATCCATTTTCCATATTTCCATCTCCTCATGAGATATCTTAAATAATATCAAAAATTATGTAATATTTTTTTATATTATTTAAGAAATTGTATATGATGACATTTTTGAAAAAGAGCAAGTGCCGAGTTTCATGCCAGTTCTTGTCGGTGCAAACCTGCTTTCCGAACCTGGCGGTAGAGTTTTGACTTTTCATAAGAGCCTATTATTCGGGCCTATGTGAAAAATAAAGATTATCATTTTCATTTGTACGATACAGCAGGGAGCAGAGCAAAATTAGTTATTTGTTATGCAAGGCCGCAAAATGGGTTTTTGGGCCGAGTGTCAAATTTAAATGCTAAGCAGCGAAGGCTTCTAGGGTTCGGGAAAAGAATCCTGAGCGTAGCGAGGCATTCAAAGACCCAAAAAAAATTGCGGCCGTACATAACACAAAAGTTATTTTTTATAATGAAGATAGGCTTGCGCTTGACGACAATCATGCCTGTTGGAAAGCAATGATGAGGTCTAGGTTGGAGCGCGCCTTGAAAATGCATATTCACTCTTCTCTTGAAGGCACCTAGATTGTACTTGGCTGGAAACACGGAGGCTGGAAGGGCGGAACACACCTTAGCGGTTCGTATCAGAAACGTGGAAGAAAAACGTTTCGTGCGAGTTTGTTGGACGTCAACCACATAACCACATAACTCAGCTATAACACAGACCACTAAATAGTACCAGAAGGTTCACTCTGCACGAAAATTTAAAGAAAATATAGCGACTCTAGCGCTGACACAAAAAGTACAATTCAGTTCGCAATAGCGCCTGGCCCCGCCCTCAAAATCGACACGCAACAAACGCAATGTTGTGGTCTCTTTCTATCGCCTTACTTTATCTCTTACGACGTACTAGGGCTGCCGTACTTAGTCAGACGGCGCGTAAAATAGACCGTACAGAACAACAGTACAGTACAACTCGGCCCGCGAGCGGCAACCATCTGAAATATTGAGGTCCGGACCCCTACTTGTAGCTGGGACGGTCACGTGATAAGTGAGACTGGCCTACCTATAACAGAGATCTGTCCGTCGGTGAGGTCGAGCCTTTCTTCCCTTCGCCTGAGGGACTGCACCATGCTGGCCATCTGTCCCAGCAGGAAGCCATTGGAGAAGGAGATGCAGTTGATGCTGCCGAGCACCAGGCCCTGGGGAGCAGGAAACTTCATCACAAGCGCCGATAAAGAACCTCACGGTTAGCAGGACAGCGGGGCTAGACAAAGTAACAGTCGTTTGGCGTTAACGACAGTAGACAAAAATGTATGGACAAACCATCTTTACTATATATTATAAGCTGTAATATATTAGTTTAGTACCTACTGCGAACTCGCCATCATCAACATAAACGGACAGTTTTCTAGAGGATGGCCTAGATATATTATTATATTGTAAATGTATGGAAAAATAAAATATAGAAAAAATAAAGAAAAATAAAAATAAAAAATAGACGCAACATGCGTTGACACATTGGCTTCGATTCATATCAGAGAGACAGAATCGAAGCCGGGAGCCGCAGCTGCAAACTGCTGAATCAGGTAAGCGTCGCAAATATGCCTCTCTTTTAGAGAGTTACATATTTGTCCCGTTTGCCGTGGAGACCCTGGGGCCATGGAGTCATAGTGGCAAAAAATTCATCCGAGAGCTTTCCCCGCGTTTAATAACCTCAACTGGTGACAGAAGGGCTGGCTCATTTTTTGCGCAACGTATCAGCCTAGCTGTTCAACGCGGAAATGCAGCCAGTATTCTTGCCACCATTCCACGCGGGCAAGACTTGTATAGTAATTAGAATAAGCTAGTGATAAGTTTCATTGTAAAAAAAAAAATGGTAAATTGATTTGGCCAATAAATTAAAAAAATTAAAAAAAAAAAACAAGTGACGAATGAAAACAAATGAAAGCAGAATCTACTTTATGCTTAGCGTTGTTCACTGTCGGCTGTCAATTGTCATGCGAAGTACGCTAAAGTTATCTACAACGTCTGCGAGAACGCCAGGGAGCGTTCAAATTGTCGTAGTTGATTTTCAAAAAAAGCGTGTTTTCTACACACTTACGTGGTTTTTCAACAGTCACTTGTTTTGTCCATACATTTTGTCTACTGTCGTTAACTCTAAACGACTGTTACTTTGTCTGGCCCCTAGATTAATTTACTTTGTCTACTTGAAAAGATTCTGTATGGTACAATATGCAGGAACACTGCCCACATGAAACACCACACACAATTTTCCAACACTCTCTTCGAAGCACGTTTCGTCCCGACACCGCGAAATCCTCAGGAGATGTTGACTTCACAATGCGAAATCGTAGAGAACCTCACGGTTAGTGTGCCGCCAGCTACTTTACTTGATCCTAGAAACATTTTAATGGAAATAAAAAGACCAATTATTTCGTTTTATTTTCAATACAAAACATATTATTTAATTAAAAAAAAATATTTTTAGCAATTATTTCATTATTCCCAGTTTAGTTCATTCATATTGAATGAGCTGTTTTTAGGGATGTCACTTAAAATTTATGGTACACATTTTTGACCTCCCTATAGTTTCCCTCAGGATATGAGGGTCATGTCAGGATATTATGATATCAAAAACGCTTAGAAATAGATTTTTGATAACTGGCTTAGTTTTTGAGTACTTAGGGAAAAGGTCGTATTTCTGTTATATTCTTCCGCGACGCTGCATGTCGCACCTACCATTTACCAACGTATCCGTGAGAGTGAGAAAGACAAAAATAAATTCAATAAATCCTCTTACAAAAAAAGATTAAATTAAAAATAAAAATTATCGAACCTTGCGATAACTTGTCGCCATGACAGCCACTCCTAACTTAAGCTAAAAGTATACTAAAGTAATACCTACTTAACTTTACTGCATTCTACATAGATAATGATTAATGCCATTGTATTAGATAGGACATAATCGTCCACACCATTAACCGCGCTGCAACTAGAAGCCGCTCTAAATTATTCCACCATCGGTCTGTAGTCATTTATGATGTGTTACATCTTTCTATATCTATAGGAACCAAATTTTCCCTTTTTTTCTTTACCATAAAGTGCCTAATGGCTACTTTACTTTGTACCAAGTAACCACGCATAGATTTATAATGGATCGTCGCTCGCGCTCCTACTAGATAGAGCCCAACCTAACAACGAGAGCTCCGTGAGTGTGGCACCTTTTTCTTGTAGTGTGAGTGTGTCAATTTGAAATTTGTATGGTGCGCGCATGCTAGTGTGCGTGAAAAATTGTGTAGCGACGGCTCGGGTATGCGAACTTTGACAGAGTATTTATTGCCGCACTTTTGAAGTCGCTTGCGGCCTCTTGGACCTCTATGGTACTACGATCAAGCTTGTGAGCTAATTAGTATTCTAACTTAAATTTCCTACTTATCTTATATTCTTAAATCCAAGCTACAGTTCAATAACTGTCCTTAGTTTTTTCTATTTTACTTGGAGTCCACTGCGTGATTGTGATCTAGAAAATATATACATAACACTATATTGCACTACACACGTTGTTTTGTGACCTACTTAAGTTGCACACGCACTGTAACACTGACACACACTGCAACACTGACTAAACTTAGTTTCAAACTTAGTTGTAAGTCGACTTGTAGTTATCACCATACATATGTGACAAATATCATCTTGACGTTTTACAACAGCATGTTGTTAGGCCTATGTAAAATAAAGATACTTTGACATTGGCTATTACACTAATTCGAATGGTTTCGTTTAAGTCTTCTTATGATGGCTGTGGAATCGAGGATTTGAACCCGAAAATTTCACTCGCGGCGGTATTTGAACCCGCGTCCACCACCTTTCGCGGCTGGATGCTCTTACCACTGAGTTGCAAGAGTTATATTATTGCTTTCCATCAGGCATGAAGAATTTTATAAATAAAACTTGTGCCAAACACAAAAGTAGCCAATTTTCTTTTGTGTGAACCTGGCTTTAGCCACTCTACTGTTTATTCAGTTGTGTGATATCTCTAAGTTGCATGGGCTGCCTGCCCAACAGGTTTTTAAAAAACTTTTACTAAGAATATTACTAAACAGGTAAAGCTACTTATATAATTTGTATACCTTAATCAATTAAAGGACCAATGTTTACAGCTCAAAGGGTGTTAGGGTTCCGTGTCAAAATACCGGAAAACCTTTCCAATCTTTGTTTCCTAATAATGTAAGGTATATTAAAACGGCGTAGAAGCCGTATTTAAGCGGTTTTGAATAATTTCTATTCAAAAACTATAAAGACTAACAAAGTAATAATAAATTAGTAGATAATTAATAATTAATTTGTAGTTATTTTGTTATTGTACCGTTAATTAATTATTTTTATGAGATAACTTGTTCCAATTTAACTTTGAACTCATACAAGAATACAAGGTTAAGCGGTAGTTCACGCCCGAACCGTTTCTGACACTGTGTGAAGCTGTTTTTTTTTCACTCATCGCAATCTAGCCCCAAAGTAAGCGATAGCTTGTGTTATGGGTACTAGATAACTGATAAATATACATACATATTAATATGCATAATTATATTGAAAAATACCCAGACACTGGAAACATTCATGCTCATCAAACAAACATTTACGAGTGGGAATCGAACCCACGACTTTCGACGCAGACGGCAGGTTCGCTACCGCTACGCCAATCGGTCGTCGTTCCGGCATGGGATACTGCAGACACCTCTGGGATGGATCTGCTTAATAAATTAAAAGTAAAAACCTTTAAAAAGAAGCTTTTATTTAAGTTCGCTAAAAAGAATAAAATAAAGTTATCTTTTTTTAAATGAATTAGATTTACTCGTATTTAGGTATTTAAATGTAATAAGTTTTCTCATAAAACTTTCACTCTCAACTTGTAACGTTACAGAATTTATCTTCAACAAACAATTTTCGTGCCAATTTTTGTTAGCAAACTTCTCTGAAAAGGCTCGACCGATTGTTATGAAACTTTCTGTGTATGTTCGGTAGGTCTGAGAGTAGGTCGTAAGCGACGACGACCTCCCTGGCGCAGTGGCGGCGCGCTCGGACTCGAGTAGGAGGTCGCGGGTTCGATTCCCGCCACGGGTCACTTTGGGATTTTATAATTTCTAAATTGGCTCAGGTCTGGTCTGGTGGGAGGCTTCGGCCGTGGCTAGTTACCACCCTACCAGCAAAGACGCACCGCCAAGCGATTTAGGGTTCCGGTGCGATGCTGTGTAGAAACCGTTGAGGTAAATTTACTTACCCTTCCAAGTTAGTACGATAACATCTTAGACTGCATCACAGATATGGACTGCATCATCACTTACCATCAGATGAGATCGCAGTCAAGTACTAACTTGTATAGAATAAAAAAAAAGTAGGCCGTAAGCTTATAATCCGATTCAGCTACTATGATAATATATTTAACAGCTTGTCGCGATATTTAGGTATTTGTATTTACTTAGTTTGGAAATTTCAAAACTTTAAACAATTTGAAGTTATTTAATATATTTGTTTATTTACAGGTAAAAAAAGAGTTTTTCAATTGGGGCAAGTAGTTTCTGAGACTAGAAAGTTCAAACTAAGAAACAATCAATGTATAAATTGACTTTAATTAATGTATTATTTAAATAAATTAGTGTACAAAGATGAGCATTGATAAAATTAATAAAACGAAAACTAAAATTAACAGTTTAACAATAATAATTGAACTGAGACAAACTTATTAGTTATAATACTGTTAGTTGCAAAATAATTTATTAAATATTAAAGACATATTATTGTAATTATTAAAGTAATACACGGTTAGAAATCCCTGAACATTCTAAAAGCTAAATGCCTTTTTACCTAAAATAGCAAGACTAGTCAAATATCATGTGCCTACTCACAATTGCTATATCATTAACACTAGGCGCTTTCAATAAAATCTAATTCTGTGTTGTATTACTGCTTCGCACATATTATGATCTGTGCTAATTTCGAATAATCTTTCCTTATCCCTTGTCTTCATAGCTGCAGTCGTTTGTGAACCCCGTAAAGTGAAATGACTTGTCATAAGAGCCTCTGTATGCTAGACCTATGAAATAAAGAATTTTCTCAATTTACTCTCTTTCTTTCTCTCTTTCTCTCCTTAGTGTTTGTAACTCCCCTCCGAGTGTGATAATTTCTTTACTTACTTTTTGTGAAGACCAAAGTCTTCGAAAAGTGCGTGTTGCCAGTGTTAACTTACGGATCAGAGACATGGTCGCTAACTATGGGCCTTATAAGAAGGCTCAGGGTCATTCAGCGAGCGATGGAGAGAGCTATGCTCGGAGTATCTTTGCGCGATCGAATCAGAAATGAGGAGATCCGCAAAAGAACCAAAGTAACCGACATAGCTCAACGTGTCGCAAAGCTGAAGTGGCAATGGGCGGGGCACATAGCTCGCAGGACCGATGGACGTTGGGGACCCAAGGTGCTGGAATGGCGGCCACGCACCGGGAAGCGCAGTGTCGGTCGACCCCCCACCAGGTGGACGGACGACATTAAGCGGGTCGCGGGGAGTCGCTGGCGCCAGGCGGCGCAAGGTGGTGTTTGGCGGTCATTTCAGGAGGCCTATGTCCAGCAGTGGACGTCCATCGGCTGAAACGACGACTTTTGTTCAAAGGGGATCATTCTGAGAATATGTCGTAAGCTATTATATATAGCTACACACACATACACACACACACACACACACACACACACACACACACACAAAATCATAAATTTCACAGCATGCATTTGCGATAATATTTTGTAACTTATTACAATTGTTTGTCACTTGAGACATTGTATAAATAAATATAAATATATAGGGACATTTTACACATCGCAGTCTAGCTCCAAAGTAAGCGATAGCTTGTGTCATGGGTACAAGATAACTGATAAATATACATACATACTATTATACATAAATATAATATATTGAAAAACACCCAGACACTAGAAAACATTCATGCTCATCACACAAACATTTACCAGTAGTGGGAATCGAACCCACGACCTCCGGCGCAGACAGCAGTTTCGCTACCACTACGCCATTCGGTCGTCAAAGTTGTAATGTATGAGGAGGGCGATGATCACTGCAACACAGTTTATACTTCTGCGGGGATCGTTCCCATTTGTTTCTGTACCTTTTAATAAGATACAAATAAATCAATTTTTATTATCACTATTATTATTTTCATACCAGTAAATGGCAAAACAATGTTTGCCCGATTAGCTAGTAATATACAGAATTCTCGTGATACATTTTGATTTTATGATTTTTCTTGTACAGTCACGGAAAGATAAGGTTCCTGACCTTAGTGTCGGTTTTTGCTTGCACTAGTACTGCAAAAGTCAATTATGCCAACATAACAAATAACAACATAATTATGTAAATCGTTTCATAAAGTGTGCTCGCGATACGTTGAAGGAATCAATTTGAAACTCGACGAACCTATTTATTCCGTGACTGTACCTACATACTAAATTCGGTAGGTCTGAGAATAGTTCGTAAGCTATTTGTCATAACCGTAGCTGGTAAAACACGTTTTCCCGGAGAGCTAGCATTAAATAAAAGGTTTGATTTCACCATTCACAGCTTTGTCCACATCATAGTCATTGGTCCTGAAATACGCTTCGATCTCTTGTAGCGTCTTCCCTTTTGTCTCTGGCATCCTCCACCAGAAGTATCCAAGGCACAAGGAAGCAACTAGCGCGTTAAGCAAGAACAAACCACTGTAGCCAATCATATTAACCATCAACGGCATTAGAACAAGAGGAACGCAAACCGTACTGATAAAACATGGAATGGACAAGAAGAAACATATTAATTTTATATCTAAAGGAAACAATTCACCAGCCATTATCTCCATACAAGGGTATGGACCAGCATGTACGATAACGAAGTATAACGCAAGGAGAACCACGCTAATCCATTGGAAATAGATCTCAGTGTTCTTGAAATACAAACACACACTCAATAACAGCAATACCACATTAGCTGTACATCCTGAAGAGAACAACAGAGTGCGAATCGGCAGTTTCTTGATCAAAACACAAGAAACACAAGTGCCTATTAGTATAAAAATATCCACTAAAATCGTGTAGTACAAAACATCGTCGTTACCAGTCATTTCAGATAGAATAACAGTCGCTAAATTAGTAAAGATAACCTTCCCAGCAGCGGAGTAGTATGTGTAAACAACGCAATTCGTCAGCATTAATGACCAGAAGTAAGTCTTCTTGAAATACGCGAAGACCTTCCTAATTTTGCTGCTTGTATTCGTATCTCGGGCAGTTCTCTGCTTGTTGCTCTCCATTTTGATCAGCAACCGCAGCTCCTCTTCCGAGTTATCCGTCGTGCCGTGGAGCTTCCTGAAGGCCACTTCGCACTCCTGAAACCTGCCTTTACTGGCCAACCATTGAGGGCTCTCCACACAGAGTAACGGCAGGACTATTGTGGCCATTGACACGATCATACCAGCTAGAGTCAACAGCCTCCAGTGTATTACAACTCCTAAAGTATGCCCTAAACCCATCCCTAAAGCTGGTGCGACCATAGATACCATACTTTGGAAGAACGCCCGTGTTTTGGGAGAGGTGAATTCAGCAGCACAGATCAAATTCAGTATCGATAAGCTCCCGCCAGCGGTGCCGGCTAGAACCCTCGATAGCAGCAAGGACTTGAATCCGTTGGAGTAGTACGCCAGGATCCAGTTGACGAGCATCATCAGAGAGAAGATGGTGTAGGACCATCTTCTGCCGACTTTCTCGCCGAACAAAGCGAGTAGGGTGATCCCGGTTGCCGTGCAGATGGTTATAATGGTAGCTGGAATGAGGAAAACACTATTTTAAGCTATTGCATAGCTTCTATCGTGGGCCTTGAGCGTGGAGACCGAATCCAGAAATTCCGTAACGAAAATAAACTAACACTTTTTAGTTTTGCCATCTATCGGTGAATAGCAGATACTTTTAATGACTTTTTGAAATATCACGCTTGTCTCTTTAGTTCAGCAACTCGTCTCTAGGTGGCATTGTATTTTTATAATTGCATAAGTTGATTAAATAGTTATGCAACAGCTTTACCGCGGCAGTCTCCGAGTGCCACAGTCTTTTTTATTCAAGTCTTTTATTCCACCAATTTCCGAATATCCTCAGTTGAATGGCCATTAGGTATGCAATCACATAGTTCACCGATTGTCCGTCCATGAAATAGACATCTACCCTGGACAGGGCGGACTTCGCGATAAAATGTCACCAGTGTATCGGTGCCAAAATTATTGTTTTACCACCAACAGAAAGGCCACGCTGTAGTTCAGCAGCCACCTATAGAATTTTGACAGATGGCACTACTGTTTGCTTGTACGAAAAAGGTTTAAATACATCGTTCGGATGCCTTTATCCTGAGGTTTATCAGTGCAGACTACAGAGGTAGTGGCAATGTTTTAAAAACATTTGGATGTCACGAGTTTGATGGTTTTATCCAATTCCAAAAAAAATGTTTCTATTTCGATTACCGACAGTATTGAGCTTCTAGGCGTCACTCTGTCTTCTAAACTCAACTTCGGCCGATGCATCGAATCCAAAGCAAAGACAGCTGATAAAAAACTCGGCATTTCAAATAAAGTTAAACAGTACTTCACCTCGGAACAGCTCCTAACCTTATACCAGGCACAGGTTCGCTCATGAATGGAGTACTGTAGCCACTTGTAGGTTGCCTGTCTGTCGGTATTCTATAGAATATATTTCGGAGAGTGTGCACAGGAACTTTTTAATTTGGTTCCCCCGTCACCTTTCTACCATAGAACGGCAAGGCATCGTAAAGGCTTCCACCCATACATAGTTGACGTACCAAAGACGCGTACGAAGCGGTTTGGTTCCTCGTTCCTGATACGCACTGCAAAGGCCTGGAATACACTCCCAGGCAGTGTCTTTCACACCCTGCCACTTACAACCCGGGTGCCTTCAAATCAAGAGTGAATAGGCATCTTCTAGGCAAGCGCGCTCCACCTTAGACTGTATCATCACTTTCCATCAGGTGTCATCACAGTCAAGCGCTAGCCTATATAGTATAAAAAAATGCCCAACTAAAGAAGTTTTCACGGAAGATAAGATGATGGTCACCTATTACAGATATTTGTCCCTCCGATAACGTGATATCGTCTTCATTCCTTTGGAGCGACCGGATCATTCCAGACAAATGCCCGTACGTGAAGCCACATGACAGCGACGCGAGGTTTAAAGTGCCCAACACTAGCACCTGGAAATATACAAAATAACGTGCAGGTTACTTGCTATAATTAGCCGAAAGCCTTAAGTAGGAGAAGATGTATAAAGATTCATGAAAAAAAATAACAAAAAGTCTAGCTCATAATCCTGAGGGAAAGATAAATACAATATACATATCTATGATGTAGTACCTATATGTATGCGCCAGGGAGGTCGTCAAAACACACTACACTGTCTACTATAATGGTGATAACTGATAATTATTATTTAACTAAGTTTACGAGGGTTTAAACGCGTCCTTTCACTGAGAAGAAGCCCACAACAAACTCAGCCGGGTATTCATTAATACGAGTAGGTATCAATATTAAATAGGCTAGCTACAACAGAACAATTCACTGTCACTCCCAAGGTCTTGTGTCGCTAATATTCTCCTTAATAGTACTTATAATATGCCTTATTAATGAGTTTAGAGCAGGACAGATTAATTTGTTTTGCTATAATCCGCTTCTTGAAAAGATTCTGTATGGTACGATATGCAGGAACACTGCCCACATGAAACACCACACACAATTTGCCAACACTTTCTTTGACGGTCGTTTCGTCCCGACACCGGGAAATCCTCAGGAGATGTTGACTTCACAATGCGAAATCGTAGAGTCCCTACAGATCCTAATCTCCTGAGGATGTCCCGGTGTCGGGACGAAACGTGCGTCGAAGAAAGTGTTGGAAAATTGTGTGTGGTGTTTCATGTGGGCAGTGTTCCTGCATATTGTACCGTACAGAATCTTTTCAAGTAGCGGATTATAGCAACACAAATTAATCTGTCCTGCTAAGAATGGATTTCCGCAAAAGATCGCCTGCTTCCATTTAGACTTGAAAAACCCTTTTAAAGTTGAAGTAACTAAAGCACGTAAGCCATCTAAATATTTTTTTAAGTTACGTGCAGATTTAAGAAGTGATTTCTTTTTTTTTACTGGTGTTCTCAGTTATCATCAGAACATCGTAATGGGGTACTTCTCGAGGTCAGATGTAGATCAGTGACAGGCAGGTTTTAGAGCTTTTTGCAAAATTACTTTCGTGCATTTTCTAAGGCGGCCCTTCCCGGACCATCCAAGTACAACGAATACGTGGTTTACAGGCTTGCTGTTTCGTCTAACGGAATCCTAGAAAAAGGCTCATTCCGAAAAAAAACGAGATAACGCCTGTATCGTCAATCGCGCGTTCAGGAAAAAAAAAATAGCGCGGCAATTTCATGAAACTTGTTCCAGGAAATACATGATTTTGAAAAAGCCTTACAAGTATGTGTAAATAATGTTTGATAATTCGAATCTTTATTAGTTGTACGAGGTTTCTATAGAGTTTTTTTTTTTACTTTTACAATGTATGAGCTAAGCGAAACGACCAAAGTTTATGTAAAATTTCAGCAAGATGCATTCTTGCTGAAATTTTACATTTTTGGAGGCTGGTACTTAATTTGTTGCTAATAAATTTTAATTTTTGTTTCTATACAAACCTAGATATAGTGTGCCAGGTACCTACTTGTTAAAAATATTTCAAGAAAAGTTTGCTAAAACGTCATAATCGCGTAAGAGCGTTTGTATGAAACAATCTACCGGGAAGGCAGCTCTTAAAGGACCCGCCGCGCCGCTATAATATTGGGTATGTTTGCAAAACTTCACCTCGAGACATTTTTTTTTATTCTATACAAGTTAGTACTTGACTGCGATCTCACCTGATGGTAAGTGATGGTGCAGTCTAAGATGTTATCGTACTAACTTGGAAGGGTAAGTAAATTTACCCTAACGGTTTCTACAAGCATCGCACCGGAACGCTAAATCGCTTGGCGGTGCGTCTTTGCTTGTAGGGTGGTAACTAGCCATGGCCAAAGCCTCCCACCAGACCAGACTTGAGCCAATTTAGAAATTATGAATTCCAAAGTGGCCCGTGGCGGGAATCGAACCCGCGACCTCCCACTCGAATCCGAGCGCGCCGCCACTGTGCCAGGGAGGTCGTCTACGATACGCTAAATAAATCGAAATGGTACGAATGATCGCTAAATCGGTCACGTGATTTGTAGATTAAAAACCGTGAAGAAAAATGTCATGTGCTTAAAAATATGTCTTCTAAATTGGCTTAGAGCAAGGACACGATTTGAAATAAAAATTCTCGATAGAAAGTTTTTCCATTATTTGCTTAACGGTCCATTATTTAGGTGATTTTGAATGAAGTTTTATGCAAAAACTATGAAGACAATTACTTTCAAATTTGCCCGTCATGTATTTTGGGTCTTTAATCTAAAATCGCCAAGCTTGTTTTAATGTATCGGTAATAATAATATCCTAAAACGCTTAGAACAGATTTTTGATAATTGGCTTAGTTTTTGAGTAATTAGGTAAAACGTCGTTTTTCTGCTATATTCTTCCGCGACGCTGCATGTCGCACCTACCAAATCTCCGTGAGAGTGAGAAAGACAAAAATAAATTCAATAAATGAATTTCAATATGACGTTTTCTTAATGTTTCAGCAATGACGTTTTACCTGATTACTAAAAAAAACTAAGTCAGTTATCAAAAATCCTGAGGGTTTTTGGATATATCCATTGTAACTACAATGGATGTATCCAAAACTGTCGGCAACTGCCGATAAAAATCAGAAAATATAGAGATTTTGGAGCAACTCTTGGGAGAACTTTCTTTCGAGAAAAAATCCAATCGTGTTTCTGGTTCACAGCGATTTTAGATTATGGACCCAAAATACATGACGTTTAAAATTGAAAGTAATATTGTCTTTAGTTTTTAAACTGCAGGTCACCAAAAATAGCTTAAATACGCCGTCTACGCCGTTAACGTGATAGAATTATCAATTAGGTGGCTAGTCGTATTTAAGTGATTTTGAATGAGGTTTTATTTAAAAACTATGAAGACAATTACTTTAAAATTTAAACGTCATGTATTTTGGATCTTTAATCTAAAATCGCTTAGAAGCAGAAACACGATTGGATAAAATTTTCTCGATGGAAAGTTCTCCCAAAAGTTGCTCCTAAATCTCAGTTTTTCTAATTTTTATCGGAAACTACAATGGATGTAATTGTAATTTAATGTGTCGGTAATAACAATAAGTAATCCAAAAACGCGTAAAAATAGTTTTTTATCTGGCTTGGTTTTAGAGTAGGTGGTTAGGTCGATTTTTCTGTTATATTCTTCCGCAACACTGCATGTCGCACTTACCAACGTATCCGTGAGAGTGAGAAATACAAAAACAAATTCAATAAATCCCCTTAAGAGCGTTCATCCGTTGGAATTATGCTTGAGTCAAAATTGTCAATTTTCGACGTAACATAAGAGTGTCATGTGTTCAATTATTGATTATATAATTGCCATCATATTATTTGGCATTTCATAATCTAGTTTTTGTCTCAAAAATATTTGAAAATATGTGTATAACTTTCTCATTAGATATGATGATATAAGGTAAAGGCTAATTACTCACTTAGCGGTGGAAGCTCTATTTTGATGCAAGATATTTGCCATGTTTCATAACACAAACTTATAACAATGACATATTTAGAAAATTAATAACATTTACTAAAAAGTGTCTCAAAGAAAACACGAATTTCCTAGATTTTCATTCAAAAACCATAAACCGAAAAGTGTCATTTTTAGTATTTTTCGATAAATTAAACGTATTATTTTAGGATAAAATCCAAGATATTTTGTTATTTCTGAATTATAGTAGATATGTAATTTAATTCAATTAATATTCCATGTCACTGGTTATTTACTATTTTAATAAGTTGTATATTTATTTTACTATAATTTTTTTGTAATACCATAATCGGCGCAAAATTGCGTCAGCGCCAACGAATACCAATTTAGTATGGTACGAAACGCGAGGCACGCCGTATCGCATGAACGCTCTTAACGTGTTGTTTACACTAATTAACACACAAACACAAACCTTCTGGTACACAACCGACATGTCGACTCAGCTGTCAGCACTACAGTATTTGCTTACGAGACAAAAACTGAATTAATGGTAGCCTCGGCTGATAGACCACATACACGGTAGACGCCTACGTACTACAGGAAGGCCACCTCCCAGTAGGTAGGCAGACGACCTCTTTTTAGCACGTTCGCTGCGACTCAGAATTTCGTTTTTGAAATTTCCCCTGGTTCAGAATGGGGTTATTATGACCGACAGTGAATTACTTTAGTTCCCCCGTCACCTTTCTACCATAGAACGGCAAGGCATCGAAAAAGCTTCCACCCATACATAGTCGACGCACCAAAGACGCGTACGAAGCGGTTTGAATCCTCGTTCTTGATACGCAGTGTCCAGTGCCCAGGCAGTGTCTTTCCTGCCACTTGAAATCCGGGCGCCTTCAAATCAAGAGCGAATAGGCATCTTCTAGGCAAGCGCGTTCCACCTTAGACTGTATCATCACTTTCCATCAGGTGTGATCACAGTCAAGCGCTAGCCTATATAGTATTAAAAAATATTCAAATTATTGTAGGCGTCTATCCAATATAATTATTATAGTCAATGCGATATTCTCATTGTACAAACTTGTATATCTATCTTTATTCATTATTAAGATTAAGATATAAAAAAAAATCCGCTGGGCCCTTACGGATGATAAACAAGTTTGTCAAAGTTACTACTAAATGTCAAAGTTGATACGTTTCTTTGTCCAGTAATTCTCTCTGTCTCTGTACCACTTACCACTCAGACTATTTTTTTTTTATTCTACACAAGTTAGTACTTGACTGCGATAAGCAGCCTAAGATGTTATCGTACTAACTTGGTAGGGTATAGTTACCCCAACGGTTTCTACAAGCATCGCACCGGGACGCTAAATCGCTTGGCGGTGCGTCTTTGCTGGTAGGGTGGTAACTATAGCCACTGCCAAAGCCTCCCACCAGACCAGACCTGGGGGCCTACCACCAACGCGTAAAGTAATATTATTGTTATATTGCTTTGACATTTTCATACAGTGTCAGTATGAAAATTTCAAAACAAATTGAAGCGTTGGTGGTAGGCCCCCCGAGCCAATTTAGAAATTATAAAATTCCAAAGTGGCCCGTGGCGGGTATCGAACCCGCGACCTCCCACTCGAATCTGATTGCCGCCGCTGCGCCAGGGAGGTCGTCTACATTAATAAAGGACTTGCTAGATGACTAGCACTAGAGACTAAGCACTAGCCATATGAAAATGAAAATATTTATTTTCACATAGGCTCGAAAAGGCAAAACTCTACCGCCAGGTTCGGAAAGCAGGTTTGCGCCGAGAAGAACTGGAAAGAAACTCGGCACTTGCTCTTTTCAAAAATGTAAAATAAGTACAAGATTTCTTATAAAGTATGAAAAATTATAACATATTTTTAAGATATCTCGTGAGGAGATGGAAGCATATTTCTATCATTCCAAGAATCTTTGTCGTTAAGAAATTCTGCAATGGTATAGTAACCATGATTTATTATAGTACATTTCAATATAAGTGCGGAAAGTTTGTCATTTCTTTACGAGTCTCGGTTTGTTGACCCAAGCTGAAGGCGAGGGTCAACTATAAGGGCGAGTAAAAATGACAATTCCGCACGTGCATTGAACGACGTTTTTTAATACATTTGCGAAAAAAACATTGGTTTTACGTGTTTGCCTGCTCCGTGTTTGCAAGCCGTGTTCGTGTTCATGCGCTCCTGGTGCGCCCGCTCCGGTGCCGCGTAGGAAGAAAGCACAAAAGCACTAGTGCGGAAAAGAATAACTTTGCGCACGCTAAACACACATGGAAATGTCAACTTTTTGAGCAAAAAAAATGTTTTTTGACAGTGTCTTTAAGACATATTTCGATGCTATACAGACCCAGTTTGCTGTGTAGACGGTAAAGTGCGTATCACGTTTTGCTGACACACCATGAAGTCACATCGATTGATGAAACTATACATAGAGTTGCGAAATATGCTATTTTCTGCAACTTGGATCTTTTAGGGTTCCGTTCGAGTAGGTGTATGTTATAAAAACTTCCTCGTTCCTGATACGCACTGCAAAGGCCTGGAATACCCTCCCAGGCAGTGTCTTTCCTGCCACTTACAACCCGGGTGCCTTCAAATCAAGCGTGAATAGGCATCTTCTAGGCAAGCGCGTTCCACCTTAGACTGTATCATCACTTTCCATCAGGTGTGATTACAGTCAAGCGGTAGACTACCTATAAACACTCAAACACTCTCACACACACATACACAACTCGATCACTTACCCCTTCAATACCAGCATTCAGTTGTGAATTTTTTTATTGTAAATATTTAAAAAAAAATTCTAAATACATATTTTTTACATATTATTGCACTTAAATGTATAAATCTTCCTTATTTTTATAGTACTTACTTGTTATACTTATATTTTTAACTATCATTGTAATCTTTTTTGGCCTTATTTTAAGATTTAAAATTGACTGTACAACCATTTTTTATAAACGCTGTTTGATTACAAATAAATAAAAAAAATAAAAAAAAAACTAACAGCCATAGCCACATTACATACTAGCGGATGGATGATGACGGTTTTTCACAAATCCCGCGTGAACCATGATGTTTTTTTTTATTGAAGATAGGCTTACGCTTGACGACAATCATGCCTGATGGAAAGCAATGACGAGGTCTAGGATGGAGCGCGCTTGCCTAGACAATGCCTATTCACTCTTCTCTTGAAGGCACCCAGATTGTACTTGGCTGGATACACGCAGGCTGGAAGGACGTTCCACACCTTAGCGATTCGTATCAGAAACGTGGAGGAAAAACGTTTCGTGCGAGTTTGTTGGACGTCAACCACATAAGGATGCCACCGCTCTCGGCGTCTTGCAGTCCTATGGTAGAAAGGTGAAGGAGGTACAAGGTTATGTTATGTAGAGAGAAATAACTTGAACTCAAGAAGGCACCCGAACTGGGAAAAGCGCCGAGAGCAAGCACCGTTCGGGTGTCCCAAGAGTCCGAGAGGGCGGCGAGGCCATGCGAAGGTGGAGGCCAGTAATGGAGTCTTCTTCCATTCTCTCTATCAGCTGTCAACGTGCAATCCTCATTCACACAATCCATCCATCTCTTCTTTGTTCTTCCTATATTTACTAACTAAACTCATCTTATTCTGAGAGAAAACCCACGCCCAGCTATTGTAAGGATGAGGCGAAATTTAATTATAGTAGTGTTATTATCTCGCTGCAGACTCGGTCATATATCATCCAAGTGTTTCGCTTTTGTATTTCACTGCTGAGCTTCACTGCTGCTTTTGTATTTTAGTGAACAACAAAAGCGAAACACTCGAGTGATTTATGGCCGAGTCTGCAGCGAGATAATAACACTACTAGAGGTCTGATCATTTGTACCGCAAAGGGATTAAGCGTTCTGGTGCGATGCTGTGTGTGACCCGTTCCTGCTTCGCACGGGTTATCTTGTGGCGATTTTGCAAACTCATTTTTCATAATAATAGTTATGTACACGTCAAATGGACGATTTTCAATTGTCGATATTTCGTACCAATGGAGCGAAATAATAGTAGTTATGTACACGTCAAATGGACGATTTTAATTGTCGATATTTCGTACCAATGGAGCGAAATAATAGTAGTTATGTACACGTCAAATCGACGATTTTAATTGTCGATATTTCGTACCAATGGAGCGAAATAATAGTAGTTACGTACACGTCAAATCGACGATTTTAATTGTCGATATTTCGTACCAATGGAGCGAAATAATAGTAATTATGTACACGTCAAATGGACGATTTTAATTGTCGATACCAATGGAGCGATCTACCGCGGCGTATACGATAGGTTTACATGTGGTTTACATCCATTGTAGTTTCCGATAAAAGTTAAATAAAAGGGACTTTTTGGAGCAACTTTCGTGAAAACTTCTATCGAAAAAATTTCTTTCAATCGTGTTTCTGCTTTTGAGCAAATACATGACGTTTTCGAAAGTCTTTTAAGACCATTCATGCGTTGGAAATATGCTTGAGTCAAAATTGACAATTTTCGACGTAACATATAAGAGTGTCATGTGTTCAATTATTGATTAGATAATTGCCATCATATTATTTGGTAGGACAGATTAATTTGTTTTGCTGTAATCCGCTACTTGAAAAGATTCTGTATGGTACAATATGCAGGAACACTGCCCACATGAAACACCATACACAATTTTCCAACACTTTCTTCGACGCACGTTTCGTCCCGAACCGGGACATCCTCAGGAGATGTTGACTTCACAATGCGAAATCGTAGAGTGACTCTCGTGTCAGCAACGCGTTCTTATATACCCTTTCTAATTACTCATCCTATTGTTCGCCCCACTCACTTCGGCTGGTCTCGTACCCCCGAAAACAAACGAAGCAGTGGCGAAGATGATACGTTAATTTGTTCGTTAAGTAATTGAAACTGATTATTATTGCTAAATTTTATTATTTCTAATTGTTCCAGCATGCTCAGATAAAGCCCTTTATCACAAGTATGTAGGATTTTATACGAATGATCGAGTGCTAATTTGTGTCCACTGTCTAGAAGATGTTTTGCGAAATGAGACTTTTGGGGTTGTTTGTTTCTAACTGCGGCTATATGTTCTTTGTATCGTGTATCAAATTTACGGCCTGTTTGACCAATATATACACCATTACATTCTGAACATTCTAGTTTATAAATGCCCGATTTTTGTTTATTATCTAATTTATCTTTACCATTACATATATTTTTTAAGGTATTGTTTGTTTTAAAAGCAACATGTATATCATGTGTTCTTAGTTTCCTAGCAATTTGCTGTGATACTGGTCCAAAGTAAGTTAGACTTGATTTGTATTTATTGATTTTCTCAGGAGATGATGAATATAGATCCTTCCTGATCTGCAATAATTGTTGTTTCCTAATTATATTATTGACTATATTGGTGCTATATCCATTAGCCTCTGCCATGTGGTAAATTACTTTTAATTCTTTTAAATAGTTTTCCTTCGTAAGTGGAATAGACATCATCCTGTGTACATAACTGTGAAACGCTGCGAGTTTATGCTGCCAAGGGTGACAGGATGTAGCTGGTATAGTTGTGTCAGTGTATGTAGGTTTTCGAAAAATTCCAAATTGATGTTTGTTATTCGCACGAGTTATAGTTAGATCGAGGAAGTTAAGAGAATTGTTTTCTTCTAATTCAAATTTGAATTTAATTTTAGGATGTAGTTTATTAAGATTAACAACAAAATTATCCAGCTGTCTGTTCGATCCTGTCCAACATATTATAATATCATCCACATATCTGTAATAATATAGAATATTTTTATTTTTGACAATATGTTTATTTTCAAAATCATCCATAAATATATCAGCCATTAATGGACTTAGTGGTGAGCCCATGGCTAATCCCTCTTTCTGTTGATAAAATTGGTTATTGAATTTGAAATAATTCTGTTTCATACATATTTTCGTTAAATCTATTACTTCAGTTATTTCGTTGGCATTTATATGATTGTGTTCCAGTAATTTAGTTAAGATGGTTATTGTTTCATTAACTGGGACGTTAGTGAATAAGCTGTCCACGTCTAGTGATATTAATTTACAACGGTCTGGCAATGCTAAATCTTTAATGTTATTAACTAATTGGAGACTATTTTTCAATGAATAGGTTGGATCGAATGATGTTTTTGCTTTAATAATTTTGTTTAACTCTTTAGCTAATTTATACGCTGGTGCACCAATATATGAAACCACTGGACGGATTGGAACATTATCTTTGTGGATTTTCGGTAAGCCGTATAATGATGGAGCATTAGTGTTCATTAGAATGACGTTTTGTTTAGCTGTGTTTTTGGGAAAAATGTATTTTGATTTATTTACAGCTAACCTTACTTCTGCTGCGTATTTACTTGTTGGATCAGTGGATAAGTGAGAAAATTCTTCTCCTGATATGACCTCTTGGACTTTGTTTTGATAATCGATTTTCTTTAGAATGACAATAGCATTTCCTTTATCGGCTTTTGAGAGAATTAGATTATTATCCTTTAAAGTATTTTGTAAAGCTCTATAATTTTTCATGTCCTTATTGCTATTGTTTATGTTGTGTTGATTACCATGTGAATTGTGATTTAGATGAGCAGCGTTTGTTTTGATCTCATGTGCTACAATGTTTTTGACAATGTTATCTTTTTTACTAAGGACCACCGTTAATTCTGATTCAATTGCTAACGTTTCTAATGATTTGTATGTAGTATTATTTGGAATATTGTATTTCAATCCATTCTCCAAAAGGCCCATTTCCCTTTCGGGTATTACAATGTCCGTCAGGTTTTTGACTCGGGGATAAAATTGATGACATGGACCGTCTGCCATACTGTCTGTCTCATTATTGTTCCGAACTGCAGATTGGGAGGAATTCTTCATTAGTACTTTTAATTTCTTTTGTTGGGAAATGTATTTCCTGTGCACCTCAATTGATGCCAAGTCTCTTGCTTTTTGGTCCAGAAGATCAAATTCAATATTATGCAATTTGAAAGTAAGTTCTGAATACAGTATTTTAAGATGCAGTTTCAAATTATCCCTAACAGTGAACCAGTGCCGTGATTCTTCATTTAACCATACTTGTTGGGCTTTCTTGATGGCAATACTGGAAGCTCGACTGTGTGTGTTGGTTTTTATATTAATGTATTTTGGAATGACGTTAAGATGTTTACATTGTTGATTGAACCAAATATTGAATGGAAGCAGGCGTTATTTTGCGGAAATCCATAATTAGCAGGACAGATTAATTTGTTTTGCTGTAATCCGCTACTTGAAAAGATTCTGTATGGTACAATATGCAGGAACACTGCCCACATGAAACACCATACACAATTTTCCAACACTTTCTTCGACGCACGTTTCGTCCCGAACCGGGACATCCTCAGGAGATGTTGACTTCACAATGCGAAATCGTAGAGTGACTCTCGTGTCAGCAACGCGTTCTTATATACCCTTTCTAATTACTCATCCTATTGTTCGCCCCACTCACTTCGGCTGGTCTCGTACCCCCGAAAACAAACGAAGCAGTGGCGAAGATGATACGTTAATTTGTTCGTTAAGTAATTGAAACTGATTATTATTGCTAAATTTTATTATTTCTAATTGTTCCAGCATGCTCAGATAAAGCCCTTTATCACAAGTATGTAGGATTTTATACGAATGATCGAGTGCTAATTTGTGTCCACTGTCTAGAAGATGTTTTGCGAAATGAGACTTTTGGGGTTGTTTGTTTCTAACTGCGGCTATATGTTCTTTGTATCGTGTATCAAATTTACGGCCTGTTTGACCAATATATACTACCATATATACCAATGTAATACCCGAAAGGGAAATGGGCCTTTTGGAGAATGGATTGAAATACAATATTCCAAATAATACTACATACAAATCATTAGAAACGTTAGCAATTGAATCAGAATTAACGGTGGTCCTTAGTAAAAAAGATAACATTGTCAAAAACATTGTAGCACATGAGATCAAAACAAACGCTGCTCATCTAAATCACAATTCACATGGTAATCAACACAACATAAACAATAGCAATAAGGACATGAAAAATTATAGAGCTTTACAAAATACTTTAAAGGATAATAATCTAATTCTCTCAAAAGCCGATAAAGGAAATGCTATTGTCATTCTAAAGAAAATCGATTATCAAAACAAAGTCCAAGAGGTCATATCAGGAGAAGAATTTTCTCACTTATCCACTGATCCAACAAGTAAATACGCAGCAGAAGTAAGGTTAGCTGTAAATAAATCAAAATACATTTTTCCCAAAAACACAGCTAAACAAAACGTCATTCTAATGAACACTAATGCTCCATCATTATACGGCTTACCGAAAATCCACAAAGATAATGTTCCAATCCGTCCAGTGGTTTCATATATTGGTGCACCAGCGTATAAATTAGCTAAAGAGTTAAACAAAATTATTAAAGCAAAAACATCATTCGATCCAACCTATTCATTGAAAAATAGTCTCCAATTAGTTAATAACATTAAAGATTTAGCATTGCCAGACCGTTGTAAATTAATATCACTAGACGTGGACAGCTTATTCACTAACGTCCCAGTTAATGAAACAATAACCATCTTAACTAAATTACTGGAACACAATCATATAAATGCCAACGAAATAACTGAAGTAATAGATTTAACGAAAATATGTATGAAACAGAATTATTTCAAATTCAATAACCAATTTTATCAACAGAAAGAGGGATTAGCCATGGGCTCACCACTAAGTCCATTAATGGCTGATATATTTATGGATGATTTTGAAAATAAACATATTGTCAAAAATAAAAATATTCTATATTATTACAGATATGTGGATGATATTATAATATGTTGGACAGGATCGAACAGACAGCTGGATAATTTTGTTGTTAATCTTAATAAACTACATCCTAAAATTAAATTCAAATTTGAATTAGAAGAAAACAATTCTCTTAACTTCCTCGATCTAACTATAACTCGTGCGAATAACAAACATCAATTTGGAATTTTTCAAAAACCTACATACACTGACACAACTATACCAGCTACATCCTGTCACCCTTGGCAGCATAAACTCGCAGCGTTTCACAGTTATGTACACAGGATGATGTCTATTCCACTTACGAAGGAAAACTATTTAAAAGAATTAAAAGTAATTTACCACATGGCAGAGGCTAATGGATATAGCACCAATATAGTCAATAATATAATTAGGAAACAACAATTATTGCAGATCAGGAAGGATCTATATTCATCATCTCCTGAGAAAATCAATAAATACAAATCAAGTCTAACTTACTTTGGACCAGTATCACAGCAAATTGCTAGGAAACTAAGAACACATGATATACATGTTGCTTTTAAAACAAACAATACCTTAAAAAATATATGTAATGGTAAAGATAAATTAGATAATAAACAAAAATCGGGCATTTATAAACTAGAATGTTCAGAATGTAATGGTGTATATATTGGTCAAACAGGCCGTAAATTTGATACACGATACAAAGAACATATAGCCGCAGTTAGAAACAAACAACCCCAAAAGTCTCATTTCGCAAAACATCTTCTAGACAGTGGACACAAATTAGCACTCGATCATTCGTATAAA
Source organism: Coenonympha arcania (assembly GCA_036785405.1). Lineage (NCBI taxonomy): Eukaryota > Metazoa > Arthropoda > Insecta > Lepidoptera > Nymphalidae > Coenonympha > Coenonympha arcania. The sequence goes on from CM072081.1 coordinate 8,100,140, forward strand.
ATCCTACATACTTGTGATAAAGGGCTTTATCTGAGCATGCTGGAACAATTAGAAATAATAAAATTTAGCAATAATAATCAGTTTCAATTACTTAACGAACAAATTAACGTATCATCTTCGCCACTGCTTCGTTTGTTTTCGGGGGTACGAGACCAGCCGAAGTGAGTGGGGCGAACAATAGGATGAGTAATTAGAAAGGGTATATAAGAACGCGTTGCTGACACGAGAGTCACTCTACGATTTCGCATTGTGAAGTCAACATCTCCTGAGGATGTCCCGGTTCGGGACGAAACGTGCGTCGAAGAAAGTGTTGGAAAATTGTGTATGGTGTTTCATGTGGGCAGTGTTCCTGCATATTGTACCATACAGAATCTTTTCAAGTAGCGGATTACAGCAAAACAAATTAATCTGTCCTGCTAATTATGGATTTCCGCAAAATAACGCCTGCTTCCATTCAATATTATTTGGTATTTCATAATCTAGTTTTTGTCTGAAAAATATTTGAAAATATGTGTATAACTTTCTCATTAGAAAGTTTAAGGTAAACGCTAATTACTCACTTAGCGGTGGAAGCTCTATTTTGATGCAAGATATTTGCCATGTTTCATAACACAAACTTATAACAATGACATATTTAGAAAATTAATAACATTTACTAAAAAGTGTCTCAAAAAAAATACGATTTTCCTAGATTTTCATTCAAAAACCATAAACTGAAAAGTGTTATTTTTAGCATTTTTCGATAAATTAAACGTATTATTTTAGGATAAAATACAAGATATTTTGTTATTTCTGAATTATAGTAATTTTATTCAATTAATATTCAATGTCACTGGTTATTTACTATTTTAATAAGTTGTATATTTATTTTACTATAATTTTTTTTGGAATACCATAATCGGCGCAAAATTGCGTCAGCGGGAACGAATTCCTTTTTAGTATGGACCGAAACGCGATACACACCGCGCCGCATGAACGCTCTTAAGTATAGTTTTTAACCTGCAACTCACTAAAAATCGCTCAAAAACCCGTTTAGTCCGTTAACTGCCATAAGTCTAATTTTGCTCTTAGTTGTTTTACATTGTAGTTAAAATGTTACCTACATATAAATATTTATATATTATTATTTATGATGCTCGTTAGCTTATTTTATTGTATATTAATAACAGGTTATTTCCTGTAAAGTTAGATTTAAGTGCTGTATGAATAAATAAATAAATAGTTTACAAATTTAAAAAAAAATTGAAATTCTGCGGGCAGATCTTTGCATCTTTAAATGCATCCAACTTTATTTTATACTTTTAAACGAGGATTCATTTAAATAGAATTTATTTTAAATAACTCAGTTTACAAAGTTCTTTGTACTCCTGTCCCCTAAACTAGGTAAGCCTGTATCTTAAGGGCCTTGCCATTCGTTGAAATTGAAAACATTTTGGTTAGTTTTAATGGTAAGTTACAAAATGAAAGATCTACCTAATGGTATGAAGAGTATGGTGTGTGTGTGTGTGTTTGTGTGTGTTTGTGTTACATACATTGTAAGATTCGATAAAAGTGAGAAAAATAGAGATTTTAGAGGAATTTTTGGGAGAACTCTCTATCGATAAATTTTTATCCAACCGTGTTTGAATGTAGATTAAAGACGCAAAATACATGACGTTTAAATTTGAAAGTAGGTAGGTCTTTATAGTTTTTAAATAAAACTTCATGCAAAATCGCTTACATACGGTGTCTACACCGTTAAAGAAGCAAAATACATGACGTTTAAATTTGAAAGTAATTATCTTTACAGTTTTCCACCTGCAGCTTACAATAATTGATTAAATAACCCTTCTATGCCGTTAAATGGTTTTCACACATTGTTTAGCACGATAAAAAAAGGAAACATAAAATATTTATAAGATTCCATTTTATGAAAATATCTTGAAAAAGTGGCATTATATTGAATATTGTTTATTGTTCAGTCAGCATCAAAAGTCGGTACGGAATTTTCAAACAAGATCCCTTGCATGCATATTGTATTATAAGTATAGAAATATTTTGAACCTAATTTAGTTGTCTTAAAGTCGATATTGTTAACAGTAAGCCTAGCTTATAATCTATCTATTTTTGAAGCTGACTGTACATTTTGAATGATCCAAGATAATAATATACAGTAGGTAACACATATTCATTATTGTAAATTACTAATAAATTAATAACTCAATTACCATTCCAGTAAATACTTAGTTGCTCAAACGAGGGAAATAATTAATAAGGTTAACAAAACAAGATAAGACATAGGTGAATTGCACTAATATGGCCTTCCGATATTTCTATTTACTAAGCTTATATACTTCCTAGTAGGGTGCGTGTGCCACATGTTGTTCTTTGTTGAGTTGTGCATTACTGCAGAACAACAAAAGCGAAACACTCGAATGATTTATGACCGAGTCTGCAGCGAGATAATAACACTACTATAGTCTCTTCAACGCCAGACATTGTCTATGGAAAAATAAATTCCGCCATTTTGATTTTTTTTTCTTTCCATCGAGTACACCTTTGAATCCTGATCCATAGATCGTTCCTGATCACCTCTTGTCAAGAAACCGTTCTTCCATCTTTTATACTTTCCGAGATATAGGCGAAATTCGTTTGGCGGCCATTTTGAATTCGCCATTTTGCTTTTTTTTCAGCTCACTGCCAATTGGATGACGTTTCGAATAATCCCCTACCTAGCTTTGATACCCTGGTCGCACTCTTCACCCGTTTCCGAAATCCTCAATCATAAGCTCCCTCCGTATTTTCTATACGAAGTGGTAACTAAAAAAATATATTCTTACAAAATTGTTCAGGATAGCCTAAACTTTTAAAGGACATTTTTAAACCTTATAAATAAATACCTACGTACTTTTAAGATATTTTGTGGTAGGTAAGTATTGATATTATGTAGGAATCACTTCTGCGTCATTCTATATTCCAAGAAACCGTCGTATCAAATTAATCAATATAATATTATGTACAATTATAATTATAATATCAAATGCATTAATAATTATAAGACTCTAAATCACCTTTTTTTGGGGTTCTGCAGTAAAAAATGGATTTCATTAATAAATTAGTCATTCATATATTAATATGGTAACTCAAAGATCACTTACTAAAATTCCAAATGTTTAAAAACTGGTTCAAGTAGGTATTAAAAGCTTATTGAAATACTAATATTATGGTTTTCTGTGCTTATGGTGGAACAAAAATTATTATTCACATTCATTATTAATTTAGGTATTAATATCGCACATTACTTTTACTTTTTCCTAATAGTTACTTCATACTTTATTATTCATTGACTTTCCTATCCAGTCCATTTTGAATTATCCCTTAGTTGTTCCAAATTGAAAATTTATAAGTACTCGTAAGAGTGACAAAGACAAAAATAAAATGCCGTCTATGGCCTTAAGAGGATTTATTGAATTTATTTTTGTCTTTCTCACTCTCACGGATACGTTGGTAGGTGCGACATGCAGGGTCGCGGAAGAATATAACAGAAAAACGAGCTTTTAGCTATTTACTCAAAAACTAAGCCAGTCATCAAAAATATGTTTCTAAGCGTTTTTGGATATTATTATTACAGACAGATTAAACAACAATAAAAATGACCTCCTATGTAGCTTCCGATAAAAATTAGAAAAACTGAGATTTTGGAGCAAATTTTGGGCGAATTTTCTATCGAGAAAATTTTATCCAATCGCGTTTCTGCTTCTAAGCGATTTTAGATTTACAGTAGTGTACTAAATTATAAACATTTTAGTCATTTTTTTACCCTAATTTTAAGTAATTTTTACCCTACGTTAAAGGAAGACATATAGAGAGAGGGTGCGTAATCCACGTGTGTTTAAATTTTTTCATATTTTTTGTAACTAATTTTGGCGATTATCTGCAACGTGTTGACTTTCATTTTAATTTCTTTACACTTTATGATGTACGGAATCCTCGAGGCGCGTTTCCAGCTCGTATTAAGGTTGTTTTTCATTATTTAAATTGTGTTATTTGCATAAAACAAACTGTCACATAGCATTACCTTATACCTGTTATTTACTTATCGTTGCCGACGGTTTTGTCCGTGGAAATTTCCTTGTTTTTATAATTTACTAGCTGACCCGGCAAACGTTGTTTTGCCGTTTAGGGGCATAAAAAGTAGATAAAAACTTGCTCTCAGAACTAGTGATCATACACTGAAAATTTCATAACAATCGGTCTAGCCGTTTCGGAGGAGTTTGGTAACAAAGATTGGCAAGAGAATTTTATATATTAGAGAAGATTGCTTTTTAGTACAACCTTTTATTTAATTTCCAGTGTATGCTTGTCCGGGTGTAGTCTTGCTACTCTAATGTGAAGCAATAGATAAATACACAGGAACCGGCAAACAGCGCAGAAAGTTGGCAGTTTACTGGTGTCAAATATGATTGTTTTGACACCAACGGCCTCAGTAGTAAGCCGTCCGCATTATTGTTATAGTAGTGCTATTATCTCGCTGCAGACTCAGTCATAAATCATTCGAGTGTTTCGCTTTTGTTGTTTTGCAGTAATGCACAACTCAACAAAGAACAACAAAAGCGAAACACTCGAATGATTTATGAGTCTGCAACGAGATAATAACACTACTATAATGGACTGTGGTCCATGCCGCTGATCACTACAGTTGTTATTACACCGAGAAAACCTAGCCTTAATGACGTACATTGACGACAATCATGCCTGCTGTAATGCAATGATGAGGTCTAGGTTGCCTAGAAATTGCTTTTTTTTTATTCTATACAAGTTAGTAGGTACTTGACTGCGATCTCACCTGATGGTATGTGATGATGCAGCCTTTGACTGCGATCTCACCTGATGGTAAGTGATGATGCAGCCTTAGATGTAATCGTACTAACTTGGAAGGGTAAGTAAATTTACCCCAACGGTTTCTAGTCTACAAGCATCACACCGGAACGCTAAATCGCTTAGCGGTGCGTCTTTGCTGGTAGGGTGGTAACTAGCCACGGCTAAAGCCTCCCACCAGACCAGACCTGAGCCAATTTAGAAATTATAAAATTCCAAAGCCAATTTAAAAGCACCCAAGTTTAACTGGGCTAGGAACACGGAGGCTGGAAGTGCGTTCTACACCTTGGCAGTTCGTATCAGAAACGTGGAAGATAAACGTTTCGTGCTAGTTTCTTGGATGATATAATATGTGGAAGTAGAGCTTATAGGTAAACCGCTATAAACTTGACCCTTCTTATGGTCTGCGGGACGCGGGGCGGGAGCCGCTCAACCAATCAGCAAGTCTGTCGCTGTCCGCCGGCAGCGCTGACGTATCGTTATAGCCAATCGCATCACCCGCCCCGCGTCCCGCAGACCATCAGGAGGGTCAAGTTAAAGTAGGTTTGTTATCTCGCTGCAGACTCAGTCATAAATCATTCAAGTGTTTCGCTTTTTTTGTTCTGCAGTAATGCCAGGCCAGTCTCACTTATCACGTGACCGTCCCGGCTACAAGTAGGGTTTCGGACCTTAATATTTCAGATGGTTGCCGCTCGCGGGCCGAGTTGCACGCGCTAGTTCTGTACGGTCTATTTTACGCGCCGTCTGACTACGGCAGCCCTAGTACGTCGTAAGAGATAAAGTTAGGCGATAGAAAGAGACCACAACATTGCGTTTGTTGAGTGTCGATGTTGAGGGCGGGGCCAGGCGCTATTGCGAACTGAATTGCACTTTTAGTGTCAAGGCTAGAGTCGCTATTTCTTTAAATCATCGTGCGGAGTGGACCTTCTGGTACTATTTAGTGTTCTGTGGTAATGCACAACTCAACGAAGAACAACAAAAGCGAAATACTCGAATGATTTATGACCGAGTCTGCAGTGAGATAATAACACTACTATAATAGCGGTTTACCCTAAAGTGGTAGATAAGGATGCCACCGCTCTCGGCGTCTTGCGGTCTTGTGGCAGAGAAATGGGCATCTACCTTGAACAGGGCGGATGGAGCAAAAAAATGTCGACAGTTTATCGCTGCCAAAAATGCTTGTTTTGCCACCAACAGTAAGGCCATGCTGTAGTTCACTCAGTGTCTCCTATAGAATTTTGACAGATGGCGCTACTGTTTGCGTGTACGAAAAAGGTTTACGGAAATCGTTCGGAAGCCCATATCCTGAGGTTTCTTATCGGTGGGTAGAAAGGTGAAGAAGATACAAGTCTGTGGATTTCCTGACACATTCACTAAACTAAAGTTCATCGTATAAAATACCGCTAAATATGCAACATTGCGTCGGTGTTGTAAACTTAGCGATTTTACTGACGTTAGCAATTCCTTAAACTAATGCAGATTTTAAAACGAATGCAGATTTTAAATTGCATAATTGCAATCGGGCGGGATTGCGGTTATTTATATTACTTAAGGCATTGACTTACTATCTATGGACCCCGGGTGTAATACAAAATTCGCGAAAAAAGTGTCCCGAGAAAACCTATATGTATATAAAAACGAGGGTATGTGTATTTTTATAAACAAACTAAAACATTGTAATTTATGTCTTAAACCATTATTATACAGGCTAATTTTACTTGCAACTAGCTATAGTGCGATTGTCTCCCTTTTCGCGTTTTATCTCTCTTTCGGTTCGGACACTTTTTAGCGCTGACCCGTCATCCTTAGTATTAATCTATGACTTAAGGTGATAAATTTATTTTATTTTTGTCCATCTCACTCTCACGAATACGTTGGTAGGTACGACATGCAGCGTCGCGGAAGAATATAACAGTAAAAACCACGTTTTGCTTAGTTACTATTAAACTAAGCCAGTTATCAAAAATCCGTTTGTGATATTATTACCGACACATTGGAATAAAAATTACAATTACATCCATTGTAGTTTCCGATAATAATTAGAAAAATTGAGATTTTTGAGCAACTTTTGGGAGAACTTTCTATCGAATAAATTTTATTCATTCGTGTTTCTGCTTGAAAGCGGTTTTAGATTAAAGACTAAGATTAAAATAAGTCTTTATAGTTTTTAAACTGCAGGTCACTAAAAATTGCTCAAAAAAGCCTTATATGCCGTTAACTAGACTTGTATTGAAGTCAGTAGATAACGTCGATTCTACTGTAAGTATTATGCACAGACATACAATCTGACTGAATTTACATATGCGTATATAAAATAAAAGATTAATGCCTGGATATATGCACATCAGTAAAAAATAAAATATCGCGTGGACCATAGACCAAGATCGGCTAGACTCTTACAAAGAAGGTTATTTGGCAAGTAACCGACAACCGATAAATTGGTTATCGATAGTCGGTAAGTAATGTCGGCATAGGTTGTTCCATCGTACCGATATTTTTATTTATTTATTTTGTTCAACGTAATCAACAGCGTTATAAAAATTATTTACTATTTAACTTCAGGCTCAGGCTCAGGATTGTGTATGAAAAACGTATTTGTCGTTATCGTAATCGTTTACAAATTCTGTCCCTCGATTGGCTGACGTAAATAAAGGAACCAATCAGCGGGCAGAATTCGTAAACGATTACGATAGCGATAAATACGTTTTTCTTACACAATCCAGGGACAATTATAAATAGGTCTCCGAAGAATCACCAAATAAGATTACAATTATTAATAGGATACAAAGATTAAGAGGATTTACTGTATTTATTTTTGACCTTCTCACAATAACGAATACGTTACTGGGTGCGACATGTAGCGTTGCGGAAGAATATAACTGAAAAACGATGGTTAACCTTATTACTAAAAAAACTAAGCCAGTTATCAAAACTCCCATCATTGCGTTTTACCGCCACATTAAAACAAAAATTAGAAATATCTCTATTGTAGTTTCCGATAAAATGAGAAAACGGAGAACTTACCGTAACCTTTGTGTGAAATTTCTATCGAGAAAATTTTAACCAATCGTGTTACAGCGACTTTAGAATTAACACACAAAAATATCTGACATTTATATTTGGAAGTAAACTTTTTATAGTTTTTAAACTGCAGCACGGCGTAGAGATATGGCTCTCTACTTTTGTCGCTTTATTTTCTCTTTCTGATCCATGTTGAAAGATAGACAGAGAAAATAGATCGACAAAAGTAGAGAGAAATATCTGTACGTGCGCATGCTGCATCGGCAGGTCACTAAAAATGGCTTATAAAACCGTCTACGCCGTTAAGTAGGTGTCTAGCGGGTATGTGGTCTATGAAGCGCGAGAACGGTCAGCGTTGACAAAATGCCCACATTTAGTTCAGTGCTAGCCAAAGCAAAGAGCGGGGCTCGTAGCCATGTCGGCTGTTTACCAGAAGGTGTGTGTTTGTTTGTGTGTCAAATAACAACGCGTGAGTGTTGTGGAACACTCGGGTGGGACGAAGTGATTTCGTAGTATATTTCTATCTCTAATATATAAAATTTTCGTGCCAATTTTTGTTACCATACTTCTCCGAAACGGCTTGACCGATTGTTATGAAATTTTCTGTGCATGTTCGGTAGGTTGTAAGCTATTTTTCATCTCTAATGGCAAAACAGCGTTTGCCGGGGCAGCTAGATCTGGTAATAAAATTCTCGTGTCAATTTTTGTTACTAAAGTCCTCCAAAACGGCTCGACCGATTGTTATGAAATTTTCTTTGTGTGTTGGTTAGGTCTGAGAGTAGGTCTTAACCAATTTTTTATATCCCTAACGTCAAAACAACGTTTGCCGGGTCAGATAGTTTCATATATGTTTCTTTATTAGATGATATTTATGATTAGGGACAACCCTCCACCACCCATGGCCCAATCAACCTCGCGGTTATGGGGGCCGAAACGCGGGAGGGCGCCCGTTCGGTACTTGCTCTTGGCGTGTTCCCGGGGCGCCTTCTTGACTCCCTACAAGTTGTTTCCTCTCGCACCTTGTCCCTATGAACTCACTCTCCCCATTCTGGGGCAGGACGATACAAAATAAGGACTTGCCGCGCCGTCGCAGTCCACAGCATAAATTTTCTGTGTCACTCCAAGCCGCTTCGCCTCTTATGCCACGCGATATTTATGATTGTTTGACACTATTAGTCAGCGTTGAGTGTTGACAAAATGCCCACATTTAGTTCAGTGCTAGACCAAGCAAAGAGCGGGGCTCGTAGCCATGTCTGCTGTTTACCAGAAGGTGTGTGTTTGTTTGTGTGTCAAATAACAACGCGTGAGGGTTGTGGAACACTCGGTTGGGACGAAGTGTTTTCGTTGCATATTTTTATCTCCAATCTAATATTTAGTTAATTCTCTCGATTTTCTTTGTAGCCAAACTCCTCCGAGACGGCTGGACCGATCGTTGTGAAATTTTCAGGGTGTGATCTCTGGGTCCGGGAGCGGGTTGTTATCTATATTTGATGTCCCTAAACGGCAAAACGAAGTTTGCCCGGTCAGCTAGTCTAATATATAAAATTCTCTCGATTTTCTTTGTAACCAAACTACTCCGAAACGGCTGGACCGATCGTTGTGAAACTTTCAGGGTGTGATCTCTGGATCCGGGAGCGGGTTGTTATCTATATTTGATGTCCCTAAACGGCAAAACAAAGTTTGCCCGGTCAGCTAGTCTAATATATAAAATTCTCTCGATTTTCTTTGTAACCAAACTACTCCGAAACGGCTGGACCGATCGTTGTGAAACTTTCAGGGTGTGATCTCTGGATCCGGGAGCGGGTTGTTATCTATATTTGATGTTAACCTAAACGGCAAAACGAAGTTTGTCCGGTCAGTTAGTATTTTATAAAATTTTCGTGCCAATTTTTGTTACCATACTTCTCCGAAACGGCATGACCGATTTTTATGATTTTTTTTGTCTACATTCGGTGGGTCTGAGAATTGGTCGTAGGCTATTTTTCATACCCCTAAATGGCAAAACAATGTTTGCCGGGTCAGCCAGTTCTGATATATAAAATTCTCTTGCCAATCTTTGTTACCAAACTCCTCCGAAACGTCTCGACCGATTGTTATATTCGGTAGGTCTGAGAGTAGGTTGTAAGTAAGCTATTTTTTATATTTCTAACGTCAAAACAACGTTTGCCGGGTCAGCTAGTTTAATAAAATGAAAATGAAAATATTTATTTTCACATAGGCCTAAATAATAGGCTCTTATGAAAAGTCAAAACTCTACCGCCAGGTTCGGAAAGCAGGTTTGCACAGAGAAGAACTGGCTAGAAACTCGGCACTTGCTCTTTTCAAAAATGTCATTGATAAAATACAAAATTTCTTATACAGTTAGTAGTAGTAGCATATTTCGATCATTCCAAGAATTTTCCATAATATGTTTTTTTATTAGTTGATATAAATTTTTGTTTGACACTAGCAGTCAGCGTTGACGTATTATTTTTGAGGGTTCCGTACCTCAAAAGAAAAAAAAACGTCTGTCTGTCTGTCTGTCACGAATCACGACCCTATAATTCAGTAACTTTTTTTAGGGTTCCGTACCAAAATGGTAAAATGGAACCTTTATGGTGCGACTTTCTCCGTCTGTCTGTCCGTCTGTTTTTTTATAATTGATAGACTTGCGCTTGTCTACAATCAAATCTGATGAACAGAAATAATGAGGTCTAGGATGGAGCGCGCTTGCCAAGAAAATGCCTATTCACTCTTCTCTTGATTTTGGCTTGTACCCAGGTTGTATTTGGCTGGGAACACGGAAGCTGGAAGGGTGTTCCACACCTTAGCGGTTCGTATCAGAAACGTAGAAGAAAAGCGTTTCGTCCGAGTAAGCTGGACATCAACCACATAAGGATGCCACTTCTCTCGACGTCTCGCGGTTCCATGGTAGAAAGGTGAAGGAGGAACTATTAAAGATATCGTTAAACGTAACTTAAAGATATTAAAGAATAGTTGTACCTAAGCAATTATAATGGTCTGATGTCGTGAAATAATTGAAAAGGGGGTGGAATCGGGGTGTCGAAATTTCAAAATGAGCAATATTGAATGGGTTATCGTATGAAACGGCGTTACTTATTTATTATCATCACCGATAAGAAACCTCAGGATATGGGCATCCGAACGATTTACCGAAACCTTTTTCGTACAAGCAAACAGTAGCGCCATCTGTCAAAATTCTATAGGTGGCTGTTGAGCGAACTTCATGGCCTTACTGTTGGTGGTAAAACAAGCATTTTTGGCACCGATAAACGGGCGACATTTTTTCGCGTCGGTCCTGTTCAGGGTATTAGGCATCATAGATTTAAATATTGAATGGAAGCAGGCGTTATTTTGCGGAAATCCATAATTAGCAGGACAGATTAATTTGTTTTGCTGTAATCCGCTACTTGAAAAGATTCTGTATGGTACAATATGCAGGAACACTGCCCACATGAAACACCACACACAATTTTCCAACACTTTCTTCGACGCACGTTTCGTCCCGAACCGGGACATCCTCAGGAGATGTTGACTTCACAATGCGAAATCGTAGAGATTTCGCATTGTGAAGTCAACATCTCCTGAGGATGTCCCGGTTCGGGACGAAACGTGCGTCGAAGAAAGTGTTGGAAAATTGTGTGTGGTGTTTCATGTGGGCAGTGTTCCTGCATATTGTACCATACAGAATCTTTTCAAGTAGCGGATTACAGCAAAACAAATTAATCTGTCCTGCTAATCATAGATTTATAGATAGGTCATAAGTCATTGCGCTTTAACCTATATGATTATTATTTTTTTTATTACTAGCTAACCAGGCAAACGTTTATCTATGACCTCAGATAACTTCTCTATGACCGAAATATTTTTTTTTATCTACATTTAATGCTAGTTATACACTGATAACTATAATCTTAATAGTACTATATTTTTAACCACAGAGCAAGGAATCACTTTATATTGACTATGTACCTACCTACTACTTTCATTCGATATGTCAGTTTAATATTTTCAAATATACTAACCACATACTAACAGTCATAGAGTGTATTGTAACTGAAAAAAAATATTTAAATCCAACGAAGATTTGGCGACCGAATGGCGTAGTGGTAGCGAACCTGCCGTCTGCGCCGGAGGTCGTGGGTTCGATTCCCACTACTGGTATTTACCAGTTTGTGTGATGAGCATGAATATTTGCCAGTGTCTGGGTGTTTTTCAATAATATATTGAATATTTATGTATATTATCAGTCATCTAGTGCCCATAACACGAGCTATCGCTTACTTTGGGGCTAGATCACGATGTGTCAAATGTCCTGTATATATGTATTTATATTTATATATTTATTTATTTACAAAGTTACAGGAGGGCCTTCTATCCCTTTCTCTCAAAACGGAAATTTGTTTGAAGCTGCATGAAGCTACTATGGCATTCTTGAGGTGTGACGTCACAATTTAATATCGCTCTCTCTCTGTCTAATCAGAAATGTTTAAATGCTTATAACTTTTTTGTTATTTAATCGATTTAATTAGTTTTTTCAGTGTTCGTCGTTATTTTTATCCTAGTTTATAATAAAGTGATAAAAAGTTGGAGTTATATAATTGCAATGCCTGTTATCGCTTTTTTGTATGAAAGCTTACAGCTAGACGATCTTCTTAAATATTTATTTTATTCTATCCTATACCTTTAAACGATAATTCTTGTAATCTGAATCTCGGAAACGGCTCGAACGATTTTCATGAAATTTATTATACAAGGGGTTTTGGGGGCGATAAATTGATCTAGCTAGGATTCATTTTTAGAAAATGTCGTATTTTCCAAAAAAAATATAAATATAACCTGTCAAGTGCGAGTCTGACTCGCGCACTGAGGGTTCCGTACTACAACCGGAGGAATAAAACCATACACCGCAAAACTAACTTTGTTTTTAGAGGTTTTATTGTAAATATTAAAAAACTTCTTATTAGATCTCGTTCAAACCAATTTTCGGTGGAAGTTTGCATGGTAATGCACATCATATATTTTTTTTAGTTTTATCATACTCTTATTTTAGAAGTGACAGGGGGGGGGACACACATTTTACCACTTTGGAAGTGTCTCTCGCGCAAGTTATTCATTTTAGAAAAAAAATGATATTAGAAACCTTAGTATCATTTTTGAAGACCTATCCATAGATACCCCACAGTCCACACATATGGGTTTGATGAAAAAAAAAATTTTGAGTTTCAGTTTCAGTTGTTTCAGTTGGCAAGTATGGGGCACCCCCAAAATTTATTACTTTTTTTTAAATTTTGTGTGAAAACCTTAATGGGGTTCACGGAATACATCTACTTACCAAGTTTCAACAGTATAGCTGTTATAGTTTCGGAAAAAAGTGGCTGTGACATACGGACGGACAGACGGACAGACGGACAGACGGACAGACGGACAGACAGACATGACGAATTTATAAGGGTTCCGTTTTTTGCCATTCGGCTACGGAACCCTAATAAATTGGCGATAAAGTAAAACTATTACAGTAAACTCCTGCTGCCATCTATTGGTGAGTAGCTGTAATACTACCGACCGAAGCTCGGTCACCCAGGTATTTTTCTAATCGCGGCAACAGAAATAAATCTGTGAAAATTTAAAGTCTATAGCTATCAGCCGGGTGGACGGCGAAGTCTTAGTAATAGGGTCCCGTTTTTACCCTTTGGGTACGGAACCCTAATAAAAAAATTAATAAGGGACTAACTACGCAATATAATACTCGTATTTGTTTGTAATGTACAAGCGATTAAAACCGTCGACAGGTTTCTCTGACGACCACAGAAATAGTAATAATTCTGTGCTGACGACCGTATACGCGTATGCTGGGGCTATTTACTGTTTCGTAAATGCTAAATTGTAGGTATTCAACCTGTAAAATTTATAGTTCAAGTCAATGCATGCATAAAGATTCCTTCTGCAATCTGCATTAACTAGGTTGTAAGACCAGTCCACTGCAAATTAATTCTGCGATATTAAAAACCGGCTTTTTTTACTATATATAGGTAGGTATAGCTGCTTGTGCTGATTGGGTCATTGATCACCTCTCCTGAACAATTGTGTAAAAAAAATTTTTTTCAAGGATGATGTCGTATACATATAGGGGAAAAATTCATGAGGAAGAAAAATATAGCGAGAGCTGATGATTGAGGATTTCGGAGACGGGTGAAGAGCACAGCCAGGGTATTGAAGATAGGTGGTGTGTGCTCGAAATTGTCATTGTCATTTTGAACGTCATCCAATTGGCAGTGAGCTGAAAAAAATTTCAAAATGCTGGATTCAAAATGGCCGCCATACGATTTTCGTCAATATCTCGGAAGGTTTAAAAGATGGAGGAACGGTTTCTTGACAAGAAGTGAACAGGACCCGAAGGTCTATTCGATGGACAGAAAAAAATGGCGGAATTTATTTTTTCATAGAAAATGTATGGGGAAATTTAAAGGGATTTTTATGGGCGGGAAGACAGCACGCGGGCCACATGTGGCCCGCGCTACCACGCGCCCTACTAATTTTAACTATACAGGGTTATATAAAAAATACCAAATCGCTCTCGACCTGTATTTGTGTACATTAAAACAAACAACTTTTTTCTACGACTTTTTACTCGATATTTTGAGAAATATCGAATATTCAATATTTTACAGAGATACTCTGCTTGTTCCTACTCTGTAATGTGACAACTGACAAGTGGCAACGGCGGACGGGCAAACTTGCAGCGCGAAACCGCTACAGTGTAATGCCAATTTACAGAAATAACATTTTTTTTGTGTAAAATAAATTAATACTGAATTTTGAAAAGTCGTAGAACAAAAGTTGTTAGTTTTAATGTAAGCAACTACAGGTCGAGAACGATTTGGTATTTTTTTTGGTATAGGCTAGCGCTTGACTGTGATCCCACCTGATGGAAAGTGATGATACACTATGCCTATTCACTCTTGATTTGAAGGCGCCCAGGTTGTAGGTGGTGGGAAAGACAGTGCCTGGGAGGGTATTCCAGGCCTTTGCAGTGCGTATCAGGGACGAGGAATCAAACCGCTTCATACGTGGTATGTCTACTATGTAGGACTGACCCGGCTAACGCTGTTTTGCCATATAAACTACTCATATAAATCTTTTACAGCACATTCGATTCGCTAATACCTATTTGTTTTTATTGAAATATTGATCATTTTCGAAGAAAGATATTTTGTTCCGCGATGACCAAAACTTCAAAGATTTGTACCTACCTGCCAAACCGCTACGCCATCGCTGCATACTGAAAGTAGTGCTATTATCTCGCTGCAGACTCGGTCATGAATCATTCGAGTGTTTCGCTTTTGTTGTTCTTTGTTGAGTTGTGCATTACTGCAGAACAACAAAAGCGAAACACTCGAATGATTTATGACCGAGTCTGCAGCGAGATAATAACACTACTATAGCTACGAATTTTTTAATCTGCTTCCTTAGGAACGACTTTTCAAATCGCGCGTTTTTAAAATTTGATAGGAAGATAGAGTTTTATTATCTACCCTGGACAGAGCGGACGACGCAAAAAAATGTTAGTCCAGTTTATCGGTGCAAAAATGCTTGTTTTGCCACCAGCAGTAAGGCCACGATGTAGTTCGCTCAGCAGCCGCCTATAGAATTTTGACAGATGGCGCTACTGTTTGCTTGTACGAAAAAGGTTTACGTAAATCGTTCGGATGCCCATATCCTTAAAATGTCTTCAGAGTCTTCAACGATATTTACGTTTTTGACGTGATAACGTTTAATAAATTGATGAACACCAGCAACACACATGAAAAATAGTATCGTTCCGCGTAACGTTCCACCCGAGCCTGTGCGTGCAAGCGAGAGCGCGCAACAAACGATAGAGAGGCACGATAAAACAAACGATAGAGAGGCACGATAAAACAAACGATAGAGAGGCCAATTATGACGTTATCACGTAAATCTATCGTCCGTGAACCGACTTTACAGACAACCAATTTTTTTTCTATATTTCCAGGTTAGCAGGACAGATTAATTTGTTTTGCTATAATCCGCTACTTGAAAAGATTCTGTATGGTACAATATGCAGGAACACTGCCCACATGAAACACCACACACAATTTTCCAACACTTTCTTCATCAGGCGATGTTGACTTCACAATGCGAAAGTCTATTGTGAAGTCAACATCTCCTGAGGATGTCCCGGTTCGGGACGAAACGTGCGTCGAAGAAAGTGTTGGAAAATTGTGTGTGGTGTTTCATGTGGGCAGTGTTCCTGCATATTGTACCATACAGAATCTTTTCAAGTAGCGGATTACAGCAAAACAAATTAGTCTGTCCTGCTAATTATGGATTTCCGCAAAATAACGCCTGCTCCATTCAATATTTACGTTTTTTTTCTATATTTTCAGGTGCTAGTGCTGGGCACTTTGAACCTAGTGTCTTTGTCTGTCGGCTTCGCGTATGGGCACCTGACAGGTATGATCCGGTCCCTGCAGAAGAACGAAGACGTCATCTCACTGTCGAAGGCGCAAATATATATAATAAGTAAGTATCTGCACTTCCAGTCCGGTCGCGGAATAGGAAGAATTTCGTACATTAACCTGTTACTACCTGTCTCTGTCACTCCCGCGTCAAAATAATGCGGTCACGCTCGCACAGATGCAATGACCGCCGTCCTG
Organism: Coenonympha arcania; assembly: GCA_036785405.1. Classification (NCBI taxonomy): domain Eukaryota; kingdom Metazoa; phylum Arthropoda; class Insecta; order Lepidoptera; family Nymphalidae; genus Coenonympha; species Coenonympha arcania. The sequence continues at coordinate 8,116,696 of CM072081.1, forward strand.
TGCGAGCGTGACGCATTATTTTGACGCGGGAGTGACAGAGACAGGTAGTAACAGGTTAATGTACGAAATTCTTCCTATAACGCGACCGGACTTTTTTTTTTATATTCTATACAAGCTAGTACTTGACTGCGATCTCACCTGATGGTAAGTGACGATGCAGCCTAAGATGTTATCGTACTAACTTGGAAAGGTACCTAAGTAAATTTACCCCAACGGTTTCTACAAGCATCGCACCGGAACGCTAAATCGCTTGGCGGTGCATCTTTGCTGGTAGGGTGGTAACTAGCCACGGCGGAAGCCTCCCACCAGACCAGACCTGAGTCAATTTAGAAATTATAAAATTCCAAAGTGGCCCGTGGCGGGAATCGAACCCGCGACCTCCCACTCGAATCCGAGCGCGCCGCCACTGCACCAGGGAGGTCGTCAAAACGCGTCACGAAGACGCGCCCCACTCTGTCACAAACGCTTATTTTTCACAGTCACTCGATTCGTATGGAATTTGACAGAGCGGGGCTGGGGCGCGTTTTCGTGGATGGATTGAAGTAGGTGTCTATAGTCATATGATATGGCATTTTTCGATACGCTAAAAAGGTAGAAATGGAACGAAATTCAAAATGTATGATAACATGCTGACCCGGAAAACGGCCATTAGAAATATAAACAAAAAAAATTGGTTGTCTGTAAAGTCGGTTTACGGACGATTGATTTACGTGACAACGTCATACCTATATTAGGCCTCTGTATCGTTTGTTTTATCGTGCCTCTCCATCGCTTGTTGCGCGCTCTCGCTTGCACGCACAGGCTCAGGTGGACGTTACGCGGAACGTTACTATTTTTCATGTGTGTTGCTGGTGTTCATCAATTTATAAAACGTTATCGCGTCAAAAAAAAATAGCCTACCAAACATAAACAGAAAATTTCATTACAATCGCTCGAGCGGTCGAGCCGTTTCCGAGGAATTTGGTAACAAAATTTGTCTTTCTTTCTTTCTTCCTTGCCTTTTCCTACTTTATGTGGGGTCGGCACAACATATTGTCTTCTCCTTCCATTTGCTCCTATCAGCCGTCAGCTCGCAATCCACTCCTTTCACACGCATATCTTCTTTCACGCAATCCATCCATCTCTTCTTTGGTCTCCCTCTACTTTTTCGTCCCTGCACATGCATACTCATCGTTCTTTTAGTGACATGACTTTCATCCCTCCGCATAACATGTCCATACCACGCTAACCTTATACTCCTCATCTTTTCTGTTATTGGCGCTACTTTCAAACTTCCCCTTATGTACTCGTTCCTTATCCTATCCATTCTCGTCACACCACACATCCATCTCAACATTCGCATTTCGGTCGCATGCACTCTTCTTTCATCTGTTCCTTTTACCGCCCAACACTCTGATCCATACAACACGACAGGTCTGACGACCGTCTTATAAATTTTCCCCTTAACTTTAAGAGGCATTCCTGGATCGCATATGACACCTGAGACCTGTCGCCATTTCATCCATCCCGCATTCATTCTATTGTTTACATCGCGGTTGATATTGCCAAAATTGTCGCGAGAATTTTATATATTCGAGAGAAACCATCGGTAGCTTCGTTGAAATTTCTAAGAGTCCTATTATCTTATCCCTTATCTACATAAACTTCTGTTCGAAATGTCAGGTTTCTAGGTCTTGGACCTAGAAACCTGACATTTCGAACATGGTGGTTTGGGATGGTCTTTTGAGTGTTTTTTTTCCAGGCTTATATAAATCTTTATTGACAATAAACAGTCATGTTATATACAAATAAATTAAGATTTAAAATATTTACAAAAAGGTACACACTGTCCAAATACTCGCTTATTCGAGAGAGAAAATAGATCTAGATTATCGCTACATTGGTCACGTGACCTCCGCGCATTTTTATAGATAATTATGCAATTCGATATTTCAAAAATCCCGAGAAATACCTGACTTTTTTAATGACCCTTTAAATACTAATTACTTTAAGTTAGTAATTTTCATTTACATTAAGTTAGTAATTTTCATGTTTTTTTTGTGCATATTCTTAATAAAGATATATCTTTAAATACTTCTTTCAAGAAAGTTTGTCAATTAACAACCTATGACTATAGATTGCTGTGGAAAAATTGCGTTGTTTATTCAAATCGATGTTTTGAGGAGTGCATGTGTGAAGGAGTTTTTCTCCCCGTGAAAGGAAGAAGCCCACCTTCCACAGACACCTTGGCCCTGGGGACCCACTCTTAAACCTGTTTGAGGCTGATTGTATGTGGTTTGAGCAAGGCATCGGATACGGCATTGGCTTAAAAAGAGTAAACTATAAAACCATGGTCTTCGAAGCTACCAGGCACTATAGGTACCCAAGTTCGTGCTGGGGTCTTCGTGAGAAGCGGGTGCAAGTTCCATATTCAAGCTGTGATTGTTAGGGTTAAAAGAGGCGCCGGAGTCCTTTTTAACGGCCTACAAGCCGTATTTAGGTCATTTTGAATGAAGTTTTATGCAAAAACTATAAAGACAATTACTTTCAAATTTACACGTCATGTATTTTGGGTCTTTAATCTAAAATCGCTAAGAAGCAGAAACACGATTGGATAAAATTTTCTCGATAGAAAGTTCTCCCAAAAGTTGCTCCAAAATCTCAGTTTTTCTATATTTTATCGGAAACTACAATGGATGTAATTGTAATTTTTGTTTTAATGTATCGGTACGGGTAATAATAATATCCTAAAACGCTTAGAACGGATTTTTGATGAGCAGCTTAGTTTTTGAGTAATTAGGTAAAACGTCGTTTTTCTGCTATATTCTTCCGCGACGCTGCATGTCGCACCTACGATATCTCCATGAGAGTGAGAAAGACAAAAATAAATTCAATCAATCCCCTTAAGCGTAAATGTTGCTTAATTATCATATCTGGGAAAATAAACGCAAATAACAGGTACAAACATAAACACATCCCGCGGCGAATATAGATTTTCCGGGACAAGAAGTAGCCTATGTGTTCATTATATTATATTATTATTATAATATATATAGCTCGTTATATTATTATAATATATATAGCTCGATTACCACTCACTGACTCACTCACTGACTGACTCACTCATTGACATAATTGTTCTCCCAGAAGGAGACTTAAAACAATATAATGATGTATGGGGGATGTGTTCGGGTGCGGGAGTCGAGTAGGGAAAAATTATGACATTTCAGAAAAACAAGATGGCGGCCGACGTGATTTCTGTAACTTTTTTGTTTTCCGACCGATTTCGTTCAAACTCGCAACGATTGTAGATATTAGTGAACGATTAATAGAAAAAATGGAAAATTTTGGAAAAACAAGATGGCGGCCGAGATTTTCGCAAAATTTTCTCCTGTAAAATTTTGTATGAAAAAATTTTTTTTCACAAACACTTTCGTAAAGAGGACAACTATTTCTTTCGGGGACAGTATGAAGAGAGCTGATGATTGAGGATCTTGGAGACGGGTGAAGAGCACGCTAAAGGTATTGGAGATAGGTGGGGGGTGCTCGACCAAATGTCATTTGAAACCTTGTCCAATTACCAATGAGCTGAAAAAAAATTCAAAATGGCGGAAAAAACATGGCCGCCATACAAATTTTGTTGGTCTCTATCTCGGAGGGTATGACAGTTGGAAAAGTGGTTTCATAGCAAAAGATGATCGAAATGGGGATATCTATTTAGTGACAAGAAAAAAAAATCAAAATGGCGGATTTTTTTTCATACTAAATTGTATGGGGATTGGGTATCTACCTACTAATTTTTGCTAAATCCGAGTATGAGCAACCACGTAAATTGCTACAAGCAGTTACGCGGTCCGCTTTAGCGGGCCGCGCCCCCACGCGAAAAACTAGTTATTAATATATATATAGCTGCTTGTGCTGATTCACTGACTCACTCATTGATCACCTCTCCTGAACAATTTTGTATGAAAATTTTTTTTTTCACGGATGGGGTCGTATAAAAGAAAAAAATCCTTCGGAGGAAAAATACGGAGAGAGCTGATGATTGAGGATTTCGAAGACTGGTGAAGAGCACGGCCAGGGTATAGAAGATAAGTGGGGGGTGCTCGACCAAATGTCATTTGAAACGTCATCCAAATGCCAGTGAGCTGAAAAAAATTTCAAAATGGCGGATTCAAAATGGCCGCCATTCGAATTTCGTCGATATCTCGGAAAGTATAAAAGATGGAAGAACGGTTTCTTGACAAGAAGTAATCAGGACCCGAAGGTCTATTCGATGGAAAGAAAAAAAATCAGAATGGCGGAATTTATTTTTTCATAGAAAATGAAGGGGGAATTTTAAAGGGATTTTTTTAGGCGGGAAGACAGCACGCGGGCCACATGTGGCCCGCGCCCCCACGCACCCTACTAGTTACTATATATATAGCTACTCGTGCTGATTCACTGACTGACTCATTGATCACCTCTCCTGAACAATTTTGTATGAAAAAATTTTTTTTCAAGGATGGTGTCGTATAAAAGAAAAAAATTCATTCGGAGGAAAAATACGGAGAGAGCTGATGAGTGAGGATTTCGGAGACAGGTGAAGAGCACAGCCAGGGTATCAAAGATTGGTGGGGGGTGCTCGACCAAATGTTATTTGAAACGTCATCCATTTGGCAGTGAGCCGAAAAAAATTTCAAAATGGCGGATTCAAAATGGCGGCTATTTGAAATCCGTCAATATCTCGGAAAGTGTAAAAGATGGAAGAACGGTTTCTTGACAAGAAGTGATCAGGACCAGAAGGTCTATTGGATGGATAGAAAAAAAATTCAAAATGGCGGAATTTATTTTTTTCATAGAAAATGTATGGGGAATGTTAAAGGGACTAAAGTTGTAAGGCAAATAGGGGGAAAGACAGCACGCGGGCCACATGTGGCCCGCGCCCCCACGCACCCTACTAGTCCCTTTTATTGCCCATGAAACCCCGGTAGTCCCCCCAGGGGTACCTCGAGTAATTTTTTGCCCGTGGTACCACTGGCGCTTTAAGGGGTACCACGGGCAAAAAAATTGTAATAAGTTGTGTTTTTTTTAATTGAAGATAGGCTTGCGCTTGACGACAATCATGCCTGATGGACCGCAATGATGAGGTCTAGGATGGAGCGCGCTTGCCTAGAAAATGCCTATTCACTCTTCTCTTGAAGGAAGGAAGGTGTGAATGTAATGTAATGTTGTTAAAGCGACGAATGAATGTACCTAATGTTTTTTTTTCTCATTCCAGCTACCAGCATAGTCTTCTGCGTTACTCTCGGGATCACCCTCCTCGCATTATTCGGCGAGAGAGTCGGCAGAAGATGGTCCTACATTATATTATTATTATTATTATTATAATATATATAGCTCGATTACCACTCACTCACTGACTGATTGACACAATTGTTCTCCCAGAAGGAGACTGAAAATGATATAATGATGTATGGGGGATGTGTTCGGGTGGGGGATTCGAGTATGGGAAAAATCTGACATTTCCGAAAAACAAGATGGCGGCCGACGTAATTTCTGTAACTTTTTTGTATTCCGACCGATTTCGTTCAAACTCGCAACAGTTGTAGATATTAGTAAACGATTAATAGAAAAAATGGAAAATTTTGGAAAAACAAGATGGCGGCCGAGATTTTCGCAAAATTTTCTCCTGTAAAATTTTGTATGAAAAATTTTTTTTTCACAAACACTTTCGTAAAGAGGAGAACTATTTCCCTCGGGGACAGTATGGAGAGAGCTGATGATTGAGGATCTTGGAGACGGGTGAAGAGCACGCTAAAGGTATTGGAGATAGGTGGGGGGTGCTCGACCAAATGTCATTTGAAACCTCGTCCAATTACCAATGAGCTGAAAAAAAATTCAAAATGGCGGAAAAAACATGGCCGCCATACAAATTTTGTTGGTCTCTATCTCGGAGGGTATGACAGTTGGAAAAGTGGTTTCATAGCAAAAGATGATCTAGATGGGGATATCTATTTAGTGACAAGAAAAAAAAATCAAAATGGCGGAATTTTTTTTTCATTAAAAATGTATGGAAGAGACCTAGAAGGAGACGGAAAACGATATAATGATGTATCGAGGATATGTTCGGGTGCGGGATTCGAGTAGGGAAAAATTATGACATTTCAAAAAAACAAGATGGCGGCCGACGTGATTTCTGTAACTTTTTTGTTTTCCGACCGATTTCATTCAAACTCGCAACGATTGTAAATATTAGTTAACGATTAATAGAAAAAATAGAAAATTTTGGAAAAACAAGATGGCGGCCGAGATTTTCGCAAAATTTTCCCCTCTAAAATTTTGTATGAAAAAATTTTTTTTCACAAACACTTTCGTAAAGAGGAAAACTATTTCTTTCGGGGACAGTATGGAGAGAGCTGATGATTGAGGATTTCGGAGACGGGTGAAGGGCTCAGCCAGAGTATCGAAGATAGGTGGGGGGTGCGCGACCAAATGTCATTCGAAATCACGTGCAATTGCCAATGCACTGAAAAAAATTTCAAAATGGCGGAAAAAACATGGCCGCCATACAAATTTTGTTGGTCTCTATCTCGGAGGGTATGACAGTTGGAAAAGTGGTTTCATAGCAAAAGATGATCTAGATGGGGATATCTATTTAGTGACAAGAAAAAAAAATCAAAATGGCGGAATTTTTTTTTCATTAAAAATGTATGGAAGAGACCTAGAAGGAGACGGAAAACGATATAATGATGTATCGAGGATATGTTCGAGTGCGGGATTCGAGTAGGGAAAAATTATGACATTTCAAAAAAACAAGATGGCGGCCGACGTGATTTCTGTAACTTTTTTGTTTTCCGACCGATTTCGTTCAAACTCACAACGATTGTAAATATTAGTTAACGATTAATAGAAAAAATGGAAAATTTTGGAAAAACAAGATGGCGGCCGAGATTTTCGCAAAATTTTCCCCTCTAAAATTTTGTATGAAAAAATTTTTTTTCACAAACACTTTCGTAAAGAGGAGAACTATTGCTTTCGGGGACAGTATGGAGAGAGCTGATGATTGAGGATTTCGGAGACGGGTGAAGGGCTCAGCCAGAGTATCGAAGATAGGTGGGGGGTGCGCGACCAAATGTCATTCGAAATCACGTGCAATTGCCAATGCACTGAAAAAAATTTCAAAATGGCGAAAAAAAGATGGCCGCCATACAATTTTCGTCGATGTCTATCTCAGAATGTATGAACGATAGAAAAGTGGTTTCTTAGCAAAACATGATCAGAACGAAGATGTCTATTTATTGAAAAGAAAAAAAATTCAAAATGGCGGAACATTTTTTTTTTCATACTAAATTGTATGGCGATTGGGTACCTACCTACTAATTTTTGCTAAATCCGAGTATGAGCGACCACGTAAATTGCCACAAGCAGTTACGCGGTCCGCTTTAGCGGGCCGCGCCCCCACGCGAAAAACTAGTTATTATAATATATATAGCTCGATTACCACTCACTGACTCACTCACTGACTGACTCACTCATTGACATAATTGTTCTCCCAGAAGGAGACTTAAAACAATATAATGATGTATGGGGGATGTGTTCGGGTGCGGGAGTCGAGTAGGGAAAAATTATGACATTTCAGAAAAACAAGATGGCGGCCGACGTGATTTCTGTAACTTTTTTGTTTTCCGACCGATTTCGTTCAAACTCGCAACGATTGTAGATATTAGTGAACGATTAATAGAAAAAATGGAAAATTTTGGAAAAACAAGATGGCGGCCGAGATTTTCGCAAAATTTTCTCCTGTAAAATTTTGTATGAAAAAATTTTTTTTCACAAACACTTTCGTAAAGAGGACAACTATTTCTTTCGGGGACAGTATGAAGAGAGCTGATGATTGAGGATCTTGGAGACGGGTGAAGAGCACGCTAAAGGTATTGGAGATAGGTGGGGGGTGCTCGACCAAATGTCATTTGAAACCTTGTCCAATTACCAATGAGCTGAAAAAAAATTCAAAATGGCGGAAAAAACATGGCCGCCATACAAATTTTGTTGGTCTCTATCTCGGAGGGTATGACAGTTGGAAAAGTGGTTTCATAGCAAAAGATGATCGAAATGGGGATATCTATTTAGTGACAAGAAAAAAAAATCAAAATGGCGGATTTTTTTTCATACTAAATTGTATGGGGATTGGGTATCTACCTACTAATTTTTGCTAAATCCGAGTATGAGCAACCACGTAAATTGCTACAAGCAGTTACGCGGTCCGCTTTAGCGGGCCGCGCCCCCACGCGAAAAACTAGTTAATATATATATAGCTGCTTGTGCTGATTCACTGACTCACTCATTGATCACCTCTCCTGAACAATTTTGTATGAAAATTTTTTTTTTCACGGATGGGGTCGTATAAAAGAAAAAAATCCTTCGGAGGAAAAATACGGAGAGAGCTGATGATTGAGGATTTCGAAGACTGGTGAAGAGCACGGCCAGGGTATAGAAGATAAGTGGGGGGTGCTCGACCAAATGTCATTTGAAACGTCATCCAAATGCCAGTGAGCTGAAAAAAATTTCAAAATGGCGGATTCAAAATGGCCGCCATTCGAATTTCGTCGATATCTCGGAAAGTATAAAAGATGGAAGAACGGTTTCTTGACAAGAAGTAATCAGGACCCGAAGGTCTATTCGATGGAAAGAAAAAAAATCAGAATGGCGGAATTTATTTTTTCATAGAAAATGAAGGGGGAATTTTAAAGGGATTTTTTTAGGCGGGAAGACAGCACGCGGGCCACATGTGGCCCGCGCCCCCACGCACCCTACTAGTTACTATATATATAGCTACTCGTGCTGATTCACTGACTGACTCATTGATCACCTCTCCTGAACAATTTTGTATGAAAAAATTTTTTTTCAAGGATGGTGTCGTATAAAAGAAAAAAATTCATTCGGAGGAAAAATACGGAGAGAGCTGATGAGTGAGGATTTCGGAGACAGGTGAAGAGCACAGCCAGGGTATCAAAGATTGGTGGGGGGTGCTCGACCAAATGTTATTTGAAACGTCATCCATTTGGCAGTGAGCCGAAAAAAATTTCAAAATGGCGGATTCAAAATGGCGGCTATTTGAAATCCGTCAATATCTCGGAAAGTGTAAAAGATGGAAGAACGGTTTCTTGACAAGAAGTGATCAGGACCAGAAGGTCTATTGGATGGATAGAAAAAAAATTCAAAATGGCGGAATTTATTTTTTTCATAGAAAATGTATGGGGAATGTTAAAGGGACTAAAGTTGTAAGGCAAATAGGGGGAAAGACAGCACGCGGGCCACATGTGGCCCGCGCCCCCACGCACCCTACTAGTCCCTTTTATTGCCCATGAAACCCCGGTAGTCCCCCCAGGGGTACCTCGAGTAATTTTTTGCCCGTGGTACCACTGGCGCTTTAAGGGGTACCACGGGCAAAAAAATTGTAATAAGTTGTGTTTTTTTTAATTGAAGATAGGCTTGCGCTTGACGACAATCATGCCTGATGGACCGCAATGATGAGGTCTAGGATGGAGCGCGCTTGCCTAGAAAATGCCTATTCACTCTTCTCTTGAAGGAAGGAAGGTGTGAATGTAATGTAATGTTGTTAAAGCGACGAATGAATGTACCTAATGTTTTTTTTTCTCATTCCAGCTACCAGCATAGTCTTCTGCGTTACTCTCGGGATCACCCTCCTCGCATTATTCGGCGAGAGAGTCGGCAGAAGATGGTCCTACACCATCTTCTCTCTGATGATGCTCGTCAACTGGATCCTGGCGTACTACTCCAACGGATTCAAATCCTTGCTGCTATCGAGGGTCCTAGCCGGCACCGCTGGCGGGAGCTTGACAATACTGAATTTGGTCTGCGCTGCTGAATTCACCACTCCCAAAACGCGAGCGTTCTTCCAAAGTATAATTTCAATGGTGGCACCTACAGTTGGGACAGGATTGGGGCATACTTTAGGAGTTGTGATACACTGGAGGCTGTTGACTCTAGCTGGTATGATCGTGTCGATTGCCACAATAGTCCTGCCGTTACTCTGTGTGGAGAGCCCTCAATGGTTGGCCAGTAAAGGCAGGTTTCAGGAGTGCGAAGTCGCCTTCAGGAAGCTCCACGGCACGAAGGATAACTCGGAAGAGGAGCTGCGGTTGCTGATCAAAATGGAGAGCAACAAGCAGAGAACTGCCCGAGATACGAATACAAGCAGCAAAATTAGGAAGGTCTTCGCGTATTTCAAGAAGACTTACTTCTGGTCCTTAATGCTGACGAATTGCGTTATTTACACGTACTACTCCGCAGCTGGGAAGGTTATCTTTACTAATTTGGCGACTGTTGTTCTATCTGAAATGACTGGTAACGACGACGTTCTGTACTACACGATATTGGTAGACGTCTTCATAATAATAGGCACTTGTGTGTCTTGTTTTTTGATAAGGAAAATGCCTGTTAGAACGTTACTATTCTCTTCAGGGTGTGCAGCTAATGTGGTATTGCTGTTTTTGAGTGCATGTTTGTATTTTAAAACTAAGGAGGTGTATTTCCAATGGATTAGCGTAGTTCTTTTAGCGGTGTACTTCATTACTGTGTTTGCGGGGCCGTATCCATGTATGGAGATTATGATTGGGGAGTTATTCCCTTTAGATATTAAGTTAGCGTGCTTTTTTTTGGCAATACCTTTTTACATTGGTACGATATGTGCGCCCCTTATGTTGGTACCGTTAATTGTTGCTGTGATAGATTACAGCGGACTGTTTTTACTGAACGCGCTGGTGGCTTCCCTGTGCCTTGCGTACTTCTGGTGGAAGATGCCAGAGACAAAAGGGAAGACGCTACAAGAGATCGAAGTGTACTTTAAGACAAATGACTATGATGTGGATAAGGCTGTGAATAGTGAAATAAAATCTTTTATATAATGTTTTTGTGGTTTTAATCTTATCTTATATACCAATATAAAAGAACTAGTAGGGCGCGTGATTGCGCGGGCCACATATGGCCCGCGTGCAGTCTTCTCGCCCATAAAACTATCACCGTCATCTCCATCGCCAATTGGAATCCGATTGGCAGTGTGCGGAAAACAATACCTAGGAGCACGGTCATGGCTGTTCCAACAAAAAATAACGCTGAACACCATCGGATGAGGTGCAGCGTATTTTTGTTCGAGCAGCCCTTAAATCTACTATATAAAAATAAGTCGGGTTTGCCTCCCTGACGCTATAACTCCAGAACGCACGAACCGATTTCCACGGTTTTGCATTCGTTGGCAAGGTCTCGGGCTCCGTGAAGTATATAGCAAAGAAAATTCAGGAAAAATTTCAACAGAAAAGCGGGAAAATCTTTTTTCACCGTAAAACGAAGCCATCTGGTGGCGAAACGGAGTTCGCCGGATTTGCTAGTATAATTATATAACTTATTAACTACCGATATGGCTGAAAATTGGTGAGGAGGTAGCTTAGAGCCAGTAGACGGACATAGGATACTATTTATTCCGTTCGAGAGAAAAAAAATTATATGGCAAAACAACATTTGCCGGGTCAGCTAGTTATTTATAGTTACGCAGTTTATTCACAGAAGGTCCGTACGACTTTTCTGAGCGCGTTCCGGTTTTTTCTTTTTTTAATTTTGTTTTATCTGAGCGACTATTTTTAGAACGTCTAGATACCCTGAGCCTGTCTAGGCCTATGTTAAATCCTTACTAATATTATAAATGGGAAAGTGAGTTTGTTTGTATGTTTGTTCCGCTTTCACGCCGTAACTACTGAACCGATTGCTTTGAAATTTTGCAGACGTAAAGTTAGAAGTCTGGATTAAATAATAGGGTACTTTTTATCCCGGGAAAATCCATAGTTCCCGTGGGATATTCAAAAAACCAAAATTTTTACAGCAATCTATAGTTACATCTATAGGTAGATAGCTAAAGCAAACTTCTTTGAAAGTAGGTATAAGGTTGGAATATTGAATGGGAACGGGAAATTTATGTTTCCCTCAGGATGTTAAAAGCGAATTTGACACAGGCAGGGCGGTGGGCAAAAGCTAATGATACTACAGATCTGATATTACTACTACCTACTGATCACTACAGATGTGAAAATGGGCACCATATAGATTCTGAACTTAGCACTGTACGCTTTTAACAATGTGTGTTTTAGTTGAAAAATGGGATATGGGATTATAATGCTATAAATGTGAAAATGGGTAACTAAATAGGTTTTGAACTTATCACTGTTTCGCTATTTACATTGTGTGTTTTAGTTAAACAATGAGATTTTGGGTTAGTAATAATGTAACTGTAATATTTAATACCTATATAAATTCTGACGTACCATTGTTTCACTATTAAGTTTTTTTGTTTTAGTTGACATAGATGAGTTTAGATGAGTCAATAATATACAGGTTAATAATATTATAACTGTGAAAACGGGTACCTATATGACATAAGTTTTAAACTAATAACTGTTTTGCTATTGAAAATTTTCGTTTTAGTTAAGCTATGGGATATGGGAAAGTATAACGATAAATGTGAAAATGGGTACATCGCTTCTGAAATTGCAAGAACTCCGGGTTAGGTTAGGATAGGTTAGTATGCAGCGTTGCGGAAGAATATATCAGAAAAACGACGTTTTACCTAAATACTAAAAAACTAAGCCAGTTATCGACAATTCGTTCTGAATATGTGTTTTAGATGAGCAATGTGATATGGGATAGTAATGCTGTAAATGTGAAAATGGGTAGATACCTATATAGATACTGAAATTAGAACTGTTTCGCTATTAACAATGCGTGTTTTAGTTGAGCAATAGAATATTATGTAACATTAATAATGCTATAAACGTGAATATGGGTGCCTAGCATTAGTCCTGGACACAATTTAATTATGCTACTTTTCATCCCAGTTAATCCTTGACTCCCACGGTATTACACGGAAGCCGCGAGCAAAAGTTAGTATAATGCTATAAACGTGAAAATGGGTGCCTAATATTGGTTCTGAACTAATAACTGTTTCGCTATTATGTGTTTTAGATGAGCATTGGGATATGGGATAGTAATGCTATAAATGTCAAAATGCGTACCTACATAGGTTTGCAAATTGCAAGAGCTCCAGGTTAGGTTAGGTTAGGTTAGATTAGTATGCAGCGTTGCGGAAGAATATTACCGAAAAACGACATTTTACCTAATTTCTAAGGACCGATTTTTCAATCGCCAGATAGACTACCTGAGGAATGAATTTGAAAGATTGCCATACAAAATCTGTCAAAACGTCATATTTATTCCTTAGTAAACGTTTATCTGGCGATTGAAACATCGGCCCTAAAAAACTAAACTAGGTATCAAAAATTCGTTCTGCGGTTTTTTGGATATTATTATCACCGACACATTAAAACAAAAATTACAATTACATCTATTATAGTTTTCGATAAAAATTGGAAAAATGTAGATGTTGGAGCAGTTTTTGGGAGAACAATCGTATTCCTGCTTCAGAGCGAATTTGTACTAAAGGCCCAAAATACATTTGAAAGTATTTATAGTTTTTAAACTGCAGGTCACTGAAAACTAACGCTTACGCCGCTAACAATGTGTGTTTTAGTTGAGCCCCGTAGTTGAACCTATACTGATTAAGGACGGAAGCGGGAAGAGCAGTAAAACTACCAAGCCGATGTTTGATTTAGTTGTAGTAGTTGACTGTTTATCTATCGCGTATGCTACTTTTGTATTAACCACCACGGTATTTGTAAAAACCCTGAAATTCACGCGGGCAAAGCCGCGGGTAAAAGCTAGTAAATAATAATGCGCATAAGTCAAGTGATCAATTTAGCGATCATTTTCATAAATTTTTAGGGTTCCGTACCAAAATGGTAAAAATGGAACCCTTATGGTGAAAATGAAAATGAAAATATTTATTTTCACATAGGCCTAAGTAATCAAAGAAAGTCGTGTTAGTTACACTATTTATAACTCAAGAACGGCTTTACCGATATGGCTGAAAATTGGTGAGGAGGTAGCTTAGAGCCAGGAGACGGACGTAGGATTCTATATTTTTATTCCGTTCGAGAGAAAAAAATTTATATGGCAAAACAACGTTTGCCGGGTCAGCTGGTTATTTATAGTTACGCAGTTTATTCACCAAAGGTCCGTACGACTTTTCTGAGCACGTTCCGAGTTTGATTTTTTCTTATTTCGTTTTATCTGAGCGACTATTTTTAGAACGTCTTGATACCCTGAGCCTGTCTAGGCCTATGTTAAATAAATAATAATGCGCACAAGTCAAGTGATCAATTTAGCGATCATTTTCATAAACTTTTAGGTTTCCGTACCAAAATGGTAAAAATGGTACCCTTAAGGTGAAAATGAAAATGAAAATATTTATTTTCACATAGGCCAAATTCTACCGCTAGGTTAGGAAAGCAGGTTTACACCGAGAAGAACTGGCAAGAAACTCGGCACTTGCTCTTTTCAAAAATGTCATTGTTATAATACAAAAGGAGGATGGCCAGATTGCATGCATTATGAGACCCAGTGATAGAGGTAGCGTACATCATGAAAACTTATCAATATTTGTAGAACGGCACATAACTAACAAAAAAGCTAATGGTAAGTAAGTATAATTCAGTGGGAGAAAAAAGTTATATGACTATAACTAGAAGTTAATCTCAAATAATTTAAAACGCAGACGCACAATAGCTCCTTTCAAGTGTCAACTGTCAATTGTCAGAATCAAAATGGCGCGGGGCGCTTAAAGTTCCATTTTATTACTGAATATTCATATTATTAGTTAAAGCTGTTGTTATACACGCATGCATTTTGATAAATATATTTTTTGTAATGTTATAAATATTGATTTAAAAAGTATGTCATAGATAATATATCATACCTTTTTTTATAAAAATAAATCGATGACCTAGGAAAACAATCTAATTACATATTTTTGCATAATGAAACGTAACGTAAGCCGGACTCGAACCGCATCTGACACAAGTTGCGTTTTGTTTCTGCACAACGACTTGGTTTTTACTAAATTGGAATAATTTCTATCTTTTGTCTCCCACTGCGTACATCCCGAATAATTTTTCTAAAAAAATTGTTAAATATAATAAATATAAACATGAGGCTGTACGGTCATTTGTTAATTTTAAAAAGGTGTGGGGCAGTCGTGACCAACCTCCTTTCTTAAAGTACTATCTCGTGAGGACATGGAAGCATATTTCTATCATTCCAAGAATCGTTGTCGTTAAGAAATTCTTCAATGGTATAGTAGCCATGATTAATTAAATGTTTTTTGACAGTGTCTTTAAACCTGTGCAAAGGTAAGTCCAAAACAGACTTCGGGATCATATTGTAGAAGCGTACACTCAACCCCACAAATGACCTCTGTACCTTACGCAAACGGTGTGGCACTATAATCAACTTGTGTCATCCATTTGTGAGACTTTGCCGTCCATCCTGTACTTGACTGCGATCTCAACTGATGGTAAGTGATGATGCAGCCTAAGATGTTAGCGTACTAACTTGGAAGTGTAAATAAATTTACCCCAACGGTTTCCACAAGCATCGCACCGGAACGCTAAATCGCTTGGCGGTGCGTCTTTGCTGGTAGGGTGGTAACTAGCCACGGCCGAAGCCTCTCACCAGACCAGACCTGAGCCAATTTAGAAATTATAAAATTGCAAACTCGAATCCGAGCGCGCCGCCACTGCGCCAGGGAGGTCGTCCCATACAACAAACGTGATTTTTTGCTCGTTTTTTGGTCGATGGTCCAGAACTTCCTATATTACTACTTGTATATTAATAAGTAAAGCTCGCAAAACCCATTGCCTATGATGTATAAATTAGCCTACTATTTGCGAAAAACTAAATAAAATTTGAATTTCGCGGGCTACTTTGCCCGAAAGTCGAAACCCCTGATGCGAATGGAAATTTTAAATTCAACATCAGGTTTGCTAATTGTAATTCTGTTATCTTTAGACCCAAGGTTCTTCGATCACCGACCACTTTTTGATGTCAACGGTCAAATGAACTTTACCGTAAAATATTCCTACATTAATCCTTATTAGAAAGGTATTTTATTCATCATTTTGCCCAATAAATCAAAAACTATCAGGCATAAAAATAAATAAAAATCGGGTTTAGAATACACAAGTAACGCCCCTTAGCAATATAATCTTTTATAGTCTAGTCTTTTATAGAATATTTTTAAATTTCGACGACTCGGTTTTCCCTGAGGTTTTCCCCCCTTTTTAAATAAAAATGAATAAAAACTATTTCCCACTTTTTGGCAATGGCGGCGGGCCATCATTACCTTCAACTATTCCAAATTTTACGTCAATATTTTCAATAGTTACTGAAATAAGGAGTCATGACAGACGGACAGACGGACGGACAACAAAGTGATCTTACATGGGTTCCGTTTTTTTAAGGTACGGAACCCTAAAAATAGAGATTTTGGGGCAAACCGGAAAAGTTTTTTTAATACATTTGCCAAAAAGTTGCCATTTCCATGTGTGTTTAGCGTGCTCAAAGTTATTCTTTTCCGCACTAGTGCTTTTGTGTTTTCCTCCTACGCGTCACCGGAGCGGGCGCACCAGGATTGCATGAACTCGAACACGGCATGCAAACACGGAGCAGGCAAACACGTAAAGCCAATTTTTTTTTTCGCAAATGTATTAAAAAACGTCGTTCAATGCACGTGCGGAATTGTCATTTTTACTCGTCCTTTATAGTTGACCCTCGCCTTCGGCTTGGGCTTGGGTCAACAAACCGGGACTCGTAAAGAAATGACAAACTTTCCGCACTTATATTGAAATGTACTATTATCGAGATGTTTTCCAATCGTATTTTTAACATAAGCAAACAACCCAAAATACACGACGTACAAATTTAAAAGCAATTATCTTAATGGTGTGTAACTCACAAGTGATTCAAAATCGCTTAAGGGGATTTATTGAACTTATTTTTGTCTTTCTCACTCTCACGGAGATTTGGTAGGTGCGACATGCAGCGTCGCGGAAGAATATAGCAGAAAAGCGACGTTTTACCTAATTACTCAAAAACTAAGCCAGTTATCAAAAATCTGTTCTAAGCGTTTTAGGATATTATTATTACCGAAACATTAAAACAAAAACTACAATTACATCCATTGTAGTTTCCGATAAAACATAGAAAAACTGAGATTTTGGAGCAACTTTTGGGAGAACTGTCTATCGAGAAAATTTTATCCAATCGTGTTTCTGCTTCTAAGCGATTTTAGATTAAAGACCCAAAATACATGACGTGTAAATTTGAAAGTAATTGTCTTTATAGTTTTTGCATAAAACTTCATTCAAAATCACCTAAATACGGCTTGTAGGCCGTTAAATCACCGATTTAGCCCGTTAATGAGACCAACTGTGGTGTGAGGTAAATATTATTGAAAAATAACTAATTAAACCTGTTCTAAAAATATCCCAAACGAGATATCGGCGACCCAATACATCAAATAAATGGCACCTTAAAAAACAAAACGCAGCAGGTAGGTAAGTTATAAATAGGTAGTACATTAGCATAATTTATAATAATTTTTATTATTATTGATTTTATATTTAGTTAGGCTGCCCATAGATCGTAATAGATAGTAGAGGCAATAGATCTTATAATCTATGGTAGAGGCTGCCCGACACAGACCCTACGGTTTAAAATGCGCACATTCCTATGCACCATTTGCACTGCCAGCGTGCTGAAAGTCGGTAGATGCGTATATTTTATTGGTAAATGACAGCTGCGTGACGTCATGAGTGACGACATTAATCGCGTTGACATTGCTCACAAAAAAGAGGTAGTGCAGCGTAAGCGCTAATGTCAAATTCAACTGACATCAGTCATATCAATCGCTGATTTGCAAATTAAACTTTGATAATACGATTTGTGGACTGTGGTGAATTTTAACGGTTTTGCTGTGCCGATTGCCGTTGATGAACCATAAATATTGTACTTATTTTCTGTTATTTAAAGTAAGCATAGATTTCATTGAGACAGTGACAGGACTGACAGGCAACCATGCAGGCAACAGCGCGCTGTCGTCGGTTTAAAATGTTGCACTGTTTACGCATTTTAAACCGTACTGAGAGAGATAACAAAACTATGGAGATGCCCGATCATTCATTCTTGCGTGACTTGCGTACATATTATGTCAAATGTTCATGTTAAGAAAAATCAATAATCTAATTTTATAGACATATTACTTCAGCGAGATCTGGGGCCCGACCACAGAAAACAATATACATATAGTTGTTCCTTGCTCTGTGGGCCCGACTAAGGTTCTCTTGGTACTTGAATGACATTGACAGGAGGGCGTAGTTGTAGAACAGAGGCAGCCAGCGAATAAAATATCTTTATTAAGCAAAATACCTGCAACATACTGACAGATATGCCGACCTCATGCCGACAGAGCGAACTATCAAACAGTGTCACAAGATAGCGGCGTTAGTTCCGATTTAGGCCACGCGCCAAGATTAATTTGTCGTACAGTACGCGCGGCGAAAGTTTGGCTTTGACCGTTATTGCGCAGAAATCAGAAATAGGGTATCAACCAATCAGAGAAATCAGAAATTGGGTATCAACCAATCAGAATTTGGGTACCCATGCGCAGTAATCCCCTCCACCCGAAGGTCAAAGCCAAACTCTCGCCGCGCGTACTGTACTGTATGTCTCTTATTTTAGTATTGAATGGAAGCAGGCGTTATTTTGCGGTAATCCATAATTAGCTGGACAGATTAATTTGTTTTGCTATAATCCGCTACTTGAAAAGATTCTGTATGGTACAATATGCAGGAACACTGCCCATATGAAACACCACACACAATTTTCCAACACTTTCTTCCACGTCCTCAGGAGATGTTGACTTCACAATGCGAAATCGTGTTAATCTGTCCTGCTTTTATTCTAGTGTTCCGTTAATATAGTATGTTGTATTAAGAAATTATTAAGAAATTATTAAGAAATACCTCCGCCTTTCTACCAATAGGACCGTGAGACGCCGAGAGCGGTGGCATCCTTATGTGGTTGACATCCAACAAACTCGCACGTAACGTTTTTCTTCCACGTTTCTGATACGAACCGCTAAGGTGTGGAACCACAGATTAGTAAAAGAGGAACACCCTTCCAGCCTCCGTGTTCCAGCGAACTACAATCTGGGTGCCTTCAAGAGAAGAGTGAATAGGCATTGTCTAGGCAAGCGCGCTCCAACCTAGACCTCCTCATTGCTTTTCATCACTCATGATTGTTGTCAAGCCTATAGACTATACAATAAAATAGGTAATCTTAATTATTTCAGATATTTCGACAGGTAAACTTCGGAGATAAGGGAGTGGAGTGGTAGGTAAATTTCGACATTTTTCCCAATAAATCAAAAACTATCAGCACCTATCAGGCATAAGAACAAATAAAAATCAGTTATAGACTAAGTTCTTTTTTCACTTGACTACTTGGCTAAGCTTGCTTAGAAAGCACAGATATTATAGCTGCAAGTATCTTAAATAATTAAATAAAAAATAATTTGATATGACTACATACTAAAACAATTTAATGATACCAAAGCATGTGTTCAGTCCAATCAGGAACTTGATTTCTAACCGCTTAACGAATAAAATAGGAATAGCGACGGAATAGATAAACCTGAGAGATAAACTTACTTTGTTTTGTCTCTGACATAAGTTATTTGACATTGGACGGAAAAAGACAAAACAGAATATAACTATTCCACCTCTATTCCACGTTTATTTGTAAGGGGGTAAGGGGATGGGGCAAAGATTTAAATCTTTGAGATGGGGTGTAAAAACATTGGACCAATATACCTCTAGGCAACATCCAGCTTTTCAAAACCATTCACTGAATGCGGCCCTCGGATTTTGGACACTCAACTCCACCCAGCTCCCGGTCTATATCGAATTACGTACTGAAATAAAGGATCGTGTTCGTGATAGAAAGACGGACAACAAATTGATTATTTTTTTTTATTATTGATTTATCACCTTACATCTAACATAACAGGAATTTTCCTAATTCGCTAGAAGTAGCTTTTATTCCTTTAACTAATACTTACAAACTAAACACACCTTTAAACTAAAACTAACTAATCTAAACTATCGTAAGAGATAGTCCACATTGCTACTCTTGTGAATTCACCCAGAGAACAACAGAACAAGTCCGATGTCTCCGCTATTACATTCAGGGTGCGAAGCGCTCGCGTCAGCGGCGCCTTGCCGAGCAGATTGGCGCGCCCCACCGGCACCGCCAGCAGCGGCGGCCTGCGCCTCCGACACACGTACTAGGGCATGCAGAACCGGTTCCGGTTCTTAATTTAAAATTCCTGTTTTTTTTAATAACTGGCTTTACGGCTCTGGGTTCCAGCCCTTCTGAGCCTTTAAAATTCCTGGTTCTGCACCGAGCTCAGAACTTCTGAGCTCTGTGCAGAACCAGGAATTTTGAACCCGGTTCTGGTACCCGGGATTTCCCGGTTCTTGATAAAAATGTTTTATTATTTTAATTAAAAGCATTTTTTTAAATATTCCTACAAAAGACATGCTATTACATCCTATTACGATTTGAAGTAAACATAAAGTAGAAAATTCTTTCCAAAAAAGCGAATTAAAATGCCACTACAAAGAGTGAAGTAACTTTTAATGTATACCAATTTGATGAGTGGAACTGTGTAATTAGGAGGAATCCGAAAAATAGCTGCAGTTCCAGTCTGCGATCTTACAGTCAATTAACGTTTACAATTACTTTGTTTTACGGGACGATAAAATACGTAATAATTGGATTTTTTAAAGAACCGGGAGAACCGGATAGTCATATTCAGAACCGGTTCCTTAAGACCTTAAAGATCCCGGGATATCCCGGAATTTTAAGAACCGGGAATTCCCGGGTGCATGCCCTAACACGTACCCGTCCGGGGCCAGGAATCTGATCAGACCCAATATGTCCGCGTTATGCAATGCCCCTCTTATTAGTTTAAAAACCTGTCAAGTGCGAGTCGGACTCGCGCACTGAGGGTTCCGTACTACAACCGGAGGAATAAAACCATAAAAACCACTTTTCTTATCGAACCGCAAAACTAACTTTGTTTTTAGAGGTTTTATTGTAAATATCAAAAAACTACTTATTAGATCTCGTTCAAACCAATTTTCGGTGGAAGTTTGCATGGTGATGTACATCATATATTTTTTTTAGTTTTATCATACTCTTATTTTAGAAGTTACAGGGGGGGGACACACATTTTACCACTTTGGAAGTGTCTCTCGCGCAAGCTATTCATTTTAGAAAAAAATGATATTAGAAACCTTAGTATCATTTTTGAAGACCTATCCATAGATACCCCACACATATGGGTTTGATGAAAAAAAAATTTTTGAGTTTCAGTTCTAAGTATGGGGCACCCCCAAAATTTATTACTTTTTTTAAATTTTGTGTGAAAACCTTAATGCGGTTCACAGAATACATCTACTTACCAAGTTTCAACAGTATAGCTCTTATAGTTTCGGAAAAAAGTGGCTGTGACATACGGACGGACAGACGGACAGACGAACAGACGGACAGACAGACATGACGAATTTATAAGGGTTCCGTTTTTTGCCATTCGGCTACGGAACCCTAAAAATGTACGTTACAAGTGCCAGCTCCCTTCTAACCCTAAGCTCATTGTACCCGACCATACCCAAAACAAATAATGTCGGATACATTAGGGGGTAGAACGGGTATATCCCGTACAGCTTCAGGTAGAGGAACCTGGCAAACTTGTTCTGCACACGAGTCCAACATGAGTCTATACTTAGTCTCATGTGGAGACCAAATGACTGCACTCCTTTTTGATCTTATAAGGGTTCCGTTCTTTTTCTAAAGAGGTACGGGATACAAGTGGAAAATTAAAAAATTTTAAAACACCCACGACTTTTGCAGACTTGTAATTGAAAAAGGATTAAATAATTTTTTTGAAACTCCCCGACTAAAGGAAAGTAAGAACTAAGAACCTATCAGTATAATTAC
Organism: Coenonympha arcania; assembly: GCA_036785405.1. Classification (NCBI taxonomy): domain Eukaryota; kingdom Metazoa; phylum Arthropoda; class Insecta; order Lepidoptera; family Nymphalidae; genus Coenonympha; species Coenonympha arcania. The sequence goes on from CM072081.1 coordinate 8,138,683, forward strand.
AAATCCAAGAAAATCCGCCGGAGCTGCTGTGTTTTGCCTATGACGGTGTTGATGGTGCTGTTTACCAGTTGATGACTAATTCAATTTCTTGATACTTCTCATATACCGGCAGTTTATCAATACTTACTAATTACATTAATTGATATTGGAAACGAAAATAGCAATGGCAGCTCCGACGGATTTTCTTGGATTTGTAATTATACTGATAGGTTCTTAGTTCTTACTTTCCTTTAGTCGGGGAGTTTCAAAAAAATTATTTAATCCTTTTTCAATTACAAGTCTGCAAAAGTCGTGGGTGTTTTAAAATTTTTTAATTTTCCACTTGTTTTATAGTTTTTCGATTAATATATTAATGTAATTTAAATTATATTATTATTAAAAAATGAAAATTAATCTTCAAACTAGCCATTAGCTTCTCAAGCAGCGTTTAAAGGCATCATCCCTTCCAAGTCATAAAGAGACGTTTATTGTGGCGCCCCCTGCTGTTCAATCACAAGAACAATTATCTACGAACTATTGCCAATGACTCACTAATATTTTATACAAAACTGTGTCCAAATCGGTCCAGTCGTTTTTGTAATAATTGAGAACATTCGTTTGCACTGTAAATGTTTTTTATGGCGCCCCCTGGTGATCGATGTTCGTAATAACTATCTAAGAACCATCGCCAATGAATACCAAACATTACACAGAAAACTGCATCTAAATCGGTCAAGCCGTTTTTGAAATAAATGGGAACATTCGTTTGCAATTTAAATGTATTTTATGGCGCCCCCTGGTGATCGATGTTCGTAACAACTATCTAAGAACCATGGCCGCTGAACACCAAACATTATACAGAAAACCGCATCTAAATCGGTCAAGCCGTTTTTGAAATAAATGGGAACATTGATGTGCACACACAAACAAACAAACCAACAAACAAACAAACAAAAATATTTTTGCATTATTGGTTTTTGTGAACAATTTAACATACAAACAAACATAAAATCTTTTTAATAGAGTAATGTACAAACGGTCTCTCACCCTAAACGCATATACCCGTACTCCGTTCCGTCGTGGGTAAAAAAATAAAAAGATTCAATTTCAAACAAGAGCCTTTATTTGTTCATTACTACTTAAAACTTTATCAACGTCGAAATTTTTAGTTTTAAAATACACTTCTATCTCCTGAAGAGTCTTGCCTTTGGTTTCGGGCAGGCGCACGTAAAAGAACAATAGACAAATCGACATTATTATAGAGTTCGTTAAAAACAGCCCATGGTACCCCATAACGCCCACCAAGTATGGTAGAATCATCACACACAAAAATATTGTCGCCAAAAGGATTGGAGTCGTCATCAAAACGCAATACAACTTCAATTCCAGTGGAAACATTTCGCCCAACATGATTTCCATTACCGGGTACGGTCCAGAATGTATTATCACGAAGTACAAAGCCAGCAGTGTAACGTTCAGCCACTGGAAATAAACTTCGCCGTTCCTAAAATACAGACAACAACTGAAAATTAGAAGTATCAAAATAGAAATTATTCCTGAACTGAATAAAAGTATGCGGACCGATGTCTTCTTGATAAAGAAACAAGAAAACAATGTTCCTAGCAATATAAAAGCGTCTACTATAAACGTATACAAAAGAACATCCGAGGAACCGGTGATATCTTTCAGTATTACCGTTGCTAAATTACTAAAAATCACCTTACCCGCAGCCGCGTAATAAATATAAACGAAACTTGCCATAAGTAATAAGTCCCAGAAATATCTTTTCCTGAATGCAATTAACAATTTCCCCAATATATGCTCAGATTTTAATTCCACAGCCACTTTCCGTTTATTCGTTTCGATTTTTATCAACAAATCCAATTCATGTTCTGTGGTATCAGACACACCATGCAAACGTCTAAAAGCGGTTTTACATTCTTCAAACCTACCTTTCATGGCCAACCAATGAGGGCTTTCCACCCAAAAATACGGTAGAAACACGTGGATTATAGATATAAATAAGCCAATCAGGGCTAAAGATCTCCAATGGAAAAGAACCCCTAAAATATGGCCTAACGCGATGCCAATAGTTGGCACCAAAACTGTGATGACACTCAAATGTATGCCTCTTGAATTTGGATCTGTATATTCAGCTGTTATATACGTGTTTAAAACACTTAAAGGACCTATTGATATACCCGCGAGTAGTCTTGAAATCATGAAGTGCGTAAAAGTTCTTGCGTAGTAGAGAACTATCCAGTTAACAACAGCTGGTACGGAGCAAAGAATGTAGAGCCATCTTCTGCCGACTTTTTGGCCGAGGACTGTGACTTGGAGGATCCCGATAATGAGGCACAGGTTAAGGAAGGCCGCTGAAATAATAAAAAAATTAAAAAATTAAAAAACAATGCCCTGTCTGAAGGAACTAAAAAGTAAGAAACGAGTTATTTTAGTTGATAATTATGGCAGTCAGAGGGCCGTTCTGTTGAACAACTTTTGAGTGTAAAATTGAATGTATTATATTTCAACATAGGAAATAATCTTTCAACGTTATCGAGCGAAGTCTATAATTTCACGATTGTTGACCATGTTGCGTTTTGAACTGAATTAAATTTTACGCTCTATGTCAATAGGTACTTTTAAAATATTTTTTTCAGTGTTTGCAATTTTTTTTATTTCAACATCGTCTGCTTTTACATACGTTAATGACATGACTTCACGAAATGTAGCTGACGCGTTATGTGAATAGCCCCCCTAGCCTGATGAGTTTAAATAAGTTGTAGTTTTTGCCTGCATCTGCAGGGCTAGACAATGTCACTTATGCGTTTGGCGTTAACGCTAGTCGCTAGTCGACAAAAATGTATGGACAAAACAAATGACTGTAGAAAAACCACGACAATAATTACTAAACACGCTGTGTTTGAATAAATAACTACGCTAACTTGAATAATTAACTAACGCTCGCTGGCGTTCTCGCGAACCTTGTAGATAACTTTAGCGTACTTCGCTTGACAATTGACGGCCGACAGTATCAAACACAGCGTGTTAAGTTAATTATTGTCGTGGTTTTTCTACAGTCATTTGTTTTGTCCATACATTTTTGTCGACTAGCGACTAGCGTTAACGCCAAACGCTTAAGTGACATTGTCTAGCCTTGCAGATCGGCTAAAAAAGTATCAATCATTAAAGAATTGTATCAATGTCAAAACATGGGTTTTTAATTACTCTCGCTACGGTTTAAAATGCCTAAACAGTGCTGACATGACATACGCTGCTGGCACTAATAGGTATAAATTATGAACGCGCAATTAGCGCGACAACATTCAGTACGGTTTAAAATGCCTAAACAGTGCTGACATGACATACGCTGCTGACACTAGGTATAAATTATGAACGCGCAATTAGCGCGACAACATTCAGTACGGTTTAAAATGCGTAAACAGTGCTGACATTCCATACGCTGCTGACGTTTATAGGTTTAAATTATTGAACGCGCAATTAGCGCGACAACATTTTAAACCGACGACAGCGCGCTGTTGCCTGCATGGTTGCCTGTCACTGTCTCAATGAAATCTATGCTTACTAGGTATAAATAACAGAAAATAAGTACAATATTTATTGTTCATCAACGGCAATCGGCACAGCAAAACCGTTAAAATTCACCACAGTCCACAAATCGAATTAGCAAAGTTTAATTTGCAACTCAGCGATTGATCTGACTGATGTCAGTTGAATTTGGCATTAGCGCTCACGCTGCACTACCTCTTTTTTTGTGAGCACTGTCAGCGCGATTAATGACGTCACGCAGCTGTCTTTACAAATAATATACGCATCATAACCATAGAGGTATTACTTATAGCTCTATGATCATAACCGACTTTCAGCACGCTGACAGTGCAAAAATGGTGCATATGTGCGCATTTTACCATAGGGTCCTCGGAGCAATTAACATAATTGCTCCGAGATAGGGTCTGTGGTTTTGACAAATCACAACACTTGAAAAATCACGTTTTGACATTGATGCAGTTCTTTAATTATTATTGATACATTTTTAGCCGATCGACCTGCTGATTCCCTTACCAATCAAAGATATCTGTCCGTCGCCGAGTTCGATGCCATCTTCTTTCTTCTGCAGCGCACCGATCATCCCCGCTATTTGTCCATTTGTGAACCCATATGACAGCGCTATCCAGTTCAAACTCAATATTACGAACACCTGAAAAGTAAGAAGGTAGAAACTATAAAAATAAAATAAATAAAAAATAAAAATAAAAAAGCCTTTTAGTTTTCCTGTTACTGTACAAAAAGATAGTTACAAAAATGAAAAAAATCTTAATACTACTATAAAGCTAGAACTAGCTAGAACTAGGTAGAAACTATAAAGCTAGAAAATGGGGCGGAACCAGGCCAGTCTCACTTATCACGTGGCCGTTCCGGCTACAAGTACGGGTCCGGACCTCAATGTTTCAGATGATTGCCGCTTGTGGGCCGAGTTGCACGCGCTAGTTCTGTACGGTCTATTTTACGCGCCGTCTGACTACGGCAGCCCTATTACGTCGTAAGAGATAAAGTTAGACGATAGAAAGAGACCACAACATTGCGTTTGTTGCGTTTCGATTTTGAGGGCGGAGCCAGGCGCTATTGCGAACTGGATTGCACTTTTTGTGTCAGCGCTAGAGTCGCTATTTCTTTAAATAATAGTGCGGAGTGAACCTTCTGGTACTATTTAGTGTTCTGTGGCAGAACTATCAAAGCCCTTATTATGTATCTCGGTTCGGAATACATTGCTGATTTATTAAGTGAAGCGAAAATAGTATTTTGTGGAAAACCTGCAATGAATACAAAATAAATGTCATTGAAGGCCGTTGAGTGATCATCACTGAGATACAGAGTGAAGGCCCAGCAGGGCTAGACAAAGTAACAGTCGTTTAGCGTTGACGACAGTAGATAAAAATGTATGGACAAACCACGTAATTCTAGAACGCAGTCTACTTTATGCTTAGCGTTGTTCACTGTTGACTGTCAATTGTCATGCGAAGTCCGCTAAAGTTATCTACTTTAGTCTGCGAGAATGCCAGTGAGCGTTCAAATAGTCGTAGTCGATTTTCAAACACAGCGTGTTTTCCTCTATTCGGTCACGTGGTTTTTTTACACTTGAAGTTTGAACTATAAATTTTACTGGCAGAATACCTACCATTTATCATTTACGTAAAAACAGTACATAGCCCAGCATACAATCTACGGTCGTCGCAGAAACCTGTCGTACAATCGTACGTAAAAGCATAAAAATCGGTCAAGCCGTTTCGGAGGAGTTTGGTAACAAAAATTGACACGAGAATTTTATATATCAGAACTAGTTGGCCCGGCAAACGTTGTTTTGCCATTTAGGGGTAAGAAAAATAGCTCCAGACCTACCGAATGTAGACAAAAAGAAATCATAAAAATCGGTCAAGTCATTTCGAAGAGTTTGGTAACAGAAACTGGCACGAAAATTTTATAATATATTAGAGATAGAAATATACTACGGAAACACTTCGCCCCACCCGAGTGTTCCACAACACTCACGCGTTGTTATTTGACACACAAGCAAACACACACCTTCTGGTAAACAGCCGACATGGCCCCGAGCCCCGCTCTTTGCTTGGACTAGAACTGAACTAAATGTGGGCATTTTGTCAACGCTGACCGATCTCGCGCTTCATAGACCACATACCTGCTAGACGCCTATGTTGGATATACATACATAAATTAACGGCGTACACGGCTTTTTAAGCGAGTTTAGTAGCCAGAAGTTTAAAAACTATAAATACTATTACTTCCAAATTTAAACGTCAGGAATTTTTTTTCATGGATTTTCGTCACCTCGGCAAGAATGTCCAACTTTTTCGCGAATTCGTCGCTCTGACAATACTTCTGAAATCTGAAATTGGAAAATGTCTGATGTCTTGCCTCAATTGAATAGCAATTAAATTTTTTTTTTTAATATTACTTATGTTTTTGTGGTCTTGTTATGTTTGAAGTAGTAGTAGTAGTAGTAGTAGTAGTAGTAGTAGTAGTAGCAGTAGTAGTAGTAGCAGCAGCAGCAGCAGCAGCATCAGCAGCAGCAGCAGCAGCAGCAGCAGCAGCAGTAGCAGCAGCAGCAGCAGCAGCATCAGCTGCAGCAGCAGTAACAGTAGCAGTTGCAGTTGCAGTTGCAGTAGTAGCAGCAGCAGCAGCAGCATCAGCAGCAGCAGCAGCAGCAGCAGCAGCAGCAGCAGCAGCAGCAGTAGCAGCAGCAGCAGCAGCAGCAGTAGCAGTAGCAGTAGCAGTAGTAATAGTAAACATTGTACGTTAAAATACAACCTAGCTGGGTCGACATTACTTACCAAAAATCGATAACCAACTTATCGGTTGTCGGTTGTTTGCCAAATGCCCTTCTTTTTAAGAGTGTAGCTGATATTGTTGGTCTATGGTCCACACGATGTTTTATTTTATTAATACTGGTGTCCATAACATCGAGGCATAAATCGTGTATTTTATATACGCATAAGTAAATTCAGTCAGACTGTATGTCTGTGCATAATACAAAATAAAATATAAAGTTACAGACAATGTTGAAAACCTATTCTTGAATTATATTCTCATACAACACACATTTAACACACACACACACACACACACACACAACAATGTACAATGTTTTTTACTTAGTAATCTAGTGGTCCCGGAGTGATTTGTGATGTGGACAATTAACAATACCGCGGACGGCTTACTATTGAGGACGTTGGTGTCAAAACAAACATTTTTGACACCAGGAAACTGGCGACTTTCTTTGCGCTGTTTGCCTGGTCCTGTGTATTTGTCTTTTGCTTCACAATAGAGCAAGACTACACCCGGACAAGCAAACACTGGAAATTAAATAAAAGGTTGTACTAAAAAGCAATAGTTCTAAATAATAAAATTCTCTCGTCAATCTTTGTTACCAAACTCCTCCGAAACGGCTAGACCGATTGTTATGAAATTTTCACTTTATGATCACTACGTCTGAGAGCAGGTTTTTATCTATTTTTTTTATGCCCTAAACGGCAAAACAACGTTCGCCGGGTCAGCTAGTAAATTATAAAAACAATGAAATTTTCGCAGACAAAACCGCCAGCAACAATAAGTAAATAACAGGTATAAGGTAATACTGTGTGACAGTTTGTTTTATGCAAATAACCCAATTTAAATAATGAAAAACAAGCTTAATACGAGCTGGAAACGCGCCTCGAGGAATCCGTACATCATAAAGTAAAAAGAAATTAAATGAAAGTCAACACATTGCAGATTGAAATCGCTAAAATTAACGACAAAATAAAAAATATGGAAAATTTCAATATACCAATTACGCACCCTCTCTAGGCTCTATGTCTTCGAAAGGTAAAAATTACTTAAAATTAAGGTAAAAATGACTTAAATATTGAAAATAAATTAAGTACACAACTGTAATTAGTTAACTGCGTAGAAGCCGTATTAAAGCGATTTTGAATGAAGTTTTATTCAAAAACTACCTATAAAGACTTTCAAATTGAAACATCATATTGTATTTTGGGTCTCTAATCTAAAATCGCTTAGAAGCAGAAACACGATTGGATACAATTTTATCGATAGAAAATTCTCCCAAAAGTTGCTCCAAAATCTCAGTTTTTCTAATTTTTATCGGAAGCTACAGTGGATGTCATTGTTATTGTTGTTTTAATCTGTCGGTAATAATAATTAGGTACCATTTGATAAGTTCTGGCTTAGTTTTTTGAGTTAATAGGTAAAAGCTCGTTTTTCTGTATGTATTCTTCCGCGACGCTACATGTCGCACCTACCAATGTATCCGTGAGAACTGAGAGTGAGAAAGACAAAAATAAATTCAATAAAGACTGGATTTTTTTTTTGTCATTCTCACTCTTACGAGTCCCTATAAATTTTTGAATTCGGAACAATGATATTACCTAGGTATATATTTGATTCGAAACAACTTATGGATAATTCAAAGTGGGTTGGATAGGATCATAGGAAGCTCAATGAAGAATAAAGTATGAAGTAACTATAAGGGAAAAATTAAAGTAATGTGCGATATAAACACCTAAATTAATAATGAATGTGAATAATCATTTTTGTTCCACCTTATGCACAGAATACCATAATATATATTAGTACATTCAATAAGCTTTTAAAACCTGAACCGGTTTTCAAATATTTGGAACTTTAGTATTTATAATATGAACGATATTATGATATTTGTAATATGAAGGGGATGGGGCAAAGATTTAAATCTTTGGGATGGGGTGTAAAAACATTGGACCAATATACCTCCAGGCAACATCCAGAATCTTAAACTGCTTAAGCTTTTCAAAACCATTCACTGAATGCGGCCCTCGGATTTTGGACACTCAACTCTACCCAGCGTCCGGTCTATTCCGAAGGTCTTTTAATAGTTACCTACTGAAATAAAGGATCGTGACAGACAGACAGACGGACAACAAAGTGATATAAGGGTTCCGTTTTTTTCTCTTGTGAGGTACGGAACCCAAATAAAAAATAAAAAGCGCAATTTCAAACAAGAGCCTTTATTTGTTCATTACTACTTAAAACTTTATCAACGTCGAAATTTTTAGTTTTAAAATACACTTCTATCTCCTGAAGAGTCTTGCCTTTGGTTTCGGGCAGGCGCACGTAAAAGAACAATAGACAAACCGACATTATTATAGAGTTCGTTAAAAACAACCCATGGTACCCCATAACGCTCACCAAGTATGGCAGCATCATCACACTCAAAAATAATGTCGCCAAAATCATTGGAGACGTCACTAAAACGCAATACAACTTCAATTCCAGTGGAAACATTTCACCTAACATGATTTCCATTACCGGGTAAGGACCGGAATGTATTATCACAAAGTACAAAGCTAGCAATGTAATGTTCAGCCACTGGAAATAAACTTCGCTGTTCTTAAAATACAGACAACAACTGAAAATTAAAAGTATCACAATAGAAATTATTCCTGAACTGAATAAAAGTATGCGGACCGATGTCTTCTTGATAAAGAAACAAGAAAGCAATGTTCCTAGCAATATAAAAGCGTCTACTATACACGTATACAAAAGAACATCCGAGGAACCGGTGATATCTGTCAGTATTACCGTTGCTAAATTACTAAAAATCACCTTACCGGCAGCCGCGTAATAAATATAAACGATACTTGCCATAAGTAATAAGTCCCAGAAATACCTTTTCCTGAATGCAATTAACAATTTCCCCAATATATGCTCAGATTTTAATTCGACAGCCACTTTCCGTTTATTCGTTTCGATTTTTATCAACAAATCCAATTCATGTTCTGTGGTATCAGACACACCATGCAAACGCCTGAAAGCGGTTTTACATTCTTCAAACCTACCTTTCATGGCCAACCAATGAGGGCTTTCCACCCAAAAATACGGTAGAAACACGTGGATTGTAGATAGAAATAAGCCAATCAGGGCTAAAGATCTCCAATGGAAAAGAACCCCTAAAATATGGCCTAACGCAATGCCAAAAGTTGGCACCAAAACTGTGATGACACTCAAATGTATGCCTCTCGAATTTGGATCTGTGTATTCAGCTGTTAATAACGTGTTTAAAGCACTTAAAGGGCCTATTGATATACCCGCGAGTAGTCTTGAAATCATGAAGTGCGTAAAAGTTCTTGCGTAGTAGAGAACTATCCAGTTAACAACAGCTGGTACGGAGCAAAGAATGTAGAGCCATCTTCTGCCGACTTTTTGGCCGAGGACCGCAACCTGGAGGATTCCGATGATGAGGCACAGGTTTACGAAGGCCGCTGAAAAAAAAAAAAAATTAAAAAACACGACTGCCCTGTTATTAAACGAACTACCTACTAAAAAGTGTTAGCAATTCTAATTATTATTCAAAGTATTTTGACGTCACATCCGGTTGAACGGAGAAGAATCACCACATTTGACCTAATAATGGTCGGTAGGAGTCGACTCTCGTGTCGGTGGGAGTCGACAAGTATATAAAACAGGTTTTGGAGTTCAGCCGCAGTCGGTATACGATTTTGGCGGCAGTTACATCAAGTCTTGGTGAGATCGCGAGTGTATATGTAAGTGCAGTAAAGTTATATCAATTAGTGCTAGTGTTATCACGATAATTAGTGTTATAATAAATGCAGTAGTGCGTTTAATAGCTGCTTAGTGTAATTGATTCAGTATTAACGTTTAATTCAATGTTTTAATACGCGTGAGTTTTTAGTTCAGAAGTGGGATGCCGGGAAGACGGCTCCTTTGTCATCCTAGTTAAGGACTACGCCCAATGTGAAAAGGTGTCGATCAGTTTACAGTTGTCAACATGAATGAGGTCACTCGGTTAACTGATGTGAACATGAAGGGGTCACTAGGTTAACTGTTGTGAACATGAATGAAGTCACTCTGTTAACTGATGTGAACATGAAGGGGTCACTAGGTTAACTGTTGTGAAGATGAAGGTGTCACGCGGTCAACTGATGTGAACATGAAGGGGTCACTAGGTTAACTGTTGTGAAGATGAAGATGTCACGCGGTTAACTGATGTGAACATGAAGGGGTCACTAGGTTAACTGTTGTGAACATGAATGGAGTTACTTAATTTACTGTAGTGAACATGAAGGGGTCACTCAGCTTCCTATAGTGAACATGAAGGGGTCACTTAGCTTCCTGTAGTGAACATGAAGGGGTCACTCAGCTTCCTGTAGTGAACATGAAGGGGTCACTCAGCTTACTGTAGTGAAAATGAAGGGCCACTCAGCTTACTGTAGTGAACATGAAGGGGTCACTCAGCTTAATCTAACTGTGAGTATGGAGAGATCTCAGTTCAAGTTGAAAAGGATTAATTTAATATTTGTATGTATGTATGTTAAATTGTTTAAAGTTGTAATGATGCTAGTTTTTGTTCACGGGACGTGAACTCGGTCAGGAAAGGCCGACTGTTAGCAATTCTAATTATTATTCAAAGTATTTTGACGTCACATCCGGTTGAACGGAGAAGAATCACCACATTTGACCTAATAATGGTCGGTAGGAGTCGACTCTCGTGTCGGTGGGAGTCGACAAGTATATAAAACAGGTTTTGGAGTTCAGCCGCAGTCGGTATACGATTTTGGCGGCAGTTACATCAAGTCTTGGTGAGATCGCGAGTGTTTATGTAAGTGCAGTAAAGTTATATCAATTAGTGCTAGTGTTATCACGATAATTAGTGTTATAATAAATGCAGTAGTGCGTTTAATAGCTGCTTAGTGTAATTGATTCAGTATTAACGTTTAATTCAATGTTTTAATACGCGTGAGTTTTTAAAAGTAAAGTAGCCTGTACACAATGGCGTATGCTGGCCCACTGCAAGCCACGCACAACTGTAGGCCACGATCACTTGGTGTTCACAGAATGGCGCATGGCTCATTGCTGCCTGGTCACCGGTGAGGCACTTGCGATGGACGTGGAAGTAGTTTAAGGCGAAATCAATGACTCTGCGCGCGAAATTCAAAATTTTCGTGTTTTTTTGCAATTTGTATGCTAGTTACAAGCAGATTTTTATATAAACACGTGAAGACGACTGGAATTCCCGCAATTTGACTGCCATGAGCCTACTATGTTTTCGCTTAAAAATTGCGAAAAACCACAAAAAATTTGAATTTCGCGGGCACATCCGTGGCATGAAACAAGTTGTTTTATGTTCTGTTATTCCATTCGTCCCTTTCGGGACAGGCAATTACTACTTTGATAATTTTGAGGAAATTCAAAAATCGCAATCGTGCAACATTATACTTCCTGTTTCTGTAGAACGTCAAACCTTGTTTGATACTCGATTATTACTTTATTTCTGTTTTTGTCAGTACATCGTAATAATATTATGAATAAGTACATAGTATGTTATCATAATATTATGAAAATGAGAAATTCTAAATTTTGAGTGTATTTTGTAAGAAAAATTAGCAAGTAAATTTTTTATGCAAAGTAGGTATCAAAAATATTCGATCCATCGATAACTATTTTACAGTGTTGCTCTCTCGTTGCTCTATACTACTTTTCAACCTTTAATTTACCCAAGTAAACTTACTTACTTAACAGACTATACAGCCTATTCATTCGTGTTGAATTTTCTGTGATAGGTATTAGGTATATAGGCATAGCCTGTGCAATCGTATATTTATAACAATAATAAATAATCAGTAATCTATTTATATAAAAGAGAATTACCACTCACTCACTCACTGACTATTCACGATATCTCAGGAAGTATAAAGCCTACAAACTTGAAATTTGAAAGGTAGGTTCTTTGTAATGGGTAAGTGTCAGCTAAGAAACGATTTTGAGAAACTACCCCTCTAAGGGGGTGAAATAGGGGTTGGAAGTTTATATGAAAGTCCCGTGTTTTCGAAGTTAGAGACGTGAAAATCGTCATTTAGGTTATCAGCTTCAGATATTAAAAATTTGTATAAGTCGTTTTGGAAAATTCCCCTTTAAGGGTGGTAAAATAGGGGATGAAAGTTTTTATGTGAAAATTTTAATATTGTTACTGTTGACTTGAAATTTGAAAAGTAGGTTCTTTCTAATGGGTAGTTGTCAGTTAAGAAACGGTTTTGAGAAAATCCTTCCCTAAGGGGGTGAAATAGGGGTTGGGAGTTTGTATGAAAGTCTCGTGTTTTTGAAGTTTAAAGAGTCGTGAAACTCGGCAATAGCACTGAATCTCACGCGCATGAAGAAGCCGAATTTCACGCGGGCGATGCCGAGGTACTTTTTATCCCGGAAAAAGCGATGATTCCCGCAGAAGTAGTGAAAAACCTAAATTCACGCGAGCGGAGCCGCGGGCAACAGCTAGTCATTAATATGATTCAGACAAGCTGTTATTTTAGTTGATAAGGCAGTCGAGGGCCGTTCTGTGGAACACCTTTTGAGTGTAAAATAGAATGTAATTCAACATAGGAAATCTTTCAACGCTATCGCGGGAAGTCTGATTTCACGATTGTCGACCATTTTGAGTTTAGAACTACATTTTTTTTTTTATATACAGGACATTTGACACATCGCAATCTAGCCCCAAAGTAAGCGATAGCTTGTGTTATGGGTACTAGATGACTGATAATATACATACATACTAATATACATAAATATAATATAGGTATTGAAAAACACCCAGACACTGGAAAATATTCATGCTCATCACACAAACATTTACCAGTAGTGGGAATCGAACCCACGACCTCCGGCGCAGACGGCAGGTTTGCTACCACTACGCCATTCGGTCGTCATACACATTCAATTTATTAGTCAATACCCGTAGGTACCTAAAATATTTTTTTCAGTATTTGCATTTTTTTTTATTTTAACATCGCCTGCTTACATACATGCTATGAACTTTTTAAGCATTTCACTTCACGAAATGTAGCCGACGCGTAACGTGAATAGCCCCCCTAGCCTGGTGAGTTTAAATAAGTTGTTTAAATCATTTGTGAAAGGAGGTTTTTGCCTGCACAAATCGGCGATCCGCTAAAAAAGTGTCAATCACTAAAGAACTGTATCAACGTCAAATTTTTTAATTACTCTAAGCTCTATGGTTTTGACCAATGACAACACTTGAAAAAATCACGTTTTGACATTGATGCAGTTTGAGATGCAGTTCTTTAATGATTGATACATTTTAAGCCCATCGCCCTGCTGATTCCCTTACCAATCAAGGATATCTGTCCGTCGCCGAGTTCGATGCCCTCTTCTTTCTTCTGCAGCGCACCGATCATTCCCGCTATTTGTCCATGTGTGAACCCATATGACAGCGCTATCCAGTTCAAACTCAAGATTACGAACACCTGAAACGTAAGTACAATATCTATAAAGCTAGAAAATGGGGCAGAACCAGTACCCTTACTCTGTACCTAAGTGATAATCACTCAGGAACCTTCAACGAGCTCATTTGACATGATTTTTATCCATTGAAGGTTCACCACAAAATCTTACTTTCGTTTCACTTAATAAGGCAGCAATGTATAACGAACCATAGACAACGGTGAACATCACTGTAGCTGGAAAAGATATAGAATAGCCCCCCAGAATGGGCAGATGATGACACAATGATGAAAGACAAATTAGTGCATATTTTCTTTTCAAGTTTGCTGTAAAATATTTCCGAACGTTAAAAAACATAACCATGTTGCTAAACGGTTTTTGTCAATGTCAAAATTAAACATAAACGTCAATTGAATTTGACGTTTCATTGGATCAATAACATCAAAGTTTTAAAAGTCCTATCTTATTTGTATTTTAAAGGGGCGTCGGTATCTCTAAGTGATACAGGAACAGTTAATGTAAGTATTTCTTCAATATTCTTCATGTTTTTACGACATTACCTACATGCTGTTTCCAATCGATATTTCGAGCAGGGTTTGACCTATATTATTCGAACTTTTACACCCATTTTTGCTTGTTTTTGGGATCGAATATATGTTAAATCTGTTGTTACGTTGGGTATTATATATTAACTGTATGCAAAACTAGCTGTTGCCCGCGGCTCCGGTCGCGTGAAATTCGGTTTTTCGCTAATTCCGTGGGAACGATGGATTGTTCCGGGATAACTCAAAACTCAAACTCAAAATATCTATTTTACACACAGTCCTAACGTACAGGCTCTTGTTAAACGTCAATAAAACTAAGTTTACGAGGGAAAAAAATTAGCCTATGTGTTAATCCGGGTTATAAGCTATCTATGTTCCAAATTTCAGCCAAATTGCTTCTGTAGTTGAGGCGTGTAAGTAGTAGTAACAAAGATCCATCCATACTTACAAACTTTCGCGTTTATAATATTAGTAGGATTCTGATTGGGAGGAACAATACTTTCCGTTAAAGGAGTTAAAAATTAAGTTTGTCTGATAATCGTGGATAATTACCACCCTACCAGCAAAGACGCACTGCCAAGCGATTTACCGTTCTGGTGCGATGCTTGTAGAAACTGTTCGGGTATCCATTGGGGTGGTTTAGCACTAGCCAAGCGATAATATCTTCATGCAACAACACTAATCATCAAGTGTGATTGCAGTCAAGAAGTTGTAGTGTCTATAAAAAGTCCATCTTACCTTTTAAGACTGCCAGTCCACCAGAGGCAGCAGAGCCAAGAAAAAGAAAATTATTAACCAATAGAATTGCACTGAACCCTGCTCCTTTTAGGTAGACAGTGACTTGCGAGCGACTTTAAAAGTTCATATAAAACTGATAAGTGCTCCGCTCCAGTGGACAGACACAGTACGCAACTCTGCTTCGCCTTAGTCCCTTTCTTGGCTCCACTACCTCCCTCCACTCAGGTGGACTGGCAGCCTTAGATTGGGAAGACGCAAAGAAAGAAAGAAAGAAAACATTTATTTCCAATAATTATGCCACATGTAATAAAACATAAATGACGTAGCAGGACAGATTAATTTGTTTTGCTATAATCCGCTACTTGAAAAGATTCTGTCTGGTACATTATGCAGGAACACTGCCCACATGAAACACCACACACAATTTTCCAACACTTTCTTCCACGCACGTTTCGTCCCGACACCGGGACAACCTCGGGAGATGTTGACTTCACAATGCGAAATTCGAAAGAATGCAAAATCATTGAGATCGAAGAATCTTTTTAACCAAACAGAACCTTTTCAAGTAGCGGATTATAGCAGAACAAATTAATCTGTCCTGCTAAGTATGGATTTCTGCAAAATAACGCCTGCTTCCATTCAATATAAATAGCGTAAGTAGGTTTTCTGCTTTTTACTAGAAATGTTTTAAGCATTATAATAACTAGTAATACTTACCTTATTCCAATTGAAATTAACCCAAAATTTGCTGGACCAACACATTGTTTATTCCTTTGAAAATCTTGCATCCGGGCTATCTTTTCCATATCTGTAAAAATCCATTTACATTTCTGAGTATATCTATTTTTAGATACTGAAAAAAAAAACTGTAACAGGTTGAATTCTGTACATTGAAGATATTTTGTAAATTTTTGTAGGAAGGCACTATTTAGTCGATATTAAAGCCAAAACTAACAGTAAAAATGAAAATCGAAATATTCTTTATTTCATATAAGCCTAGCTTACAGGTGCTTATGACAAGTCATTTTATCTTTGTAATATAACGGTGATAACTAGTTCACGACTTAAAACTTACGACCACGAGCTGTGTATACTTACACCGCCTAACCAATAAATGTAGAATAGCAATGGAGTAATTATACTCTGTCTTGTCCTCTTCCATCATCAATAATTTCATTTTTGAAGGAAAAGCGAGGGGTCTTTACCACCTGTCCTGAAGGGGTGGGAGGGGGTTGGAAAGAGGGAGTCTAACCCCCCAAGCCAAACCGTACGACGCGTAATAGTTTTCGAGAAATAATGTTTTAAAATTAAAAAATCTTCACCTGTCGATCTATGACAGCTCTATAATACCAATTCTGAACTGTCACGTCTCCGGCGCTGCGGGAAGAGCCGCCTCAATTCCTAGGGCGTAGCGGCCGGTGGCTCTCCCTCCGCGCCTCGCTTAAAAAAACACTCTAAAGCTAGGACAAACAAGACTGCATGGTGTCGGGGTTAGGCAGTTCGGTTTTATGACATCCTTTTTAGGGTTCCGTACCAAAATGGTAAAATGGAACCCTTATGGTGCGACTTTCTCCGTCTGTCTGTCCGTCTGTCTGTCTGTCCGTCACACTCGATTATTTCAGTAACTACCAGAGCTATCGATATGAAATTTGGATTAGTTGTGTATATTAGTGGCCCAATGACACTGGAATAAAAAAAAATGGAAATTATTTTTGTTCTTATTTAAAAAGGGGGGAAAATCGGAGGGTTGAAATTTAAAAGTGAGATAACTGTACTGTGTGGGGTATCATATGAAAGGGTTTACTTTGTACATTCCAAAACCGATTTTTAATTATTTTTAGTCATGATAGTTTTTGATTTATCGGGGAAAATGTCTAAAAAATACCGTTCCCCCCCCTTATCTCCGGAGTTTACCAATCGAAAAATCTCAAATAATTATGGTCAATAGGAATTTACGTATATTTTACAGGAAAACTATAGCCAATGCTCTAACTAGCATAGTTTTTTTGATATTAACAATAAACCTCTACAAACAAAGTTAGTTTTGCAGTTCATAAACAAAGGTAATTATTACTGTTTTACATCTTTGGTCGTTACAGTTTTGGTCGTGTTACATCTACATTAGTATGCCTGATTGTTTTGCTTCAGTACTTCTTGAGTACGGAACCCTCGGTGCGCGAGTCCGACTCGCACTTGTTTTATTATTTCTCGGTAATTATACTGACTTATCAAAGAAGACCATAATGTGAAGTGTCGTACATAAAAAAGACAAAACGAAATATATTTATTCCACTTCTATTCTATGTTTATTTATAAGGGGAAAAGCGAGACACTTTATTATTGACCAAGCGAATCAGGGCTTTACAAATAGAGTTCACCTTGGTAGATTTTCTCTCGTCCAATCCTGTCCATCCGTCTTATATAGAAAGAAAGAAAGAAAGAAAGAAAAGAAACTTTATTCTGAAAATGCCACACGTAACATACGCCTTACGTACTAAAACGATGCCTGAAGCTTCCCTCACTCGGGCAACAAAAACCAATAATTGCCCAAGTGACGGAAGCACCAGACACCGCCTGTCACATGTGGCACATCCCGGAAAAAGGCCCCAACTCAGCATGGTGCTGTGTGCCCCATATGAGCATGGGAGCACACAGCGCTGATTTTCAGTCGGAACCTTGGACTGGGTGACGCCACGAAATGAAAAAGAACAAAAAAACTAAAAAAGTGACCCATATGAGAATCTAATTAAAATATAGAAAAAGCTCTAAAAGAACTTTAAAAGTCCGCGAGATAAAATATTTTATTTACAGGGTTGCCGCTTGCCAGTAATATCACTTTAGAATATATAGAGAAGTTTGAGTCAAACCACAATTTAAT
Organism: Coenonympha arcania; assembly: GCA_036785405.1. Classification (NCBI taxonomy): domain Eukaryota; kingdom Metazoa; phylum Arthropoda; class Insecta; order Lepidoptera; family Nymphalidae; genus Coenonympha; species Coenonympha arcania. The sequence goes on from CM072081.1 coordinate 8,156,650, forward strand.
TACTTAATTCACATTATGCTGAGACTAATAATAACTAAGAAGCCATCAATACTAGTTAAATTGATCAACAGTTTTTAGGAAACTATTTAATATACCACTAAAAATAAAGTTAATTTTGCAGTGTAAATTTTTTATTTTGGAACGAAGTTCCTTATTGCGCGTTGCGAAAGGGGGCTAGACGGAAACGAAAAGTTGTAACGACACTTTTTGCTATAGTAAGCTACTATTACTCATGCGGCGTGCGCATGTTTCGCTGTCTCTCTCTCTCTCTCTCTTATAGAAAGCAAGCCAGATATACTTCGTTCCATCCAGGTGTCCCTTGACACCTTTCAATTTTATTATTTCCTGATTCACTTCACTCAGGGTGCTAAAACGTTATGTTCCCCTGTTCAACAGTTGCTATAAATAAATAAATAAATAAATGAGCCTTTATTTTCCCAACAATCTTAAAACTATTTGACATTTTGGTTTTTACATAATACTTAAAAAAAAAACAATTTCTTAAATCTAAGTTTAATTTAGTGTTTATGTACTATTCGTCGTCGTCGTTTCAGCCGATGGACGTCCACTGCTGGACATAGGCCTCCTGAAATGACCGCCAAACACCAATCTTGCGCTGCCTGGGGCCAGCGACTCCCCGCGACCCTCTTAATGTCGTCCGTCCACCTGGTGGGGGGTCGACCGACACTGCGCTTCCCGGTGCGTGGCCGCCGTTCCAGCACCTTGGGTCCCCAACGTCCATCGGTCCTGCGAGCTATGTGCCCCGCCCATTGCCATTTCAGCTTTGCGACACGTTGAGCTATGTCGGTTACTTTGGTTCTTTTGCGGATCTCCTCATTTCTGATTCGATCGCGCAAAGATACTCTGAGCATAGCTCTCATACGTACTATTATTATAGCTGATTTGTTGCCAGGGACACCCACTTGCGGGCGTTGCTATAGTTGCTATACTTTGTTTTAATAAATGAAATGTCTTCCACAGCATCATGGCGGATCCATGGGTGATACAGCCCCATGAGCACGTCAAGTTTGCGGAGCACTTCCGGAACCTGGGCCCCATCAATGGAACCCTCACCGGCGAACAGGCAAAGCGGTTCATGCTGCAGGTAGGTCATCACCACCTTCGAAACTAGCTCCATCATTAATTATCTTTTTGATCAGTGTTTTACACACTTTACAAGGCTCCTATAGCTCAGCGGTCAGAGCACCCAGCCGCGAGAGATGGGAGACGCGGGTTCGAATCCCGCTGCGAGTGAAAAATTTTGATTCGTATTTAAATTTATAGCTCCATCATTGTTCATAAAGAATTGGTCAAGTGCGAGTCGGGCTCGCGCACTGAGGGTTCCGTACCATCAAGACCCGTACCATCATTCTCAAGTTTTAACTAAACACCTCTGCCCATCAAATTCAAAAAACGAGCAAAAAATAAGGTCTGTTGTATGGGAGCTCCCTCAATTTCTTATTCTATTAAAATAGTATAGTAGTATATTTGACTATTTATTTCTAAATTAAATATACATAATTAAATATTCTGTGAAAGTTTTAATCGTCTACCTGTTACCGTTATCAATATCGAGCAAAAACAAGCAAAAGAAACGTTTACTGTATGGGAATGTCACGTTTGTTGTAATATTAATTTTATTCAATTTTTTAGTATTGAAAATGAAAATGAAAAATCTTTATTTTCACATTTACATATTTGTTGTTATAGCGTCAACAGAGATACATCATATGTGAAATTTTCAAATCTGTAGCTATCACGGTTCAAGATATACAGCCTGGTAACAGACGGACGGACAGACGGACAGCGAAGTCTTAGTAATAGGGTCCTGTTTTTACTGTTGGCTCAGAGTCCAGAGTCACGACAATCCATATGAATTAAGGTCAATAGTTGTCTCTGGACTCTAGGCCTCTTCCGGCCTCCATATTTTTCGATCAAGCACGCTTTGCAAATTACAATGAGTTACTTCAGTGTTTACTTAAAAAAATGAGTTTCATAAACGTCTGAGTATATAAAAACCGGACAAGTGCGAGTCGGACTCGCGCACTGAGGGTTCCGTACCTACTACTACCGGAGGAATAAAACCATAAAAACCTTTTCTTGAACCGCATCAACTTATTCAACATTAAACAACTTCACCGCGAGTTAAATACGTGCAACGCCATCTGTCGTCATCAAAGTTAAACAAAATATTAGACTTGTTGAATATCAATTAAACACGTATTAAAAAAAACTACTCACTAGATCTCGTTCAAACCAATTTTCGGTGGAAGTTTGCATGGTAATGTACATCATATATTTTTTTAGTTTTATCATACTCTTATTTTAGAAGTTACAGGGGGAGGACACACATTTTACCACTTTGGAAGTGTCTCTCGCGCAAGCTATTCATTTTAGAAAAAAATGATATTAGAAACCTTAGTATCATTTTTGAAGACCTATCCATAGATAACACATATGGGTTTGATGAAAAAAAAAATTTTTAAGTTTCAGTTAGTATGGGGCACCCCCAAATTTATTACTTTTTTAAAATTTTGTGTGAAAACCTTAATGCGGTTCACAGAATACATCTACTTACCAAGTTTCAACAGTAAAGCTCTTATAGTTTCGGAAAAAAGTGGCTGTGACATACGGACGGACAGACGGACAGACAGACATGACGAATTTATAAGGGTTCCGTTTTTTGCCATTCGGCTACGGAACCCTAAAAATAAATGGCCACTTAAACCTATTGAATGTGTTAGGTTTCATAAACAAATTATGAAGCTGAAAAGTTTGTTTGTTTGAACACACTAATCTCAAAAACTACTGATCCGAATTGAAAGATTCTTATTGTATTTTATAGCCCACTAGCTGACCCGGCAAGCATTGTTTTGCCTTATAATTTTTTTCTCACTTAGGGACATAAAATATAGATAACAACCTGCTCCCAGATCCAGAGAATATATACTGAAAATTTCATAACAATCGGTCCAGCCGTTTTGGAGGAGTTTGGTTACAAAGAATAGTGAGAGAATTTTATATATTAGAAGATTTATCGAGCATCAATGGAAAATGTTGCAAGAATTGAAAATAGCTTCCGTTGCGTATAATGCTTAAAAGTTTAAAGATACATATTGTGCTAACTAAAAAAATTGGTTGTCTTACAGACAACCAAATTTTCGGTTTACTGACGATAGTTGAACGTGACAACGTCTTCTTTGTCGCTCGTTCCGCGCTCGCGAGGTAACGCCGGTAACGCCGCATGAGCGAGGTAACGCCGGATGAGTCATGTTTTTTCGTGCGTGCAACCGGCTCTATCGATTTATAAGACGTTGTCACGTCAAAAATTTGTTGTCTGTAAAGTCGGTTTACTGACGATAGTTGAACGTGACAACGTCTTCTTTGTCGCTCGTTCCGCGCTCGCGAGGTAACGCCGGTAACGCCGCATGAGCGAGGTAACGCCGGATGAGTCATGTTTTTTCGTGCGTGCAACCGGCTCTATCGAATTATAAGACGTTGTCACGTCAAAAATAAAAAAATTGGTTGCCTGTAAAATCGGTTTACTGACGATAGTTGAACGTGACAACGTCTTCTTTGTCGCTCGTTCCGCGCTCGCGAGGTAACACCGGTAACGCCGCATGAGCGAGGTAACGCCGGATGAGTCATGTTTTTTCGTGCGTGCAACCGGCTCTATCGAATTAAAAGACGTTGTCACGTCAAAAATAAAAAAAAATTGGTTGCCTGTAAAGTCGGTTTACTGACGATAGTTGAACGTGACAACGTCTTCTTTGTCGCTCGTTCCGCGCTCGCGAGGTAACGCCGGTAACGCCGCATGAGCGAGGTAACGCCGGATGAGTCATGTTTTTTCGTGCGTGCAACCGGCTCTAATGATTTATAAGACGTTGTCACGTCAAAAAATTGGTTGTCTGTAAACTCGGTTTACTGACGATAGTTGAACGTGACAACGTCTTCTTTGTCGCTCGTTCCGCGCTCGCGAGGTAACGCCGGTAACGCCGCATGAGCGAGGTAACGCCGGATGAGTCATGTTTTTTCGTGCGTGTAACCGGCTCTATCGAATTATAAGACGTTGGCACGTCAAAAATAAAAAAATTGGTTGCCTGTAAAATCGGTTTACTGACGATAGTTGAACGTGACAACGTCTTCTTTGTCGCTCGTTCCGCGCTCGCGAGGTAACGCCGGTAACGCCGCATGAGCGAGGTAACGCCGGATGAGTCATGTTTTTTCGTGCGTGCAACCGGCTCTATCGATTTATAAGACGTTGTCACGTCAAAAATTGGTTGTCTGTAAAGTCGGTTTACTGACGATAGTTGAACGTGACAACGTCTTCTTTGTCGCTCGTTCCGCGCTCGCGAGGTAACGCCGGTAACGCCGCATGAGCGAGGTAACGCCGGATGAGTCATGTTTTTTCGTGCGTGCAACCGGCTCTATCGAATTATAAGACGTTGTCACGTCAAAAAAAATTTGTTGTCTGTAAAGTCGGTTTACTGACGATATTTGAACGTGACAACGTCTTCTTTGTCGCTCGTTCCGCGCTCGCGAGGTAACGCCGGTAACGCCGCATGAGCGAGGTAACGCCGGATGAGTCATGTTTTTTCGTGCGTGCAACCGGCTCTATCGAATTATAAGACGTTGTCACGTCAAAAAAAATTTGTTGTCTGTAAAGTCGGTTTACTGACGATATTTGAACGTGACAACGTCTTCTTTGTCGCTCGTTCCGCGCTCGCGAGGTAACGCCGGTAACGCCGCATGAGCGAGGTAACGCCGGATGAGTCATGTTTTTTCGTGCGTGCAACCGGCTCTATCGAATTATAAGACGTAGTCACGTCAAAAATAAAAAATTATACTGTCTTTCTATGAGCAAGTTGTAAGGTACGACCTATTATTATTATTTTATTACTTACATAATTATTTATGGATTTAAACCACTGTTCTATAACTCGCACTAACTAATTAACTATGAATTTGGCATATTAATTTATACTGTTATTTTATTAATTTAAATTAAAAGAAATATTTATTACTGGTACCACTGATAAGTGTACAGTGTTAGGAAGTCAATGAACCATTGAAGTACACTGTATTTAAAACCACAATAGTTTATTTGAATTCTAAGAACGTAATAATATAAAAGTCATAATTTGGGCAGGATACACAAAAAAAAACTAAGTAATATTTAGGGTTCTAACTTCAAATTAAAAATTCCTATTATATCATCATATACATTTATCACGATTTGTTGCAACTTTATATGTTTTAATAACACATATAGTTGTAACAAATTGTGATAAAAATTACTATAATTTTATCATAATATACATAGTTATAAAAACTCTGAACGATGTAGGGATTCTTACAACACCCCATAATATGTCCAAATCTCTTCAGTCATTCAGAAGTTATGGTAGAATTAAGAAACATATAATACATACATACATGGACCCTAAAAACATTACACTCCTTTTTTGGCAGTCGTGTAAAAATATTAGAAACTGGCTTTTGCCCGCGGCTCCGCCCGCGTTAAATTCGATTTTTTACTGCTCCCGAGAAAAAATTGAATTTCCTTTTCAATGACCTTTTTCAATGACCTACTTTCAGGAAAGATTGTCAAAGTAATCTACCTATAGCTGTAGCTATAGATTACTGTTGAAAATTAGGGTTTTTTTAAACATCCCATGGGAACTATGGATTTTCCCGAGATAAAAAGTAGCCTGTGTTTTAATCCGGGTTATAAGCTATCTATGTTCCAAATTTCAGCCGAATCCGTTCAGTAGTTGCGGCGTGAAGGAGTAACAAACATGCACACTTACACACACACACACACACACTTACACACAAACTTTCGCCTTTATAATATTAGTGTCTACCTATAGCTGTAGCTATAGATTACTGTTGAAAATTAGGGTTTTTTTAAATATCCCATGGGTACTATGGATTTACCCGGAATAAAAAGTAGCCTATGTTTTAATCCGGGTTATAAGCTATCTATGTTCCAAATTTCAGCCAAATCGGTTCAGTAGTTGCGGCGTGGAGGTGTAACAAACATGCACACTTACACACACACACACACACTTACACACAAACTTTCGCCTTTATAATATTAGTTGTTTTAATCCGGGTTATAAGCTATCTATGTTCCAAATTTCAGCCAAATCGGTTCTGTAGTTGCGGCGTGAAGAAGTAACAAACATACACACTTACAAACATTTACACACACACACACACACACACACACACACACACACACACACACACACACACACACACACACACACACACACACACACACACACACACACACACACACACACACACACACACACACACACACACACACACACACACACACACACACACACACACACACACACACACACACACCGATAATCGATTTATTTGGTGACAGATCTACCATTCTGAGCACAGAGCTATTATTTAAGTACAAAACTGTTATTATAAGAACGAAGTTTATATTCATGTAATGCAATATAATTTTATTGGTTATCGATCTCTTATATTTTACACATATATTAACATTAATTTGATAATTCATACCTGGGAACAATTTTTTTTATCTGAGAACGAAAATATTTCGTGGCGATAGATCTATTTATTAGGTGATACAACTTGATGACAAATATAAATTTTGGTGATAGAAAATATAGTTCCCATATAATATTAGTGTGGCTAGTGCGATGAACCATGCTCCGCGAAATCAACGCGTCGCACTTGGCCATATTTATTGGCATGAATTCGTCATGAATAAGGTGTGAATAACTTTTACACAGCTGTTGAAAGTTGAAACACTCTTTTGTTTTTGCGTGAACAAAAGAATTTACTAGGACGAACTAAATCTTGGAAAATTGTTTCTTTTTTTCTTTCTAATGGACTATAATATCTATACTATTTCCATTCATTTATTTCCTCTTTGACCCATGAAATCACATGAAGCAGATATAGCAATAGCGAGAGACCAGAGAGAGATAAAGGTAAAGTTGTCTCTTTCTGGTCCCTCGCTACTGCTATATCTGTTTTATGTGTCAAAGAAAAAATAAACGAATCGAAATAGTATATCTCAATTCAATACACCGATGTCCTTTTTTTAACTTTATAGGCTAGCGCTTGACTGTGATCACACCTGATAGAAAGTGATTATACAGTCTAAGGTGGAACGCGCTTGCCTCGGTAATGCATGTTCACTCTTGATTTGAAGGTGCCCAAGTTGTAGGTGGTGGGAAAGACAGTGCCTGGGAGGGTATACCAGACCTTTGCAATGCGTATCAGGAACGAGGAATTAAAACCGTTTCTTACGTGTCTTGAATGTTAGTCGACAATTTATTCTGAGATTGAAAATACATAAGCGCGTCAAAGAAGAGTATTGTATTTCCTATGATGAAATACATTCAATTTTACACTCTATGCAATTAGACGTAAAGTTCATTTTTCAGTTTTAATTTTTTTTCTTTTTCTTGTTTCACGTCACTCAGTGTATGAAAACTTTACGAGAATGTCATAGCAGTGTCTGGTTGCCGATGAGTCTTCTAGCACGGCGATCCACCGAATCCAAAGCATCTAGTTACACTATGTGCACTAGTAGCACTATGTGCTTCCATGCTTATATGGGGCACACAGCACCATGCTGAGTTGGGGCCTTGTTCCGGGTTGTGCCACATGTGACAGGCGGTGTCTGGTGCTTCCCTCACTTGGGCAATTATTGGTTTTTGTTGCCCGAGTGGGGGAACCTCCAGGCATCGTTTTAGTACGTAAGATGTATGTTTTTGTTACATGTGGCATTTTCATGAAATAAAGTTTTTTTCTTTCTTTCTTTCTAGTTAGAGCCATCCCATAAATGGCTACATTACTCCATGCATGATTGAACCTATGCCTGATATAAAATGCTAAGTTTTTCACCTGCAGTTGTTGCTTTGGATTCGATGCATCGGTCGAAGATGAGTTTGGATTGAGTGAATTTGAAAAGTTCAATACTATCGGTAATCAATACAAAATGAAAATGAAAATGAAAATGAAAAATCTTTATTTTCACATAGGCCCAATTAATAGGCTCTTATGAAAAGTCAAAACTCTACCGCCAGATTCGGAAAGCAGGTTTGCACCGAGAAGAACTGGCAAGAAACTCGGCACTTGCTCTTTTAAAAAAAAAAGTCATTATATACAATTTCTTAAATAATATCCAAAAATATTGCATAATTTTAAGATATCTCGTGAGGAGATGGAAATATATCCCTATCATTCCAAGAATTATTGTCATTGAAAAATTCTTCAATAGTATAGTAACCCCGATTTATTACTCTTTAAAAAAAAATGTCATTATATACAATATCTTAAATAATATCCAAAATTATTGCATATTTTTAAGATATCTCGTGAGAAGATGGAAATATATCCATATCATTCCAAGAATTCTTGTTATTGAAAAATTCTTCAATAGAATAGTAACCCCGATTTATTAGATGTTTTTGGACAGTGACTTTAAACCTGTGTAAAGGTAAGTCCAAAACAGACTTCGGGATCATATTGTAGAAGCGTACACTCAACCCCATAAAGGACTTCTGTACTTTACGTAAACGGTGTGGTACTACAACTAACTTGTGTCCGCCATTTCTAATTGGACGGTTACTTACATCTATACGTTGCTTATAAAAATATACGTCAAAAGCGAAATAAATTAATCTTTAGTCAATCAATGTGTGGTTCATTAAATTTATCCTTCATCAATTTCTCTTATTGAGTTGTTTGTTGCAGTCGCAACTGCCTCCGCCGGTGCTGGGTCAGATATGGACCCTGGCAGACACCAATGCCGACGGGAAGCTTGACCTGAAGGAGTTCTCCATCGCTTGTAAGGTGAGGCGGTAATTTCCCTCGAACTCCAGCGGGGCTAGACAAAGTAACAGTCGTTTAGCGTTCATGATTAAAGATAAAAATGTAATATGGACAGAAAGTGACTGTAGAAAAACCACGTGACCGTATGGAGGAAAACACGCTTCTTTTGAAAATCGACTACGACAATTTGAACGCTCCCTGACGTTCTCGCAAACCTTGTAGATAACTTCAGCGTACTTCGCATGACAATTGACAGCCGACAGTAAACAACGCTAAGCATAAAGTAGATTCTGCTTTCATTTGTTTTCTTTCGTCACGTGGTTTGTCCATACATTTTTATCTACTGTCGTGAACGCCAAACGACTGTTACTTTGTCTAGCCCCGCTAGAGTCCGAAATTGTTTAACCCTACAGAAATTTTCTGGGGTAGTAAAAGGGAAAACTCAAACTCAAAATATCTTTATTCCACATAGGCCAGCTATTTGAACGCACGACGCATCAGTCATCAATTTTAGCGTCAAATAGCGATGGTTCGCATACATGTCGCTGTCTGTCTCTCTCTCTCTCTCTCTCTCTCTCTCTCTCTCTCTCTCTCTCTCTCTCTCTTATAGAAAGCAAGCCAGATATACTTCGTTCCATCCGGGTGTCCTTTGACACCTCTGAAGTTTTTTATATCTATATCACGCGTAGCATTGCTATTTGCCTCAGGGGAAAACCTTCCTTTTACTAAACTTTTCCTGAAAACCGCATCAAAAACGGTTCAGCCAAACGCGATAATGACGGAAGCGAAATAATCGCGGACAAACATACAACCATACGGGTTGAATACAGAACCTCTTTTTTTTAAGTCCGTTAATAAAATATATAAAATAAAATATTTTTTGTCTGCCATTTAAAAGATAATAATATATACCTTTTTTCCACAGATAATAAATCTGAAATTGCACGGTGTTGAGATACCGAAGGCCTTGCCGCCGGGTTTGCTCGCTTCGCTCTCGCCGACTTCGTCAGGTAAGCGAACTTTGAGTGTACCGCCTATCGAAGAGGGCAAAACAACGTTGACTGATCCAGAGTTTTGAGAAAGAGAGATAATATAATTGAGCTCCTTTTTTAGGGCGCCGTATCCAAAGGGTAAAACGTGACCCTGTTACTAAGACTCCACTGTTCGTCCGTCTTTTTATCCGTATGTATACGTACGTCTGTCACTAGGCTGTATCTCATGAATTATTATAGTAAGACAGTTGCAATTTTCACAGATGATGTATTTCTATTGCCGCTATAACAACAAATACTTAAAAAAAAAAAACAGAATATACAACAAATATTGAAGGGCACTCAACATCTGTCTGTATGTAGCTCAAGCTGTATCTCGTGAATTACTATTTATAGTGACACAGTTGAAATTTTCACAATGATGTATTTTGGTTGCTACTATAACAACAAATACTTAAAAAACATAGTAAAACAAATATTTGAGGGAACTCAACGTTATTTTTTTGCTGTTTTTATAGAAAATGGTACGGAACCCTTCGTGTGCTTCTGACTCGCACTTGGCCGGTTTTTGTAATTGGATAACACAAACTATCTGTTTGTTCCAGCTGCCAAACAACAGTTCCCACCACCAAAACCGCCCATACCGCCAATGCCTAACCTCAACCAACCCCTCATATCGAACCTAGCCTCAACACCGCAAATCCCACCTCAAATACCCCCTCAACCCACCCAGAACCTACTCGGAGACTTCAACCCCCCCTCAATCCCGGCAAAACCCATCCCAGACCTAATATCAGGTGTCAAACCCCCAATACCAACTCAACCTGTGCTACCAAACAATCAGTTGATCAACCAACCGATCACATCTCAACCGTTGATGAATCAAGTGCCGCTCATACCCTCTACGAGTCAGCCGTTGATGGGTCAACCGTTGATCAACACATCTTTAATGTCAAGTCAACCTTTAATCAATACGTCACTTATCAACACGGCACCGACGAATCAATTGATCAACACTACTCAATCTTTAATCAACACCGCTCAACCAACAAATCTGATCAATTCTCAACCAACGAATCAGTTGATCAACTCATCTCAACCCACGAATCAATTGATCAACTCATCCCAACCGTCGTTGATAAATACGTCTCAACCGTTAATACCAACTCAACCGCTTGTGGGTCAACCATTAGTACCAACTCAACCGCTTGGGGGTCAACCGTTACTACCAACACAACCGCTTGTGGGTCAACCGTTAGTCCCTTCCTCCCCTCCACAAATACCTCCCGTACCATCAGGTGTGACCGCTGGCTCAGTGGTTAGCCCGCCAAAACCTGGAGTGAAAAGTATAGCCGGTTCGGTGTCTAGTCAACCGGTGACTTCCACGCCTATTACCGCCGTCAAGAGTGATTCGTTCTCGAAACCGGGTAAGGTTTAATTTTTAACCCCAACTTTCATCCACTTTTTAACCCCCTTGGGATGAATTTGTAATAAAGCAGCATTAGCGCTTTTTCATACACTATTTAACCCCCTTGAAATGGGGATAAATTTGTAATAAAGCAACATTAGCACTTCTTCATCCACTATTTAACCCCCTTGAGATAGGGACGAATTTGTAAAAAAGCAGCATTAGCGCTTCTTCATCCACTATTAAACCCTCTTGAAATGGGGGTGATGAAATGATGGTTTTTCTTTCGTTTCAAGGATCCCTAGTGACCAGTCCAACTGACGTTCCTATGGGGGTAGTGAGTCCCCCACCGGCCGTCGAATGGGGGATACCACAGCCGCAGAAACTCAAGTAAGTGCATCTTTTTGTTTACGAGGATTTTGCCGGTGACGAACGATTACGAACCTTATACATAAAAATTTCAAAATGGCGGATTCAAAATGGCCGCCAAACGAATTTCACTGATATCTCGAAGAGTATAAAAGATGGAAAAACGGTTTCTTGACAAGAGGTGATCAGGACCAAAAGGTCTATTCGATGAATAGGTTTTATTGTAGGTTTAGAGTTAATTGTAATTTAAAAAAAATCGTAACAATTAAGTAATGAATATAATCCTCAGGTACACTCAGCTATTCAACGCGACAGACCGCGCCAAGACGGGCTCTGTGTCCGGGGCGCAGGCGCGCTCGATCATGCTGCAGTCCAGGCTGCCGCAGCAGACCCTGGCGCAGATCTGGGCGCTGGCCGACCTGGACTCGGACGGGAAACTCGGTGAGTCGGTCTGGCTTCACTCAGCTCTGTGTCCGGGACCCAGCCTCGTTCAATCATCAGACCCTTACGCAAATCTGGGTAAATTTCACCCTGCCAATTTCCCCCCTTTTTTTATTGAAGATAGGCTTGCGCTGGACGTCAATCATGCCTGATGGAAAGCAATGATGAGGTCTAGGTTGGAGCGCGCTTGCCTAGAAAACGCCTATTCACTCTTCTCTTGAAGGCACTCAGATTGTACTTGGCTGGAAACACGGAATTTGGAAGGGAAGTAAGTAACTTGACAGTGACAGACAGAAAGACAGACGGATGAAGCTGCACCGTAAGAGTTTCATTAGTACCATTTTGGTATGGCATTAGAAACCTATGAAGCTAGGCGATTCGCGTATTGTTTTGATACAATGAGTGTGGTCATTCACTTCACTTTACCACAGACTTGGTGGGTAACAATATACGTGATATTGTTTATAAAGACGCGAATGCCGCAACTTTTTTTTTAAACAATTCACTTCACGAAATGCAACCGACGCGTTACGTGAATCGATATGCTATTAGACCTATGAAATGTTGAGGTTAGTGTCCGTTTTGTTCAGGATGCGATGGATTTGTTTTTGTTTAGGTTGATGCCAAAGATATTATATATGAAGAAGAGGTGGTTATCGCACATACGCGCGGTATTTGTTGCCGACAAATTACCCTAATCAGTGTAATTTCGTTCAGTCCTCGAGCAACGGTGAATGAGGTTACGCGTGTCTGGCGTGTGTCAGCGCGTATCAGAACTGAACGCCGCTTAGTATGAACGTAACGTATCTTTAGAATCATCATCATCATCAACGGCGCTACAGCTCTTTGTGGGCGGGGGCCTGCTCCAAAAGATTCCTCCATCTGTCTCTGTCCATTGCATTCGTTTCCCATTTTTTTATTTCCACGGCTTTTACATCCTGCTTCACTCCGTCCAGCCAACGAAGCTTTGGCCGACCAACATTTCGACGGCCGTCTGGGTGTGAGATCAGTAGTTTTTTTGGTGGCCTCTGGTCACTCATGCGTTGTACATGTCCAGCCCACTGCAATCTTGCGATCTTTATGTGCTGGACCATGTTTGGCTCACCAAAGATATCGTACAATTCGTGGTTGTAACGGATACGCCACAGACCGTCCACCTCTACCGCACCAAATATGGTCCGCAATACCTTCCTTTCGAATATTGCGAGGGCTTCGTCGTCTTTTTTACTTGTGGTCCGGCACTCACTACCATAGGCTAATATTGGTCTTATAAGTGTTTTGTATAGTGCCACTTTGATATGTCTAGTCAGGAGTTCTTTAGAATATCTTTGGTTAATGCCCGTTCTGTGTTCAGGATGCGAAGAGTTTGTCCTGGCGATGTACCTGTGCGAGAGGGCCACGCAGGGGGAGACTGTGCCGGCGAAGCTGCCTGTCGAGCTGATACCACCTACCTTCAGGTGAACCCTTAATCTATGTTTGTTTTTTTTATACTATATAGGCTAGCGCTTGACTGTGATCACACCTGATGGAAAGTGATGATACAGTCTAAGGTGGAACGCACTTGCCTAGAAGATGCCTATCCACTCTTGATTTCAAGGCACCCGGGTTGTAAGTGGCAGGAAAGACACTGCCTGGGAGTGTATTCCAGGCCTTTGCAGTGCGTATCAGGATCGAGGAAACAAACCGCTTTTGTTCTGGAATCTTGCAATTCAATTATGATGCAGGTATCTTTAACCAATTGAGCTGAAATTTTGTATACACGTTTCAAATCAAATCAGTTCGAATGACAATGTGTGGTTAGATGTGTGTCATTTTAAATCCAACGTGGCAGAATAATTATTATTTTTAATTCACTCTCAAATGAAAGGTTTGCTGAGGAGAATACGGATTTACATGTAAAAGCTGTTTTAAAAAAAATACGTATTTTATAAACGATAACTTATTTATTTTTCTTTAAATGCCTAACAATACATAAATCTATACTTATAAAATATTATACAGCTGAAGAGTTTGTTTGTTTGAACGCGCTAATCTTAGAAACTACTGGTCCAAATTGATATATTAATATTGTGCTGGTTTGAATATTCCATTTATTGAGGAAGGCTATAGGCTATATCACATCACGCTATGACCAAAAGCAGCAGATCATCAATGGAAAATGTTTTAAAAACTGGAAAAATTGTTCCTTTTTGCGAATTTCGGTTAAAGTTACGCAAATATAAAATTATATGATCGAATTTCTTCTTTAAAAGTTCAAAAAAGTGTGCGTTACGCATATCTATCTTTTAAGTTTGACTGTAGAAAACGAAATTCATACGTGTGAAGTTGCGCGCACCAGCTATTAGAATATAACGTTTGGACTCTTTCTCTCTTTTAGACGCGACTCCGTGTCAAGTATTAGCAGCAACAAGTCTTACGAGGAGAGAAGGAGAGAGAACCTCGCGCGCGGACAGGCAGAGTTAGAGAGAAGGAGGTCTCAGCTCGCCGACGCGCAGATGAAAGAGAAGGTACGTGACTCACTCACTCTTTCTCTCTTTTAGACTCTCGAGACGATTTAAAGAAGAGGTGAGAAGGCAGGCAATTCACGTAACGCATCGGCTACATTTCGTGAAGTGAATTGTTTAAAAAGGATAGCATTTTGTGTATATAAACAGACGATATTGAAACAAATACATTTTTGAAAACACCACTGAAAAATTAATTTTACAACTATTAAAATAGAGCGTAAATTTGAATGTAGTTCTAAACGCAACATGGTTGAGAATCGCGAAATTGAATGAATATATTGCACGATAAGGTTGAGGCGTCGTATTTCGTATGTTAAAGTGGGTATCTTCTATTTTACACTCTAAACCAATAGACGTAAAGTTACTTTTTCAGTGTTAATTTTGTTAATTTATTTCTTGATTCACTTCACTCAGTGTGTAAAAATGTTACGTGAATAGCCCCCCAGGTGAAAGAATACTGTTGACTCTTCATTTCATTCTCAGTTGTCGTTGTGAATTTGTCATTCTGCTACTCTTGTATGATTCAAATGACATTTTTTTACTCTGTTTCTTCATTTCCAATACCATAATTACTACTCATTCTCATTTCATGTAATTTTCACTTTTACTCACTATCTTTTAAATATAACTAGTAGGGTGCGTGGAGGCGCGGGCCACATGTGGCCCGCGTGCTGTCTCCCCCATATTTGTCTTCCAACTTTTAGTCTTTTCAATATTCGCCATACATTTTCTATGGAAACATAAATTCCGCCATTTTGAATTTTTTTTCTATCCATCAAGTTGACCTTCGGATCCTGATCATCTCTAGTCACAAAACCGAGCTTCCATCTTTTATACTTTTCGAGATATCGACGAAATTCGAATGGCGGCCATTTTGAATCCGCCATTTTGAACATTTTTCTGCTAACTGTTTCGAGTGACATTTGGTCGAGCACCCCCTATCTTCAATACCCTGGCCGTGCTCTTCACCCGTCTTCGAAATCTCAATCATCAGCTCTCTCCGTATTTTTCCTCCAAATGATTTTTTTCTTTGATTCCACCCCATCCATGAAAAAAAAATTTTCATACACAATTGTTCAGGAGAGGTGATCAATCAGTCAGTCAGCCAGTGAATCAGCACGAGCAGCTATTTATATATTAATATAAATATAAATATATATCAGGACATTACACACATCGCAATCTAGCCCCAAAGTAAGCGATATAGCTTGTGTTATCTCAACTAGATAACTGATAAATATATATATACATACTAATATATCTACTTAAATATTTTATATTGAAAAACACCCAGACACTGGAAAACATTCATGCTCATCACACAAACATTTACCATTTTACTTACATTGTTTCGTTATGATCCTGTCTGTTTAATCAAATTTTTCTACAAATTGCTTCAGCTGCTAACAATATATTATGTAGCTTAATGTTTACATTTGCAATTAACATTGCATTCAATGTTTTATTATTTGCATTAATTTTGTACGCTTTTCCACGCTTTCACAGGAAGAAGAGGTAAGTTATTTCAACTTTCTTAATTGCAGGACAGATTAATTTGTTTTGCTATAATCCGCTACTTGAAAAGATTCTGTATGGTACAATATGCAGGAACACTGCCCACATGAAACACCACACACAATTTTCCAACACTTTCTTCGACGCACGTTTCGTCCCGACACCGGGACATCCTCAGGAGATGCGAAATCGTAGAGAGACTCTACGAATCTGTCCTGCTAATTATGGATTTCCGTAAAATAACGCCTGCTTCCATTCAATATTTCTTAATCTGCGCTTTAATTAGTTACTACTTACTTAGTTTTACTACTTGGCTTATTTTTAATCTTCTTTATTCTTTCAGGCGGAAAGAGAGCGTAAAGAGAGAGAAGAAGCGGAGAAGAAGGAGAAACTGCGTCTCGAAGCGCAGAAGAAGGAACAAGAAGAGTTGCTTCGGAAGCAGAAAGAAGAACAGGTGCGGTATAAACATAATATTTGAATAGTAGCTGTCCTGGCAAACGTTGTTTTGCCATTACGGATATAAAAAATTGCTTACGACCTACTCTCAGACCTACTGCACATACACAGAAAATTTCACAACAATCGGTCGAGCCGTTTCGGAGGAGTTTAGTAACAAAAATTGGCACTAGAATTTTATATATTTGAAAACTAGCTGACCCGGCAAAGTTGTTTTACCATTAGAGATATAAAAAATAGCTTACAATCTACTTTCAGACCTACCGAACATACACAGTAAATTTCACAACAATCGGTCGAGCCGTTTCGGAGGAGTTTAGTAACAAAAATTGGCACTAGAATTTTATATATTTGAAAACTAGCTGACCCGGCAAAGTTGTTTTACCATTAGAGATATAAAAAATAGCTTACAATCTACTTTCAGACCTACCGATCATACACAGTAAATTTCATAACAATCGGTCGAGCCGTTTCGGAGGAGTTTGGTATCAAAAATTGGCACAAGAATTTTATATATTAGAATTAGAATAATCACAACATTTATTTGGAATGGCATAATATGTCGAAATTCACTGTCAAAATAAATAAATGTTAAATATTATTATTTGACAGGAAAAACGCGAGGCCGCCAGAAAGGAGATGGAGAGGCAATGTCAACTAGAGTGGGAGAAGAAACGGTAAGTTTTTAGGGTTCCGTACCGAAAGGGGGAAAAAACGGGAACCTATTACTGGGACTTCGAGCCGTCCGTCGTTCGTCCGTCTGTCACCAGGCCGTGTCTCTTGAACCGTGATAGTAACACACTTGAAAGGATAATGGTCATCATGGATCTATTGTAACTTCTCAATGCTGAGTGGTGACCTATGTTTGGTCACTTGGAATTAAATTATAAGTTAGTAGTTAAGTTTATGTTTTGCTAATATAAGTATTTTCTTTATTTGTTAGATTGTTAAATGCGTGTGTGAGTTGTGCCCAAATAAAAAATTTTTCTTTCTGAAAATCAGCGCTGTGTGCTCCCATGCTTATATGGGGCACACAGCACCATGCTGAGTTGGGGCCTTGTTCCGGGTTGTGCCACATGTGACAGGCGGTGTCTGGTGCTTCCGTCACTTGGGCAATTACTGGTTTTTGTTGCCCGAGTGGGGGAATCTTCCGGCATCGTTTTAGTACGTAAGGTTTATTGTTTTGTTACATGTGGCATAATTGTCTTGTGATATAAAGTTTTCTTTCTTTCTTTCAATAAAACCTGTATGAAAGTAATTTTTTGTATGCAAAATTATTTATCTCATCATTTTTTATTATACAAAAAATGCTATGGTGATAATGTCCTTGTTTTCAGAACCCGTGAGCTCGAAGCCCTGCGCACAGAGGAGCAGACCAAGGTCCTGAGCTTGAAGTCCCGCAGCCAAGCCCTGGCCGCGGAGCTGAGCTCCGTGACCCTCAGAGCGGGCAACTTGGCCAAGCAGATCCGCGACACCAGGACCGCCGTGGCCGCCGCCAAGTGCACCATCGACTCCATGCGGTGAGTCGCAGCAGCTCGACGCAGCCAAGCCCTGGCCGCGGAGTTGAGCTCCGTGACCCTCAGATCGGGCAACTTGGCCAAGCAGATCCGCGACACCAGGACCGCCGTGGCCGCCGCCAAGTGCACCATCGACTCCATGCGGTGAGTCGCAGCAGCTCGACGCAGCCAAGCCCTGGCTGCGGAGCTGAGCTCCGTGACCCTCAGAGCGGGCAACTTGGCCAAGCAGATCCGCGACACCAGGACCGCCGTGGCCGCCGCCAAGTGCACCATCGACTCCATGCGGTGAGTCGCAGCAGCTCGACGCAGCCAAGCCCTGGCTGCGGAGCTGAGCTCCGTGACCCTCAGAGCGGGCAACTTGGCCAAGCAGATCCGCGACACCAGGACCGCCGTGGCCGCCGCCAAGTGCACCATCGACTCCATGCGGTGAGTCGCAGCAGCTCGACGCAGCCAAGCCCTCGCCGCGGAGCTGAGCTCCGTGACCCTCAAAGCAGGAGAACTGCTCATTGGATCAAGCTTGCAGAGTCATGCCGATTGGACGATAGGATGGATGGCAAACGACTACTCAAAGAGGCACACATCTATCTTATCTTCTTTTAAATCTCTGGCGGAAAGAAAATGTTAAAAGAGAAAGAAGGACCTGATTTTAAGATGAAAACATTTATCTCTCTGCTCCTTAAACTCAGTGCTACATATTGTATAACAATTTGTTTTCGTGTTCCCAAGGTCGGACCGCGACACCAGCATGTCGGAGATGCAGCAGCTCAAAGCGCGGGTCAAAGAGCTCAACGCCAAGCAGATCGCGCTGAATAAAGAGAAGGCGGAGCTGGACGCCAAGGCCAAGGCGTCCGAGGGCGCCGGCGAGGACGGCAAGCTGAGCATGATGGAGGTCACGCTCAAGCAGCTGAGAGACAAGGTAATGAGTTGAAGGAGCTCGACGCCAAGCAGATTGTGCTGAACCAGAAGGCGGAGCTGGACGCCAAGGCCAAGGCGTCCGAGGGCGCCGGCGAGGACGGCAAGCTGAGCATGATGGAGGTCACGCTCAAGCAGCTGAGAGACAAGGTAATGAGTTGAAGGAGCTCGACGCCAAGCAGATTGTGCTGAACCAGAAGGCGGAGCTGGACGCCAAGGCCAAGGCGTCTGAGGGCGCCGGCGAGGACGGCAAGCTGAGCATGATAGAGGTCACGCTCAAGCAGCTGAGAGACAAGGTAATGAGAGGAGCTCACCGCCAAGTAGATCGTGCTGAACCAGAAGGCGGAGATGGACGCCAAGGCAAAGGCCAAAACTCACCCCGCAAAATGATTTAAATAAATCGCGACTCTAGCGCTGACACACAAAATGGAATTCAGTTCTTAATAGCGCCTAGCTCCGCCTCCTTTATTTACCTAACTTTATCTCTTTCGATGTACTAAGGTTGCCTCGTAATCGAGCGCACGCAGCGCGTGAAATAGATCGTACAAGAACTAACGCGTGCAACCTAACCGGCGCGCGGCGGCCGTCTGAAATTAGTACGCCGAGACGGCTACCTGTAGTTTTTTTTGATCACGTGATAAGTGAGCATGGCCTGGCCTGGATAGATTCTGATGGCGCGGGCCGGCGGGCCGTATCTTTCACATGCCTGATGGTCTATGCCTAATTGGCCACCATTACAATAGTACATTTCAATATAAGTGCGGAAAGTTTGTCATTTCTTTACGAGTCCCGGTTTGCTGACCCAAGCCGAAGGCGCGGTTCCACAATAGGGACGAGTAGAAATGACAATTCCGCACGTGCATTGAACGACGTTTTTTAATACATTTGCGAAAAAAAATATTGGTTTTACGTGTTTGTCTGCTCCGTGTTTGCGTGCCGTGTTCGTGTTCATGCGCTCCTGGTGCGCCCGCTCCGGTGCCGCGTAGGAGGAAAACACAAAAGCACTAGTGCAGAAAAGAATAACTTTGCGCACGCTAAACACACATGGAAATGTAAACTTTTTAAGCAAATGTACTATATACTGTTAAAGAATTTTTCAATGACAAAAATTCTTGGAATGATAGGGATATATTTCCATCTCCTCACGAGATATCTTAAAAATGATGTAATAATTTTTGATATTATTTAAGAAATTGTATATAATGACATTTTTTTGAAAAGAGCAAGTGCCGAGTTACTTGCCAGTTCTTCTCGGTGCAAACCTGCTTTCCGAACCTGGCGGTAGAGTTTTGACTTTTCATAAGAGCCTATTAATTGGGCCTATGTGAAAATAAAGATTTTTCATTTTCATTAAAAATATTATTCTTTCAACAGGTGGAAGCAGCCAAAGCGGTGGTGGAAAGCAAGAAAACCGACCTAGAGACGAACAAGTCCCAACTAGCTGAGCTATCAGATACAGTGAGCCAATTGAGCGAGAAATGCGAGACCGTCTGGAAACTGTACGAGCAACGGCGCGATGAGTACGCGCGCAACCGGTCCACTGCTCCCGCGGACTCCGCATGGCAGGCTGGTGAGTTAGGGTATAGCGGTCTTCGATAGCTGACGATAGATGGCGTTACCAGTACCCTAGCACACGCTGACGGAGCTTTCGACGAGCGTGCTATATATACAAGTTCTGACGTCACACGCTCGGATCACAAGCGGTCCCCAGGCATAACATCTGCCTGGAGGGAAATTTCCCTATTGCCCTAACAACCGGCAAAAGGGTATGGAGCAATGGATGCTGAACGTGCGGTAAAAAACGACCAGCGGGGCTAGACAAAGTAACAGTCGTTTAGCGTTCACGACAGTAGATAAAAATGTATGGACAAAACAAGTGACTGTAGAAAAACCACGTGACCGTATAGAGGAAAACACGCTTTTTTTTTTTGAAAATCGACTACGACAATTTGACGCTCCCTGGCGTTCTCGCAGACGTTGCAGAAAACTTTAGCGTACTTCGCGTGACAATTGACTGCGGACAGTGAACAACGCTGAGCATAAAGTAGATTCTGCTTTCATTCGGTCACGTGGTTTTTCTGCAGTCACTTGTTTTGTCCATACATTTTTATCTACTGTCGTGAACGCTAAACGACTGTTACTTTGTCTAGCCCCGCTGGTGGGTGATGTTGTCTGTCGGAGAGGTTCTGCCATGAATGTGGGTTTATAATAGTATCACATGAGTTGATAATTATGTATTTACCTTTATCTACACCCTGACTTGCTGACTGGCTGAGTGACTGACTAGCTTACTTACTTACTGGCTGACTTTCTGGCTTACCGACTTACTAACTCACTGGCTCACTTTCTCACTAGCTAACTCACTCACTCACTGACTCATTTACGCTCTCACTCACTCACTGGCTCATTCACACACTCACTCACTGGCTGATCGACTGACTGATATAGATCATCATACATCGAGCATGTCGCTAAGAATGAGTAAACTAAGAAATAAGAGTATTATTATGAAATTCAGCGCAAAATTAAAGAATTATTTTGGATGTTATAATGGTAATTAGGATATTGGGTGTTATAATAACTGTTCTAGAATAATTTACAGAGAATTTAAAGCAAAGAAAGAAAGAAAAAATGTTTATTCAGCACCACAAAACAGTTTAATTCCGGCAAAATACATAATACGTAGTATGAAATTATGTGATTCCAAAATGGAGTCCACTCAGCGTTTGCTACGACCGTGGAGCCTAGATTTGACCCACGGCAGGCCAGTCTCACTTATCACGTGACCGTCCCGGCTACAAGTACGGGTCCGGACCTCAATATTTCAGATGGTTGCCGCTCGCGGGCCGAGTGGCACGCGCTAGTTCTGTACGGTCTATTTTACGCGCCGTCTGACTACGGCAGCCCTAGTACGTCGTAAGAGATAAAGTTAGGCGATAGAAAGAGACCACAACATTGCGGGCGATAGAAAGAGACCACAACATTGCGTTTGTTGCGCGTCGATTTTGAGGGCGGGGCCAGGCGCTATTGCGAACTGAATTGCACTTTTTGTGTCAGCGCTAGAGTAGCTATTTCTTTAAATAATCGTGCGGAGTGGACCTTCTGGTACTATTTAGTGTTCTGTGCCCACGGACATAACGCTGGCAGCGGTATAGAAAAGCTTGCGGTGTTGTAATGGTGACAGTTAATTTATTTGTGTAGATGCCGACTGGGGCACTTCCGACGAGGCGTGGTCTGAACCACCCGCGACCGAAGCCGCCTGGGGTGACGCGCCCTCCACCACTGGTGAGTGACTCACCCGAACTCACTGACAACAAAGTGATCTTATGAGGGTTCCGTTTTTAAGCTATTGCATAGCTTCTATCGCGGGCCTTGAGCGTGGAGACCGAATCCAGAACTTCCGTAACGAAAATAACCTAACACTTTTCAGTTTTGCCATCTATCGATGAATTGCAGAACTTTTAATGACTTTTTATCACGCTTGTCTTTTTTTTGACGTGATAACGTCTTATAAATTGATGAACACCAGCAACACACATGAAAAATAGTAACGTTCCGCGTAACGTTCCACCTGAGCCTGTGCGTGCAAGCGAGAGCGCGCAACAAGCGATAGAGAGGCACGATGCGCTATCACGTAAATCTATCGTCCGTAAACCGACTTTACAGACAACCAATTTTTTATACTATATAGGCTAGCGCTTGACTGTGATCACACCTGATGGATAGTGATGATACAGTCTAAGGTGGAACGCGCTTGCCTAGAAGATGCCTATTCACTCTTGATTAGAAGGCGCCCGGGTTGTAAGTGGCAGGAAAGACACTGCCTGGGAGGGTATTCCAGGCCTTTGCAGTGCGTATCAGGAACGAGGAATCAAACCGCTTCTCTCTTTAGTTCAGCAACTCGTCTCTAGGTGGCATTGGTTGTATAATTATAATTGGATAAGTTGATAAAAACAGCTATGCGATAGCTTTACCGCGGCAGTCACCGAGTGCCACACGTCTTTTTTTTCTTTTGAGGTACGGAACCCTAAATATGTTAAAATGACGGCAAATCAAAACCGGCATTTTCGCAGCGACAGAAGCGGTGTCCTCCGCCACCGCAGCATCATCAGCGCCGCGTTGGCGCTGCGTGTACGAGTTCACTGCAAGGACTGCTGATGAGCTGAGCCTGCAGCCCGGAGACTTGGTGAGTTCTCTCTTAAGAGGATCGTCTAGCTGTAAGGTAAAATGGATAGGCTTATTTTATTTTTCCATACAATATTATGACACTAATATTATAAAGGCGAAAGTTTGTATGTAAGTCTAATCATCTCTAATTTTCTCATCTCATCGCATCTCTAATTTTTGTTCTATATTATTTTGTTGTTTGATTGTATCTTATATGTGTGTATGTGTGTGTGTCTTTTCTGACTAAATAAACGTTTTTTCTTTCTTTCTTTAAGTGTGTGTGTGTGTGTGTGTGTGTGTGTGTGTGTGTGTGTGTGTGTGTGTGTGTGTGTGTGTGTGTGTGAAAGTGTGTATGTTTGTTACTCCTGACTGAAATTTGGAACATAGATAGATTATAACCCGGATTAAAACATAGGCTACTTTTTATCCCGAAAAAAATCCATAGTTCCCATGGGATATTTAAAAAAAACCCTAATTTTTTTGCCAAAAGCTAGTAGAAAGATAAATATGCTTATTTATTTTAAATAATTTTGCAGGGTGATTTCTTTATCAGATACATTTCTGTACCCTTCAATATTATTTCAATTTTTCGTTTCGCGTTTTATATTTAATATCTGGGTGACCGAGCAAAGCTCGGTATTTTTTTGGTAAATACGACATTTTCTAAAAATGAATCCTAGCTAGATCGATTTATCGTCCCCAAAACCCCTTGTATACTAAATTTCATAAAAAAAAATTGGTTGCCTGTAAAGTCGGTATACGGGCGAAAGTTTTACGTGACAACGACTTTGCCCGAGTGGAAGGGACGCGTGCCTCTCACTCGCTCTCATTGTGAGCGCATAACGTGAGCGGAGCGTAACGCAGTTTCTTGAAGTGTCACCCGGCAAACCAATTTATAAGACGTTGTCACGTCAAAATCGTTCGAGCCGTTTCCGAGATTCAGATTATATAGAAATATATATACATATATATATATACAAGAATTGCTCGTTTAAAGGTATTATATATTCATATTTATTGTTATTCGTCACTAGATGACACTCTTAAAAGTAGCTAGTCTTGATGTTAATGTCGTCTCTGTACAGGTGAGCGAAGCGAGCGCTCCCCGTGGCGACGCCGAGCCTGGATGGAGATGGGGCACCGCCAGAGGTACAGATCGTTACTTAAAAATGAACACCCCTCCACTACATTATTACTTCAAGCAAAAAGTAGCGCCATCTGTCAAAATTCTATAGGCGGCTGCTGAGCGAACTACAGCGCGGCCTTACTGTTGATGGCAAACAAGCATTTTCGGCAACGATAAAGAAAGAAAAGAAGAAAGAAAAAAACTTTATTTCACAAGAAAATGCCACATGTAACGAAAATATACACCTTACGTACTAAAAGATGCCTGGAGGTTCCCCCACTCGGGCAACAAAAACCAATAAATTGCCCAAGTGAGGGAAGCACCAGACACCGCCTGTCACATGTGGCACAACCCGGAAAAAGGCTACATTTATAAACTGGCCACATTTTGACGTGACAACGTCTTATAATTCGATAGAGCCGGCTGCACGCACAAAAAAACATGACTCATGCGGCGTTACCTCGCTCATGTGGCGTTACCTCGCTCTGAGGCGTTCCATGTAAGGCTTGAAGTGCAAGCGAGAGCGCGAAACGAGCGATAAAGAAGCACAATCGTGACGTTGTCATGTTCAACTATCGTCAGTAAACCGACTTTACAGACAACCAATTTTTTTTTTCCAAGGGCCGTACCACTATCTCTTATTATTTATTGTATGTGGTACGGCTACGGCCCCTGGTCACAGTCGTGAGACTAAAGGACCCCTCTCACCCTCTTGTCACACAATGTCACACTTCGTCGACCCCCTCCCTCCCTTTTAAGAGGAAACGATAGTGGTCTTTTTCCATACAAACGTTGTCGTCTGTTTTCTTTCTGGTTTATTGGAGCAATGATTTTCTACAGGAAAATAAATATCAATGTCTTCTATGTTTCTATGTTTTCGTTTTTGATAATATATTATCTTTAAGCACTAGAAGCCTCACAAAATGCAAAAGGCAATTTTGAGCATTTTGTAACGCTAAAGATAATGTATTATCAAAAACGAAAACATAGAAACATAGAAGGCATTGATATTTATTTTCCTGTAAAAAATCATTGCTCCAAGTTCATAAACCAGAAAGAAAACAGACGAGAACGTTTTTATGGAAAAAGACCACTATCGTTTCCTCTTAACGTGTGGCGTAATTTACGGATGGCTCCTTAGGAAGCATATTACAAAAGTTTAAACGTTGCATGTGCAGGTCAGTCGGGTTGGTTCCCGGAGTCGTATGTTGAGGACATCAACGCCATCCAGGCGTACGCAGAGGTCATCGAACCGCTGGAGACCAAGACGCAACTTGAGGGTGAGTGACCATCTTACCGGTAGATCCGTCAAACAGGTACAAACATTCGAATGACTCTGTGTTTTTTTTTCTATTCAAGTTAGTACTTGACTGCGATCTCACCTGATGGTAAGTGATGTTGCAATCTAAGATGTTATCGTACTAACTTGGAAGGGTAAGTAAATTTACCCCAAAGGTTTCTAACCAGCATCGCACCGGAACGCTAAATCGTTTGGCGGTGCGTCTTTGCTGGTAGGGTGGTAACTAGCCACGGCCGAAGCCTCCCACCAGACCAGACCTGAGCCAATTTAGAAATTATAAAATCCCTAAGTGGCCCGCGGCGGGAATCGAACCCGCGACCTCCCACTCGAATCCGAGCGCGCCGCCACTGCGCCAGGGAGGTGTTATGGCCAATGGTCATGCCGTGAGCATTTAAATTGAAAAATAACGTTGTTTTACCATTAGGAATATAAAAAAAATGCTTACAATCTACTTTCAGATCTACCGAACGTACTTATACAGAAAATTTCATAACAATCGGTCGAGCAATTTCGGAGGAGTTTGATACTAAAAATTGGCATGAGAATTTCATATATTAGATAGACATTTATAAATATTATTAAATATACAACTATAGTAGTGTTATTATCTCGCTGCAGACTCGGCCATAAATCATTCGAGTGTTTCGCTTTTGTTGTCCACTAAAATACAAAAGCAGCAGTGAAGCTCAGAAGTGCAAAATACAAAAGCGAAACACTCGGATGATTTATGACCGAGTCTGCAGCGAGATAATACCACTAGTATAACAACATAGTGAATTTAACGTAGTAGTAGACATATGTAGTAGTAACATTAAAAAATCAAAATGAGTTCAGTGGTTCAATGTTTTTTACGCTCATCTCAAAAATGCACAAAACGTAATTTTCTCTTCAAATATTAATTTATTTTTATCTTCGACTTGACATAGGGTTACTATAAAAGTCTACTCAAAAAAAAAGTGGTTGTCTGTAAAGTCGGTTTACGGACGATAGATTTACGTGATAACGTCATAATCATTATTTTAAGTAATACAATTTGTTTTATCGTGCCTCTCTATCGCTTGTTGCGCGCTCTCGCTTGCACGCACAGGCTCAGGTGGAACGTTACGCGGAACGTTACTATTTTTCATGTGTGTTGCTGGTGTTCATCAATTTATTAAACGTTATCACGTCAAAAAAATTACCAATCAACAGTTTTGAATGGTTGCAGGCATAGCCGAGGTACCAGAAGCAGAAGTGACCAACGATTTAGGCGGAGCAATGCCACCAGTCGGTAAGTTACTAATGACAAGCCAGCGGGGCTAGACAAAGTAACAGTCGCTTAGCGTTCACGACAGTAGATAACAATGTATGGACAAACCACGTGACTGTAGAAAAACCACGTGACCGAATAGAGGAAAACACGCTGTGTTTGATAAGCGACTACGACAATTTCAACGCCTCCTGGCGTTCTCGCGGACGTTGTAGATAACTTTAGCGTACTTCGCATGACAATTGACAGCCGACAGTGAACAACGCTAAGCATAAAGTAGATTCTGCTTTCATTTGTTTTCATTCGTCACGTGGTTTGTCCATACATTTTTATCTACTGTCGTGAACGCTAAACGACTGTTACTTTGTCTAGCCCCGCTGGTTCACTTATCACGTGTTCGAAGAAACTACAGGCAGCCGTCTCGACGTAATTTCAGACGGCTGCCGCGCGCCGGCTTGGTTGCACGCGTTAGTTCTTGAACGGTCTGTTTAACGCGCTGCGTGCGCCCGATTACGAGGCAGCCTTAGTGCGCGAAAGAGATAAAGTTACGCGATAGACAGACCACAACTTTACATGCATAGCGTAGGCTGAGCCAGGCGCTATTGCGAACTGAATTGCACTTTTTCGTGTCAGCGCTCGAGTCGCTATTTCTTTAAATCATCTTCCGGCATGAAACTTCTATGTTGGGTAGGAATTTGTTTTCAACCGACTTCAAAAAAGGAGGCGATTCTCGATTCGACTGTTTTTTTATGTTTGTTACCTCATAACTTTTGACTGGGTGAATCGATTTTGACGATTCTTTTTTTATTAGAAAGCTGACGCTTCCCGTGTGGTCCCATTTCAATTTAGTCCAGTTCCGATAATGCTATCCATGAGAAAACCAGATAAGTCTTTAATTTTTAATTGGAAAAGATGTATTTAACAGTAGTTTGATGAGAGTTGACGTCGATTTTGACGTGACAACGTCTTATAATTCAATAGAGCCGGCTGCATGCACGAAAAAACATGACTCATGCGGCGTTACCTCGCTCTGAGGCGTTCCATGTAAGGCTTGAAGTGCAAGCGAGAGCGCGGAACGAGTACGGAATGCTACCATTCCATCAGTATTTTCTTAAGACGTTGTCACGTTCAACTATCGTCAGTAAACCGACTTTACAGACAACCAATTTTTTTTGTTAATAATATACGTTATATTATTAAAATAGTTATCCATCTTTATGGTGTCCACAGAAGGCGGCGATTTCTACATAGCCGCCTACCCCTACGTCTCGTCGGAGCCGGGAGACCTGACCTTCGAAGCTGGCGAGAGGATCGAGGTCATGAGGCGCGACGGAGACTGGTGGACCGGCAGGATCGGCATACGGTGTGTAGCCAACTACGCGACTAGAAGAATTCTCGAGAATGCGCGGGGATTCCCCGGAAGATGCGCTACCATTTTTTTGCTCTTATTTAATTTGTGTGTTAAGCAACTGACATAAAGTTCATTCCGCGACGGTGTAAAGTGACCCCAAGCACAGAACACTAAATAGTACAAGTACAAAAGGCTTACTCCGCACGGTGATTTAAAGAAATAGCGACTCTAGCGCTGACACAAAAAGTGCAATTTAGTTCGCAATACCGCCTGGCCCCGCCCTCAAAATCGACACGCAACAAACGCAATGTTGTGGTCTCTTTCTATCGCCTAACTTTATCTCTTACGACGTACTAGGGCTGCCGTAGTCAGACGGCGCGTAAAATAGACCGTACAGAACTAGCGCGTGCAACTCGGCCTGCGAGCGGCAACCATCTGAAACATTGAGGTCCGGACCCCTACTTGTAGCCGGGACGGTCACATGAAAAGTGAAACTGGCCTGCCCCAAGTGAGATGCAGCCGAAGATGTTATCGTACTAACTTTGAAAGGGTAATTAAACTGACCCCTAACGGTTTCTACACAGCATCGGACCGGAAAGCTAAATCGCTTGGCGGTGCGTCATTAATATATATATAGCTGCTTGTGCTGATTCACTCACTGATTGATCACCTCTCCTGAACAATTTTGTATGAAAAAATTTTTTTTCAATGACCTTTTCGTAAATAAGGGAAAAATTCGTTCGGAGGAAAAATACGGAGAGAGCTGATGAGTGAGGATTTCGAAGACGGGTGAAGAGCACAGCCAGGGTATCGCAGATAGGTGGGGGGTGCTCGACCAAATGTCATTTGAAACGTCATCCCATTGGCAATGAGCTGAAAAAAATTTCAAAATGGCGGATTCAAAATGGCCGCCAAACGAATTTCGCCAATATCTCGAAAAGTATAAAAGATGGAAAAACGGTTTCTTGACAAGAAGTGATCAGGACCCGAAGGTCTATTCGATGAATAGAAAAAAAATTCAACATGGCGGAATTTATTCTTTCCATAGAAAATGTAGGGGGAATTTTGAACGGATTTTTTTATGGGCGGGAAGACAGCACGCGGGCCACATGTGGCCCGCGCCCCCACGCGACCTACTAGTTACTATATATATAGCTACTCGTGCTGATTGGCCACTGACTGACTCACTGACTGATTGATCACCTCTCCTGAACAATTTTGTATGAAAAATTTTTTTTTCGTGAATGAGGTCGTATAGAAGAAAAAAATTCATTCGGAGGAAAAATACGGAGAGAGCTGATGATTGAGGATTTCAAAGACGGGTGAAGAGCACGGCCAGGGTATTGAAAATAAGTGGGGGGTGCTCGACCAAATGTCATTCGAAACGTCATCCAATTGGCAGTCTGCTGAAAAAAAATTCAAAATGGCGGATTCAAAATGGCCGCCAAACGAATTTCGTCAATATCTCGAAGAGTATAAAAGATGGAAGAACGGTTATTTGACAAGAGTTGATCAGGATCCGATGGTCTATACGATGGATTGAAAAAAAATTCAAAATGGCGGACTTTATTTTTTTTCATAGAAAAAGTATGACGAATGTTGAAGAGACTATTGAAAAGTTGTGAAACATGTAGTACTTTGATGCGGTTTTTTGGAGGACTCTCAGAGAAAAATATGGAATGAGATGATGATTGAGGGTTTTGAAGACTGTCGAGGAGCACGGGCAAGGTATTATAGTTAGGTGGGGACTGCTCAAACAAAAAATACTCGGAACCTCATGCAATTGTCAGTGAGCTGAAAAAACATCCAAAATGGCGGATTCAAGATGGCCGCCATACAAATTTCGTGTTTTTCTATCTCGGAAAGTATAAAAGATAAGAGAGTGGTTTCTTAGCAAGAGGTGATCAGGATCTCAAGGTTTACGGGATGAATGAAAAAAAAAATCCAAGGTGGCGGAATTTATTTTTCGACGGAAAATGTACATGCCTCAATAAGTAGGGAACTATGCAAGTCCTTGACGCAGTTCTACGGAGAACCGCCAGAGAAAAATATAAGAAGAGATGATGATCTAGGATTAGGATGATGATTGAGGAGCACGGTCGTGGTTTTAAATATAGTTAAGGGCTGCTCGAACAAAAATACGCTGAACCTCATCCGATGAGGTTCAGCGGTATTTTTTGTTGGAACAGCCCTTAACTATCTTTAAAACCATGACCGTGCTCCTAGGTAAGTTTTTCAGCCCACTGTCAAACGGATTCCATTTGACGGAGACGGAGAGATGGAGATGACGGCGATAGTTTTATGGGCGGGAAGACAGCACGCGGGCCACATGTGGCCCGCGCCCCCACGCGCCCTACTAGTTAATATATATATAGCTACTCGTGCTGATTGGCCACTGACTGACTCACTGACTGATTGATCACCTCTCCTGAACAATTTTGTATGAAATTTTTTTTTTTCACGGATGGGGTCGTATAGAAGAAAAAAATTCATTCAGAGGAAAAATACGGAGAGAGCTGATGATTGAGGATTTCGGAGACGGGTGAAGAGCACGGCCAGAGTATTGAAGCTAGGTGGGGGGTGCTCGACCAAATGTCATTTGAAACGTCATCCAATTGGCAGTGAGCTGAAAAAAATTTCAAAATGGCGGATTCAAAATGGCCGCCATTCGAATTTCGTCGATATCTCGGAAAGTATAAAAGATGGAAGAATGGTTTCTTAACAAGCGGTGATCAGGACTTGAAGGTCTATTTGATGGCTAGAAAAAAAATCAAAATGGCGGAATTAATTTTTCCAAAAAAAAATGTATGGCGAATGTTGAAGAGACTAAAAGTTGGAAGGCAAATACGGGCAAGACATCCCGCGGGCCACATGTGGCCCGCGCCCCCACGCGCCCTACTAGTTAATATATATATAGCTACTCGTGCTGATTCACTGACTGATTGATCACCTCTCCTGAACAATTTTGTATGAAAAATTTTTTTTTCAATGACCATTTCGTATACAAGGGAAAAATTCATTCGGAGGAAAAATACGGAGAGAGCTGATGATTGAGGATTTCGAAGACGGGTGAAGGGCACAGCCAAGGGTATTGCAGATAGGTGGGGGGTGCTCGACCAAATGTCATTCGAAACGTCATCCAATTGGCAGTGAGCTGAAAAAAATTTCAAAATGGCGGATTCAAAATGGCCGCCGTTCGAATTTCGTCGATATCTCGGAAAGTATAAAAGATGGAAGAACGGTTTCTTGACAAGAGTTGATCAGGATCTAAAGGTCTATACGATGGATAGAAAAAAAATTCAAAATGGCGGACTTTATTTTTTGCCATAGAAAATGTAAGGGGAATTTGAAAGGGATTTTTTTTGAGGCGGGAAGACAGCACGCGGGCCACATGTGGCCCGCGCCCCCACGCACCCTACTAGTTGCTGATATGCTGCCTAGATACGTGCTAATGACGTCAGCAGCATATTCGGGGCCAGAAATGTTGTAGGGAATCTGTTAAAAGTACCAGGAGTGCATAGCATTATGGGAGATATAAGGAAACCTGGTCTCGTTGGTAAGACTTGTCCTTCGAGGCCGGCGAGAGGATCGAGGTCATGAGGCGAGATGGAGACTGGTGGACCGGCAGGATCGGCATACGGTGTGTAGCCAACTACGCAGGCAATAGTCCCTTTGGAGCCAGTTTGTTGAGCAGACGATATTGAAACCAAAACATTTTTACAGAGCACTGTAGAATTCTATTGACATATATAGAGCGTAAAATTCTATGTAGTTCAAAGCGCAACATGGTCGAGAATCGTGAAATTAAGTTTAGTTAGCGCGATAAGTTTGCAGAGGCATTGTATTTCCCGTAAAGTAAATTTTTCAGTGTTAATTATTTATTTTATTTCTTTATTCACTTCACTTAGTGTCTGAAACGTTACGTGAATCGCCCCCCAATAATATTGTATGGAATTTACCAAAAGTACTAGCATGCAGTGTGTTGCCTTTGAAATCGTAAATATTATAATTTCATCGTTAAATTCCCCATACTACTAAAAGTGGTTTATCCCACTCATTTTGCCATAAGTACTATAGGATTTTGCCAATACTGTAGGCAATAGAAAATTTTCTTTCCAAGAATTACATGCCTGGCCGAGCGTATGACGTCACAACTTTTATTTACCGAATGCACATTGAAAACTTCGTGAGCGCGTGCTATTGGACTGGTTACACCATCTACCGGCATCGATCAAAAACCGCTTCAACATAAACAACATTTTGTAGTCATTGTTTTTATTTTTTCCAGCACTGGTATATTCCCATTGAACTACGTCACTAGAGACACGACCACATTCGAACCGGACCGAATGACGGTTCGGAATTCAGTTCAAATTTTTCAGTGTGTGCTAGAGGACTGGTTACGCCATCTACCGACATGTTTCAAAGACCGATACAACATAAACGATAATTTGTATTTTTTCAGCACTGGCATATTCCCATCGAACTACGTCACAAAAGACACGACCACGTCCGGTGACGTCATGTCCGCCATTCCCGAGGCGCGCGAGCCGCCCGTCGACGCGCAGGACGCGTTCGCGCAGCCGCAACCGCAACCGCAACCGCAACCGCAGGCTGAACCGGTTGCGCAACCAGAACCTGTCCAGGTGAGGGGTTAAGGAGTTTTTTGAATGTATTTTTGTCTTTCTCACTCTCACGGATACGACATGCAGCGTCGCGGAAGAATATAACAGAAAAAAGACATTTTACCTAATTACTCAAAAACTAAGCTAGTTATCAAAAATCTGTTTCTTAGCGTTTTTAGGCATTATTGTTACCGACACTTTAAATCAAAAATTACAATTAAATCTAATGTAGTGTCCGATAAGAAGTAGAAAAACTGAGATTTTGGAGCAACTTTTGGGAGAACTTTCTATCGAGAAAATTTTATCCAATCGTGTTTCTGCTTCTAAGCGATTTTAGATTAAAGACCCAAAATACATGACGTGTAAATTTGAAAGTAATTGTCTTTATAGTTTTTGCATAAAACTTCATTCAAAATCACCTAAATACGGCTTGTAGGCCGTTAAACTATGTACTACACTACGATTCTCAAATCTAGCGACAGCAGTGCGTCTGCAGCGCGACTGCAGCGCTGCAGACGCGCTGCCACCGCGCGGCACTTTGCTGCTAATTTGAAGGCGCCCTTATGTCTAAATTGACCGGACTTTTTTTTTTTTTACTTAAGAGCGTTCATGCAAAACGGCAAGCATCGCGTTTCTTGCCATACTAAATTGGTTTTGCGTTGGCGCTGACGCAATTTTGCGCTGATAATGCTATTACAAAAAAAATATAGTAAAATAAATATACTACTTATTAAAATAGTAAATAACCAGTGACATTGAATATTAATTGAATTAAATTACTATAATTCAGAAATAACAAAATATCTTGGATTTTATCCTAAAATAATACGTTTAGTTTATCGAAAAAAGCTAAAAATGACACTTTTCGGTTTATGGTTTTTGAATGAAAATAAGGAAAATCGTGTTTTTTTTGAGACACTTTTTAGTAAATGTTATTAATTTTCTAAATATGTCATTGTTATAAGTTTGTGTTAAGAAACATGGCAAATATCTTGCATCTGCGTAGAGCGTCAACCGCTATTTTCGCAAACAGCCTATACAAAAACTGTTCTAGTGAGAAAGTTATACACATATTTTAAAATATTTTTGAGCCAAGTTCTAGATTATGTAATGCCAAATAATATGAATTCAATTATCTAATCTATAATTGAACACGTAACTATTTTATGTTCCTTCGGAAATCGTAAATTTTGACTCAAGCATAATACTAACGCATGAAGCGCCTTAATACAAGTTAGTACTCGACTGCGATCTCATCTGATGGTAAGTGATGATCTCATCTGATGGTAAGTGATGAGTTATCGTACCGACTTGGAAGGGTAAGTAAATTTACCAACGGTTTCTACAAGCATCGCAACGGAACGCTAAATCGCTTGGCGGTGCGTCTTTGCTGGAACTGTAGTGTCACTGTCACCATTACGGCGACCATTATCCCTGATGACGTCACGCATTCCTCTGTCACAGCCACAAGCACCGCCCGCCGCAGAGCCGCCCACCTCGCCGCCATACCACGCTGAGCTAGTGCAGGTCATTGCACAACATACCTTATTTAATTAACAAAAATGAAACCAACGAGACACTAGCAGCTTCTAACACAGTTAAATCTGTTCATTATTAGACTCATTTTCATCGTAGGCTTAATTTGAATAAATGTTTAATTTTACTGAAAAAACGGCTAAAACTCACTATGCGAGACGCCCGAGCTATACTGCTGGAATTCCAGCAGTATAGCTCGGGCGTCTCGCGCGTGCACTATGCCCCTGAAGAAGGACCCCTGATGGGTCCGAAACTGGTCGGGCGATCCTGACCAAGTCATAGTGAGTTTTAGCCGTTTTTTCAGTAATATTATGTCCACTCACGGAAGTCTTAATTCTAATATAATGTTTAATTTGTAACCCACAACTTTTACATACTTTCAAAATACTTAAGGAAAAAAAAAATATATATTTCAAATCTTTATTCTACTATGATACTATAACAATTCTTCTATTAAACGAACATTATTCTAGCATTTGTAATGTGTCATCAATATAATACATGGCGTCATCAATGATCATCTGGTGACGTCTATGGAAGATGGCGCCATGTTCCATAGACGTCACCAGATGATCATTGATGACGCCATTCTCATTTCTTCCATGGAGCATGACGTCATCAGATGATCATTAATGACGCCACTTTCCATAGAAACAAATGGAGATCCGCTCATCTTGTGATTGTTGTGACAAAACCCACTAGCAACCCCATGGAAAATCAAAGTTCATGGTATGTATGGTGTCTCCAGGAGCAAAAGTCCTCGACCCCCATATCCTCGGAGGTAGCTGCTATCACGGAGTCTGCCAGCGCGCCGGGGGGCCCGCGTCCCTCCTCCTCCGCCAGGCGAGACTCTGGTAATATCATCAGTCCCATTGGTGGGCATGCACAGATAGTCAATCAACAATATAAGGTGTTGTCAAATTATCTGCCACCGTTCCAGGAGGTGAATGTGCCATACATTTACACTTCAATAGTGAAGAAATCTCAGTCCCCAGGCTCAATTTTTTTTTAATTAAACATTATTAACATATCGCATCATGTTGCATAAACACGTCCATCAGTCAAACTTGAGTACATATTTAGTACAGTTATCGCCTCGTAACGGAAATCATCTGTTTGGGCGCGGCGTGAGAGCGTTGACCTTGGGTTGCGACGTAATTTTTAATTAAAAATAAAAAAAAAATTGAGCCCGGGGACTGAGATTTCTTCACTATTGAAGTGTAATATGTATGGCACATTCACTTCCTGGAACGGTGGCAGATAATAATTTGACAACACCTTATATACGTTAATTAATTAACAAAAAAAGTAAAATTACAAATTTTAAAAATCCCCACCACAAAAAAAAACATAAAAAGTAACAAATAATTTTTAAACCTATTATAATATTAGTTTTCATTTACTAGATTAAGTTTTACCTTCCTACTCGTAAGTTTAGGTTAAATATTAGGTAGGTATTTGTTTTTTGTATTAGTTTAAGCAATTTATGTATGCCTATGGGAACGATAGGACATATGGGAGGTAGTCAGATTCCCTCATCAACTATTAAAGAGCTGAAGATCTTCAAACGGCAAATCAGGACATGGTTACCATACCATATACTTTCAATATCATTGAAGTAACACTGTACCAAATTTCGAATCGATAGGATATACAGGGTGTCCCATAATTAATGGATCAAACCTATACGGAAGATACATCACCCAATTATCTAAAACCAATTTGATCAGTTTTAAAAAAAACCGTAGGGTGACCAAGTTTTTCGCGTTTTATTAATTTGTCCATTTTTTCTACCGTAAATCAGTTTTCTTAACACGATAGCCTTATTAAATGATATTGTTTAGTATTGACTTTTGTTTAATGTTGCTGATTAGTGTACTAATGTATTGTGAAAACCATTTTACTAAATAATGTTTAACTTTTTTCGGAAAAAAGGTTCGAATCGAATAATTAATTTTCTTTGATTAAGATGACCCAAATTAAAAACACTCTCCTGTAAAAAAAATGTATGACACCGAAGTGAACCATTATTTTAAAAACTAGTCCACTTATCAAGGTTTACAAATTGGTATAAAACTTGCATCTGCTCCTTGTCGTTACAAAGTGGCTGACAAAAATCCAAGGGAGGTGACGAAATTACAAGATAAAATGTGTGCAGATTCTAATTTTTTTTTTACTTTAAAATGTTTTACAATGTCTGTTTTCCTAGCTAACACATTAATGCAAGCATGTTTATTGCTTGAACATTCGTAGAAACTAATTCTTAAATTTGGGATAATCATTGTTGACTCGAATGCAGCTGTGCGTTCGAGTCAACAAGGATTATCCCTTGTTGACCGCTCAGGTAAAGGAATGTGTGAAAGAGAAAGAAAGCGCAATGCCTCGTTATGTGTACACGTCTCGGGAATACGCCAACATGCATTTTATCTACGGACAAGCAAGATGTAATGCCAGGAAAGCCGCAAGATTGTACCGTCGAGCATATCCGAACGCGGATCGCCACCTCGACTATCGTGTTTTCACTAAAGTCCGGTCGCGGAGCACGAAGAATTTCGTACATTGACCTGTTACTACCTGTTTCTGTCACTCCCGCGTCAAAATAATGCGGTCACGCTCGCACAGGACGGGGTCATTGCATCTGTGCGAGCGTGACCGCATTATTTTGACGCGGGAGTGTTAGAGACAGGTAGTAACAGGTCAATGTACGAAATTCTTCGTGCTCCGCACAGATGCAATGACCCCGTCCTGTGCGAGCGTGACCGCATTATTTTGACGCGGGAGTGACAGAAACAGGTAGTAACAGGTCAATGTACGAAATTCTTCGTGCTCCGCAACCGGACTTTAGTGAAAACACGATAGTCGAGGTGACGATCTGCGTTCGGATAGGTACAATCTTGCGGCTTTCCTGGCATTACATCTTGCTTGTCCGTAGATAAAATGCATGTTGGCGTATTCCCGAGACGTGTACACATAACGAGGCATTGCGCTTTCTTTCTCTTTCACACATTCCTTTACCTGAGCGGTCAACAAGGGATAATCCTTGTTGACTCGAACGCACAGCTGCATTCGAGTCAACAATGATTATCCCAAATTTAAGAATTAGTTTCTACGAATGTTCAAGCAATAAACATGCTTGCATTAATGTGTTAGCTAGGAAAACAGACATTGTAAAACATTTTAAAGTAAAAAAAAAATTAGAATCTGCACACATTTTATCTTGTAATTTCGTCACCTCCCTTGGATTTTTGTCAGCCACTTTGTAACGACAAGGAGCAGATGCAAGTTTTATACCAATTTGTAAACCTTGATAAGTGGACTAGTTTTTAAAATAATGGTTCACTTCGGTGTCATACATTTTTTTTACAGGAGAGTGTTTTTAATTTGGGTCATCTTAATCAAAGAAAATTAATTATTCGATTCGAACCTTTTTCCGAAAAAAGTTAAACATTATTTAGTAAAATGGTTTTCACAATACATTAGTACACTAATCAGCAACATTAAACAAAAGTCAATACTAAACAATATCATTTAATAAGGCTATAGTGTTAAGAAAACTGATTTACGGTAGAAAAAATGGACAAATTAAAAAAACGCGAAAAACTTGGTCACCCTACGGTTTTTTCTAAAACTGATCAAATTGGTTTTAGATAATTGGGTGATGTATCTTCCGTATAGGTTTGATCCATTAATTATGGGACACCCTGTATATGGAATGTAGTCAGATTCCTTCATCAACTATTAAAGAGCTGATCTTCTTCAAACGGCTGATCAGGTCATGATTACCTTACCATACGCTTTAAATATCATTGAAATAACACGGTACCAAGTTTCGAAACGATAGGACATATGGAAGGTAGTCAGATCCCTTCATCAACTATTAAAGAGCTGATCTTCTTCAAACGGCAAATCAGGACATGGTTACCATACCATATACTTTCAATGTCATTGAAGTAACACTGTACCAAATTTCGAAAAGATAGGATATATGGAAGGTACTCAGATCCCTTCATCAACTATTAAAGAGCTGAGGATCTTCAAA